>CAWUFW010000700.1:1380000-1980000 GCA_963921515.1 Calotriton arnoldi
CGCATGCCTCCCACCGAGAGGAGCCAGGGTCCCCTCGCAGGCCCTCAGCCCCTTCTCTTCCAGGCCGCCCTGCCATGCGAGAAGGGCCACTCCTCGGTCGCCCGGATCCCGGTCGGGCCGGGACTTGGGCACAGGAGGGCCCAGCCGACGGCAGGGCCTTTCGAGGGGGGGTGGTACCAGCCTAGGGATGCACTGCCATTCGGTTTCCCCCCACCGCAGGGGTCGTGCCGGGTGAGCTTGGGTTCCATCTCAGGAGGGCCTGCTGCTGTGCCCCTCCCAGAGAGGGACAGGGGACGGGGGCCGCCCCCTGTCCCCAGTCCCTCACGCGTCGGTCGGGTCCTCCCCGGTGGAAGAGGCCTGCCAAAGGCTCGGTCCTCACCCGAGCGCCCCATACTGCCGCGGATCGCTCCGCCGGCAGGGGCGCGCCAGGGCAGGGCTGGGCCCTGTGCCTACGGTGTGTGCTTGCAGGAGGCAGCCGAGGGCTTCGGGCTGGTGCCGTCGGTCGCTCGTGCGCTCCGCCGTTAATGATCCTTCCGCAGGTTCACCTACGGAAACCTTGTTACGACTTTTACTTCCTCTAGATAGTCAAGTTTGATCATCTTCTCGGCGCTCTGCCAGGGCCATTGCCGACCCGGCGGGCCGATCCGGGACCTCACTAAACCATCCAATCGGTAGTAGCGACGGGCGGGTGTGTACAAGGGCAGGGACTTAATCAACGCAAGCTTATGACCTGCACTTACTGGGAATTCCTCGTTCATGGGAAATAATTGCAATCCCCAATCCCTAACACGAACGGGGTTCAGCGGGTTACCCGCACCTGTCGGCGAAGGGTAGACACACGCTGAGTCCATTCAGTGTGGCAGCGCGTGCAGCCCCGGACATCTAAGGGCATCATAGACCTGTTATTGCTCGATCTCGTGTGGCTGAATGCCACTTGTCCCTCTAAGAAGTTGGACGCCGACCGCTGGGGGTCGTGTAACTAGTTAGCACGGAGGAGTCTCGTTCATTATCGGAATTAACCAGACAAATCGCTCCACCAACTAAGAACGGCCATACACCACCACCCACAGAATCGAGAAAGAGCTATCAATCTGTCAATCCTTTCCGTGTCCGGGCCGGGTGAGGTTTGCTGTGTTGAGTCAAATTAAGCCGCAGGCTCCACTCCTGGTGGTGCCCTTCCGTAAATTCCTTTAAGTTTCAGCTTTGCAACCATACTCCCCCCGGAACGGTGGGGAGGTGTTGTCCGGGCCCAGCCCATCTGGTCCCCGGCTGAGAACCGCCAGCCCGGGAGGGGTGTCCTAGTAATCCGGAGGAAGGCTACCCCTCTTTCTGGGAACACGTGCGCACCGCAAGACTGAGGGGACCCTTGGCGCAGACGTGCCCGACCTCCTGGAGCCCTGGCTGGGATCGGGGAGGCAAATGAGCCCTCATCAGGACTTCCAGGGCAGCCCGGCAATCTGGTCGCCCCATTGGAAAGCATTGCGCGTGACCAGATGGCCGAGGGGAAAAGCGCGACCTGATGGCCGGGCCCGTAGGAGGCCAATCTGCCTGCCCCAAGCCTTCGCCGGAGGGCTCCCGCCTGCCCATACAGGGCTCGGGGGCTCTACGTCCCGGGGGCTCAGAGACCCCGGCTGGGCCTCAGGCACGGGGAGGCCCGCAGGAGCCCTCGAGGCCCGGACGCCCGGGGAGGACTGCCCGGGGATCGATGGAGCCCATCTCAGGCACTTTGCCATGCCGCGGGCTGGAGGAGGGAGCCCCAGACGGTGGGGAGGTGTTGTCCGGGCCTGGCCCATCTGGTCCCTGGCTGAAAATCGCCAGCCTGAGAGGGGTTCCGGCATACCCTGCCCCTAGTAATCCGGAGGAAAGCTACCCCTCTTTCTGGTAACCCGTGCGCACCGCAAGACTGAGGGGACCCTAGGCGCGGATGTGCCCGACCTACTGGAGCCCTGGCTGGGATCGGGGAGGCGGACGAGCCCTCATTGGGACTTCCAGGCCGGCCCGGCCATCTGGTCGCCCCATTGGAAAGCATTGCGCGCTACTATTCCAACACCTTCCCTACTGGACTTGCACTAGATGGCCCTCCAACCTAAGGAATATTCCAACACCTTCCCTACTGGACTTGCTCTGGATGGCGCTCCAACCTAAGGAATATTCCAACACCTTCCCTACTGGACTTGCTCTAGATGGCGCTCTAACCTAAGGAAAGAATAGTTTTGGAATTCTCAAATAGCGATTCTCTAAAAATCGCTATTTGAGAATCGCAAAACTATTCTTTGATACATCTGGCCCCAATTGTAATAACAATTTACACAGGGAGCACTTGCACTTTGACACTGATCATCAGTGGCA
Organism: Calotriton arnoldi; assembly: GCA_963921515.1. Classification (NCBI taxonomy): domain Eukaryota; kingdom Metazoa; phylum Chordata; class Amphibia; order Caudata; family Salamandridae; genus Calotriton; species Calotriton arnoldi. Next base: position 1,382,350 of record CAWUFW010000700.1, read on the forward strand.
AAGTGCCCAAAGCATCTAAGCCAGCAAAAACGAAATCCAGCACAGCATAAAAAAATACAGGAGGTAAAGGCAAAAAGTCAGGGGAAACCACGTCGAAGATGTCAAATCTAACAATGTCTCTCTTGTTCTTGCTGGTTCTCCAAAGCAGGATGGGGGACTACCCAGGTTATGTTTGATCTCCAAGCGTTGCTTTATGAATGTTAATGGGCAAACTCTAAGGGTGTTGTGATCTCTTTAACTGACACCTTCTAAAACTCCAAATATTTATGTTTGTGGGGTAAAAGAGATGTCATTCTTCATTCCTCTTTTCTTTGATTAATCTACTGCCCAATACCCGCATTTCACTATGTTTCGTTCTGTGACATGTATAAAGACCTTTGCTTAGAGAGGCACTTTTTGTGGGAAGTATTATAAGAAGAGTATGGGGTGGTGGTCACCAATAGACCTAGGTGAAATTTAAAGTATGCTGTCATAATTCGTGTAATTTTGGGAATTTCTCGTTATGCTTCTTACGTGAAATTGCCCAGATTCTACCATTCCTCCACATTGCATCATTACACCATTGTTCATGACACGTTATAGAGCAGGAGCGCGGAAACAACGCAAACCCACAGAACGTGTGCTGCTGTTGTTAACGCCAATTGTGTTTTTGGGATTTTTTTTATGCAAAATGTATCCTCATGTCAAAAATTGGTAAAAAGACGCATTTTGTTGCAAAATATAGATCTAATTATGCATTGATATTTTTGTGTAGTAATGAGTCGTTTCACATCATTTTCCTTAATTACGAGAAAAATAATTATGTACGATCCCAGTCACCACTGAGAAATTCGTGTCCGATGCTGGATAGTGGCAATTTCTTGAGAATTCACTTTTGGGAATTCGCTCTTTAGAATCCGTCCATCACTTCGAACTGAGGGCCATATTATCAAGAACGGGCGATACATTATCGTCGCTTTAGCGGCAGGAAACTGCCGCTAAAGCGGCGATAAGGGGCTTGATAATATGCCCTATAGAATTCCAATAGAAGCCCAGGTTTGATGTCCTTCACACCAGAACCTGGGCTTCTATTGAATTCTATAGGCATATTATCAAGCCCCTTATTGCCGCTTTAGCGGCAGTTTCCTGCCACTAAAGCGGCGATAATGTTATCGCCCGTTCTTGTTAATATGGCCCTGAGTTCCAGCGTTTGTTTGCTTCTGTTGAGTTCAGTACTGCGTGTTTTTAATGCTGTAATATGATAAATTAAGGCAAACTTGTCTCTTGACGATGTCAGGACTGTCTCTTGCCGCCTGACATTCTGCCGGTTACTAGACTGATAAAGACATTAATGTGCCTTTCAAGACATAAACCCTGGTCAAGTAGTCAGTATTCAATATGTTCTCCCTCTAGCTTCCTGTTCTCCAAACACCTTGGGGCCGATTTGCAAATCGTTTAATGAGTATGTGATGTAGGGCTGCTGTCAGTCTACTTCTGGCGCAATTATCTGCCTTTGAGAATCGGCCTCAAAACATCTAAAATGTGGATATGTAGGGAACATCATATACAATCAGTATAAATAACAAGGACTGTGCCCTCTTTGCACTTTTTCGAATTGAGAGTTGGACACTTATGGACTGATTCACAAGGGCATTTATGAGCACCTGAAGTAGTACTCATGTAGTACCTGAAGTAGTACTACTGTAGTATTACTTCACTTACTTATAAATGCATTTGTGATTTTAGTTCCCATGGATCTAGTTGACTTTTTTTTAACAAATCATTATCATTTGAATTTGGTTTACCTGCAGCAAACTACTACAACTCCCAGAATGCACGGATTTGTTAAACTGAAAAATAGAATTGTAAGCATGTGATTGGGTTATGCATCGTGACAGTACCTCCTGCCCCACTGTGCAGCTCCCAGAAGTGACTGGCAGAACCTTCCACTCTCTGTAATCTCTTGCCAGCCGAAGCTCTGACAATGACTACCCACAGCAGGATGGATGGACAGGCAGGAACTTGCATGTTGTGTCCCAGTGTGATGGGAATATGACCCACTACAAAGCAAACATCATCCATATATGAACCAGCTTGTGCATTTGTAAGGGGACGAGGTACTTGTCTCCAAGAGCCACAGCAGTGTGGTGGTGCCACAAGTAACCACATCCAGCCTCAGGGAGAGGTTGGCATAGGGCCCTCCTCATGGGTAAATACTACATACCCTCCTATTTAAGATTGTCCCTAAAAACATCGAGAATCACCCCAGTGCAAGGGGCTGTAGACTACGACTAGTCCTGGGTATTAGAAATCCAAACACAGACTCAGAACCTTTAACGCCCATATGCCTAAAAACCTTTTAAATATTGCAGAAACCGCATTATAGCACAGTAGCACTAAAGGCAATCACCTATATTATATCACATTTACATTGACAAATTCCACTCGGCTCAGCCAAGGGTAAGCAGCTGTCACAAACAATAGCCATTACATTTGTCTCTTCTCATTTTACTGATGGCCTGTTTGAGAATGCTTTTGCGTGGTAGAACCCATTGGAAACGTTAACAATAGTATGAAGTAAACCTATTCAGAAAGTCCTTGAGCAGCCGGGACATTCGTTCGGACGGTCTGCAGGCCAATTGCTTTTGCTTGCATTGGTTTGAGGCGCCACAAAACAAAAATAGAGACTGTTGTTCAACATAGAGTCTCATTCGTTTTGTCTCATCTGCGAAAGTCCTCTTCCCCCGCCCCTTGGCACTCTGTATTTTGCTGACTGCTTGAAATAATTGGCTCCTTTACAGATTGAGATGAAAACAATGTTGTATATTTATTTGGCTTTATTTTCCCCTGTGCATTATTGATGCGCTGTTAGCTATATCCAAAGGGCTACTTAGAAAAACCATTATCCTCTCAGCTATGCCACAATCTTGGCACTCTTTTATGTCCATGAATCCAAGAAAACAATGTTCTCTTTTCAGTGCGACTCTTTGTAAAGCTAATTGTACCAGTTCTGAATGCTTTCAGTAGTTCTCAGAGACAGCCTCATTCTGAAAATGTTTTAAAAAAGTAATATTGCGTGCTGTGTACAGTACTAGTAGGTGTTTGTCAGAGCAAACAAAACAGTTTGGGGATGCTTTGGCATGGAGGGCCTGGGCTTTGTTCTGGGATCACAGTGGAATGTATTTCATTGGGGCAAGTGACACTGTCCTACTTTGAAACACTTTCTACCTCAACAATAGATACCAAAACACACAGAAGAAATCCATAAGATCTGATTGAATCACAGTATCTGTGTTATCCACTTAAATAATCTTCAAGCTTTTAATATCACCCTTTAGAGTACTCCGGGTCATCAAGAACAACAAGAGTCATCAATAAGCAGATGACACTCCGCTCTATATGAGGATCTCCTCTAGTAAAGACACTGATTTGCTCATGGTCACCTTCACAATTTAAGTCTAGATGTCAACGAGCTGCTTGAATCAAAGCATGGGAAGGGGATGGATACTTGAACTAGAGATGTTTGGAACCACAATACTGAAACTTTGGAAAGTTTTGAGATGCCCATGCACTCACATCGCACCTTTCCACCAAAAGGAAGAGGAGAGATGCTTCAGTTCACTCTGACCTGAGTGACCCACCTGCAACCAAAAAAACAAGATTACCCCTGTAACCTGAACACTGGCCTGTAACTATATCTCATAAGGCACACACAATTGGTTTTTTTAGAGTACAAGGAGATGTTCCTTCATGAAGATCCTGAACCCACGCACAACTAAAACCCCAAACCAGACATCTAAGAGTCTCCACTTGTCACTTGGTTGCTTTCCAAGAAAACAAGTTTCACTTTTCACCTGAGGATAGTTTTCTGACCGCCAATTTTAAGACACAAGCTTAACCAATTGCTTGTCCTAAGAAGACCCCAGAATCAGAAGGGATCTAAACATGTCAACATCACATCCCCATGGGTGAATGTGGCACCCCATGGGTGAATGTTGCAACACTAGAGAATGTAACAGTTACATAGAAGGGGGCCACTTAGCTGATACATAGGCAAGGATAAAGGAGAAAATCATATATATTTTTGCATAATTTATGCGTCACTCTATGCCTAAAAGGGTTTTGTTTTGACTTATACTGGGTGCTCCCTTGTGTCTGGATAAATCTATACCTCTCTGAAGAGCTATAATAAGAGCGAAACACTCGTCAGGGGTTGCTTTTATTTATTTCAGGTTGGCCTGGATGATATTTTACCAATCCAAAGCTGTAATACTGTGCCTGGAGTGGTAAAAGGCATTGGCCATTTTACAGCACAGCATGGATAGCACTGTGCTAATCCCATGGTTAAAGACTTTGCTGTAGAAATGGTAAAAGACTTTGTCCCTTTCTATCTCGGCGTGGATGGCACTGTCCTAATCCTATGCTCAAAGACTTTGATAGAAAAGCAGACATTTGAGGTGTGCAAATTTAGAGTGTCGCTGCTGTTGAGAGTGCTCTATACAGGAGCTGCTTTCCACCTAAACTTGAGAACTACCCAGAGTTTTCTGCTTCATTTTTACATATATGATGATCTCAGGAAGGCTCGCAATCCACAGTTAAGGTTTTTCCAAACAAAAAGCTTTATTGGCCAATAATGAAGGAGACCACCTTGGAGCAACACGCCTCTCAAATGATGATTGCAGCTCAATATTCCGCTTTCATCATACTGGCTCTACGCGTTTCAGAAATCCTTCCTTGATCACGAGCCTCACATACGCCAAAGAACGAGCAACAACAAGAGTGAAGTTCACCTGCATCAATTTATTCAAAAACAGTCCAGCCCTTGTGGGTGTGTTCTCAAACCTTGTAGGCATTCTGGTATTTGCAGTCACTTCCTCTGATAAACCCCCAGCAGAGGGCGATATAATCAGGGTTTGCGGGACTCTTCCTGTTTGTATCTGCCCACAGCGCGCCAGCCCGTGATCAAGGTGCAGGAGCACCGAAACGCGTAGGGCAAAGCTACTGCTATTTCCAGCGATGTTACCTGCACTGTTGAATAAAGGATTGCTGATGCTGATCCGGCTTTTCATTGTGTGCGTCCTCAATGCTGTGGCAAACTTTGGATGATATATTCCGGCCTGCCTGGGTCGGGAGGGCAGCACTGCCACGAGAATGAAGTGGACTGCTGGTTTTTGATCCACAGAAACCGAGATGGCAGGATGAAAGGCGACGTGCATGGTGCAGGTAACTGGTCTGGGGACACTATTCAAGCGTCTGTGCAAGATATGCTGTGAAGCAGAATCCATTAAAGATATTATTTCAACACACAGGACTACAGGTCCCAAGCAACCTTTCAATTAGCATAGCCCAGCAGAGGGCGATATAATCAGGGTTTGCGGGACTCTTCCTGTTTGTATCTGCTCACAGCGCGCCAGCCTGTGATCAAGGTGCAGGAGCACCGAAACGCGTAGGGCAAAGCTACTGCTATTTCCAGCGATGTTACCTGCACTGTTGAATAAAGGATTGCTGATGCTGATCCGGCTTTTCATTGTGTGCGTCCTCAATGCTGTGGCAAACTTTGGACGATATATATATATATATATACATATACATATATATAGCGTCGGAAGGCGTTCGAGACTGCAGGTGATAAGTGCTGAGACAATTTAAGCAATTGGAAGGAGGGCTTGCAGCATGTAGCTGAAAAGACAGGTTCACCGCCACCACTGAAAACTTTTCAAGTACTTTGCTTGCCGATTTCGAATGAACGGTAGGATTTGTGGCATTAGACTGACATTTTGACACTGTGCCGTGAAAGGAGGTATGATAATTACACACTGCCTGAATTTTATTGTTCGTACTGCCCGAATCTTTCTGGAACAACTGGAGGAGTGGGATGTTCGAGATTGGCAGCAAGCGGTGCAAACAGTTACAACTAGGAGTTTTTAATGAAATTCTACATTAACTTTGGCGCAGGGAACTACAGGAACAACCATGACAAAGGAGGGAAACTGTAACTTAAAGTAAATGAATCCTTATGGCTTCTGGTATTTAGAGTGTTTTCAGTTATTTGTTTATGCACCACCCTGCATCGTTTTAAGAAACTCGTGACTCTCCATAAAAACAAGGAAATTGAATGTAATAATTGCGTTCGTGTTGAACTGGGCAGCATTTGCAGGGAGAAAGAATTTCTTCATTTTTAGGTCGAGCCTCGAGTAGCGCGCAAGCGCTGCTTAGAGGCGAAGACTTTTAGTAAGCGAGTTTGAAAAGCAGTCCCAAAAATGCTCGTGCGTCGTGGCTGGCCTTTTTGGGATGAGTGCGCAGCGTAAACATGTGTTTCCAATTATCGTGCCCAGACGCGGGCGCGATAATTGGAAACACATGTCTGCCGCGCGTGCCATCCAAAGCCAGCCACGGCGCACGAGCGCTTGGTCAGCTCTGCAGGCTGCCGCGCTCGTTAGTCCATGATATGGGAAAGCTTGTGATTTTCGCTACTACAATGCCGTCAGCGTGTTTTATACCGTCGCTTCTTTAGTGAACATGTTTACCAAGATGGAGGCAATAAAGTAAGTCTACAGCCTTGTAAAATGCGGGAAGGGCGACACCTAGTGTCCAGAGAACACTTTAGCCAATCCTACTTGATTGCAGAAATTGGGACGCGTGCTGTGTGTTGATCTACCTTTTGGATGTAGCTGTTGCTGTTCCCATTTTTAAACACTACACTTGCTTCATATTTATTATATTAAACTTTGAGTCTCAAGCCTTGATGTGTGACCCAGTTATAGAGTGCTCCTCCAGTATTGCCGTTTTATGGAGTGTTCAACCTTTGTTGGCTAACAATAGTATGTGCCTCCAAAGTGTAGTGTGTTTCTAAGGTGGGCTTCCGCCATGTTGTATGCATCGCTGGCACGGCATGGGTCTGACTGACCCTTTTAGAGCGGATGGAAATTTGCAGTGCCTAAGTTCTGATTTGTAGCAAGAGTCTCGGAGTTGAATTTGGGGGGTGACGTGTTACTTGGGTCTGTGTGGTGTAAGTGTAAAATCGCTCCAGTGGTGGTCAGCCAACCTCTTCAGTAATATGAAGAAACCCCTTTCTTAATGAAATCTCCTAATCCTTATGTAAACTAAACACAAGGCAGGGTTTTTTACGTTTCTAGTGCTACGTGTACCTTTAACACCAACCCAGTTTCTTTGCATGGAACCAACGCTATACAAACACAACACGGGCACTCCATCTCGGATAACCCATTTGAAACCAGTTTGAGCTGGTATCTGGCCTAGTTCCGGGAACCGGGGTGCTGGAACCGGGAGGAGGACGGGGAGGGAGGGTTGCACTCAGTCCGTGGCTGCCCGGCCCAAAAGGGGACACGCATACCTGCCCTTGCTCCTGCCATCCCACAGACAGGGTTGGTGTATTCTCTGAGGTTGTGTAGTTTATTGGCCAACCTGCGCTGTCTAAACCGAGGGGCCTCTGTTTTCATAATCCCGGCTTTCCTACTCAGCAGTGTGATCATGGGCGGATACTTCTATCTACCGCAGCATTTGTTTCCTTTTAGCAGAAAATGGAGACCACTTTCAGATTGGTGTTCTATGCTGTCCCTGGACGTTCGCTTTGTCCTTCTTTCAAAAGCGACCCTCCCGCATGAAAGCGCCTCTCCTGATCTTACAGTATTGGAGTTTTGTGAAGGGGCAGGACTGTGCGTTTAGTTTTAAGTTGATACATGGCCTGTCTGTGTTTGTAAATAAACTGACGGACTTTAAGTGGGATGAAAAAACTGGGGCGTCTAGAGTCAGAGAGCATGTGCTGCTCTGCGAGGCATGCTATATTCTGTGAGGTTTCAACACGCCAACTTAGCTAACAAACATTGGCAAAACCAATAGCTCTAGCTAAACACTTATAATGCCCCAAAGGCGAGACCTATTGGCTATGCCAATGCTTGTTTAAAGTGCAGTGTGAGTTAAACTAACACCAATGAATTTCACAAATGCATGTAATTTCCGTTCTTTCAATGGTTTAGCGATAGACTTTGGGCACATTGTACTTACAATATTGAGCTCCATAAGCACGTAACGTGACACAGGTTTTGTGATCATTGCACCATAATTGTGTGTGCTGCGAGGTGTTTTGCATAGATTGGGGTTTTTCTTAGAAGACCCGACACTGGTCGTTGGTATTTAACCAGAGGGCTTCTAAGTTTTAAACATCAAAATATGCAGCCAATTACCAATAATGCATTAATTAGAAGCGCACTTGTGACATTTAACTTTTGCAGGATCTGCATGGACAATGTTAAACAAATTGATAAAGTTTTATTTAAAAGATAGCTGCATTGGCAGCTTTCTTCTATGTCCATGCGTCACGTGAGATGCAAAACGCTGTTTAAGGAGAGCTCAATTTGGCGCCCAGTGTATGTAAAAAAGGCCGGTGCATCGGCCGAAATGCGTCATATTGGCAGCAGCTTTGGAATAAACTCAGTGGTTAAGAAGATGTGGTGTCCTGTGTCGGAGCCTGTTCCACCTTGGACAGGTTGTGGTTGGATTATATATATATATATATATATATATATATATATATATATATATATATATATATATTTCTCTCTTAATCTCCTCCCAATCCGCAGGAAATACTCGGACACTCCAGTATGCTAAAAAAAACTCCGGTTTTAATGACACAAAAGACGCGTTTCGGCATTAAGCCTTGTTCACGGTGAACAAGGCTTAATGCCGAAACGCCAAATCTTGACAGCTTCATATTCACCGGGACTGGTATTTTGGATATATATAAAGAGAGACAGAGAGAGAGATATGTGTATTACCTACTGGAGGTCGCCAGTAGGTAGTTATAATTAGGACCTAGTTTCCATAGGAAAAGCGTTTTTTGATTTGCCAATATCTTTGGCGCCGTTTGATGAATATTCGTGAAATTTTTAAAACTAATGCCTTGCTCAGGTCAGCTCCTGTCTTGAGAGTTTTGGGGTGATTCGTCAAGCGGGGGCCAAGAAAAAAGGGGTGTCCCAAAACGCATTTTCTCCATGTTAATTTCCATAGGAAGCTTTAGACAAAGCTAGGGCCCGAACTGCCTAACGGAATTACATCAAATTTGGCAGAAAAGTAGCTCTTGGTTCAGAAAGTGACCTTTTTTTTAAATGGTGTAAATCCATTCAGTAGTTCCTGAAATATTCATATTTAAAAAAATATCGCTATCTGGTGACCACTGTGGATCCGCGAACCCTCCCGATCATGAGCTTGATTCTGATTGGCTGCCAACACTTTAAAGGGGAGAGGATGTGGTCTCACGGTTAGACTGCCGACTTTGGACCTGGGAAACCAAGGTTCGAGCCTCGGGGTCGACTCCATATCCCGTGATTCTGGGCAAATCACTTAATCTCCCTGTGCCTACCCAAAAAAATGAATGTGTCCTTGTGTAACGTAACTGGTGCTCATGTAAAGCGCCCCAATACCTTCAGGTCGAGTTCGCGCTATATGAATCTGCAAAAAAAAAAAACCCAGAACGTGTTGGCAGCCATCTTGTGACTCGGTAGAACCAAGTCGCAAGAAAAAAGGTTAAAAATGAAGAAAAGGGGGCAGGGTAGAAACACCCTGACCCCCTAGGCCTGCTCAGGGACCAAAAAAAGCATTTATTTTTTATTTTTGGGGGGATTGGTGCCTGGTTTGTTTTAAGCCCCCGGGTGGGCCAGGTCCTGGGGGCAATCCAGATTTATATAGCGGGGGCCCACGCGGGCCCCTGCAGCCCCAGGGACCACCAACTCCCCGGTGCTTTACTGATAATGCGCAGGGGCACGCGGCCCCCCCGCAGCCCTGGGGACCGCCACCTCCCCGGAGCTTCATAAAAAAATGCAAGGGGGGATCCTCCCCCACACTGCCCGAGGACCACCACCTCCCTGGGGCTTCCATTTATATAGGGAGGGGGGCTTCGCAGGCCCCCCCAAGCCCCGGGACCGCCACCTCCCCAGGGCTACTGTAAAAAAACTCTGTGTGGGGGGGCTTGAGTCCCCCCACACTTCCCCAGGGACCACCACTTCCCCGGGGCACACTGTATGCAAATATGGGGGTCCGTTGCAGACCCCCGGGGACCACCACCTCCCCGGGGCCATGTATACATTGGGAGGGGGGCCGCGCGGTCCCCCTCCTGGAGCCCTCCTTGGCCCTGGGGACTGCCACCCCCAGGGCCGGCTCCAGCTATGTCCCGGGGTGCCTACCCCTGGGACATTGCAGTTTGCAATGGTAGGGCAGGAGCACTGCTCCCGCCCTGTCATTGCAAACACAGCTTCGCTTCATGGAAGTGAGAGCAGGGAACCTGTTCTCGCTTCATTAAGCAAAGCAGATTGCTTTTGGACAAGGGGAGCTGCACGTCAGCAGCTCCTCTTGTCCAAAAGCAATGCCAGCTCCCCAAGGAGGCGGGGAGCTGGCATTGGGGCTCCCCCCACGGTCCCCAACATGAGGCCAGGCCCCGGGGGATGGGGTCCCCGGGGCCAAAACTGGCCCAGGGAAGGGGGGGCCACGTGGCCTCCCTCCCGTAATAAAAATATTTTAAAAAGAGGCAAAGCCCCGGGGATGGGGTCCCCGGGGCCGGAATCGGTCTCGGGAGGGGGACCGCGCGGCCCCCTTCCCGTTTATTTTATTTTAAATAGAAAAAATGGCTCAGGCCCTGAGGGATGGGGTCCTCAGGACCCAAAAAATAGTAAGAGAAGGGGGGCCACGCAGCCCCCCTTTTAAAAAATACAAAAGAAAAGAGAAGCTGGTGTCTCGCTGGTAGCCCTGCCCCATCCTGGTGCGTTCTGGGTTGGGGGATGAAGTCCCCTTGCCTCCTGAGGGTCCCTGGGGGCCAACTAGCCCACCAGGTACCTCCAGTAAGCCCCACACAGGGGTCATTGCTGAGAGGTGGTCCGAGGCCATGCCCCTTTTTACACCACTCTGCAAACGCGCCTCTTGGCGCACTGGTGGTGGGGTGATGAGGTCCTCTTGTGTCCAGAGGACCACAGGACTAAAGTGGACTTCATTCCCCGAGCAGCAGTGCGCCAGGAGGCGCGTTTGTAGAGTGGTGTAAAAAGGGGCCGTGGCCTCGGACCACTCTCAGCAATCCAGCTGTGTGGGGCTTACTAGAGATAACAGGAGGGGTAGTTGGCCCCCAGGGACCCTGCGGTGGTAAGGGGACTTCATCCCCCAACCAAGAGCGCCCCAGGAGGCACGTTTGCAGAGTGGTGGAGAAAGGGGGCGTGGCCTGTGTCCACCTCTCAGCAATCCCACTATCTGGGGGTTACTGGAGATATCAGGTGAGCTAGTTGGCCCCTAAGGACCCTCAGGAGACAAGGGGACTCCAATCCCCATCCAAGAGCACGCTAGGTAGCGCGTTTGCAGACTGATGGGCAAAGGGGGCATGGCCTGCTATAAGAACTTACCAATGCTGCTGTGTGGGACTTACTGGAGGTAATAAGAGGGGTGGTTGGCCCCCAAGGTTGTCCTTGGGGAGCCAAATACCCCTCCTGTTACCTCCAGTAAGTCCCACACAGTGGGATTGCTAAGAGGTCTTCGGAGGCCATGCCCTCTTTCTAAACCACTCTGCAAACACGCCTCCTGGCGCACTACGTGTTGGGGGATGAAGTCCACTTTACTCCTGAGGGACTTTGGGGGCCAAGAAGCCCTCTTGATACCTCCTGTAAGTCCCATACAGTGGAATTCCTGAGCGCTGGTCGGAGGCCCAGCCCCCTTTCTCCACCACTCTGCTAATGTGACTACTAGTGAAAGAAGCATTTGCAATGTAATAGGTCTCGCATTTGCAAGAGTTAGAGCTATTGGTATTGTAAATGTAAAAGTTTTTTACAAATGGTTTTTGGAGTGGAGTGGATGTATGTTGTGTGTAGTGAAATTATGTGGTATGTTGTGCAGTGAAATTATGTGGATAGAAAGTATGTGGTATTTAGTGTATAAGAATTATGTAGAGTGTGATTGTGTGTATGGAGAGTAATTATGTGGTATGGTAGTCTGTGTTGTGAAGTGGTAACCTCCGGTTTAGTCTTCCTTGTTTCCATAGAAGCTAAACTACAAACTCAATGAGACAAAAAAGAAGGAACCACTAAGGAACACTTCTGGACCTAGTCAGAAGTATGAGCAGGGCCACTGGAATTATGCGACTGTTTGGCTGCACCAACTTTCGCACTATTATACATTTTCTGCATTTGCCACATAATCCATCATCTGCTGCATAATCTGCAGATCTGAACAAAAAACTTGTTTCTATCTCAAACGGCTCAAACGTTACCAAAAATGCAGCGACAAGTGTTATAGCATGGTGGAAGACCCTTTGCAAACCTAGAATGGTCACCTCTTACTTTTTGCTAAATGTGGGTGTTAAATTGGTACCAATGGTGTACAAACCACTCTTGCCTCTGTCTGCACCTCTCTTGCCTCTGTCTGCACCCCTGTTCCCTCTTGCTGCACCTCTTTTGCCTGTTTCTGCAACTCTCTTGCCTCTTTCTTCACTTTTCTTACCTCTTTCTGCACCTGTTACTTCCTTCTGTACTTCTCTTGCCTCTTTCTGCACCCCTCTTGCCTCTTTCTGCACCTCTGTTGCTTCTTTCTGCACTTCTCTGACTTCTTTCTACACCTCTGTTGCTTGTTTCTGCTCCTCTCTTGCCTCTTTCTGCACCCCTCGTGCCTCTTTGTGCACTTCTCGTGCCTCTTTCAGCTCCTCTCTTGCCTCTTTCTGCACCCCTCTTGCCTCTTTCTGCACCTCTGTTGGTTGTTTCTGCACTGCTCTTGCTTCTGTCTGCTGCTCTCTTCAACATTTCTGTACCCCTCTTTCCACACGTCTGTTGGTTCTTTCTGCACCTTTCTTGCCTCTGTCTGCACCCCTGTTCTCTCTTTCTTCACCTCTTTTGCCTGTTTCTGCAACTCTCTTGCCCTTTTCTGCACTTTTCTTGCCTATTTCTGCACCTCTGTTGCTTCCTTCTGCACTTCTCCTGCCTTTTTCTGCACCCCTCTTGCCTCTTTCTGCACCTCTGTTGCTTCTTTCTGCACTTCTCTTGCTTCTTTCTATACCTATCTTGATCCTTTCTGCACCCCTCTTGCCTCTGTCTGCACCCTTCTTCCCTCTTTCTGCACCTGTCTTGCCTCTTTCTGCACTGCTCTTGCTTCTCTCTGCACCTCTTTTGCCTGTTTCTGGAACTCTCTTGCCTCATTCTGCACTTCTCTTGCCTCCTTCTCTGCACCTCTGTTGCTTCTTTCTGCACTTCTCTTGCCTTTTTATGCACCCCTCTTGCCTCTTTCTGCACATCTGTTGCTTCTTTCTGCACCTCTGTTGCTTCTTTCTGCACCTCTCTTGCTTCTTTCTGCACCACTCTTCCCTCTTTCTGCACCTGTCTTGCCTCTTTCTGTACCCCTGTTCCCTTTTTTGCACCTCTCTTGCCTGTTTCTGCAACTCTCTTACCTCTTTCTGCAGTTCTCTTGTCTCCTTCTGCACCTCTGTTGCTTCTTTCTGCAATTCTCTTACCTCTTTCTGCACTTCTCTTGCCTTTTTCTGCTCCCCTCTTGCCTGTTGATGTACCTCTGCTGGTTCTTTCTGCACTGCTCTTGCTTCTTTATGCACCTCTCTTGCAAATTTCTGCACCCCTCTTGCCTCTTTCTGCACCCCTCTTGCCACCTCCTGCACCTCTATTGGTTCTTTCTGCACTGCTCTTGCTTATTTCTGCACCTCGTTTGCCAGTTTCTGCAACTCTCTTGCCTCTTTCTGCACTTCTCTTGCTTCTTTCTGCACCTCGCTTGCTTCTTTCTGCACCTCTTTTGCTTTTTTCTGCACTTCTCCTCTTGCCTCTTTCTGTACCCCTCTTGCCTCTTTCTGCACCTCTCGCCTCTTTCTGCAACCCTCTTGCCTCTTTTTGCACCTCTTTTGCTTGTTTCTGCACTTCTTTTGCCGCTTTCTGTACCCCTTTGTTCCCCTCTTGCCTCTTTCTGCACCACTCTTTCCTCTTTCTGTACCTCTGTTGCCTCGATTTGCACCCCTCTTGCCTCTTTCTCCACCTCTTTTGCTTCTTTCTGCGCTTCTCTTGCTTCGTTTTGCACCCCTCTTGCAAATTTCTGCACCTCTGTTGGTTCTTTCTGCACTGCTCTTGCTTCTTTCTGCACCCCTCTTGCAAATTTCTGCACCCCTCTTGCCTCTTTCTGTACCCCTCTTCCCTCTTTCTGCACCTCTCTTGCCTCTGTCTGCACCCCTGTTCCCTCTTTCTGCACCTCTTTTTCCTGTTTCTGCAATGCTCCTGCTTCTTTCTGAACTTCTCTTGCCTCTTTCTGTACTCAAATGGGAAGTGCAAGCTGTCAAGTTTAAAGGTCTGCGTGCTCTCTTGACTGAGGTATATGTCTACTTGTACATGTATTCTTACATGTGGTATGCATCTGAAGATGGTAGGTTAAAAAGCGGGTAACTTCTCCTATAGGTGGTCAAATCTTCTCAGTTCTGCTCTGTCATTCGGTTGCACATGCAGACATGTCTTATGTATATATGTGTTATAGAGCCCCTCAAATGTACTATTGAATACCCATGTGCCCTGTATTGTGAGCAAAAAGAAATGCATACACCTTATTGTACACAAATCTACAGAGTATGCTGTTTGAAACACAGGTATTCAAGTATTTGTATGTTTATTTTCATTTAACATGTCACTAGGTAAACGCATAGACACGCATGCATACCTTCCCAAACTTGGTCAGACTTACAACAGTGATATGCTTAGGATTGCTGTTTTATATTTGGTAGGCCTAACATTCTGAGCAGTCGATTAATAGTGAACCTTCAAGAGAAAAGTAAGGTTTAAGACATCTTAGGAGAAGGATTAGTGTTAGACTTGGCATCTTTTGGCGTGTTTCCCCTGACGTTTTGCTTTCTGACCTCCCGGTTTTGACTCTGTTTTTGCTGGTGTAATGATTCTGCGCACTTTCCTCACTGCTGTCCAGTGGGAAAGTGCAAGTGCTCCTGTATAAAATGTGTTATGGATTGGTGTTTCCATGATTGGCCTATTTGGTTTATGTGTCAGTCCCTTGTAAAGTGCACTGCGAGTGCCAGGGCCTATAGACCAAATGCTGTTGGTGGGCTGCAGCACTGGATTGTGCCACCCACGCAAACAGCCCGTAAAGTGTAACTCAGGCCTGCCATCGCAGAGCCGGTGCGCAGCCTGGGGCTGCCATCTCGACTTGGCAAGTGCATACACTTGCAAGTCCCTAAACCTTCCCTTTGCTACATGTTAGTCACCCCTAAGGTAGGCCCAAGGAACCCCTGTGGGCAGGGTGCGTTGTATGCGAAAGGTAGGACATGCCCTGGTGTGTGTGGCATGTCCTGATGGTGAATTACAGCCTAGTTCGTTTTTCACTATTGCAAGGCTACCTGTTCCCCCTAGGCCAGAACGGGCAGTTTCGATTATTACAGCTTATAATCCTAACTGACCCCGGGAACATGGTAGAAATTTGAGTTTAGTATGCCTGGACTCAGAATGATAAAATGCAGCTTTTAGTGAAGTTGGTTTTAACATTCTGTGTTTAAAAATACCACTTTTAGAAAGTGGGTATTTTCTTGTCTAACCATCCAAGCCTGCCTCTGCGAGGTTGTGTATTCCTTGTCTGGAGTGTGAGTGACAGGGGCTGGGGGATGCCAGGAGACAGGGTGAGTCAGCACAGGGCTGAATAGCAAGATCTACATGAAGATGGGTGGGAGGGGTTGCACCTGGGCCCTGAATAGGACAGTGCCTTCCCTCCACAATGCTGGCTCCACCTCCTGTGGTGCGTCTGATGTCCCTGGCCTACTCACTGAAAGAAGGGACGGAGACTTGTCAACAAAGTGCTCCAGAACTGGTTTGGACTAGGCAAAGGCCTCTCTGCCTTCAGAGAACAAAGGAATTTGGGATATAAATATTGGGGCCCTGACCCCATGAATTTAGATCTCGCTGGAATCAAGGAACCTGCCAAGACGAAGAGCTGGAAGAGCTGCCAGGAGGAGTACTGCCCCTTTGCTGTGTTGTTGCTTTGTTGGGTTGGCCTGCAGCTGCTGCTTCTGCCTTGGGCAGTGAAAGGACTGGACTGAACTTTCTACAAACTTGTGCTGAGTATCTCCAAGGGCCTGGAACCGAGCTGGCCTCCTGTTAAGAAGTCTCAGGGACTACAAAGACTTCACAAGCCTCTGGGTACCGCTTCTGGAACGCTGTTTCAGTTGCCACAGAGGAAGGGAACTGCAACCGACTCCGTCAACCTGAATCCATCCCTGGCCGGTGACCTGTTTGCACCGCAGACCGCATCGCCCCGCTTCGCATCGCAACCCTGGTCTCACCGTGGCGGCGTCCGACGCCGCCAACATCGAGCCGCTGCTTGCACCGTGACCTGTGGGCACCGCAGTTCGCATCGCATCGCTTCACTGAACCAACCGGACCCGACCGACGCAGGTCGCTGCAACTGGCTCAAGAGTCGTGACCGCACCGCATTTGGGGCACCGCTCGCACGTCTGCGGCGCACCGCTCCGACTCGCACCGCTGTCCGACGCCAGCTCCCGCACTCCGGCTTGGTCGCCTGCATCGCAACCTGTCAGCACCGCATCGAGCATCGTCTCACCCTGCATCGCACGCCTTGGACTCACCGACTCCGTCTGCACGACGCTCATCGAGCCGCTGCCTGCACCGCATCGAGGGACACCGCACCTTGCATCGCTCCGTCTTGCACCGCAACCGCGACGAACGCCCGACCGGCTCGTACACTCCATACCAGCCACAACAAGAAAAGGTACTGTAACCGAGTCTGTTCACGACTCTGCTGGCCCGTATCGGCGCGGTCGGCTGGAACTGTTAGACTCTGTGGTTTTCAGCATCACGGTAGGCTCGGACGGAGCTACCGACTCGTACTGAACTTTGTTTTTGAACTATTCTTGCAAAGAAGAAGTTACCTTATCAAGCATTCATTTTTAAAGTATAGTATTGTGGATTTTTGTCGTAATTGGTCTTGTCTTGAGTATATAAAATATTGGTTATTTTTCTAAACTGGTGTGGTGTCCGTTTGTAGTGCTTACACTGTATTACTGTTGGTTATGTGCAAATGCTTTACACACTGCCTCTGAATTAAGCCCGACTGCTCGTGCCAAGCTACCACGAGGGTGAGCAGGGGTTACTTCACGAGTGTAACACCCTTACCCTGACTAGGAAGAAGGGTCCCTACTTGGACAAAGGTGCAAGCCCTTGCCAACTAGAGATCCCATTTCTAACATTGGTTGTCAGCGGTGAGGATAGGACTTGTGTTTGCACTTGACTTACAGTGATTGGTGTGCACTACTACCATATCACAGACCATTACGTACCACATACTGGTTCTTTTTCTTTTGGCCTATTTTTGATCTTGCCAGTTTTCAACTCACTACTTTTGTCATGCCTGAATCAATTGCATCATCCGTTGCATCTCTGGAAGTTATCTTTGAGGAGGATAGGTTGGAATCCTACGCCGTAAAGGAGCTACGAGCGATTTGTAAAAACCTGAAAGTCCAAATTAAAGGCCTCACAAGGAAGGAGGAGCTACAGAAGGCGCTGAGGGCCTGGGTAGCAGCCAGACATGCCAATGGGCAGCCTGGTAATCTCAGTGAGGAGGTGGAGGAGCCTATTTCCAGGGTGGATGTGCTTTTGGGTAGGGGGAACCCGCCAGGTCAGGCAGCAGCAGTCTGTCCCCAGAGGAGCTGGAGGACAGGCGGGAGGCAAGGCAGTTTGAGCTGCAGAAGCTCAGGCTGGAGAGTGAGCGGGAGGAGAAGAGATTGGCCATAGAGGAGAGGAAGATGCTCTTAGAGCATGAGAGAGAACTGAAGGAGCTAGAACTTAGGAGTAAGTCAGGCTCAGATGGTGGCAGCAATTCGTCCAGAAAGGCAGACAGGATTGTGCACATTCCCAAGAATGTAGGCAAGGAGTTCAAGAAGGGGATGACATACAAAGGTGGTTTCAGGGTTATGAGGCAGCCATACACATGAATGGGGTCCCTGAGGAGGATTGGGGAGCAGGATTGTGGCCACTTTTCCCTGAAGAAGCAAGGGATGCTCTGATAGCTTTGGGTAAGGGTATCACCTCACCTATGCTGACATGAAGGATGCCCTTCTCACGAAGTATGGTCTTACTCCTGAAAAGTACAGGGATCAGTTCAGGTCCAGTAAGAAGTCTGATGCCAACACTTGGTTGGAATGTGTGGATGTGTTCTGCAGGTCTCTGGATGGTTGGGTGAAGGGCAGTAGTGTAACAGATTTTCAGGGGCTCTACAACTTGATTGCATGGGAGCACTTGTCTAGTCTATGTTTTGCAGATCTGCGCCAGCACCTAGTTGATAGTAAGCTAACTGACCCCAGGAAGCTTGCTATGGAAGCGGACCGCTGGGTGAGTACCAGGGTCCACAAGAAAGCGTTTGGGGAGACTCAGCCAAAGGTGGGCAGGGTCCCCAGCAGAAAGGTGGGGGGACAAGGGTAAAGCACAGGAGTTCTCTAAAGGGCCCCAAACTAGTACCCAGGGTAAAGGTTCCCAGCCCCCGGTGATAAGAAGAAAGGGGTCTCTACAGGGAAGCCTGTTGAGACCGGCCCCAGCAAGTGTTATGCATGTGACCAGGTAGGTCACTTTAAGGAGGACCCCAAGTGCCCGAAGGGGACACAGCCACCCACCGGTGGACAGTCCAAAGTGTTGGCTAGTGTAGCGCTTGGGGAGGAGGGGTGCCCACAGGAGGGTGGGGATCCCGCAGAAATGACCCTTGTCTCACTAGGGGACAGTGAGATGGTCCCAGGAAACCAGGTGCCCCCTAACACAAAGAAATATAGCACCTGGGTGACCATTAATGGGAACAGGGTAGAGGCTCTCAGAGACACTGGAGCCAGTGTGACCTCAGTCCGGTGTCACCTGGTGTCTGAGAAGCAAGTAGTCCCAGGAGCATTCCACCAAGTAGTTGCTGTCGACAACTCTGAGCGCCAGTGTATGGTGGCGCAGGTTCCCTTTGAATGGGGGGGTCTCAGGTCCCTTGAGGGTGGTTGTGAGCCCTACCATGCCTGTAGATTGTCTGCTAGGAAACGACCTGGAGCAGTCCTCATGGAAGGAGGTTGAGCTCAGGTCTCACTTGGAGATGCTTGGGTTGCCAGAGTGGGCATGCGTGTCTACTCGGTCAATGGCAGCCAGAAAGGGTGATCAAGAGGACTTGGAGCCTGAAACAGTGGCCCAAGTCCCTGCCAAGAGAAAGGGCAGGGGCGCGGGAAACCGGCCCCGAAGTTCCCACGGACCGGGAGGAGCGGACCTCGAGGGGACGCCCGGTGCCTACAGGGGAGCAGGTAGCCGAACTGGGAGACATCTCTGAGCTGACCCATTGGCAGCAAGAAGGGGGTCCCACCAGGAGGAGTTCTGCAGGGAGCAGAGCGAGTGCCCTACTCTGGAGGGTCTGCGGCGGCAGGCTGCAGACCAGGCAGCTGGTAATCAGTCCGGGTCACATCTGATCTACTGGGAGAGTGGTCTCCTATACAGTGAGCCTAAGGTTGCTGAGCCTGGGTCAGCCCGTGTGCTGGTGGTACCCCAGCGCTTCAGGACCTTCCTACTGGGTCTGGCTCATGACGTGCCTTTGGCAGGACATTTGGGGCAGGACAAGACCTTTGACAGGCTTGTCACCCACTTCTTTGGCCCCAAATGCGAAGGCAGTCAGATGCACACTGTAGGTCTTGCCAAACTTGCCAGGCAAGTGGTAAGAGTGGGAGGAAGGTCAAAGCTCCTCTCCAACCTTTTCCTGTTGTTGGAACACCCTTTGAAAGGGTAGGGATGGATATTGTGGGGCCACTGGATCCCAAGACAGCCATGGGCAACAGGTACATCCTGGTCTTGGTGGACCATGCCACCCGGTACCCGGAGGCAATCCCTCTCAGGACAACGACGGCGCCAGTGGTGGGCCGGGCGTTAATGGGGATCTTTTCCCGTGTGGGATTCCCCAGAGAGGTGGTTTCTGATAGGGGGACCAATTTCATATCCAAGTATATGACATCCCTGTGGAAGGAGTGTGGTGTAACCTACAAGTTCACCACTCCTTACCACCCACAAGGAAACGGTCTGGTGGAGAGATTCAACCAGACCTTGAAAGGCATGATCAAGGGTCTAACAGAACCCATGAGGCGTAAGTGGGACGTCCTCTTGCCATGCCTACTCTTTGCATACAGGGAGGTGCCTCAGAAGTCTCTTGGGTACAGCCCCTTTGAGCTCCTGTATGGCCACCCTGTCAGAGGACCTCTGAGTTTGGTAAAGGAAGGCTGGGAGGCAGCTCCCAGGAAAACTCCCCAGGATGTATTTAGCTACATGCTGGCCTTTAGAAACCAAACTGCCCGCTTCAGGAAACTCGCTCAGGCGAACCTAGAAGCAAGCCAGGAAGAAATGAAGAGATGGTATGACCAGAATGCCACTCTGGTCGAATTTCAACCTGGGCAAAAAGTGTGGGTCATGGCCCCAGTGGCACCTTGTGCCTTGCAGGACAAGTGGACTGGGCCATATGAGGTAAAGGAGCGCAAAAGTGACGTCACCTACCTGGTGGATTTGCAGGCTCCAAGGAACCCTTTGAGGGTCCTTCACGTGAACCGCCTCAAGCCCCACTTCGAGAGGTCCGAAGTGAGTATGCTCTTGGCGACAGATGATGGGGTGGAAGAGGAGAGTGAGCCTCTCCCTGACCTCCTGTCTACCAAGGAGCATGATGGGTCAGTAGAGGGTGTGATCCTCTCCCCTACTCTGACTCAGGAGCAGCAGGGGACTGTCGCCAGTTGTTGGGACAGTTCGCCCCACTGTTCTCTCTGACCCCGGTGTTACTCACTGGTGTACCCATGACGTGGACACCGGTGACAGCCCTCCTGTGAAGCACAAGATTTACAGGTTGACTGACCGGGTCAGAGCCAGCATCAAGGAGGAGGTCTCTAAGATGTTGGCGTTAGGGGTGATTGAGCCCTCCCACAGTCCTTGGGCCAGCCCAGTGGTCTTGGTCCCAAAGGCTGCGGCGCCCGGTGCCACTCCAGAACTCCGGTTTTGTGTGGACTACCGTGGGCTCAATGCCGTCACCAGGACTGACGCGCACCCCATCCCCAGAGCTGATGAGCTCATTGATCGGTTGGGAGCTGCCCGGTTCCTCAGCACGTTTGATTTGACGTCTGGGTACTGGCAGATTGCCTTAACCGATGGGGCCAAGGAGAGATCAGCATTCTCAACCCCAGAAGGTCATTACCAATTCCGGGTGATGCCCTTTGGGTTGAAGAATGCCCCTGCCACCTTTCAGAGGTTGGTCAATCAGGTGTTGGCTGGGCTGGAGGATTTCAGTGCCGCCTACCTGGATGACATTGCTGTGTTCAGTTCCAGCTGGGAAGAACATTTACAGCACCTTGAGAAAGTGTTGAGGGCTCTGCAAGGTGCAGGCCTCACGATCAAGGCCAGTAAGTGCCAGATCGGGCAGGGTTCTGTGGTGTACTTGGGACACCAGGTAGGAAGCGGCCAGGTGGCGCCCTACAACCCAAGATTGACACCATTCTGGCTTGGGAACCCCCAAGACCCAGACAGAGGTGAGAGCCTTCTTAGGTCTCACCGGTTACTATAGGAGATTTGTTAAGGGCTATGGCACCATCGTTGCCCCCTTAACAGAGCTGACCTCTAAGAGGCAGCCCAGGAAAGTGATCTGGACTGAGTCCTGCCAGAAAGCTTTTGATGCCCTGAAGGCAGCCATGTGCACGGCGCCCGTGCTCAAGGCACCTGACTTCTCCAAGGAATTCGTCGTGCAGACTGACGCTTCAGAGCATGGTGTGGGAGCGGTGCTCTCACAACTGAACGAAGAGGGCCTGGATCAGCCTGTAGTCTTCCTTAGCAGGAGACTACTTCCCAGGGAACAGAGGTGGAGTGCCATAGAAAGGGAAGCTTTTGCTGTGGTCTGGGCACTGAAGAAGTTGAGACCATACCTGTTTGGGACTCACTTCCGGGTTCAGACAGACCACAGGCCCCTCAGATGGTTGATGCAAATGAGGGGTGAGAATCCAAAACTGCTGAGGTGGTCCATCTCCCTACAGGGAATGGACTTTACGGTGGAACACCGTCCTGGTACAGAACACGCCAACGCAGATGGTCTGTCCAGGTTCTTCCGCCTTAGTGAAGAGAACTCCAATGGGGTTGGGTAGTTCTCCCTACTTTCAGCTGGAGGGGACATGTGTTAGACTTGGCATCTTTTGGCGTGTTTCCCCTGACTTTTGCTTTCTGACCTCCCGGTTTTGACTCTGTTTTTGCTGGTGTAATGATTCTGCGCACTTTCCTCACTGCTGTCCAGTGGGAAAGTGCAAGTGCTCCTGTATAAAATGTGTTATGGATTGGTGTTTCCATGATTGGCCTATTTGGTTTATGTGTCAGTCCCTTGTAAAGTGCACTGCGAGTGCCAGGGCCTATAGACCAAATGCTGTTGGTGGGCTGCAGCACTGGATTGTGCCACCCACGCAAACAGCCCGTAAAGTGTAACTCGGGCCTGCCATCGCAGAGCCTGTGCGCAGCCTGGGGCTGCCATGTCGACTTGGCAAGTGCACACACTTGCAAGTCCCTAAACCTTCCCTTTGCTACATGTTAGTCACCCTAAGGTAGGCCCAAGGTACCCCTGTGGGCAGGGTGCGTTGTATGCGAAAGGTAGGACATGCCCTGGTGTGTGTGGCATGTCCTGATAGTGAATTACAGCCTAGTTCGTTTTCACTATTGCAAGGCTACCTGTTCCCCTAGGCCAGAACGGGCAGTTTTGATTATTACAGCTTATAATCCTAACTGACCCGGGAACATGGTAGAAATTCGAGTTTAGTATGCCTGGACTCAGAATGATAAAATGCAGCTTTTAGTGAAGTTGGTTTTAACATTCTGTGTTTGAAAATACCACTTTTAGAAAGTGGGTATTTTCTTGTCTAACCATCCAAGCCTGCCTCTGCGGTGTTGTGTATTCCTTGTCTGGAGTGTGAGTGACAGGGGCTGGGGGATGCCAGGAGACAGGGTGAGTCAGCACAGGGCTGAATAGCAAGATCTACATGTAGATGGGTGGGAGGGGTCGCACCTGGGCCCTGAATAGGACAGTGCCTTCCCTCCACAATGCTGGCTCCACCTCCTGTGGTGCGTCTGATGTCCCTGGCCTACTCACTGAAAGAAGGGACGGAGACTTGTCAACAAAGTGCTCCAGAACTGGTTTGGACTAGGCAAAGGCCTCTCTGCCTTCAGAGAACAAAGGAATTTGGGATATAAATATTGGGGCCCTGACCCCATGAATTTAGATCTCGCTGGAATCAAGGAACCTGCCAAGACGAAGAGCTGGAAGAGCTGCCAGGAGGAGTACTGCCCCTTTGCTGTGTTGTTGCTTTGTTGGGTTGGCCTGCAGCTGCTGCTTCTGCCTTGGGCAGTGAAAGGACTGGACTGAACTTTCTACAAACTTGTGCTGAGTATCTCCAAGGGCCTGGAACCGAGCTGGCCTCCTGTTAAGAAGTCTCAGGGACTACAAAGACTTCACAAGCCTCTGGGTACCGCTTCTGGAACGCTGTTTCAGTTGCCACAGAGGAAGGGAACTGCAACCGACTCCGTCAACCGAATCCATCCCTGGCCGGTGACCTGTTTGCACCGCAGACCGCATCGCCCCGCTTCGCATCGCAACCCTGGTCTCACCGTGGGCGGCGTCCGGCGCCGCCAACATCGAGCCGCTGCTTGCACCGTGACCTGTGGGCACCGCAGTTCGCATCGCATCGCTTCACTGAACCAGCCGGACCCGACCGACGCGGTCGCTGCAACTGGCTCAAGAGTCGTGACCGCACCGCATTTGGGGCACCGCTCGCACGTCTGCGACGCACCGCTCCGACTCGCACCGCTGTCCGACGCCAGCTCCCGCACTCCGGCTTGGTCGCCTGCATCGCAACCTGTCAGCACCGCATCGAGCATCGTCTCACCCTGCATCGCACGCCTTGGACTCACCGACTCCGTCTGCACGACGCTCATCGAGCCGCTGCCTGCACCGCATCGAGGGACACCGCACCTTGCATCGCTCGTCTTGCACCGCAACCGCGGCGAACGCCGACCGGCTCGTACACTCCGTACCAGCCACAACGAGAAAGGTACTGTAACCGAGTCTGTTCACGACTCTGCTGGCCCGTATCGACGCGGTCGGCTGGAACTGTTAGACTCTGTGGTTTTCAGCATCACGGTAGGCTCGGACGGAGCTACCGACTCGTACGAACTTTGCTTTTGTGCTATTCCTGCAAAGAAGAAGTTACCGTATCAAGCATTCATTTTTAAAGTATAGTATTGTGGATTTTTGTACGTAATTGGTCTTGTCTTGAGTATATAAAATATTGGTTATTTTTCTAAACTGGTGTGGTGTCCGTTTGTAGTGCTTACACTGTATTACTGTTGGTTATGTGCAAATGCTTTACACACTGCCTCTGAATTAAGCCTGACTGCTCGTGCCAAGCTACCACGAGGGTGAGCAGGGGTTACTTCACGAGTGTAACACCCTTACCCTGACTAGGAAGAAGGGTCCCTACTTGGACAAAGGTGCAAGCCCTTGCCAACTAGAGATCCCATTTCTAACATTGGTTGTCAGCGGTGAGGATAGGACTTGTGTTTGCACTTGACTTACAGTGATTGGTGTGCACTACTACCATATCGCAGACCATTACGTACCACATACTGGTTCTTTTTCTTTTGGCCTATTTTTGATCTTGCCAGTTTTCAACTCACTACTTTTGTCATGCCTGAATCAATTGCATCATCCGTTGCATCTCTGGAAGTTATCTTTGAGGAGGATAGGTTGGAATCCTACGCCGTAAAGGAGCTACGAGCGATTTGTAAAAACCTGAAAGTCCAAATTAAAGGCCTCACAAGGAAGGAGGAGCTACAGAAGGCGCTGAGGGCCTGGGTAGCAGCCAGACATGCCAATGGGCAGCCTGGTAATCTCAGTGAGGAGGTGGAGGAGCCTATTTCCAGGGTGGATGTGCTTTTGGGTAGGGGGAACCCGCCAGGTCAGGCAGCAGCAGTCTGTCCCCAGAGGAGCTGGAGGACAGGCGGGAGGCAAGGCAGTTTGAGCTGCAGAAGCTCAGGCTGGAGAGTGAGCGGGAGGAGAAGAGATTGGCCATAGAGGAGAGGAAGATGCTCTTAGAGCATGAGAGAGAACTGAAGGAGCTAGAACTTAGGAGTAAGTCAGGCTCAGATGGTGGCAGCAATTCGTCCAGAAAGGCAGACAGGATTGTGCACATTCCCAAGAACGTAGGCAAGGAGTTCAAGAAGGGGGATGACATACAAAGGTGGTTTCAGGGTTATGAGGCAGCCATACACATGAATGGGGTCCCTGAGGAGAATTGGGGAGCAGGATTGTGGCCACTTTTCCCTGAAGAAGCAAGGGATGCTCTGATAGCTTTGGGTAAGGGGTATCACCTCACCTATGCTGACATGAAGGATGCCCTTCTCACGAAGTATGGTCTTACTCCTGAAAAGTACAGGGATCAGTTCAGGTCCAGTAAGAAGTCTGATGCCAACACTTGGTTGGAATGTGTGGATGTGTTCTGCAGGTCTCTGGATGGTTGGGTGAAGGGCAGTAGTGTAACAGATTTTCAGGGGCTCTACAACTTGATTGCATGGGAGCACTTGTCTAGTCTATGTTTTGCAGATCTGCGCCAGCACCTAGTTGATAGTAAGCTAACTGACCCCAGGAAGCTTGCTATGGAAGCGGACCGCTGGGTGAGTACCAGGGTCCACAAGAAAGCGTTTGGGGAGACTCAGCCAAAGGTGGGCAGGGTCCCCAGCAGAAAGGTGGGGGGACAAGGGTAAAGCACAGGAGTTCTCTAAAGGGCCCCAAACTAGTACCCAGGGTAAAGGTTCCCAGCCCCCGGTGATAAGAAGAAAGGGGTCTCTACAGGAAGCCTGTTGAGACCGGCCCCGCAAGTGTTATGCATGTGACCAGGTAGGTCACTTTAAGAGGACCCCAAGTGCCCGAAGGGGACACAGCCACCCACCGGTGGACAGTCCAAAGTGTTGGCTAGTGTAGCGCTTGGGGAGGAGGGGTGCCCACAGGAGGGTGGGGATCCCGCAGAAATGACCCTTGTCTCACTAGGGGACAGTGAGATGGTCCCAGGAAACCAGGTGCCCCTAACACAAAGAAATATAGCACCTGGGTGACCATTAATGGGAACAGGGTAGAGGCTCTCAGAGACACTGGAGCCAGTGTGACCTCAGTCCGGTGTCACCTGGTGTCTGAGAAGCAAGTAGTCCCAGGAGCATTCCACCAAGTAGTTGCTGTCGACAACTCTGAGCGCCAGTGTATGGTGGCGCAGGTTCCCTTTGAATGGGGGGTCTCAGGTCCCTTGAGGGTGGTTGTGAGCCCTACCATGCCTGTAGATTGTCTGCTAGGAAACGACCTGGAGCAGTCCTCATGGAAGGAGGTTGAGCTCAGGTCTCACTTGGAGATGCTTGGGTTGCCAGAGTGGGCATGCGTGTCTACTCGGTCAATGGCAGCCAGAAAGGGTGATCAAGAGGACTTGGAGCCTGAAACAGTGGCCCAAGTCCCTGCCAAGAGAAAGGGCAGGGGGCGCGGGAAACCGGCCCCGAAGTTCCCACGGACCGGGAGGAGCGGACCTCGAGGGGACGCCCCGGTGCCTACAGGGGAGCAGGTAGCCGAACTGGGAGACATCTCTGAGCTGACCCATTGGCAGCAAGAAGGGGGTCCCACCAGGAGGAGTTCTGCAGGGAGCAGAGCGAGTGCCCTACTCTGGAGGGTCTGCGGCGGCAGGCTGCAGACCAGGCAGCTGGTAATCAGTCCGGGTCACATCTGATCTACTGGGAGAGTGGTCTCCTATACAGTGAGCCTAAGGTTGCTGAGCCTGGGTCAGCCCGTGTGCTGGTGGTACCCCAGCGCTTCAGGACCTTCCTACTGGGTCTGGCTCATGACGTGCCTTTGGCAGGACATTTGGGGCAGGACAAGACCTTTGACAGGCTTGTCACCCACTTCTTTTGGCCCCAAATGCGAAGGCAGTCAGATGCACACTGTAGGTCTTGCCAAACTTGCCAGGCAAGTGGTAAGAGTGGGAGGAAGGTCAAAGCTCCTCTCCAACCTTTTCCTGTTGTTGGAACACCCTTTGAAAGGGTAGGGATGGATATTGTGGGGCCACTGGATCCCAAGACAGCCATGGGCAACAGGTACATCCTGGTCTTGGTGGACCATGCCACCCGGTACCCGGAGGCAATCCCTCTCAGGACAACGACGGGCGCCAGTGGTGGGCCGGGCGTTAATGGGGATCTTTTCCCGTGTGGGATTCCCCAGAGAGGTGGTTTCTGATAGGGGACCAATTTCATATCGAAGTATATGACATCCCTGTGGAAGGAGTGTGGTGTAACCTACAAGTTCACCACTCCTTACCACCCACAAGGAAACGGTCTGGTGGAGAGATTCAACCAGACCTTGAAAGGCATGATCAAGGGTCTAACAGAACCCATGAGGCGTAAGTGGGACGTCCTCTTGCCATGCCTACTCTTTGCATACAGGGAGGTGCCTCAGAAGTCTCTTGGGTACAGCCCCTTTGAGCTCCTGTATGGCCACCCTGTCAGAGGACCTCTGAGTTTGGTAAAGGAAGGCTGGGAGGCAGCTCCCAGGAAAACTCCCCAGGATGTATTTAGCTACATGCTGGCCTTTAGAAACCAAACTGCCCGCTTCAGGAAACTCGCTCAGGCGAACCTAGAAGCAAGCCAGGAAGAAATGAAGAGATGGTATGACCAGAATGCCACTCTGGTCGAATTTCAACCTGGGCAAAAAGTGTGGGTCATGGCCCCAGTGGCACCTTGTGCCTTGCAGGACAAGTGGACTGGGCCATATGAGGTAAAGGAGCGCAAAAGTGACGTCACCTACCTGGTGGATTTGCAGGCTCCAAGGAACCCTTTGAGGGTCCTTCACGTGAACCGCCTCAAGCCCCACTTCGAGAGGTCCGAAGTGAGTATGCTCTTGGCGACAGATGATGGGGTGGAAGAGGAGAGTGAGCCTCTCCTGACCTCCTGTCTACCAAGGAGCATGATGGGTCAGTAGAGGGTGTGATCCTCTCCCCTACTCTGACTCAGGAGCAGCAGGGGGACTGTCGCCAGTTGTTGGGACAGTTCGCCCCACTGTTCTCTCTGACCCCCGGTGTTACTCACTGGTGTACCCATGACGTGGACACCGGTGACAGCCCTCCTGTGAAGCACAAGATTTACAGGTTGACTGACCGGGTCAGAGCCAGCATCAAGGAGGAGGTCTCTAAGATGTTGGCGTTAGGGGTGATTGAGCCCTCCCACAGTCCTTGGGCCAGCCCAGTGGTCTTGGTCCCAAAGGCTGCGGCGCCCGGTGCCACTCCAGAACTCCGGTTTTGTGTGGACTACCGTGGGCTCAATGCCGTCACCAGGACTGACGCGCACCCCATCCCCAGAGCTGATGAGCTCATTGATCGGTTGGGAGCTGCCCGGTTCCTCAGCACGTTTGATTTGACGTCTGGGTACTGGCAGATTGCCTTAACCGATGGGGCCAAGGAGAGATCAGCATTCTCAACCCCAGAAGGTCATTACCAATTCCGGGTGATGCCCTTTGGGTTGAAGAATGCCCCTGCCACCTTTCAGAGGTTGGTCAATCAGGTGTTGGCTGGGCTGGAGGATTTCAGTGCCGCCTACCTGGATGACATTGCTGTGTTCAGTTCCAGCTGGGAAGAACATTTACAGCACCTTGAGAAAGTGTTGAGGGCTCTGCAAGGTGCAGGCCTCACGATCAAGGCCAGTAAGTGCCAGATCGGGCAGGGTTCTGTGGTGTGCTTGGGACACCAGGTAGGAGAGCGGCCAGGTGGCGCCCCTACAACCCAAGATTGACACCATTCTGGCTTGGGAACCCCCAAGACCCAGACAGAGGTGAGAGCCTTCTTAGGTCTCACCGGTTACTATAGGAGATTTGTTAAGGGCTATGGCACCATCGTTGCCCCCTTAACAGAGCTGACCTCTAAGAGGCAGCCCAGGAAAGTGATCTGGACTGAGTCCTGCCAGAAAGCTTTTGATGCCCTGAAGGCAGCCATGTGCACGGCGCCCGTGCTCAAGGCACCTGACTTCTCCAAGGAATTCGTCGTGCAGACTGACGCTTCAGAGCATGGTGTGGGAGCGGTGCTCTCACAACTGAGCGAAGAGGGCCTGGATCAGCCTGTAGTCTTCCTTAGCAGGAGACTACTTCCCAGGAACAGAGGTGGAGTGCCATAGAAAGGGAAGCTTTTGCTGTGGTCTGGGCACTGAAGAAGTTGAGACCATACCTGTTTGGGACTCACTTCCGGGTTCAGACAGACCACAGGCCCCTCAGATGGTTGATGCAAATGAGGGTGAGAATCCAAAACTGCTGAGGTGGTCCATCTCCCTACAGGGAATGGACTTTACGGTGGAACACCGTCCTGGTACAGAACACGCCAACGCAGATGGTCTGTCCAGGTTCTTCCGCCTTAGTGAAGAGAACTCCAATGGGGTTGGGTAGTTCTCCCTACTTTCAGCTGGAGGGACATGTGTTAGACTTGGCATCTTTTGGCGTGTTTCCCCTGACTTTTTGCTTTCTGACCTCCCGGTTTTGACTCTGTTTTTGCTGGTGTAATGATTCTGCGCACTTTCCTCACTGCTGTCCAGTGGGAAAGTGCAAGTGCTCCTGTATAAAATGTGTTATGGATTGGTGTTTCCATGATTGGCCTATTTGGTTTATGTGTCAGTCCCTTGTAAAGTGCACTGCGAGTGCCAGGGCCTATAGACCAAATGCTGTTGGTGGGCTGCAGCACTGGATTGTGCCACCCACGCAAACAGCCCGTAAAGTGTAACTCGGGCCTGCCATCGCAGAGCCTGTGCGCAGCCTGGGGCTGCCATGTCGACTTGGCAAGTGCACACACTTGCAAGTCCCTAAACCTTCCCTTTGCTACATGTTAGTCACCCCTAAGGTAGGCCCAAGGTACCCCTGTGGGCAGGGGTGCGTTGTATGCGAAAGGTAGGACATGCCCTGGTGTGTGCGGCATGTCCTGATAGTGAATTACAGCCTAGTTCGTTTTCACTATTGCAAGGCTACCTGTTCCCCTAGGCCAGAACGGGCAGTTTTGATTATTACAGCTTATAATCCTAACTGACCCGGGAACATGGTAGAAATTCGAGTTTAGTATGCCTGGACTCAGAATGATAAAATGCAGCTTTTAGTGAAGTTGGTTTTAACATTCTGTGTTTGAAAATACCACTTTTAGAAAGTGGGTATTTTCTTGTCTAACCATCCAAGCCTGCCTCTGCGGGTTGTGTATTCCTTGTCTGGAGTGTGAGTGACAGGGGCTGGGGGATGCCAGGAGACAGGGTGAGTCAGCACAGGGCTGAATAGCAAGATCTACATGTAGATGGGTGGGAGGGGTCGCACCTGGGCCCTGAATAGGACAGTGCCTTCCCTCCACAATGCTGGCTCCACCTCCTGTGGTGCGTCTGATGTCCCTGGCCTACTCACTGAAAGAAGGGACGGAGACTTGTCAACAAAGTGCTCCAGAACTGGTTTGGACTAGGCAAAGGCCTCTCTGCCTTCAGAGAACAAAGGAATTTGGGATATAAATATTGGGGCCCTGACCCCATGAATTTAGATCTCGCTGGAATCAAGGAACCTGCCAAGGCGAAGAGCTGGAAGAGCTGCCAGGAGGAGTACTGCCCCTTTGCTGTGTTGTTGCTTTGTTGGGTTGGCCTGCAGCTGCTGCTTCTGCCTTGGGCAGTGAAAGGACTGGACTGAACTTTCTACAAACTTGTGCTGAGTATCTCCAAGGGCCTGGAACCGAGCTGGCCTCCTGTTAAGAAGTCTCAGGGACTACAAAGACTTCACAAGCCTCTGGGTACCGCTTCTGGAGCAGCTGTTTCAGTTGCCACAGAGGAAGGGAACTGCAACCGACTCCGTCAACCGAATCCATCCCTGGCCGGTGACCTGTTTGCACCGCAGACCGCATCGCCCCGCTTCGCATCGCAACCCTGGTCTCACCGTGGGCGGCGTCCGGCGCCGCCAACATCGAGCCGCTGCTTGCACCGTGACCTGTGGGCACCGCAGTTCGCATCGCATCGCTTCACTGAACCAGCCGGACCCGACCGACGCGGTCGCTGCAGCTGGCTCAAGAGTCGTGACCGCACCGCATTTGGGGCACCGCTCGCACGTCTGCGACGCACCGCTCCGACTCGCACCGCTGTCCGGACGCCAGCTCCCGCACTCCGGCTTGGTCGCCTGCATCGCAACCTGTCAGCACCGCATCGAGCATCGTCTCACCCTGCATCGCACGCCTTGGACTCACCGACTCCGTCTGCACGACGCTCATCGAGCCGCTGCCTGCACCGCATCGAGGACACCGCACCTTGCATCGCTCCGTCTTGCACCGCAACCGCGGCGAGCACGCCGACCGGCTCGTACACTCCGTACCAGCCACAACGAGAAAGGTACTGTGACCGGAGTCTGTTCACGACTCTGCTGGCCCGTATCGGCGCGGTCGGCTGGAACTGTTAGACTCTGTGGTTTTCAGCATCACGGTAGGCTCGGACGGAGCTACCGACTCGTACGAACTTTGCTTTTGTGCTATTCCTGCAAAGAAGAAGTTACCTTATCAAGCATTCATTTTTAAAGTATAGTATTGTGGATTTTTGTCGTAATTGGTCTTGTCTTGAGTATATAAAATATTGGTTATTTTTCTAAACTGGTGTGGTGTCCGTTTGTAGTGCTTACACTGTATTACTGTTGGTTATGTGCAAATGCTTTACACACTGCCTCTGAATTAAGCCTGACTGCTCGTGCCAAGCTACCACGAGGGTGAGCAGGGGTTACTTCACGAGTGTAACACCCTTACCCTGACTAGGAAGAAGGGTCCCTACTTGGACAAAGGTGCAAGCCCTTGCCAACTAGAGATCCCATTTCTAACAATTAGTGATTAGGCTACTTTGTATGAGTCTGTTCTAAGGTACAGTCAAAGTAGGCCTCTTTCTGCACCTCTGTTGGTTCTTTCTGCACATCTCTTGCTTCTTTTTGTACCTTTCTTCCTCTTTCTGCTTCTCTGTTGCGTCCTTCTGCATTGCTCTTGCTTCTTTCTGCACCTTTCTTCCTCTTTCTGCACCTCTCTTGCCTCTTTCTGCACTTCTCTTGCTTCTTCTGCACCTTTCTTCCTCTTTCTGCACATGTCCTACCTATGTAGGCATAGTTAACGATTAGCATTTAAAAGAAACCTTAGAAATTCACTGGAAAAACCACTGGTTTCAAGGACGTTATAGTTAGGCTGACATTTCACTCGTACAAAACCAGAGAAATTCGGCTGTTATAGTTAGTTGAGCTAACTATAACTCGGTCCCCGCAATGCACTGCTGATGACGTCACATATTACATCACGCATGACATGGTCAGTGACATCACTGATGACATCACTGATGACATCATCCAGTGACTGTGAGTGTTTCTAAAAAGTTTAAGAATGTGATATATATATGATAATTCAGTCAGTAAGTGACTGACTGTAAAAGTGAGTGATTATACGTGTCTGGGTGAATGCATGGGTGAGTGACTAATCTGTGTGAATGTCTATCAGTCTGTCAGTTGGTGTGTAAGTGGCTGCATGGGTTGGTGAATAGATACATGAATGTCTATATGGGTTATTGATTGGTTGTCTGATTACCTGTATGGGTGTCTGAGTGTCTGTGTGGGTGGGTGGGTGGGTGTGACTCCCTGCATGGATGTGTGAGTGAGTGAGTGATTGAGTGGGTGTATGGGTTCATGAGTGCATCTGAAAAGGGCTGTATGGGTGAGTGAGTGTGCATATGGCTGTGTTGGTGAGTGAATGGATGTCTCAGTGGTATATGTGTGAGTAACTACATATGTGAAAGGCAGTATATGTGAGTGTTGGAGTATATAAGTGACTGTATGTGAGAGTGAGTGATTGTGACAGTGGATGTATGGATGAGTGTGTGCTTGTGTCAGTGATTGTATAAGAGAGTAAGTATGTGTTAGTATCTGTATGAATAAGTGAGGTGTGTGTATAAATGTATAGGTGAGTAAATGGCAGTGTCATTGACTACTTGAGTGACTGACTAGGTGTGTGAGTAACTCTATGGTTGAGTGGCAGTGTGTGAGTATCTGTATAGGTGTATGAGTGCATATATCAGTGGCTATATTGATGAGTGACTGCATGTATGAGTGACTGTATGGGTAAGTGGATGTGTGTGTAGACCTATGAATCAGTGAGTGGGTATTTACTAACTGGAATTGGTGTGTCTATGGTTTCGAGAATGGTAGTCTGTATTTTAGAGTAGATGTATGAAAGGTTATATTAGGGTGTGAGGAGGTGCATCTGATATTAAGTGGATGATGTAATCACAGATGTCATCAGTGATGCCATTTGAGATGTCATCAGTGATGTCACTGACCATGTCATGAGTGATGTAATATGTGAATTCATCAGCAGTGCATTGCGGGGGCGCGAGTTATAGTTCGCTCAACTAACTAGAACGGCCGAACTTCTCTGGTTTTATACGAGAGAAATGTCAGCCTAACTATAACGTCCTTCAAACCTATGGTTTTTTCAGTGAATATATATATATATCTATCGAACAGGATACTGGCTCTCCCCACTTCCAGCCGGCGAAGAGAGAGTCACGGACTCCAATAATGCGTGGCAAAAACTGGTCTTTATTTCTCACAAAGCCATATGACGTGTTTCGGACATCAGAGTGTCCTTGATCAGATATATATAGATACATATATAGATATATATTCTTCCTCTAAAGAACAAAGGTTACAGGGATGTTATAGGTTTAGGAAATAACATTAAAAAAACTTAGAAATTCACTGAAAAAAACCAAAGGTTACAGGGAAGTTATAGGTAGGCTCACATTTCACAGGTACAAAAGCATAGAAATTCAGCAGTTATAGTTACTTGAGCTAACTATAACTTGAGCCCCCGCAATGCACTGCTTATGACCTCACATATTACATCACTCATGACATGGTCAGTGACATCACTGATGATGTTTCAAATTACATCACTCATGACATCATCCAGTGATTGAAAGTGTTTTCTAAACATTTCTGTGTGTTAAAGATATATACTAACATGCTACAAAAATTAAATGAGTATAGTTTGTGTACTACTAATGAGCGATACTATTTGTAACACATTATGCAAGTGGCTGTGTGACTGTGTATATTCTTGTGTGAGTAGGTGTCTGAGTGGCTCTATGGGATGTGAGAGTGGTTGTATGGGTGAGTGAGTGGCTGTGTGAGGTGGTGTGTGAGTGGCTGTATGGGTGGGTGAGTGGGTGTGCGAGTGGTTGCACTTGGTGAGTAAGTGGGTATGTGAGAGGCTGTACAGGTGATTGAGTGTGGATATGAGTGCTTGTATGGGTGAGTGACTGGGTGTGTTAGTGACTGTATCAGTGAACAAGTGGGTGAGTCAGTGACTGTATGGGTGAGTGTGTGAGTGTATGAGTGGCTGTATGCATAAGTGAGTGGCTGTGTCAATGACTGTATGGGAGAGTGAGTGGATGTGTGAGTAGCTGTATCCGTGAGTGGGAGGTGTATGAGTGGCTGCATGGGTGAGTGAGTGGGTTTTGAGTGGCTGTATGTGTGAGTGAGTGTCTGTGTTGGTGACTGTATGGGTGAGTGAGTGGGTGTGTGAGTGGCTACATGGGTTGGTGAGCTATTGTATGAGTGACTGTATGTGTGAGTGAGTGGCTCTGTTGCTGACTGGGTGTGTCAGTAACTATGTGGGTGAGTGAGCGGGTGTGTGAGTTGTATTATGAATCTGTGAGTGCATGTGTGAGTGGTTGTATGGGTCTGTGAGTGGGTGTGTTACTGGTCATGTGGGTGTGTGAATGGGTATGTGAGTGGTGTGTGAGAGGGTGTATGAGAGGTTATGTGGGTGGTTCTGTGGATGATGTGTCATTTGAGATGTCATCATTGATGTCATGAGTGATGTCACTGACCATGTCATGAGTGATGTTAATATGTGTGGTCATAAGGAGTGCATTGCGGGGGCTCAAGTTATAGTTTGCTCAGATAAATATAACTACTGAATTTCTATGATTTTTACATGTGAAATGTGAGCCTAGCTTTCGCATCCTCATAACCTTTGTTTTTCACTATATATATATATATATATATATATATATATATATATATATATATATATATATATAATGATCATAAAACTGAACATACAATGAACATAAAACTGTAATATATACCCAGTTGCGGGCACCATTTGGTAGTTATAGTTAGAGCTATATTTCCATTGTAAATTTATTTTTTGGTTTGCTATTAGCTTTGGTGCAAATTGATGAATCATCACGAAAGTTTCCAAAAAAGTCTCATCTACCTCAATTTCTTCCTGGAATGTTTTGTGGTGATCAGTGGAGGACAAAAGAGGGGGTCTCAAAACAAGTTTTACCATGAAATGTTCCTTAGAAACATTAAACAGAGATACCACAAAAACAGCAGAATGAAATTATACCAAATTTGACAGAAAGCTATATCATGATCCAGAAAGCATGCTTTTTGTGATTTGATGTAAATCTGTTCAGTGGTTTTTAAGTAATTAAGGTTCAAAATGTGTGCATATTTCACACTGCGAAGGATCCCTGGACCCAACAGATCTAAAGACAAGATCTGATTGACTGCTACAACATCAAAAATGATGTTGCAGCAATCATTTTAGGACTCAGAAAATCAGTCCCCTTTCCTGAAAAAAGATTACAAAATAGTATATAGGAGGCATAGTATGGGTCAGCATAACTGAAGTAAAAATTTAAAAACTGCACCCTTCTCAATTTTAGCCCCCCCTGGGAGGGCCATGGCCCGGGGGGGCGGGGTTGCCGCATGTTAATGAAAAGGAGAGGGGACATGCGTCCCCACGTCCCCAAGCCATTATATGACATTGGTGTCCCCATCTCCAGGGCCAAATCATTTTTTGGGGGCTAGCGCATGGAGCTCCCTAACAGAAAGACATAAGGGCAGCAGGCACCCCATCCCTGGGCCGAAGCATTTTTGGGGGGTAATGGGCTCCCTCCCCGAGCCATGTCAAAGACATGGGGGCCAAAGCATTTTTTGGGGAGAGGAACTCCCTCCCCAAGCCATCCAATGGCCCCAGGGAACAGAAAACAGTGCTTAACGTTTTTGTATATTCATCTACACTGCTGATATATTGTGTGATGATTGAATGAGAGTGTTGTAATATATTTGAGTCATACATATTCATTTAGCATTGTTTTCTGCTCGTTCATGCAATTGTATTGTGGACAATGTTTACAATTATAACTATGCCATCTTTTGTGTCCCTTTGGAGTGACTGTTGGGACCTGTATTTCCTCCAAGATGTGCCCCATGATTATCATTTAGTTATATGAATTGATTTGGAATTTAGATCCATTCATTTCAGATGTACATAGATGAATTGTATTTAAAATAATTTCTTCTGATGCAAAGTACATTGTGATGAATTTGTAAATATTCATGAAATGTAGTTGGTCTCCACTGAGAAAATGTGCCATATTAAACACCAATACAGAAAATAATTCCTATCAACACTGTTTGACAAACATTAGATAAAGTATGTACCATGCAATGGCTTTATTTAGAAATCCCACTCAATCCCAATAAACAATAGGATAAATGTTGGACTTCAGAATGATTAGATTCACTATTCCCCCTCCAGTCTAAGCAACAATAGAGAAAGTGTTGGACTCCGAAGGGGTTAGATTTACTATTCCCACTCCAGTCTAAGCAACAGTAGGGAAATTGTTGGACTCTGGAATGGTTTAATTGACTATTCTCATCCCATTCTAACCAACACTAAAGAAAGTGTTGGTTTTTGGAGTGGTTAAATTTACTTTTACCACTCCAATCTAAGCAATAGTAGGGTAAAAGTTGGACTCCAAAGGGATTACATTTACTATTCCCACTCTAGTCTAAGCAACAGTAGGGAAAGTGTTGGATTCTGAAAGGGTTACATTTACTATTCCCACTCCTGTCCAAGCAACAGTAGGAAAAGTGTTGGACGTCAGAGGGGTTACATTCACTATTCCTGCTACAGTCTAAGCAAAAGTATGGAAAGTGTTGAACTCCAGAGGGTTTAGATTTACTACTCCGATCCCATTCTAAGCAATAGTAGGGAAAGTGTTGGACTTTGGAGAGTTTAGACTTACTTCTGTCACTCCACATTAAGCAACAGTAGGGAAATGTTGGACTCCAGAGGGGTTACATTTACTATTCCCACTACAATATAGGCAACACTAAAGAAAGTGTTGAGCTCTGGAAGGGTTAGATTTACTATTGCCCCTCCAGTGTAAGCAACTGCAGGGAAAGTGCTTGACTCCAGAGGGGTTATATTTACTACTCCCATTTCAGTCCAAACAAAGTAAGGAAAGTATTGGCCTTCGGAGGGGTTAGATGTACTATTCCCTGACCAGTCTAAGCAACACTAGGGGAAGCGTTGAATTTTGGTGTTAGATTTACTAGTCCCACTCCAGTACAAGAAACAGGAGGGAAAGTGTTGGACTTCGGAGAGACTAGAAATAGCATTCCGTCTCCTAATATATATATTTTTTAATGTAAATACCGAGTATCTGAAAACCAAAATGAATAAAAACTAATTATATATTATAAAAAGTGTAATAAACTGAAAACAAAAAAATTAAATAATTTTAATGACATCTACTTCCCTACCTAAAAGAACAAACAGCAAACACCAAAAAACATCATAATTATTTTTTTTAAACAAATTAAATAAGCTACAAAATTAAATGTAAAATACAGAAAATGAAAAGAATTACATATTTTTTTGTTGCAAAAACTCACAAAATAATAAATAAATAATTTTAAAAACCTTCATATATCCACCATTAAAAATACATGAATAAATATCAATTAATAAATTAAATATTATTAACTATAAATTAAAAACATTATATGACTTCCATAGCTTAACTTTTTATAACACTAGCTTAACTTATTTTAACACTAACCCATTTCTAAGGTAGAGGAAATCTATTAGCTTCCACAGCAACAGCTCAGTCCGGAAGTGCACAGCATAATATGAAACATTGACAAACAAAGACTCATACACCAGTGTGCTAGCAAGTTTGAAACTGAACTTCCAGCAGAAGAGTGTTGCATTAGGAACACAAAGAAAGTTTCTTTCTCAATACGTACTATCTAAGGAAAATAACCAATTGCATCACAGTATCCTGTGCTCTGTGAAAAACTGGGAGGTTATTGATTGAGAGAGGTAATGAGCAGGAGCAACATCACCAGAACACCAAAACAGCATCCATTTTAATAAAATGGTGTCTCTGTAAAAATGTGATATAGCTAAATTACTTTAATTAGCACACTTTTAAACCACAAAAAAAAAAAATTTCAAGTGCAAGTTTAATAAGTCATCGGTTACGACTGCATTCATCCTAAAAATCCTTGGTATTCAAAAATAATTTGTCATCCAAAATTGCACATTTTAAAAAAACTTTAACAACACCATATTAAAAACTCCATATTTTGATCAAATACCCCTGAGATGTATTCTTGGTTGACACTTTCCTGCTTTGGATAGGCCACATAGACGAGCTACGGTGAAGTGTTGCTAGGAAATCCCTAGGCAAATCACATGAGTGTCCAAGGTTTTTCTAACCATCTTCAGCCGTTCTACTGCTCTGAGCTTGTCCCCTTTGCACTTCTTAGTAGGCCACACAGATCTACTACAGTGGTGTCCTGGGTTTTAGCCTGGGTTTCTCATGTTTCACTTCTACTTTGCTTTAATTAAACCTATTATTGTGATATCTAGGATTTATACTGGGTGCTTCTACAGTTTTTCAAGGTAGGCCGTCCAATCCTACTACTAAGATGCTAGGGTATTACAAGGGACTATCTTATCCTGGATGGGTAGGCCCAATAGACATACTGTACATGGTCTACTGTGGTGCCTGTTGTCTATTCTGAGCTGGGATCCTAGGTCTACAATCATTGTGTGTGGGGTTTATAGAGGATTGTTCTCATTCTGTCTCTAGGCTGACCATTGTGGTACCTGCAGTATATACTGGCTATCTCTCTTATGCTCCCAGGCTAGACAAGAAGGACTTACCACTGGGCTATATTCTGGGCTTCTCCTATTCTGCTGTATGAGTTATTCGCCTAGAACTTACTAATGTAAACTAGAGTCCGGCTGGCAACTAAGTTCTTCCCTCCCAGAACCCAGAGTTGGTAGGGAAGTTTCTGCTGGTCCAGATCAATATGACTACTATTGTGATAATATTGGCAGACCCACTGGAATTATGTGGCATAGGAGGGGCATATGCGTCAGGGTTGAGTATATTATGGGGCAAGAAAATACGCAGCATAATACGGCACATTTTGTGATAGTATTGCTTCATTATTTCATAATAGTTACACTTTGTTAACACTGTCTGGGCATTGATTGCTCATCATAAGTACCAGTTTAATACCCAAATATAGCAATAAGCAACAAAAAAGTAACCAGTCAACCTTTGCAAAGGGTCTGCCACTAAGTGCCAACTTGTGCAACAAACTTTTTGGTAACTTTCAAACCGTTTGAGCTACAAACAATTAAAAAAAGTCTGCAGATTATGCTGCAGACAATGGATTATGTGGCAAATGCAGCAAATCCATAATTATGTGAAAAGTGCTGTGGCCGCACGATCGCATAATTCCAGTGGCACTGAATATAGGGCATATTCTGGGTTCCTCTTCTTCTGCCCTAGGGTGGACCTTTTCAACATCACTGTTGCAAGCTATAAGCTTTTAGCTGTGCTCCTACCACCCAAGAACAGATTCCTGGTGGCCAAACACATGCTGCACCAGATCAGTTATCCAAATGAACTCTCTAAATCAACTTTAAGCCAGGAAGATGAGATCTGAACCGTATTCTGGCAGAGTTACTTTAGTGTCCTGCTGTGCAGATGGCTCCTCGCCTGTTAACTAAGCTTAAAGAAGCTAGAGGCGATGGAATATTTCCCTGGGCCTCCCGCATATGACAATAGTAGTTATAACCAAGGAGGGGAGCCAGCCTTAGAGTGTTCTTCTTACAGGCCAATATCAATCCTTAATGTGGAGACTAAGTTGCTGGCAAAGATCTCAGCAAATACTCTGCTCACAGTAATCAGCACCATAACATACCCAATCAATCAGGAATTTAGGCCCATTCATAAGATAAAAGATATGAAGACTTCGTAACTGGTGCACACAATGCAAGAGAGAGACAACCCACTAGTGATTCTGTTCTTAGCTGTGAAAAGCCGACTCAATTGAGTGGCGGTTTCTGTTCCACACACTGGAACATTTTAGAATGGGCCCTGAATTCTGG
Source organism: Calotriton arnoldi (assembly GCA_963921515.1). Lineage (NCBI taxonomy): Eukaryota > Metazoa > Chordata > Amphibia > Caudata > Salamandridae > Calotriton > Calotriton arnoldi. Next base: position 1,422,707 of record CAWUFW010000700.1, read on the forward strand.
GCATGGGTGAAACCACTTTTGAGAAAATGTTCCTTTTGCGTGGTCACCCATATTTTGCTGAATTTTATTGCTGGCTTTTGGACTTGCTCACTGGGGCACTTCTGTCCAGTGCTCAGTGTATGTGCTCTGACTCCCTGAAACATGCACAAGTTGGCTAATCCCTGCTTGGCTATTTAACTCTCCTATAAGGCCAACGTGACATCGCCTAGTAGTGAATTTACTGGAAATACCTAACTTTCTTTGCTATGGTTGCAATTTCCATGCCATCTACCCCAACAGCAAGACAAATCACCAGCTAGACACAACGATTGTGATATCTCTACAATTAACCATCATGGCAAAAACAATTGTTGTGTGCTAATCAAATCCAGCTCATTAGGCAAAAGCAGGAGTTGGATCACATACATACAAATGTACCTCAACACCTCCTTTTTATTACAGAAACGGGACTAGGTCATGATGTAGCACGCATTCTGCATATAGCAACCCCCCACGGTTATCTGACTCCCTCCAATGTTCAACAGAAATATACTACCATGACCCTACATTAAAGACTTCATTATCTAAGAATCTAAATCAATATTTGTTCAGTGATTTCTGTCCATGACATTCTCTATCTCTTTCCTCCTTATTTATCATGCCTGGACTCAATTGCCAATATTTCAACAGACCATACATCCCTCTGTTTCCTATAGCATCTTAAGATCTGGCTTGATGAACAAGCACTACACCATACCTCCTACTGACTTGCTAACTTTGAACTATTTTAATTTTTGGCAGATCATAAGAGGGTCACTTTACTAACCTGTGAGTACATAAAGGCTCCAAGGCAGAGTCACATGATGGGCAGGAGGTCTCCGAGGCAGGAATGTGAGGCAGAACAGGGCATGGCTGTAGTGCAGGCAAGGAAGACTGGGTCACTTAGGAAAAGGCGGGGCTCTCAGGACGCAGGGAAGGTATTTCTGGGGCACTATGAATTGTCAGAGCACTGAAGTCACTTTGCCTCCCAACTTCCTTAGCTGTAGGGTTCCTGTGTTGTGGTCCCATCACTGTTTACTAGCATCTCACACATTTGTTACCTTCCTCCTCCCTTGATTTGAATCTGAAATTTAGATTATGTTTTCCACTGAAAAGTTACGGCGGTATTATATAATTTTTCTTACAAATGCATCCTCTGGCATCTTGCAAGTTTAAGTGAGGCTTTCTAGTTCTCCCTGGGCTTGTCACCTCTGCAGCAAGAAAAAGCCTGCACACACACAATCTTACCATTACTGTAGTTTGTCTTGTTTCCCTTGTGTGATACTGGCTTTGTCTACCATGCCTCTATACGAAGTTCCCGGCATACCATATCAGTACACCTGTGCCCTAACGTCACTGCATGAAGGCTTTTTGCCTCTTATGTCCCCTCCTTTTCCTATGGTTCTTTGGTAGCGATTCGGTTTAGCTGGTATAACATCTTAGGCCTGCGGAAAGAAGTGGGGTCCGCATTGAGAATTTGCTGTCATCACTAATCACAGTGTCCTGACACTTCTCCTTGTTGGTCACTAAACCCATCCATTCACCAAGCTACCTCCTTGACAATATATTTACTTCAAAAAGCATATTCTCTCAAACAAAATAGCTGCATCTTCTCAAAAGAAATGCTGGAAGGTTCAAATCGGATGTAAAATGTAGAAAGATTGAAACCAGGTTCCTTGAAAGAATATGGAGGAAAACAAAGCATGCAACCTCAATCTGCTCAAAAGAAAGTACTGAATCTGGAACCTCCATCAAAAAGGCCAAGACATCTCGTCATATGTAGCACATCAGTGATACTATATGCCCAACCAGAGTGCTCTTCAAAATAGTTCACAAATTCCATAACCCTATCAACATCTCAACATGTGTTAAACAATTTTAGAAACTCTACAACACCTTAGTGCAACACTTCAATTATAAAGCTGGAAACCTTTAACCTTTTATACACCCAAAGGTAGGCGATGACTGCATCAAATCGCCTTCTCTGTCAAAAATGTCCACCTGAACATAACCTAAACTGTGCTCCTTCTACCTACTGACAGGAAAGGAAAGCAATGATCTAAAGAAACGTATCGAAAAACTGTTCTTCTAAAATTCCCTGGTGCCATACTGTTGAGATCAATCATTGATTCCTCTTTGTCTAATGGTAAATTCCAAGTAAATTCTCCTGTTGACGACCCTCTCCCTGACCTTACATGCTACAACTATGCTAATGATGTATAAAGTACCCCCTGCTGTCCAATATAAGGACATTGTAAGTCAGTGAGGACTTCTGGGACAATGTAAAATAACATGCTAAAAGGTGATTTCCAATACCATTTTAATGTTCACCAGAAGTTATTTTACTATAATATATGTTCACACCATCACCCTTCCCACAAATCACTTAAATTCTTGATGTCTTGCTCTTTCATGTTCATTGTAGACATGAATAATAAAAAGCAGAATCTGTACAGTGAAATTAAATACCAAAAGCACATTTTAGAATATGTTTAATGTAACTGATATTTGAGAAATGTTATAGCTCAGATTTTGTAGAAAGGTGCAGAGATTCTATCTTTGCACTAACGATCTACAGAAGGAAAAAATAGATATGCTGAAATACATAAGTTGTTTCTTCTGGTTATGCTTTGTTTTTAAAAAAATTCAGAAGAAGGAAAGGCCAGTTCTCATTTTCCTTGTTTAAACTGCAGCTGTAAATACAGTCTGTCCATCTTTCACCTTGGCTCCTAGCTCTGACATGAGGCATTTTGATGCCAAAACTCAACTGCAATAATGCATTACAGCTGAGCAGCTATATCAGTACTTTACTACAGGTAACTAGAAATGTCACAACTTGCCTGTTATAAGGGAATTAGAGACTCTCTTTTATGCATGGTTTGTAGGCCCCATATATAATGCTCAAATAATCTGAAAACTGGAACAACCTTCTGAAGTTCACCCTTCTCATTTTAGCAAATGAATAAGGGCTGTGGAACACTAGATGCTAAAGGAACAACTCAAGCGTGTTTTAGGAGTTTGTTTTAAAAAAAAAACTAAAACAACTGAGCGGCCACATTAAACACTGCCACCACTCATCAAAGCAACAGTGCCTTCAGAGGCACTGCGGTGCCAGTGGCTCTTCTGAAGTCTCAATGTGGAGGTAGAAAATTACAGCGCTTGCTGAGCTGAAGGTCGAAGTGCAATGGCGCACACTGAGGAGGAGCTGATGTGGTGTGACACAAGGACTGGAGCATTTTCCTTTTATTGCTTGAAGCATCTAGTTGTGTAGTGATAGGTGAAAGATGAGACTGAGATTAGATCAACAGTCTGGCGAGAATTGGGGAAGCATATGCGTTTGCAGTTTAGCAGAATCGGTCATTTTAGTAGGTAAGCATGTGACCTAGAACAAGAGTTCAGATAGCCTTTACTGGAATTTGATTGAAAATGTGCAAATACTCAGAAAATCAGTGTAATAAATAGTTATGGGAAAACATATATATGGGAAATATGCAATTGCTATGCTGATTGCCTTATTTCTGATCCATCAATGATGTTTGAGCTATAGTGTAATTAGCGTGTGATCAGCACCTGTTTCTCCAATGTTTGTTTAATATTCCATGTGTTGTGGAAATGCCACATATTGTCTGTGTTAGATAACATGTATTCTCTAAGAAGTATATAAGAATGTAATCAGCTGTGTATTCGGGGAGCCTGGACACATGTTTGGTATGTTTCATGGGGGTCACTGACGCATGTCTGTAATGCTGATGGGGTAAGCAAGATTCTACTAGATGGTCTATTATAGTTGAATGTAGAGGGAACTCACAGTGAATATTGAGAGGGTGACTGGTAGGCGTGGACTATATGGTCTCAAAACATGTTTGCTTGGCCTTGGCCCTAGACCTAAAAAAGAAAAGATTTATACCAAATTTATTGACCTGGGTCTTTGCTGACCAAGTGATGTATCGCACAGACCTGAAAATCCATTAGCGCCTGCAACATCAAGAAATGCAGGAGGGGAGGGGGAAGAGTCGGACGCACAGCTAAGATGGCTGCTCTTCCCTGAGCTCCGCTCATCCGCTGGCATACATTCTGTCCAGGGCACCTGAAATGATAGTATAATTACGTTCGCAGGTGGTGGACTATTGTGGGACACCGGAGGAGTGGCTGGTGAACCTCCTCGTCTTATTTGGGCTGCGCTTTCACTGCTTTTTAGGTCTGGCGTGGCGTTGCAGCGCAAAGTGCTGCTCGCCTCGGCGAGATTTATTGTGAACGAGGAGTTTCAGAAAAGGGCTTTAAGCCCCGTCCCTCATTTCCATTGGCTGGCGTCACCGTTTATGCTAAACGGTGGCCCGCCATTGGAAATGAGGGTTTTTGGTTGACGCCCTTTGGCCTCCGAGCCGGACTGGGTCGCCTGCTTTGCTGCTGTCGCAAAGCACTTTCTTATCTTTATCGGGCCATGTGCTCCACGCTAATTAGAAACACATGGCCCCATAAAGACAAGAGATCGATGCTTGTTCCTCCAGCTGACGGGTCCGGTGAGTTTGCAGAGAGGTGAAAGCCGAGCGGAATCCTGGCTCACACACGCACACAGCCCTCCCTGCCTCCCTCCCGCATCCCTCTCTCCCACCCTTCCTCTTCACTCTCCCCTCCGTCCCCCAACATCAGCAGAGAAGTAAATCCCACACTTGGGAAGCCTGACACCAGCTCTGAGACGCAGGCTCAGGTCTTAGCTCCAGAGTGTGGTATAAAATAAATGCACGCATAAATAAATATATGCACATGTACTCGCAGGTATGCGTGCGTACCCTGCATGTCCGCGCGCGTGGACATAATTATATTGCTGCTGTGTGTGTGCGTGCTCACACATGCTGACGTAAAGCTACGTGTCTGTGTCTGTAGGTGTGAGCTTGTACACAATAAGTATACAAATATACATTGTACACAACTCTGAAGGTAAGTGGGCAGATATGCAGGCTGATAGCTAGAGATAACGACAGGAAGGTAGGTGGGACTTGGGCAGAAAGGCAGTCAGACCGGTAGGTGGGTAGATGGGTAGGCAGGGTGGCTGGTAAGGAGGCACATACTGATGGGAAGGTAGGTAGATGTGGACATAAACAGCTAGTGCGGGCAGGCAGAGAGGTGGGAAGATAGAAAGGGGGAGGCTGGCAGGCCGGGCACTAGGTGGGTAGAGGTAGGTGTATACGCAGGCAGATAGTTATGCCTGCAGGATTCTATGGGGAGACAGGCAGGGAGGTCTGCAAGTAGGCAGGCCTGGGGGCAGACAGGTAGATGAATATGAGCATAGAGGCAGGGAGACAGGTAGGAAAGTATGTAGGCAAATTAGGGGAAAAAACAGGCATGTTTGTAGCTAGGGAATCAGGCAGACTGTAGGTGGCCTACCGGGGGAACTGATGGAAAAAAGAAAGACTGACAAACAGCTAAACATGTGCTTTAAGAACAACAACATGCATGGCGAAAAATACCCAGTCAGTGCCTACATGAGTTGGTAACCAGTTTTCACACTAGTCAGCTCTACTGAGTAAATAACTGGAATGAGATATTCATTAAAACAGAATATTTTCCATCTTTCCACTCAGAACTGGACTTTAGTAGTGCAGCAGGCGGTATAGGCATGCACCTTCATTTTACGAGGCCCAAGTGAAATTTACTGTTTGCTGCGTAATTCTGTGTTACGCTTGTTATGTAACATTCCCGAAATTACTCTATATGCCACATCGCATATTTAGCGAGAGTGTTCAGGAACAATGTGGACAACCAGAATACAAGCGCCTGCTGTTTGGGGCCGTTGTATTTTTATTTTTTATTTTGCGCGCGCGCTAAATACCCTTGTCACGTCTAAAACGGATGTGACGTCGCGTTTTTTGCTAAAATATAGCGCAGGATTTGTGTTTCAGTAAACACAGAATATTTTGTCTGAAATTCTGCAAAAAAAAAGTATGCTAATTTCGCACACCACTAAAGTTTACTTTACAACAGCGAAATCCTCCCAGGAAGGATCACAACTTCACCTAGAGGGCTTGGGAACAAAAATAATATGCAAAGTTTAATTTTTAAAGATTTGAAAATATATAAAAAGGTTCCTTTGTGAGAGATTTGTAGTGGTGCCTAATGATCCACCGACTTGTGAATGTTTATACATGCTAAATATTTATAGATCGGCACATTCTATGCTTGTGTCTGCAGACGCGTCAGTGTAAAACACGAGGGCGTTCTAACATACAGTGCTAAATGAATAGATTATCAATAGCCCTGTGTCATGCGTGACACCCGCAGCCTGTCTTGGCTTCCATCCAGCAGCACTTTACATTTTGGGACTTGTAGTTCCAGTCCCCCCTTTCCACCACGGCCTACGTGGTCCAGCTTGCACGTGCTATAGGTGATATCCATGAAGTCAGTCAGCTTAGCAGCTGTGACGCTGACCCACACGTCCCCTTGCGCTGCTTTGAAACCAAAGCTGTTTGTGGTTTAACATTTGTTTGTGGTTTGATGTTTTAAGAAATGTTCCTATGGGTTATGAACAGGGCTTTAAGTGGGATGCAAATACTGGGGGGTCTCTCAAAGGGGCGTGGCCAATGTAATTAAGGGCGTGGCTTAAAAACACATTCATTAAAAATCTGTGCTTAGCATAGTGTGCCGCCCGACATATTTTGCTGTTTCTGTCATTGCAACCAGATATATGATACAACAAGTAACATCCCTACAAGTCAGGACTATTGGCTTTGTCAATGGTTGTTAGTTGCATAAGATAATTAAGCAGCAACTATGACTTGTATATAATATTGAACAAGCATTTGCAATGCAACAGGTCACGCGAGTTTGAGCTATTGGCATTGTAAATTACAATGCCTTTTATTTATGTTTTGGTTTTTGAAATATAAATAAAACGCATTGTTATTTACAATGCCAGTAGCTTAAACTTCGCGTAAGTGCGAGACCTATTGCATTGCAAATGCTTGTTGAGTTCTCCGGCGAGCACATCAAGATGGCGGTTTCGGCTCGCAGCTTTAGTCGAGCGAGCTGCATCTTATCTGCTTCTTGACTATGAATCCCTGCTTTGAGCTGGATTGGTCTGCATATTAAGGAAGATCTTCATCCTATTCCTGCAGTAAGATCTTACCTTTTTCTTTTTTTACATGTTGGAGGCCCCCTTTGTTTTCCCATGACGCACCTCCTCAGGGACTCCAAAATGGTGGCTTCGTTTTTTTCAGTCAGACCCCATGCCTGCTGCCACCTACTAATTTGTTGCAGTCCCTCATGCTGAGTTGGTTCAATTCTTTGTTGTTCTAGTTTGGAATCGCCTGGATTGTCTCTGGTCTGACTTTGCAGGTCAAATATATTACAGATATTTAAATAATTAAAGGGGAAGTCTTACCAATACTCTCTGCATCAAGTATATACATACTGTTCTTAGGCCCTATCTACTGTGTGAGGAGCTCAATCAATCAATCAATCAGGGAATTGTAAGCGCGCTACTCACCCGTGAGGGTCTCAAGGCGCTGAGGGGGGGGGGGGTCCGCAGATCTGTTTAGCCGAAGAGCCAGGTCTTCAGGGTCTTCCTGAAGGTGTTCAGGGAGGGCGCGTCTGATGTCTGCCGGTAGCTCGTTCCAGGTCTTGGCTGCAATGTGAGAGAAGGATCTTCCGCCTGCTCTGGCTCTGTGGATGCGCGGGGTTTCGGCCAGTGCGAGGTTGGAAGATTGGAGGTTTCTTTTGGGTACGTGGAAGTTGATTCTGTCGTTGAGGTATTTGGGTCCGTTGTTGTGTAGGCATTTGTAGGCGTGAGTGAGGATTTTGAAAGTGACTCTTTTCTCCACGGGGAGCCAGTGGAGACTTCGTAGGTGTTGGCTGATGTGTTCGTGTCGGGGATGCCGAGGACGGAGTCTGGCGGCGGTGTTCTGTACTGTCTGGAGTTTGCGGAGTAGGGACTTGTTGATGCCGGCGTAGAGTGCGTTTCCATAGTCCAGTCTGCTGGTGATGAGTGCGTGGGTGACTGTCTTCCTTGACTCAGGGGATCCACTTGAAGGTCTTGCGGAGGATGCGGAGGGTGTTGAAGCAGCTGGAGGTGACGGCGTTGACCTGTCGGTTCATGGAGAGTGATGAGTCGAGTACGATGCCGAGGTTCTTGGCGTGGTCTGAGTGGGTAGGTGGGCTTCCAAGGGCGGTCGGCCAACAGGTGCTGTCCCATGCAGAAGGGGTGGTACCGAGGACGAGGACTTCTGTCTTCTCGGCATTGAGCTTCAGGCAGCTGTTGGTCATCCAGACAGCGACGTCTTGCATTCCTTTCTGGAAGTTGAGTTTGACAGTGGTGGGGTCTTTGGTGAGGGAGAGGATGAGCTGGGTGTCGTCGGCGTAGGATACGATGTTGAGGCCATGTTGTCGGACGATGGCTGCGAGGGGGGCCATGTAAATGTTGAAGAGGGTGGGGCTCAGTGATGAACCCTGTGGGACTCCGCAGGTGATTTTTGTGGGGTCGGAGAGGAAAGGTGGGAGTCTGATCCTTTGGCTTCTTCCGGTGAGGAATGATCGGATCCAGTCCAGGGCTGTTCCTTGTATGCCTGCGTCGTGTAGTCTGACAACTAGTGTGCGATGGGAGACGGTGTCGAAGGCCGCTGATAGGTCGAGTAGGATGAGGGCTGCGGAGTGGCCTTGGTCCAGGAGGGTGCGGATGTCATCTGTGGCAGCGAGTAGGGCGGTCTCTGTGCTGTGGTTGCTTCGGAATCCGGATTGGGACGGGTCGAGGATGGCGTTCTCTTCAATGAATCGTGTCAGTTTCCTATTGACTGTTTTCTCTGCAACTTTGGTGCGAAGGGGAGGAGCGAGATGGGCCGATAGTTCTTGAGGTCGGTGGGGTCAGCTGTGGGCTTCTTGAGCAGGGGTCTGACTTCTGCGCGCTTCCAGTCGTCTGGGAAGGTGCCTGTTTTGAAGGTGGTGTTGATGGTGCGTTGTAGTTTGGGTACGATGGTGGCCACGGCTCTGTGGTAGATGTGAGGGGGCAGAGGTCGGTGGGGGCCCCCGAGTGGATGCTTTTCATGGTCGAGGTGGTGTCTTCGGCCGTGATCGGTGTCCAGTTGGACATGGTGGGCTGGCTGGTGTTTCTGGGGGCGGGGGGCCGTCTGTGGCGCCTTGTGGATGGTCGATGAAGTTGTCATAGAGGTTTTTGATCTTGAGGTGGAAATAGGTTCCAAGCTTGTCGCAGAGGTCTTGGGATGGGGTGATGTCTGTGGCTTCGCTGCGTGGGTTGGTGAATTCTTGAATGACACTGAAAAGTTCCTTGGAGTTGGTGGAGTTGGCCAGGATTTTGTTGTGGACGAAGTTCCTTTTGGTGGCTCTGATCTGGTTGTGGTAGTCTGTCATGGCATCCTTGTAGGTGGTGTGGTTTTCGGTTGTCTTGGTGTTTCTCCAGTTCTTCTCCAGGCGTCTGCAGGTGCGTCTGGCTTCTTGGAGAGCGGTTGTGAACCAGGCGGCTTTCCTGGAGCGTTGTCTGTCGGGGTTGTGTAGAGGGGTGAGCTCATCTGCGCAGTTGGAGATCCAGGTGTGGAGTTCTCTGGCTGCGTCGTTTGCGCTGTTTGCGTCGGGTAACCAGGTGTGGTTGTCTCAGCTGAGGGTGGAGTTAAGTTGCTCGTCGGTAACCTTGCTCCAGTTCCTTCGTGGTGGGCATGGGGCTGGTTTGGGTGCCTTGGGTTTTTTGATGGCGAAGTGTACGCAGTGGTGGTCGTTCCATGGCGGCTGCGTTGTGTGGCTGAAATGGACGCTGTTTCCTGCCGCGAAGATGGGGTCGAGGGTGTGTCCTGCTCTGTGGGTTGGTGTGTTGAAGAGTTGTTTAAGTCCGATGCTGGCGAGGTTGTCACGAAGGATAGTGGAGTTGGGGTCACTGGGGTTGTCGAGGTGGAAGTTGAGGTCTCCAATGAGTATGTAGTTTGTTGAGGCGATCGCGTGGGGTGCGATGAAGTTGGTGGTGGTAAAGGGTGTTCAGGGGCCGGGGGTTTGTAGATGAGGGTTCCTCGGAGTGTGGCTTTGGGGTGGACTGGATCTTGAAGTGCAGGTGTTCGGCGGAGGGGAAGGTTTCGCTGGAGGTGGTGAGGTGGAGGGTGCTCTTGTGGGCGATGGCGAGGCCCCCTCCTGGGTGGTTGGGGGCGGTCTTTCCTCTGGATCTTGTATCCGTCTGGGATTGCGGTGCTGATGTCGGGGGCGGAGGATGCGTTGGTCCAGGTCTCTGTGAAGAAGGCGATGTCGGGCGAAAGAGAGTCGAGTAGGTTCCAGATTTCCATGGCGTGTTTGTGTACGGAGCGTACGTTGAGGAGGATGCATTTTAGGGTGTCGCCGGTGCTGGCGTCGGCGGTGTTGGAGGCCGGGGTGGCGGTGAGGATCTGGCGGCAGTGGAGGCAGGAGAACTGGCCGTGGGTCGTGTTCGGCGAGGCCTGTTGGCATTCTCTAAGTCTTCCAGGATTAAGTGCGAGGAGGGTGGTGGTGTCGTAGCGATGGGTAGTGGGAGGTCCAGGGTTCCTGGCGCTGGCCGCGGTCGGGTCGCAGACGGGCGCAGACGGGCTTGCCTTTGGCGCGCCTTCAGCGCACCAGCCGCGCGCCCGCTGCGCGTGTCCGCTGCGTGATCGCGCAGCGGCTGCCATTAAGTAGGGGAGGTGGGAGGGAGGAGAGGCTGGAAGGCGGGAGCAGGGAATTCCGGGGGTGAATTCCGGGGGAAATTCCGGAGGAAATTCTGGGGGAATTCCAGGGGGGAGGGGCCGCAGGGGCAGCAGCAGCGAAAGGCAAAAGGAACAGGCAGGCACGAGAAAATAAAAACAGTGGTGGAATTAGAGCAAGACACAGATGGGCACAATAACAGTGGCACAACAGGGAAAAAAAGAAAGAAGAAAAAAAAGCGGCTGAGAAGGTTACGGTGGTTGGAGACAGTCTGGTCCCAGTTGGAGCGGGCAGCAGCCTCGAACCTCCCAAGGAGGAGGTCGGGGTCTGGAGGCAAGAGACGGCACAGCGGAGCAGTGGGGAGAGAGTGGACCTAGACCGAGGGTCGGAGGTCTTACTGACTGTCAGTGCAATTCTTTTGCTATTGGTCATAGAGCCATACACTGTAAACCAGTGAAAACCAGTGTAATTCAGTGGTTCTCAGTCAGGTCAGTGGAGGTTCTGTAATGAGTGTGGGGCCAGTGCGTGTCAGTGGGGGCTACTCTACTGTATCTCAGCCTTTTCTTCAAATAGGAACGAGAGAGACACTAAGGCGACCCTGAAACGGTCAAAGTAATCCCCACCACTCCCTGAGTCCCCGATCAAAGGTAGCCCTGACTCGGCATCTACCTTGGAAGCCATTTTGCTTAAACTTAATACTGTTCACGACATTGCCCAGAGTACTAAAACAAATACTGACCTTCTTCAAATGGAAGTGGCCGCCATCGGCAGTGATTTCAAAGAGATGTCAATTTGAATGTCCAACGCTGAAACCAGAATTAGTACAGTGGAAGATTATGAAAACTCTCAAGCCAAGCAGATTCAAAGCCCCGAACGGTCCATTTCAGCTCTGAGGAGAGACCTCACCGATCAGGAGGACCGCAACCGTAGGAGCAACTTGCACATTTTTGGTCTACCAGAGGGAATTAAATCATCTGCCCCATTGGTTGCTGACTTTCTGACTTCTTGGCTACTGGATGCCCTTCAATAAAGACTTTGGGATTGAAAGAGCCCATAGGGTTCCAACGTTCAAGCCCAAAAATATGGCATATCCGAGACCTTTGAACTTTAAACCATTGCGCCATCAACACACAGAGCAAATCTTAGCCCATATGAGGAAGATATGATCGGTGCAGTGGCATGATCACAAAATTTCAATTTCCCAGGGCTATGCCAGGGACACTGTCTTTCGTCGTAAAGGTTTTCTGAATCTGCAGAAAAGATTATTGAATTTGGGTATTCCTTTCTCTTTTGCAGGTCCTTTGAAATTCTGGATCACGTTTAAAGGCCAATCAAAGATCTTTGTTGAGCCTCTAGACTTGGTGACGTTCCTGGATAACCAATCTGAAACACACATGGATGCTGATGCTTCGCCAAATGTCTCTTCTCCTCATCGTTGTGCTTGACCTGATGCGTGCCTCTTTTTCTGGTTTTTGACTCACAGTTTATATCCTTTCGGGATGTATTGGTGTTATTCCTCTTGATATCTCTTGATATCTTGATACCTTTTTGGGTCTTTCGATTGTCATATACTTTCCGTTTTTACTGGCTATAATTGTGTCTTATGGTGCTTCTTCTCGTATCAGGTGCTTTATTCTTTTCATCCTCTCTTACATTTGTGTTCATAATCGCTTTCTTACATCTATAATCAAAATCACCTCACTTTTTCCTCTATTATGTTTTTCACCTTCTGCTATCACCAGTCCTAGCCTTTATATCGCTACTTAATGTCACTACATATCGTTGCTATATATTGTCTTCGTCATTCCGGTTGTTCCTGTAATGTTGTCTATGTACAATACATTTATTGTCACTACACTTTGTCACTAGATATTGTCATCTCCAGGTTTTTTTTTCCACATATTCTCTGATCCTCTATCCTTTTTTGTTTCTCCTCTCCTTTATTTGTGACTCTCTAGTGCCTCACTGTCCTCTCCTATACCTGGAGTTACTATCTTTTGTTATAAGTTTGCATGTTCACTTACTCAAGTTTCAATTTGAATCTGGTTAATTTTGTCCAAAATCAATATTTATATATACTACGTATTTGATAACTGATATAACACATTTTTCATCCTGGTTCTCTCATTTCTACCATGTACATTATTTGTACCCATGTTGGCACTGCTCATTTTTTGTAATAAGTGGTATTCTTTTATATGCATGCTTTACCAGTTGATTTACTGCTCCTCATGATCCACCACCTGTGCTCGTTACCCTTCCTGGCGTTTTTTTGCCTGGTTTACTTTTGTCAGCCATGGCTGCACTTTGCCCACTTCTTTTCCTTGCAAGTTGTCTCTTATAGATGTCCCCTGGTGGGAGGGGGTCTCATCACCTCTCTGTCCTGGCTCGGGGTAGGTATGGGTCCCCACTTTACCTTTTTCTTTTCTTGTACTGCCCTTCTTTTCCCTTTTTCCAGTGGAACCTCTGCTTCATTTTCAGTGCATTTCTCTGCTCAGTGTCACCCTGAGCTCATTACACTCCATTGTGGATTCAATGTTATATTGTTGCCCAAATGCCCCCCTCAGAAATTGTTTCCTTAAATACCAAAGGGCTGAACCACCCTGGGAAGAGGGCAAACATTTTGGATTATTGTAAAGGTCTGAAGGGGGACATTGTACTCCTTCAGGAAGCCAAGATAGGTTTAAAAGAGGCTCTGCTTATGAGGAAGTGTTGGGTTGCTGACATTACTTGCTCTGAGGCCTTGAGGAAGCGTAATCGGGTCCTTACCCTTACTTCTAAACAATCCGGTTTGTCCGTAGTCACAGCGGAACTTGACACTAATGGGAGATGGCTACTTACTAGACTGACCAATGGTTCTCAAGAATTATATGTCATAAATATTTATGCACTCAACTCGGATGACCCTGAGTTTTAGCGTACAATCAACAACAAACTTTCACATATTCCTTCATGTTCTAAAACAATTGTAGGAGGTGATTTCCTTTGGACCCTATCTTGCAACCTCATTCCGCTTTCAGATACAGAGCTCCTAGGGTGCACAAACTATTACTTAATGTTTGCACGTCCATCAGTTAGTGGATGTTTGGAGACTACATAATCCAAAGGCCTGACTTTACGTTCTTCTCTTCACCCCATTCTTGATTTTCCCGCATTGATTATCTCCTTGTAGATGCCTCCCTCCTCCAAGATACGTTTGATGCACGGATCCATCCAATAGTCGCGTCTGATCTTGCGGCAATCTCAATGTCCATTCTTAGCTTAGCTGTCAAGGGTGGGAACCGTATGTGGCACCTAAACAGTGAAATCCTGGACAATAGGTTTGATGTTCTTGACCTCCAATAAGAGATCGAATTTTTCTTTCATGAAAACGAAATCTCGGTTGCTTCTCCGATAGTCCTTTGGGATGCTTTTAAATGTGTTATGAGAGGCCAGATCATCAAAAAACTGTCCAAAAGAAACAGTGAAATTAAATATACTCTTCAATCCCTTGGAGAAGAAATTAAACAGAAAGAAGTTTTATATAGGAACTCTAGTAAGGAATCCCTTCTGCAGTATATTAGGCAATTAAATTACTCTTATAACTCTATTGTTAGCAAGAGAGCCTATCTAGGGGTTCATGCTCCAAAATCTCATCATCTTCTATTACGTAATAGAGCTGGTAAATTGTTAGCACTTACTCTTAAATCCCCCAACCGGCACACCCAAATTACTCATATCACAGATAGAAACGGTTCTCAAAAAGACATCCTTGAGGTATTCCGAGATTTCTATGAAAAGCTATATACTCCTCATTTGTCTTGTGATAAATCCACTTGTCTAGAATTCCTTAGCCCCCTTTCACTACCACAGTTTCTGACACTGATAGGCTCCATTTGAGTAAACCAATAGAGTCTGAGGAAATTGTTAAAGCTATTAAAAGTAAACCAAACAAGAGGGACGAGGGGGCAAGATTAACGAGGTCCAACATACATGCCCCACAGAGACAGTAAGCAAAGGAAGTATGAAGTTCCTCAGAGTCTGAGTAAAAGAATGTGGGAGGTGTAGGTGAAGAAGACACCGAGGTTGGTCGTCTTACCTACAGTATAAAACAAGGGGGGAATTCCCTTGTCGGAACTAGGGCTCTCACACACCTAGCAAGCTAGGTGTCATGCTTCATCATATGAGCCTGCCCCTCGTCAGGTCGGCGGTGCAATACCTGACGGGCACCCAGTACGGGGCTCTTTGGCGGGGATCTTTTGTTCCTGCCGTTGGGTGCAGTGGGGGTGAGGGGCCTAGTGTATGTGTAGATGTGCAGTGCATGGATTAAAATAGGTCAGTTAGTCCTAGTAATGTTTTATTCTGAGAGGTAAACTGCCTGAGTAAAAACAGGGAGAGTGGCAATGAACTAGCTGAAAGATTTCTAGCTATATATGCTCTACTCTCTACTGGTCAACATGTTTCATGCTCTTCGCGTCAGAAGGATCAAGGCATTTCATCAGGACCAAAAATAACTATCTACACGACATGATAAGTGAAGAACCTACATACCATGTACTCAAGTAGGTGCCCTGAATGTGGGGACAAAGAATACATATTAAAATTATTTACTCAGCATCACATTAGATGTACTCAGACAAGGTGTGGGTGTATTTAGTGCATACACACCCATGCTCTACACCGTGCTTATGGTGTGTTGAAAAGAGAGGAAAAATTACTACACCCATTCGCAACAATCATATGTTGGAAATCCCAGCTATACATAGTAAACACATGGTAATGACATAAAAATGGAAGGACAATCAAGGGTTGGAATTAATTTGATAAAAACATAAGTGCTAGAACACAGCTCACCTAAGATGTTGCCTAGGATTGCCTGCAACGGGGTCCGGCGGTCAAAATGGACACCAATGTGTGTCCTAGATGATGGAGAGGGGAGACAGGAGGCTGGGTGTAATCATGATGTGAGCCAATATACTCTGTGTAAGGCACACGGGGGGAGGTTGGGCCCGGGGCTCTGGCGGCAGAAACATACAAGGGGCACATAACAGTAATGGGGTGCCCAGGGTCCGCTGCCGGTTCCCACCACCTGTTAAGGCAATCATAAGCCCGTGTATCCCATGTATTGGCAATCCCGGGCGGTAACTACTCATGTTGGTGTGCACACTGTCAAACCAATACCGGTGTGCGAGTCAACATGGTGTCTGCCCTTAGGGATTCCATCTACCACAAGTGGGCAGAGTGGGTTCGATGCCTCCAAGAGGGAATGGGAGGGTGGAAGATGTGAACTCAGAGCGTCCCCGATCAAGTCATCTACCCACATGTTAGTTTGGGCGTCGGGCGATCCGGCTAGAAAAAAAGGGGGGTTTGTTTCACTTACCCACACTCGTTGAGCGCTCGTGCCCTGACCTACCCTGCCGCCGGAACCGGGATGGTAAAGTGGTACTGGTCCGGTGGATAGAAATACTCCATGTTGAATCAGAGCCCGCGAATCTTACCGCGGTTCCGGGGATGTCTCGCGAGATATCGGGCCATGCTAAATGGTGTAAAGAATAGCTCGTAAATAAAGCCGCCATCTTAGAAGGGTAACTAAGAGGTGTATACTAGCGTTATCCATGAACAGAGGGGCGGACAATCAGTCCCATCCAGGTGCCAATAGTGGACATATACGAAGTTGGCAGTCAGAGGCAATAGGGTATGTCAATGTATTAATTGTTGGCAATAATACTTGGTAAAGGCACAGTCCGCGAGACTTCTCGCGGTTCAAGGTAGAACTCGCGGGATTATGGGCCAAGGTGGACAAGCTAATGAGATGCTGATAAATATGGTGGCCATCTTGGAAAAGGATGTAAAGTAGATCCCTGAAAGGTGTGTAGCAACTAGTAAATGGGTCTAAAAAAGATCTAGTGTCGAGGTGTCATAGGGATATTAATAATAATGATCACCAAAGCGGCTTGGGAATCAAAAATAAATATAAAGATCGTGTAAGCATTGGTGCATGATGATATACTGCAGGTAGCATAGAGAAAGCTTACCATAGGTGAATTGGTGTCAGTTGGAGTTGGTAACAACAGGGTTGTATCCAGGTTAATCATACAAAGTGAGACAGACATAAGTGTAGGTGGATGATTCACGAATGATTTGTCTGTAGGGACTAAATAACCCTAAATATAAGGAGATCGATCATGTTCAGTGGTCCTAGTGTCAAAAGGTAAACCACTGATAGGCATAGGATGGTACCCCAGAGCAGATGTTATCAGATATTCTACTCAATAGTAACGAACTGGGGGGGATATGATTACCTCAGTGAACCCCAGGGAATGTCATCATTGAGCCCTGTACGGTGTGTAGAAAGTCTATGGACCCATCTCTGTTCAATCCTGAAAAGCGTTGATTGTGAGATCTGATTGTGGGCTTCCAGGATCACCCACTGGAGAGAATCAGGATGATGATTGGTATCTTTAAAGTGCGTATATAGTCTGGTTGTGACCCTCTGACATCTAATATTACTTTTATGTTCAGTTATCCGGGTCTTGACTGTACGCATTGTCATACCTATGTACCTCAGGCCGCAAGGACAGGTTACCATATAAATGCATTGTGTTGTATTGCAATTGGTATGGCGGGTGAGGATCCACTTGAAACTCGCGGAGAAACAGATCTCCTTAGTCACTTTAGTCTGCTTACACACTGCGCAAGAACCACACGGGTAGTGCCCTGTCACTGGAGGAAGTCCCCATAGGGTCTGTTGTGTGCTTTGTTTAATTTGTTTAGGTCTAGTGTGTATCAGGATATCCTTAAGATTCCGTGTCCGTTTATATGCAAACCGGGGCCTAGGGATGCATAGGTCACCTGTACCTAAGATAGCCCAATGTTTTAAGATGATCTTCTTAATGCGAGCTGAGTCGGGGTAAATGATGTCACACACGTTAGAGTGTCTACCGTGGGTTTAGGGTGTACCTCAAGGAGGGCCTCCCTGGGGTTGTTCCTAGCTCGTTTCATGGAGACCCTGATTCTGCGTTCTGGGTAACCTCTTGCTTTGAGATTGGTAGCCAGAGTGCTGGCTTCTTTTGTAAAATCAGAGGTCTTAGTACAGTTACGCCTGATGCGTAGGAACTGCCCGAAGGGAGGTTGTCTCTCAGCGCTCTGGGATGGTGACTATTATATAGTAATAGGCTATTGCGGTCAGAGGGTTTTCTATACAGTGTGGTGCTGAGTGACCCGCCCGTTAGTAGGATTTTCAGGTCTAGAAAAGGAATGTCGGTCTCCGAGATGGTGTGGGTAAATGTTAAAAATTCATTTTGATTATTGACCCAAGTGACAAACTCCTCACATGTAGATCGATCGCCTCTCCAAAAAATGAGGATATCGTCTATAAAACGTTTCCACAATTTCAAGTTATGTAGGTATGGGTTGTTAATATTGTGGATGATGTCTCTTTCAAAAGCTGCCATGTACAAACAGGCTAGACTGGGGGCAAAGGTACTGCCCATTGAAGTCCCCTGGTTTTGATGGTATAACTGTTTCTTATATTCAAAGACATTTTCAGTCAAAGCCAGGGTTGCGCATTCCATGATAAACGATATGGGAGTCGGTGATGTCCACTCCAGTTCGTTAAGTGCAGTTTCTATGACAGATAGTGTGGCTCTCTGGGGTATGTTCGTGTAAAGAGCCTCCACGTCAAGAGTGACAAGTAGGTCTATTTCATTAACATTATCTGTCTCCTCAATAATCCTGAGTATGTCGGTGGTGTCCCGGACATACGAAGAGGTCTATCTCACAATGGGTTGGAGAAAGTAGTCGCAAAATCTAGAGAGGGGTTCCAATATTGAATCAATACCGGAAACTATTGGGCGGCCTGGGACCGGGATAGTACCCTTGTGGATTTTGGGTAAGGTGTAAAAATATGGAACCCTCGGTTCCTTCATTATCAAGAAGGCTGCCTCCTTCTGGCTGATCCAACCATTGGTTTCAGCCTCGAAGACCAATGTAGAAATCGTGGTGATTAGGCGGGTGGTGGGGTCCACTGTTATCGGTGTATAGTATCTGTCGTTAAGGAGTTGGCGGCTACATTCTACATCGTAGTTGACAGTACTTTGGATTACAGTGGCCCCACCCTTATCTGCCTGCTTGATTGTGATGGTTGAGTCCTCAGCGAGACTATTTGCTGCATTCAATTCAGAGTTAGATAGGTTATGGAAAGGAATGTTATTATGAGGCAGGGCTAGTTCCTTAAGAACTGCTTTTTCAAACGCTACAACTTCCACAGGGACCATGCTATTGTTAGGTGAAAAAGTCGAGGGTTTCTCAGTCCTGAATCAACCGATTCATTGGATGGACGGTCTTGAAAAAAGGCTTTAAGCCGTACCTTCCTGAACAAGTTCTGGACCTCGCATAGGTCTCTGAATGAATCAACCCGGGGGTGGGGACAAAACCCAAGCCTTTCTCCAACACTGTCTGTTCCTGGTCAGTTAGTAGACGGTGGGATAGGTTTATCACTAGTGTTTCTTGCCCTGTGTTCTGCTCCTTGTCTCTATGTTGTAAGTTGATTGATCTTCCCAATGGACCTGTTTTTGCGATCCTCTTTTGTTGCGCCCTCTTCCTCTGCCCCAGCCTCTGTCTAAAAAGGGGGTTGTTATGCTGGAAGATTTGAGGTGGCCCATGTTGGTATGGTGGGTATTGCCAGAATGGAGGGGAGGGCCTTGAAAAATTGCTGGGCCCTGATATGGTGGTGTACCATAGTACTGATTAGGGCGATTTGTCCTCCTAGAATAATTGCTACCCCAACTCCCTGTACTAGAGTCACTGTCAGTCGAGCTTCTCCTATCTGAGTTATCATCCGATGAATAACTTGTTTTAACAGATGTATAGTCAGCTTTGAGGTATGGGTAGACTTTCTCTTTATCAAATTTCTGCAAATCTTTCTGCAGCTTAGATATCTTCTGTTTCATCAAATACTCCTTATTATCAGAGATCTCGGTGTTGATTTCTGCCAGTCGAGTTTTATACGCTGTAATCTGCACAGTTGTTTTTAGTGCCCCTTCTGCGATTTGAATCCTCACTAGAAGTGCATCTGCAAGCCTTCTGGCTGTGTTAATGATTAGCACAAGCCAGTCCCTAGTGCATTTCCATGCGACTAGACACCACTCTTTTTGAAGGTGGCATCATCCAAAAGAGTCTTGGGAAGTTGCTCACAATCAGGCCCGAAGGAGCAATATTCGCTCACAAGTATTCTGTCATAAGGGCTCCATGGAGCGTGATTTTAAGCCACTCCTTTTTCAGGGTGGTTAGGGAATTCCAGTCGTCCGATACTGAGCCGGAGGCGGTGGTGCCATCAGCTCCCAATAAAGATGGTGTCCTGTCTAAAATATCTGATACAGCTTCGTCACCGAAGCTGAGACCCTGGTGATTGTCCATGATTAATAAAAGAATATAGAGGTATGGGCCAATCGGGATATGGAAATTATCCCTGGTAACCTAGAGAAAAGTCCCACGGGGTGGCCCGTGCTAATAGTAAACCAAACAAGAGGGACGAGGGGCAAGATTAACGAGGTCCAACATACATGCCCCACAGAGACAGTAAGCAAAGGAAGTATGAAGTTCCTCAGAGTCTGAGTAAAAGAATGTGGGAGGTGTAGGTGAAGAAGACACCGAGGTTGGTCGTCTTACCTACAGTATAAAACAAGGGGGAATTCCTTGTCGGAACTAGGGCTCTCACACACCTAGCAAGCTAGGTGTCATGCTTCATCATATGAGCCTGCCCCTCGTCAGGTCGGCGGTGCAATACCTGACGGGCACCCAGTACGGGGCTCTTTGGCGGGGATCTTTTGTTCCTGCCGTTGGGTGCAGTGGGGGTGAGGGGCCTAGTGTATGTGTAGATGTGCAGTGCATGGATTAAAATAGGTCAGTTAGTCCTAGTAATGTTTTATTCTGAGAGGTAAACTGCCTGAGTAAAAACAGGGAGAGTGGCAATGAACTAGCTGAAAGATTTCTAGCTATATATGCTCTACTCTCTACTGGTCAACATGTTTCATGCTCTTCGCGTCAGAAGGATCAAGGCATTTCATCAGGACCAAAAATAACTATCTACACGACATGATAAGTGAAGAACCTACATACCATGTACTCAAGTAGGTGCCCTGAATGTGGGGACAAAGAATACATATTAAAATTATTTACTCAGCATCACATTAGATGTACTCAGACAAGGTGTGGGTGTATTTAGTGCATACACACCCATGCTCTACACCGTGCTTATGGTGTGTTGAAAAGAGAGGAAAAATTACTACACCCATTCGCAACAATCATATGTTGGAAATCCCAGCTATACATAGTAAACACATGGTAATGACATAAAAATGGAAGGACAATCAAGGGTTGGAATTAATTTGATAAAAACATAAGTGCTAGAACACAGCTCACCTAAGATGTTGCCTAGGATTGCCTGCAACGGGGTCCGGCGGTCAAAATGGACACCAATGTGTGTCCTAGATGATGGAGAGGGAGACAGGAGGCTGGGTGTAATCATGATGTGAGCCAATATACTCTGTGTAAGGCACACGGGGGAGGTTGGGCCCGGGGCTCTGGCGGCAGAAACATACAAGGGGCACATAACAGTAATGGGGTGCCCAGGGTCCGCTGCCGGTTCCCACCACCTGTTAAGGCAATCATAAGCCCGTGTATCCCATGTATTGGCAATCCCCGGGCGGTAACTACTCATGTTGGTGTGCACACTGTCAAACCAATACCGGTGTGCGAGTCAACATGGTGTCTGCCCTTAGGGATTCCATCTACCACAAGTGGGCAGAGTGGGTTCGATGCCTCCAAGAGGGAGCCCCGTACTGGGTGCCCGTCAGGTATTGCACCGCCGACCTGACGAGGGGCAGGCTCATATGATGAAGCATGACACCTAGCTTGCTAGGTGTGTGAGAGCCCTAGTTCCGACAAGGGAATTCCCCCCTTGTTTTATACTGTAGGTAAGACGACCAACCTCGGTGTCTTCTTCACCTACACCTCCCACATTCTTTTACTCAGACTCTGAGGAACTTCATACTTCCTTTGCTTACTGTCTCTGTGGGGCATGTATGTTGGACCTCGTTAATCTTGCCCCCTCGTCCCTCTTGTTTGGTTTACTATTAGCACGGGCCACCCCCGTGGGACTTTTCTCTAGGTTACCAGGGATAATTTCCATATCCCGATTGGCCCATACCTCTATATTCTTTTATTAATCATGGACAATCACCAGGGTCTCAGCTTCGGTGACGAAGCTGTATCAGATATTTTAGACAGGACACCATCTTTATTGGGAGCTGATGGCACCACCGCCTCCGGCTCAGTATCGGACGACTGGAATTCCCTAACCACCCTGAAAAAGGAGTGGCTTAAAATCACGCTCCATGGAGCCCTTATGACAGAATACTTGCGAGCGAATATTGCTCCTTCGGGCCTGATTGTGAGCAACTTCCCAAGACTCTTTTTGGATGATGCCACCTTCAAAAAGAGTGGTGTCTAGTCGCATGGAAATGCACTAGGGACTGGCTTGTGCTAATCATTAACACAGCCAGAAGGCTTGCAGATGCACTTCTAGTGAGGATTCAAATCGCAGAAGGGGCACTAAAAACAACTGTGCAGATTACAGCGTATAAAACTCGACTGGCAGAAATCAACACCGAGATCTCTGATAATAAGGAGTATTTGATGAAACAGAAGATATCTAAGCTGCAGAAAGATTTGCAGAAATTTGATAAAGAGAAAGTCTACCCATACCTCAAAGCTGACTATACATCTGTTAAAACAAGTTATTCATCGGATGATAACTCAGATAGGAGAAGCTCGACTGACAGTGACTCTAGTACAGGGAGTTGGGGTAGCAATTATTCTAGGAGGACAAATCGCCCTAATCAGTACTATGGTACACCACCATATCAGGGCCCAGCAATTTTTCAAGGCCCTCCCCCTCCATTCTGGCAATACCCACCATACCAACATGGGCCACCTCAAATCTTCCAGCATAACAACCCCCCTTTTTTAGACAGAGGCTGGGGCAGAGGAAGAGGGCGCAACAAAAGAGGATCGCAAAAACAGGTCCATTGGGAAGATCAATCAACTTACAACATAGAGACAAGGAGCAGAACACAGGGCAAGAAACACTAGTGATAAACCTATCCCACCGTCTACTAACTGACCAGGAACAGACAGTGTTGGAGAAAGGCTTGGGTTTTGTCCCCACCCCCGGGTTGATTCATTCAGAGACCTATGCGAGGTCCAGAACTTGTTCAGGAAGGTACGGCTTAAAGCCTTTTTTTCAAGACCGTCCATCCAATGAATCGGTTGATTCAGGACTGAGAAACCCCTCGACTTTTTCACCTAACAATAGCATGGTCCCTGTGGAAGTTGTAGCGTTTGAAAAAGCAGTTCTTAAGGAACTAGCCCTGCCTCATAATAACATTCCTTTCCATAACCTATCTAACTCTGAATTGAATGCAGCAAATAGTCTCGCTGAGGACTCAACCATCACAATCAAGCAGGCAGATAAGGGTGGGGCCACTGTAATCCAAAGTACTGTCAACTACGATGTAGAATGTAGCCGCCAACTCCTTAACGACAGATACTATACACCGATAACAGTGGACCCCACCACCCGCCTAATCACCACGATTTCTACATTGGTCTTCGAGGCTGAAACCAATGGTTGGATCAGCCAGAAGGAGGCAGCCTTCTTGATAATGAAGGAACCGAGGGTTCCATATTTTTACACCTTACCCAAAATCCACAAGGGTATTATCCCGGTCCCAGGCCGCCCAATAGTTTCCGGTATTGATTCAATATTGGAACCCTCTCTAGATTTTGCGACTACTTTCTCCAACCCATTGTGAGACAGACCTCTTCGTATGTCCGGGACACCACCGACATACTCAGGATTATTGAGGAGACAGATAATGTTAATGAAATAGACCTACTTGTCACTCTTGACGTGGAGGCTCTTACACGAACATACCCCAGAGAGCCACACTATCTGTCATAGAAACTGCACTTAACGAACTGGAGTGGACATCACCGACTCCCATATCGTTTATCATGGAATGCGCAACCCTGGCTTTGACTGAAAATTTCTTTGAATATAAGAAACAGTTATACCATCAAAACCAGGGGACTTCAATGGGCAGTACCTTTGCCCCCAGTCTAGCCTGTTTGTACATGGCAGCTTTTGAAAGAGACATCATCCACAATATTAACAACCCATACCTACATAACTTGAAATTGTGGAAACGTTTTATAGACGATATCCTCATTTTTTGGAGAGGCGATCGATCTACATGTGAGGAGTTTGTCACTTGGGTCAATAATCAAAATGAATTTTTAACATTTACCCACACCATCTCGGAGACCGACATTCCTTTTCTAGACCTGAAAATCCTACTAACGGGCGGGTCACTCAGCACCACACTGTATAGAAAACCCTCTGACCGCAATAGCCTATTACTATATAATAGTCACCATCCCAGAGCGCTGAGAGACAACCTCCCTTCGGGCAGTTCCTACGCATCAGGCGTAACTGTACTAAGACCTCTGATTTTACAAAGAAGCCAGCACTCTGGCTACCAATCTCAAAGCAAGAGGTTACCCAGAACGCAGAATCAGGGTCTCCATGAAACGAGCTAGGAACAACCCCAGGGAGGCCCTCCTTGAGGTACACCCTAAACCCACGGTAGACACTCTAACGTGTGTGACATCATTTACCCCGGACTCAGCTCGCATTAAGAAGATCATCTTAAAACATTGGGCTATCTTAGGTACAGGTGACCTATGCATCCCTAGGCCCCGGTTTGCATATAAACGGACACGGAATCTTAAGGATATCCTGATACACACTAGACCTAAACAAATTAAACAAAGCACACAACAGACCCTATGGGGACTTCCTCCAGTGACAGGGCACTACCCGTGTGGTTCTTGCGCAGTGTGTAAGCAGACTAAAGTGACTAAGGAGATCTGTTTCTCCGCGAGTTTCAAGTGGATCCTCACCCGCCATACCAATTGCAATACAACACAATGCATTTATATGGTAACCTGTCCTTGCGGCCTGAGGTACATAGGTATGACAATGCGTACAGTCAAGACCCGGATAACTGAACATAAAAGTAATATTAGATGTCAGAGGGTCACAACCAGACTATATACGCACTTTAAAGATACCAATCATCATCCTGATTCTCTCCAGTGGGTGATCCTGGAAGCCCACAATCAGATCTCACAATCAACGCTTTTCAGGATTGAACAGAGATGGGTCCATAGACTTTCTACACACCGTACAGGGCTCAATGATGACATTCCCTGGGGTTCACTGAGGTAATCATATCCCCCAGTTCGTTACTATTGAGTAGAATATCTGATAACATCTGCTCTGGGGTACCATCCGATGCCTATCAGTGGTTTACCTTTTGACACCAGGACCACTGAACATGATCGATCTCCTTATATTTAGGGTTATTTAGTCCCTACAGACAAATCATTCGTGAATCATCCACCTACACTTATGTCTGTCTCACTTTGTATGATTAACCTGGATACAACCCTGTTGTTACCAACTCCAACTGACACCAATTCACCTATGGTAAGCTTTCTCTATGCTACCTGCAGTATATCATCATGCACCAATGCTTACACGATCTTTATATTTATTTTTGATTCCCAAGCGTTTTGGTGATCATTATTATTAATATCCCTATGACACCTCGACACTAGATCTTTTTTAGACCCATTTACTAGTTGCTACACACCTTTCAGGGATCTACTTTACATCCTTTTCCAAGATGGCCACCATATTTATCAGCATCTCATTAGCTTGTCCACCTTGGCCCATAATCCCGCGAGTTCTACCTTGAACCGCGAGAAGTCTCACGGACTGTGCCTTTACCAAGTATTATTGCCAACAATTAATACATTGACATACCCTATTGCCTCTGACTGCCAACTTCGTATATGTCCACTATTGGCACCTGGATGGGACTGATTGTCCGCCCCTCTGTTCATGGATAACGCTAGTATACACCTCTTAGTTACCCTTCTAAGATGGCGGCTTTATTTACGAGCTATTCTTTACACCATTTAGCATGGCCCGATATCTCGCGAGATCTCCCCGGAACCGCGGTAAGATTCGCGGGCTCTGATTCAACATGGAGTATTTCTATCCACCGGACCAGTACCACTTTACCATCCCGGTTCCGGCGGCAGGGTAGGTCAGGGCACGAGCGCTCAACGAGTGTGGGTAAGTGAAACAAACCCCCCTTTTTTCTAGCCGGATCGCCCGACGCCCAAACTAACATGTGGGTAGATGACTTGATCGGGGACGCTCTGAGTTCACATCTTCCACCCTCCCATTCCCTCTTGGAGGCATCGAACCCACTCTGCCCACTTGTGGTAGATGGAATCCCTAAGGGCAGACACCATGTTGACTCGCACACCGGTATTGGTTTGACAGTGTGCACACCAACATGAGTAGTTACCGCCCGGGATTGCCAATACATGGGATACACGGGCTTATGATTGCCTTAACAGGTGGTGGGAACCGGCAGCGGACCCTGGGCACCCCATTACTGTTATGTGCCCCTTGTATGTTTCTGCCGCCAGAGCCCCGGGCCCAACCTCCCCCTTGTGCCTTACACAGAGTATATTGGCTCACATCATGATTACACCCAGCCTCCTGTCTCCCTCTCCATCATCTAGGACACACATTGGTGTCCATTTTGACCGCCTGGACCCCGTTGCAGGCAATCCTAGGCAACATCTTAGGTGAGCTGTGTTCTAGCACTTATGTTTTTATCAAATTAATTCCAACCCTTGATTGTCCTTCCATTTTTATGTCATTACCATGTGTTTACTATGTATAGCTGGGATTTCCAACATATGATTGTTGCGAATGGGTGTAGTAATTTTTCCTCTCTTTTCAACACACCATAAGCACGGTGTAGAGCATGGGTGTGTATGCACTAAATACACCCACACCTTGTCTGAGTACATCTAATGTGATGCTGAGTAAATAATTTTAATATGTATTCTTTGTCCCCACATTCAGGGCACCTACTTGAGTACATGGTATGTAGGTTCTTCACTTATCATGTCGTGTAGATAGTTATTTTTGGTCCTGATGAAATGCCTTGATCCTTCTGACGCGAAGAGCATGAAACATGTTGACCAGTAGAGAGTAGAGCATATATAGCTAGAAATCTTTCAGCTAGTTCATTGCCACTCTCCCTGTTTTTACTCAGGCAGTTTACCTCTCAGAATAAAACATTACTAGGACTAACTGACCTATTTTAATCCACGCACTGCACATCTACACATACACTAGGCCCCTCACCCCCACTGCACCCAACGGCAGGAACAAAGATCCCCGCCAAAGAGCCCCGTACTGGGTGCCCGTCAGGTATTGCACCGCCGACCTGACGAGGGGCAGGCTCATATGATGAAGCATGACACCTAGCTTGCTAGGTGTGTGAGAGCCCTAGTTCCGACAAGGGAATTCCCCCCTTGTTTTATACTGTAGGTAAGACGACCAACCTCGGTGTCTTCTTCACCTACACCTCCCACATTCTTTTACTCAGACTCTGAGGAACTTCATACTTCCTTTGCTTACTAAAGCTATTAAAGCCATGCGTTCGGGCAAGGCTCCGGGCCCACCTGGCCTCCCAATCATATTCTATAAAACTTTTACTTGCTCAATCATTGGCCATCTTAAAAGAGTTTTTGATCAGTACGCCTTGTCTCGCAGAGTCTCGGGTTCGGTTGCTGAGGCCACCATTGTGGTCATTCCGATCCAAAAAACTATCGTCCTATTTCACTTTTAAATTTAGAAGCCAAAATCTACGCAAAGATTTTATCCAACAGATTGGAAGCCTGTATCCCTAATGTAATTCATGACTCTCAAACTGGCTTTGCCAAAGGCCGCCTTGCAAGGGATAACATCCGTACTTTTTGCCATATTATAAAAAAGGCTTGTTTATCAACACTTCCTTCGGCTGCCGTTGCTCTTGACGCAGAAAAGGCATTTGATAAGGTTTATTGGCCTTTTCTACATGCCGTCCTGGAAGCTCATGACTTTGGTTCTTCCTTTACTAACATGATTTTAGCTCTGTATGCGAACCCTAAGGCAAATATTAGAATTAATGGCTCTACTTGTTCTTTCTTTGACCTACACCAAGGTACGAGACAGGGGTGTCCTTTGTCTCCCCTTCTCTTCTTACTTACTATTGATCCTCTACTTAGACTTCTTAATTTAGATGCTAACATTAAAGGCCTTCAATTTGGGCATTTTACATTTAAGACGGCTGCATATGCAGACGATATCCTCATATTCTCTGAGGATGTAGAGATGGCTATCCCCTCAATAATTAGTATTAGCCAGGACTTTTCAAAGGTCTCTGGGTACACATTGAATAAAGATAAAACTGAAGTTTTCCCTCTTAATCCTATTTGCTTTCCCTCCCACCTAGGTGTTTCAGGTCTGAAATGGCAGTCCTCCCGCCTTAAATATTTGGGTATATGGTTCGGTAGAGATCCCATGGAAACAGTTTCCTTCAATGAATCATATATACTTGACAAAGTTAAAGATCTTCTCAATAATTGGTCTCCAAAATTCTTTTCCTGGTGGAGAAGATTACATACTCTCAAAATGATGATCACCCCCATAGTTAATGTGTTATCCTCAATGCTACCTCTAAGACTCTCAGCCACCTTTTTTCATGAGCTTGATAAACTTACCTCTAAGTTTCTTTGGAATGACAAGCGAGCAAGGATCTCATATAAATCTCTTAGGAAGCCAGTTGCAATAGGTGGTTGTAACTTTCTGAATTGATATCTTTATCAAACAGATTTTTTAGTGTCTCAAGGGGCGGTTTGGTTTTCCAACTCTACTCTCCCCCTTGGATACATATTGAACGTTCTCTTTGCCACCCTTATAGTCTCCCGTCCTTCCTCTCAATGACTAAATTTGTCCCCTCTCACTCACAACGTATTCTCTCGGATACAGTATCTGCTTTAAAGGTCATTGACAAACAGCTGGAAAGGTGTTTTAATAATTCTAGAAGGGCATCTCTTTGGCTTAATCCAAAACTCAGTTAGGATGTTGACCCTCACCTTTCTTCTGTTTGGGCTTCTAAAGGCATTAAGATTATTCAGGACCTTTATGATTCTAAGGCTGACCCGCTTCCTTTTGCAACTCTTGCCAAAAAATATGATCTTACTAAGCTAGATTTTTATAGCTTTTTGAAGGTTAAGGTTAAACTCTCAAAATACCAAATTTCTAAACATTCGTCTTTATTTACCCTTTTAATCCTTTGGCTTCGGGCGGGGCATGTAGGCCCCATAATGTTCATCTATTTACACCACATGGTCTAAACACTTTGAGAAAGGGGTTTATGAACATATTTCCCCGAATGACTGGTTTCTGATTAGAAATTTCTCCCTATACAATAAAATTGCTCCGGCCTTTATCCAATCCAAATTTTTTACAAAGCATTTGCTACATTGGGCACCTGATCGGCTATATAACTTGAAGCTAAGGGATAATAATAAATGCTGGAGTTGTGATTTGGAACGAGGAACACATCAGCACATGCTCTTTGACTGTATGCTATTAGCTGATTATTGAGCCTCTATACAAAAACACCTATCGAGTATCTTTAATGTTCCTATTACCTTATCCTTCTCTATGGTAACATTGGGTCCCTGGGCTTCTACTGTTCCTCTACCTTTAGATAAGCCTGACATGTCACTACTGGACTTACTTTTGTCTATTGCAATCAAAGTGATCCTCACAGAAGGAAAGTCCTTCCAACACCTTTCTTTTCACACTTGGTGGGCCTGGGTATCCTACCTTCGTAGTGCTCACACGTTGCACTCTGGTAGTCACTTTTCTCCGACTATTTCTAGCGCTTTCTGGAGATCTTTGGACAATTATGTTCAACACTGTGCTCAGGATTCCGGGGCACATATCTCTAACTCCCCTATTACCGGAACCATTTTAAGACTTTTTTCAAGTTTACTTTTCTATTTTTTTTTTCTATTTTTCTTTTTGAAGCAGTTGTTCCACTGGTGCTCCCTCACCCCTCCTTCCCTATCTTTCCCCTTTTTTTCTCTCTTTTTGTTCTCCCTTACCAAACTTTTACGGTATTATTTGTGATACATGGCTTGTTTCCTCCCAGTCCCGTTATAACATTCAAATGCATCTGGATTATATATCCTTCCTTTACCTGTATACCGTTTCTTCATATTTTTTTACAGGGACATATTGTAATTCTTTTTCTTTTTATTATTGCCATCTGACTTTTGTTTATATCTGTTTTTCATATGTTCATTGATACCTTTTGAATATGTACTGGTTTGTCTAGCATGTATCACTCAGTCCCTTTATTATTTGTATTTCCTCTTCGTTTAAACTTCAATAAAATTCCTTGAACAAAAAAAACAAAAAATGCAGGAGGGGATTGGTCCATTGGACTGAGCTGGTGAGCACAATACTACAGATGGGATATAGGAAGGGTAATAGGGCAGAGATGTACCAAGGGTCTGGGAAACAATAATTGATACTCTGAAACAGTAAATGATGGCAGACCTCCCAGAAAAGGGACTAAACTTACAGCCACCATGGCCCATGGCAGAAACTTCTTGCACAACCATCATCCAGCACTACACTTTCATTCGTACATTCTCTGTGCTATCCCGGATCAAACACTACATTCCAGGACAGAAAGACCTCTTGGATTACTTATCTACCGCTGTTGATGACCACGTAGCCACAGCCTCACTATGTTGTTCGCTACATGGAGTGACAAGATTGAAGAACTGCTAAAAAAATGCTCCCTGGCCCTAATCGATCCCTTGGTAGATAATGCTTAGTAACAATGTAACTTCTGGCTTTGCCATCAAACTCAGACTCCTTGTAATTGTTGGTTGTTGACTACCCTGGCCTTTTCCTTTCTCTTTCTTTTTTGGTATGGGGTTTTCTTTTTCATTGTTGGATCATGAGTTGTTTTCTGTTCTTATCTGGCATATGAAACGACGGATACTTTTTGAATTATGCTTTGCCTCTTTCCTATGTGCACAAGAGATAAAATGATATGTGAGGTGTAACCCACCAGTGGAGAAGCACAGTCACTATGAGGCAGATTTCTGTGAGGTATAGGTAAGCCTGCTGATGTAACTTTGCTGATTGTCCTATTGAAAAATTAATAAAAAATAATCCCAAAAACACGAACCAGTCGTGGTTGCAAACCACTGATACTGTTCAGAATCAAAATTAGAAAGGACACTTCTTTCAAAAGACCCCAATTGTAATTGCGAAATGGGTCTCCAAACCCGTTTTACAATTTGGAAATGTTTTTCTGACTCTCAAAATGGGTTTAGTACATTGTAAACAAGCATTGGCATAGCCAATAGGTCTCGCTTTTGGGACCTTATAAGTATTTAGTTATGCAGCACAATATCCTTGGTGCAACAACATCAACCGTTGCAGGGCTCAACACTTATAAGGTCCCAAAGGCGAGACCTATTGGCTATGCCAATGCTTGTTTAATCTGCACTTTGCGACAGCTTTAGCTGTTTTGCCAGACTTTTGTTCTCCAAATAAATTCTACATAATATACATGCATAGATGATCAGCAGGCTTTATTTATTGGTCTGTTGAAATGTCATTCACATTTTTTGTTTTCAACCACCACAGCGTACAGCACGGGACAATGCATCAGCCTACTTTACCCGTTGGCGCCCTTGGCTTTGAGTGACTGCAAAATGCTTGTGCACAACGTTCACCTCGCTTAAAATAGTTCCTTCCTCTGTAGTGACAAAGCTTTTTAAAGTGTGTTTATTAGTATTTTATCTTTAACAAAGATTTTTGCCTGCACTTCACAGGGTGATTTATTTTCTGTCTCTTTTTAAAGATGGTGCTATAAAATAAAATAAGTACTTAAAATAATTCCACTAGACAATTTCTGTAGCGGTTTTCAAGGCAATGGGCCATTTCAAACTGTTGATTTGGTGTTTTGGTGTTTTGGTGTTTTCAGGAAAACCCAAAATCACAGGGTATGTCAGAAATGTTCTTTCTCCAGCAGCAGACAGGATTTTGTCATGCATTTGTTTTTACCCTATTACCCTATTAAGAATATATCTTCTTACCCAGAAAACACCAGCATGCTGCAGCGTGCTCTGTTTTTGTGCCATGAGGCGGCATGACCCAGGTTGCTGTATTGGTCTGGGATTAGGGAACATGTGTGATTGGTTTCGTCTGGGACACAGATGCCCAAGCATGGGAGAACAGACAGAAGTAAGTGTAGCTACCAGTGCTTTACTTTCATCCTTCCCTACAGGGTTATTTGGGCAAGGAGGACTAGTCTCTTCTAAGTGTCCATGTATTATCCATAGCAGGAGAACTATTTTTCTTCCAGAACAATTGTGAACTTTCTTTTATGATGGTTAAAATAATCTGTTGGGAAAACTTGTGTCCACGTGAGGGACGCTGAACCAATCAGTAGGCTTTTTCCAGGGGTCCATCCGTCAGCGACCAGCATAGTAGTGTGTCTCATCACTATCCTAGTATATATACAGTTATAGGTACACTTCCCCCTTGCCTCCATCTTTCGGTTGGTTGGGCGTTCTTACCTGTAGTCTGAACCAATGAACACTCAGAGCAGCAACATGTGATGCTGTATGGTGGAAGGCCCTTTGCAAAACTGGACTGGTCACCTTTCTGTTGCTTATTGCTAGGTTTGGGTGTTAAACTGGTACTAATGAGGTGCAACCAATACCCAAACAGGGTTACCAAGCTTACAAATGACGATGATAATGAAGCAATGCTAATACAAAATGTGCCACATCATACTCAACTCTGCAGCATCATTTTGCCCTCCTCTGCCGCATAGTTCTAGTGGTCCTGCCTATAGGCCAGTACCATTGTCACTGCTGCCAAGTATCACGCATTAGGCGTTAGACTAACGCATTTCAGTGTGGTACTCCGCATTACCGCACTGAAATGCATTGTCACGCATATGCATGGTGTCTGTTACTGAAACGCAGCCTGCCTAAAACCTAAGTGGGGCAGCTGGCAGTGCGCAGCCTATGGCGGGTGCGCTGCTCTACCAGGCTTGGGGCTCACAGCTGAGCTAAGGCTGCTCAGCGCTGGCAGGCTCACACTCCCTGCTAAGACTACGTTTGACTTGGCAGGACTGTGCTTCATTATTTATGTTCCCGCGGAATGGCTCTCACTTGTCAGTCTTATGTCACTGGGCCCAGTCAGACTGTGTGTTACACGTCGGCGCGCGGGGGACGTCACATCCTGCGTGCTGGTGTGGGAGGCAGGAGGCTGAATTTGCGCGCCCGCAAACTAATGATAATCATGGCGCTCGCACCGGCCCGGGCCGCAGCTTGCTGTCAGCTGTGCTGCACCCTGCGGAATTCAGTTCTTAACGCAGCCGAGGGAGACGGAGAAGGAGTCAGTGACCCAGTTTGCAGCGGCCGCCAGGAGTGAGGACAGTTTGCTACTGGACGGGTCCCAGGGACAGCCTGGACTAGGACTCACATAGCAATTAGGATACGTGAGTGATATAATATATATGCACAAAATTCAACTTCAACATTTAATTTTATCCGCTTTCATTTTACCAGGTCATGGTGATAATGTTGCATAAGTCGTACTGCACCACAACAGTCAGCCGTTTGTTTTCTGAGTGCTAAATGTCAACACAGAATAAAGACTTCCTGCCAGCTTCATGCAATCATAGACTTACGCTGCTTACTTTGAGACGTAGTTTGAGCAAGGAAAGAATAGTCTACTCTGGACAATCCCCACTCCAGCTATCCGATTACGAACTGCTGAAATCAGATGGCTCCGCATTTTATTGGCCGACGATACGCACAGTGGTCCGGGGCCATGTTTGAATGGGAGTGTATTTTACAAACAGGGAAGGGGCACGAGGTCGGCATGTTGGTAGTGCTATAAAATGTGGCCCACAGAGATACAAATACCTGGAGTTTCCTGCTAAGCCTCAAAGTGTGCGATAACCCTATTGTCTTGCAAGTGTGATGTGGTTTCTGCATCATTTTCTGAATAATACCATTGTGGGTGGCGTGGTTTCTTCATTAGTGATCCGATAAAATAGTGACATGACTGCAAAAGATTGTCTTTAAAACTAAGAAAAGACTGGCAGTGCAATTTGTGTTTGTTTGCACTACCAAGTGTTTAGAGTAAAACACTGTCAAGTTTTGCGCTGGTGTTTCCCAGCATTCTTTTTTACCTTATTGCATTAGCAACCGATTATGCCTGTGACTGAGTGACGGCATAATCTCCTAGTTGCACTTGCTATGCTAAAAAATGTCCTTTTGGGCTAGCTCAAGTCATGAATGAACACATCAATGAGAACATCAGCAGTGCCTGCCTGCCCTCTCTTACTGAGACCTGCAGCCACGCAGTCTGTCTCTGGTTAGTGCGGTGCCCTTCCTTCCGTTTTTGGTGCTTTGCAGATATGTTTTAAGATCTTCCTAGAATTTCTCGTTGCTCAAATTGGAGTAATTTCTGATATTTATAGTTTCCCTCGTCTTCACTGCTTGATTTTGCCCGGGAGAAAGTGTCACTCATAGTCATTGAAATGTCACTCATAATTACTCTTAAATTATGAAAATGTTACACATACCAATCTGAAACCTTGACAGCTATGCATTGTTCATTGATTCTGTCTTAGAGCGAAACACTGCGCGCTGTAAAAATATTTCCCGGAGAACATGTCCAGCTCCCCGCTGATACGCGTTGAGAGATTATTTCTGAAAAGCCTGGTACGCGCACGATCTACATTTTCCGTGCAGCGCCCTCCTGTCACCTGCTCTGTCTCGTGTGCAAGAGACCCCTGTCAGTTCGTGGCGCACCTGTAAATAAGTACGAGCTGTGCGGCGTCAGCCGGAGGGCCGTGATTGGCTCTCATTGGCTGCTGCCCTGGCCGTGTTTACTCAAAGACACACGAGAAGGTCTCGTGGACGCCGGCCCCGCAGGACTCTCTTCCGCATGGTGCCCATGTGACAGCAGCGCGTGCCTGCTGGTTTACAGCAGCGTCTGCCTGCTGCTGGGTTTCAAGGTCCGTGAGGTTTCGGAGTGTTCAAGTGTTTACAAGACAAAGTTCGGTTTCAGTTTTATTTTTTGTATTATTTCAGTTTTATTTTTAGTTTATCTCGATTACAGTCAGTGCTTGCAATGGAAGTAAAAAAACTGCAGGCAATCACCACCACAGAGTACCGGTTTGCTAGTGAAGAGTGCTAGTACTCGTCCGTGAAAAGTATTGCACCCCTGCTGAAAAGTGTTGCTACTCTCTCTTCCTTTCAAATTAAATAAGCGCAGAGCAGTATCTAACATTACACGCATTACAACATTGGAATTTGAAATCTTCAAAAGCAGTCGTGCACACACAAACAGCTGCTTTTCATTCTTTTCCACTATAATCGCAAATCATCACTTGTGCACGCTGTGGGAGCAGATGCTCTGACGGCCCTGTTGAGAAGGTCTTGCACAACATGTATTCCGGACACCAAGCACAACGGAGCAGAAGACGGAAGAAGTGTGTTCGGCCTGGCACTTACTGTTGCACTGGCCTTTCGGGCACTGCCAGATGGGCCAGCTTGAAATAGCGAGTGCAGGTTTCGTTTTCATGGGAGCTGGTGATAGTCCGGACAAAAAAAAAATGCTTAAGGTAACGAGCGAGCGCGGCAGCCTGCAGAGCTGACCAGACGCTCGTGCGTCATGGCCTTTTGCCTGCGATTACACGCACGGCAGGCATGTGTTTCCAATTATCGCGCCCGCGTCTGGGCACGATAATGGGAAACAGATGTCGGCCCTGCGCGCGTAACCGCCCGAAAAAGGCCATGACGCAAGAGCGTCTGGTCAGCTTTTGAAACTCCCTAACTATAAGTCTCGCAGAGCAGCGCTTGCGCGCTACTCGAGGCTCGACCTAAAAAGCATATTACAGTTGCAAATCCTATGATTTAGCTAAATTCAGGGCTTACAACTACAGAATGGTTTTGTAAATCAAGCCCTCGGCCTCTACCAGTGGCACAGAGTTCCAGGTGAAAGCTTGTTCTTGTCCGCTCCACCAACCAAGCTTAGAGGGACAGGAAACAAGAGAAATATGGGAGGCTACTTGGGGAGCAAGGATATACATGCCCACATTTCACAAGCGATAAGAGGGAAATTTTGAAAATAAATTTGGTGGAAATTAATTTCTCCGTTTGCTTGGATTGCAAGTGAGGAAGTTTTAAGTGGAAGAAAGCTAGCTAGAAAAAACAAATTGTGGCTTAAAAACACGAATCCCTGTCTAAATCATCAGTATTAAGAGGTATTTTCAAACAAACATGAGCAACGCACACATACTGGGAGTAGTTAGGGGGAGGAAACAGTCGCATGAGCATTTGAGGGTATTGGCAAAGAAGACACAAGCAGGCCTACCATGTTTGATTGTTTGGTTTGCCCCGTTTCCTTGGGGTCTATGTTTGAAACTTAAGTACCGTGGTTATCTATAACCAGTGCATGGGGTGAATTACTCTTCAGGAGCACCCTCTTTCTCCAGTGTCTCCCTCCTTGTTACACCTTGAAAAACTGGTCTTTAATTCCTTCATCACCTACCTGTAACCAGTGCCGACGATGAGTCGCTCTTGTGACATCCGTTAGTGCTTAGTATAGGTCATTTACCCTGACTACCTTCTACTGGGGAGTGCCAGGAATGCCCACGAGTGAGAGGGAGTCGCTAAAGAAATGTAATCGTGTGTTACACTACTCTTGATGTATATAAAGAGTATTTATTCTAGCAGTGTGCTTGCTATGCCTGCCTGGAGAGTTACTCCTGGTCCTAAGTGATTGGACTCGATAAACCATCATCCCTGTTGTTCGCTAACCACTTGTTCCAGTGGATGGCACAGACCCTGAACTTGACTCTCTGTGTCCAGTGTGAGCTGTGAACTGGCTAAAATCTTCTTTCTTGATTTCTTTGTACACCTCTGGGAGTACGTCTTCTCATGTACCGTACCTGGGGATTAAAGAGGCCCTCTACCATGACTGCTTGCATCCAGTGCATTCCATTGACTACCATTATCTCTCTCATTGGTGGAACTATAGAGACTTGTATAGCCAGGCACAATCGGGTAGAATCAACGAAAACATTCAGCAAAATTCCTGCTCTCTTTCCCTCACGCCTCTTCGTCCATTTTCATGTTAAGGTGCATTGACCTAAGACAAGAGAAAAGCTCCTCTCGGGCTACTCATGCAAGACAGAAAAAGGCTTCTTACATAGGACATCCTGCAGTTTCAACACTCTTATAATCAAGCACCCCTCCCCCACACAGTGGGGTGTGCTACCTTAAAACTAATGAGCTTTAACGCATAGTCAGTGCAATATAAATTCAACTTCTATACACATGAATGGTGGCAGAAACCATTACTGGCCATTGAGATAGAAAAAGGACTACAAAGGTAGAACTGAATTTGCATTAAATAAGATGCACCTGTTTCAACATGGTTGGCACACGACTTCCTGTGAAACAGGGATGTGCATGAAAGATGGTCATTGTGTCATATGTACAGCAATGTGCACTATGGGGCACTCTATAAAAAGAGGTAAGATATGAGATGTTGCTAGCCACCTCCTGTCCTAAGGCCCATTTTCTTACATTAAAAATAAAATATTTTTCCTATATATATATGCTAAAGCACATTTATGCTAAAAGTAGAGTCACTAGGACAAGCAGTTGTGAAGAGAGGACAGGACCTCATGGAGAAGCTAGATACCTTTTATTTCCCTGCACAGATAAAATGCGTGTATGTTTCTTTTTCGAATCGTGTTCCCCATAATAAGCCAGCCAATTTACAGAGACCCATTTCTTCCCCTTCTCCGTGCAGTAAGTCTGGGTTTTGGAGGTTCTCCTTTGGCAGAGCTTACTTTCTAAAAGAATGAGTGCATGTGTTCACTCAAGGAGGGACCATGGGGGCATGTATGGTGATGGAAGGTATTGGACGGGGCAGAGGTACCTCGGAAGTACTGGCGGACACTCTTAGGACTATCCCAGGGGAGTGTGCTGTGACGGGCCCTTTCTATGGCCATTTTACGCCGTTCTCCTGAACAGCTTTCAGTAACAGTGTTACTGTTGTTCTGGTTCGACCTCAGCCAGGGGGCGTTGTGGATTGAGGGGGCTTTCATTCGGCGGTGCCCCCGCAGGATAATCTAACGAGGAGCCTTCGGGAGCCCATTAGATGGGCCTTTGAGGTTGTCTGCGTGCCTCACCCACATGGTACTTCACACGGCTCCGGCACTTCGGAGGGCTGTGCGCCTGCCCTGCCTCGGCGCTACCATTGCGCTCTTCAGGTTGGATGTGTGTGTGAGTCCAGGAACTCGGGGCCCCAGACCCCAGTTATACCTTCCTCCAGATGTGGAATGTTCCACTCCTGACACGTCTCTTCCTAGGATGTATTCGATGCAGGCAGCAGCAGCGCATGACTCCTTACACTCAGGGGTATCTAAAGGGGCGTGGCCTAAGAACCAGAATCAAGAAACCTTTAATTAGAGATGTGATTTATATAACCCCATGGTCAAATAGATGTAGACTAGAGTTGTATGCTTTTTAGCTTTATATATTGAGCTATGCCTTAAAGAGACAATTATGGAAATCAACCAGAGTAAGACAGTCAACAGTTTCTATAGTACCCTCAGGTGGGATATTATCAAAAGTTACCCAGTCTCGAGTTCCTAGTTCCATGTATGAGTAGTTCAGCCGGTCCAGGACTTTTTTTTTTAGCCCCTTCCATGCGGCGCGAATTTTCACGCTGTGCAGGGGTTTTTATTAGTGGGCGGGGATTCGACAGCTCCCGGCCGTCGTGCGCACACGCCCACCGTGACGCATGACGGCCGGGAGCCGTCATGAGCATACAAGGGGCTAAATTCTGGGACTTGTAGTCGAAGTTTATTAAAGGGTGTTAGAAATTGGGGTCACTAGTTGGCAGAGGTATGTACCTTTGTCCAAGTAGGGACCCTTCTTCCTAGTCAGGGTGAGGGGGATACACTTCTAAAATAACCCCTGCTCACCCTCGTAGCTTGGCACGAGCAGACAGGCTTATCTCAGAGGCAGTGTGTAAAGCATTTGGAACACATACAGTAATACAGTAAAAACACTACAAATGAACACCACACCAGTTTAGAGAAATAAGTAATCTTTATCTAAAGCAAACAAGACCAAAATGACAAAAATCCCCGATACAGTAATACAAATATGTCTTTCAAATGGTAGAAATTGTTCAGTTTAAAGCAAATTGCAGATGCAACACTTTTCACACAAAGCACCTTGGATGCGTCACGCACACAAACAAAAAGGATCACAAGGAAGGTGATGCGTCAGTTCCTTACACTCAGGGAAGGTGATGCATTGGTTCCTTGCTCTGGGGGAGGTGATGCGTCGGTTCCTTACTGCTGCGCAGGGGAGGTGATGCGTCGGTTCCTTACCGGAGAGGAAGTGACGCGTCGGTTTCTTACTACGTGGGAAGGTGATGCGTTGGTTTCTTACTGCGTCCCCCAACGATGCGACAGACCTGGCGCCGCGATGCGACGATCCAGGACGATGCGTGGGTTCTTGCAGCTGCACAGCAGGGCTTTCTTCAGAATCAGTGCGGCGATCGGACTTCGGAGATCGGTGCACTCGATGCTGTGTGCAGCGATTTCTTGAGCCACGGGCAGGCGCTGCGACAATTTCTTTGTCGATGTGTCAGAAACAGGTGCGGATGCATTGCGCTTCTCAAAGTTTCGTTACTTTTCCAGCTCCCAGCGGCAAACAGCCTCCAGAGGTCCAAAACAACAGCAGGCACCTCTTAGCAGGTCAGAACTCCCAGCAAGTAAGTTCAGGGGAGCTGGTGGTGAAGTCTTTGTGTCCCTAAGACTTCAGAACAGGAGGCAAGCTCAGTTTCAAGCACTTGGAGATCTTCCTCAAGCAGGGGACACAGCAAACAGCAAAGTCCTTTTCCCTTTCCTTGGCAGAAAGTAGCCACTGCAGGCCAATCCCAGACAGCAAACAGCACAGGAGCAGTATTCCTCCTCAGTTTCTCCAGTTCTTCTCCTTGGCAAAGGTTCCTCTTGATTCCCAGAAGTGATCTAAAAGTCTGGGGTCGGGGCCCCTCTTTTTATGCAGTAAATCTCTTTGTTCTCTGTGGCAGAGAAGTTCTTTGCTCAGCCAAAACCAGTTCTGTCCTCTCTGGTGCAGCTTCCTGGTAGAAGGTGGCGACAGCATTGTCCTTGGCAGACCAGGCCCATTCAGGTGTGAAAGAAATCTCCTCCCCCTACTCTGAATGCAGCCCAGGTCTATTCAGCCCAGCCCTG
Organism: Calotriton arnoldi; assembly: GCA_963921515.1. NCBI lineage: Eukaryota > Metazoa > Chordata > Amphibia > Caudata > Salamandridae > Calotriton > Calotriton arnoldi. Next base: position 1,462,729 of record CAWUFW010000700.1, read on the forward strand.
ATTCATCCTGGAAATGCAGAACACACCTCAACCTCCCAAGTGGCTGTCTTAACAGAATGAACATCCCCAGCCCCTGCCACTCCATAGCCAGACAGTCAATACACAACCTAGCAGAGGCACACTGGATGGTTAGGCAAGAAAATACCTACTTTCTAAAAGTGGTATTTTCAAACCCAGAATGCAAAAATCACCCTCACTAAAAGATGCATCTTAACATTCTGAGTTCAGGCATATCAAACTTTATTTTCCTATCTTGTTCCACTTGCTCCCCTGTAGGCTCCAAGACATCCCCCTCAAGGTTTGTTTCCTCCTAGATCGTGGTAACTTCGGGGGCGAGTTTCCCGCGCCCCCTTCTTCTTCTCTTTCTGGAAGGCACCTGGGCCACTGTTTCAGGCTCCAGGTCCTCTTTATTGCCTTTACCGGCTGCCATAGACCGAGTGGTCACACTCGCCTGCTCAGGCAGACCCAACATCTCAAATTGAGACTTACACTCCACCTTCTCCCAAGGGGAACTCTCCAAATTGTTGCCTAGCAGACAGTCAACAGTCATGGCTGGCCTCACATCTACTCTCAAGGTACCTGAGACCCCCCCTCCCCACTCAAAGGGAACCTGTGCCACTTTGCAGAGGCACTCAGAGTTGTCAGCTGCAACTGCTGGGTAGAATGTATTGGGGACCACCTGCTCCTCAGACACTAGCCAACCACTGACAGCTGTCACACTGGCTCCAGTGTCTCTCAGAGGTTCCACACTATGGCCATTGATGGTGACCCACTGCCTGTATTTTTTAGTGTTATCAGGCAGATGAACTCTTGGGACCATCTCACTGTCTCCTAAAGAGACCAGGGTCATTTCTGCAGACCCCCACCCCTCTTGGGCACCTCTTGGACTCCTCCCCCCCCGGCTACACTAGACATCTCCCGGGGCGGTGCACCAGTGGGTGCAGTGGTAATCTTTTTGGGATGCCTAGGGTCCCCCTGGAAGTGACCAACCTGACCACAACCATAATATGCCCTGGGGCCCTTCTGACCATGCTAACCTGTAGGGACCCATAGCTTCTTTTCAGTGAGAGGCTGGGAACCTTTCACTTGGTTCCCTTGGGAATTACTTTGGGGCCCTTTTTGGAACTCCTTCTGTTTACCCTTATCCCCCCCCACTCTTCTGCTGGGGACCATGTCCACCTTTGGCGGAGTGTCCCACATGACCTTTTTGGACCCTGTACTGACCCAGCGGTTTGCCTCCACAGCAAGCTTCCTGGGGTCAGTCAGTTTACTGTCAATCAAGTGCTGGCGTAGCTCTGGAAAACAATTATATGACAAGTGCTCCCATGCAACCAAATCATAGAGCCCCTGAAAATCATTGACCTTGCTACCTTTCACCCATCCATCCAGTGCTCTGCAAAAATAGGATGCATACTCCACCCAAGTGCTTGACCTCAGCTTCTTACAAGCCCTCAACGTCTGCCTTTACAATTCTGGGATCAAATCATACCTTGCTATCAAGGCTTCCTTCATAGGAACATAAGACATCTGATCTTCAGTGGGCAATGCTAGCAACGTGTTCCTCCCTTCAGCGACAAAGCGGTTCCACAACCCCACTCCCCAATCTCTCTCAGGGACTCTGTAGGCCCTCATTGCTACCTCATCTGCCTTAAACCACTGACCAATGTCTTCCTGCTTTGTGAAATCCTTAATGACCTCCTTGGGGATGTATACCCTCCCTTCTCCAGGCACTGATGGTGCGCTGCCACCATGGGGACTGGTCTCTATACTTTTTGCTTTTAGATCTAGTTTCCTCAAACCTTTTTCATGCTCTAAGAGCATCTTTTTCTCTTCCATGGCCAGTTTCTGCTTCCCTAACGACAATTTCTTACTCTCCATGTCACACTCCTTCCTCAGCCTGAGCTTTGTAAGCTCTAACTCATGCACTTGCTTCTCTCCCTGTCCTCCAACTCCTCTAGAGACAGACCCTTTGAAGACACACTGCTGCCCCCCTGGATGGCAACTTCCCTCCAGGCAGACCTAATAGCCCATCCTGCTGACCATCTAAATTCTCCTCCTCCACCATAGGCTCCTCGGTATGCTCACTAGCATTCCTAGTTTCCAACCAGGCCCTCACCGCCTTTTGGTATTCTTCCTGTCTGGTGAGGCCTCTTACTGAGATTTTAAATGTTTTGCAGACAGCTTTCAATTGTGGCACAGTGTAGGTTTCAACCCTATACTCTTCAAATTCAATATCCACAAATGCAAGTGATGCTGGTTTGCTCATGGTAAAAATTGGCAGTTCTCAAGTTGCAAAAAATTCCAAGGAAAACATTCCACCAATTGTATGTGGTTGCATGATGGTCTGCACTCTACTAGTAGTGTACACCAATCACTGTATGTAACACACAAATGCAAGTCCAGAACCTCACGGCAGACCAACATTGTTAGAAATGGAGGTCTCTAGTTGGCAGAGGTAGGCACCTTTGTCCAAGTTGGGCAAAGGTAAGTCAGGGTAAGGGGGATACACTTCTAAAATAACCCCTGCTCACCCCCTTGGTAGCTTGGCATGAGCAGATAGGCTTATCTCAGAGGCAGTGTGTAAAGCATTTGGAACACATACAGTAATACAGTGAAAACACTACAAATGGACACCACACCAGTTTAGAAAAATAAGTAATCTTTATCTAAAGCAAACAAGACCAAAAGGACAAAAATCCATAATACAGTAATACAAATATGACTTTTAAATGTTAGAAATAGTTCAGTTCAAAGCAAATTGCAGATGCAACACTTTTCACACAAAGTACCTTGGATGCGTTGCGCACACGAACAAAAAGGGTCGCAGGGAAGGTGATGCGTCAGTTCCTTACACTCAGGGAAGGTGATGCGTTGGTTCCTTGCTCCGGGGGAGGTGATGCGTTGGTTCCTTACAGGAGAGGAGGTGATGCGTTGGTTTCTTACTGCGTGGGGAGGTGATGCATTGGTTTCTTACTGCATCCCCCAACGATGCGACAGACCTGGCGCATTGAAGCGATGTGACAATCCAGGACGATGCATGGGTTCTTGCAGCCACACAGCAGGGCTTGCGTCGGAATCAGTGCGGTGATCTCGGACTTCGGAGATCAGTGTATTCGATGCGGCGTGCAGTGATTTCTCGAGCCGCGGGCAGGCACTGCAACGATTTCTTTGGCGATGCGTCGGAAACAGGTGTGGATGCGTTGCGCTTCTCGAAGTTCTTACTTTTCCAGCTCCCAGCGGCAAACAGCCTCCAGAGGTCGAAAACAACAGCAGGCACCTCTTAGCAGGTCAGAACTCCCAGCAAGGAAGTTTAGGGGAGCTGGTGATGAAGTCTTTATGTCTCTGAGAGTTCAGAACAGGAGGTGAGCTCAGTTTCAAGCCCTTGGAGATCTTCCTCAAGCAGGGGACACAGCAAACAGCAAAGTCCTTTTCCCTTTCCTTGGCAGAAAGTAGCCACTGCAGGCTAACCCCAGACATTAAACAGCACAGGAGCAGTATTCCTCCTCAGTTTCTCCAGCTATTCTCCTTAGCAAAGGTTCCTCTTGATTCCCAGAAGTGATCTAAAAGTCTGGGGTCTGGGCCCCTCTTTTTATACAGTAAATCTCTTTGTTCTCTGTGGCAGAGAAGCTCTTTGCTCAGCCAAAACCAGTTCTGACCTCTCTGGTGCAGCTTCCTGGCAGGAGGTGGAGACAGCATTGTCCTTGGCAGACCAGGTCCATTCAGGTGTGAAAGAAATCTCCTCCCCATACTCTGAATGCAGCCCAGGTCTATTCAGCCCAGCCCTGACTCACCCTGGAAAGGCAGGACACACCTCAACCTCCCAAGTTGCTTTCTGAACAGAATGCACATCCCCAGCCCCTGCCCCTCCAAAGCCAGACAGTCAATACACAACCTAGCAGAGGCACACTGGATGGTTAGGTAAGAAAATACCTACTTTCTAAAATGGTATTTTCAAACCCAGAATGTAAAAATCACCCTCACTAAAAGATGCATCTTAACATTCTGAGTTCAGGCATATCAAACTTTATTTTCCTATCTTGTTCCCATGGGCAGTAATGCTCATACGATGTTATGAGAAAACTCCCCGTCCTATCCTATGGGGACAGATAGCCTTACAATAGTGAAAAACAAAATTGGCACTATTTCACTATCAGGACATGCCACATATATCAGGGCATGTCCTACCTTTCACACACACTGCACCCTGCCCACAGGGGTACCTTGGGCCTACCTTATGGATGACTAACATGTAAGAAAAGGGAAGGTTAGGGCCTGGCAAGTGGGTGCACTTGCCAAATCGACATGGCGGTACCAGACTGCACAAAGGCTCTGCAATGGTGGGCCTGAGACCTTGTTGCAAGGCTGCTTGTGTAGGTGGCACAATCAGTGCTGCAAGCCTACTAGCAGCATTTAGTTTACAGACCCTGGGCACACAAAGTGCACTGTACTAGGGACTTAACAGTAAACCAAATTGACCAATCATGGAAACACCAATCCATAACAACAATTTACAAAGGGAGCACTTGCACTTTGGCGCTGAACAGCAGTGGCAAAGTGCCCAAAGCATCTAGACCAGAAAAACGGAGTGCAACACACAGCAAAAATACATGAGGCAAAGGCAAAAATACAGGTGAAACCCACGCCAATGATGCCAGGTCTAACAAAGGTTAAAAGAAAGGACCACAAATCTCAGCATGCAACGATCAAAATGTGGATTGGGTGAGCCACTCACACATGGAACTGGGCAACTTGATAGCTCTGGTAAATTGTAGACAAGGAAAAACATGCACATTATGGGTTTACTGTTTGGTTTGCTGGTCACAAGCCTTCGAGGATCACAGTTTTAAGAAAGGGTGAAGTGGCTGGGGACAAAGAGCAGACGTGTATTCCTGATTGTTGTCTGGGACAAGTACTAGCACAATAAAAAAAAAGTCTGGACTATATCTGCTGTGACCATGCCTGTTTCTCTCCTCAGCTATAAGTCTAAGGGGTGTCAATCCCAAAATAGAGCGAAAGATTGAAAAAGGCACAAGCATTAAAAACAGAGCTTTATTTTCAGAAATTCTATAACAACTAGTTGGATGAACCGGAAAATTAAAGATTACGAAAATACGTGTTGTGAACTGATTTTATAAGACTACTGTGAGCTTCCATTCACGTTTAGCCTGCTTACAAACTCACAAGAGAAATGTGATTATCTGGCTGCTGCTCGACCTTAGAACAGACTTGGCTAAATCTCTTAGCCTGTACTTTTTATTAGTAGCATCGCTGAAAAGTCTAAAACAAAAGAGCCCAAAAGGGACCCGGCTGGGGTCCTGTTTTTCAGAACTGTTGGTGCTCAGCACTGGCAGGACCTAGTCCACTTAAAGCCCTGCTAATACCTGCCTCACTGGCTAGACCCTGCTGAGCAGGGCTCTTGTGCTCTCCCTTTTCTGCGGCTGTCGGTGCAGGATGTGCACTCTGGTATTCTACGGGTTGGATGTGTGCGAGTCCAGGGAATTCAGAGTCTCAGGAACATCTTACTCCAGATGTTGACTGTTACATGCCTGGAATGTGTCTTCAAAGGATGTACTTGGGTTCAACAGCTGTGCATGGCCGCATCCTTACACCGGCCTCGCGTGTTGGGCTCTTGTTCCCTCTGTGCTGCCTGTGCCCGCTGGTATCAGTATTCTGTGGGTGGTGTGTGTCTGCCCACAGGAGCTCAGAGTCCCAGTTACACAGTGCTCCAGATGTAGTGTTGCGTGCCTGACATCAATGCCTACATTTTTTTTCGAAGAATATACTTGGGTGCAACAGCCCTGCATATCTGCATCCCTGAACTACCTGAAGCACTTGCCTACATAGGTAGCATGTTGCACCTCGTAGGTTGTGTAGTTGGAACGGTGTTGTCTTTGTTTTGATCCTGTGTGGGAAGTGTTTTCATGTCATGTATAGGGGTCACCGAAGTGCGGCTATCATGTTATTGAACACAGCGCTTAACAGTGTAATGAAGAATTGTGAGACAGGCATGCAGTTTATGGTTTTCAGTAAGCTAACAGTCTTGACCAGCTCTGTATGTCCCTTTATGGTATTTCTTACATTCATAATCCACTTAGCTCGTTACTTACTCCACTGGGTTGTCCAGTCTAAACCTTTTCTTTAAGGTTTATGGTCCTGAGGAGGAGTGGATTGCAGGAACACATGATCAGAGATTTTACTTGGATGGACTTCACTATCAACCCATATCTGCTTGCCATTGTGGGATGTCAAAGGGCGATTATAGCATGTAACTACCTGGGACCCACAGTGGTGAACTAAATAAAAGTCCTCCATTGACCAGCGGCATGCAAAAGATCTCTTTAGTTATGCCATGCCAGTTCAGTTTGTGACGGGTTGTTGGGTGGTGTATTGCTTTGGACTGGTGCAGTACTGTGTGATGAATATGACCCATAGCAGTTTTTTCTAGTGTAAGTGTGGGAGTGTTACACAGTATAATAAATTATTATGCAGACTGTATAAAGTACAATTGACTGACCAACTTCTGAGTGTTATGGTATTAGTGTTATATATTGTGGTGTTATTCCATTTGTATAGCACTTACTATCCCAGAAGATGTATTGTAGCACTATATGTTTAGCAGCATGCTGCTCTGGAACCCAGGGTTAGTTTTTTTGTTTGTTTATTGTTGGTTATTGGGATTAGTCTTCCACTCAGAAGGAAACCATGCCATGCATTTACTCCAGTGTCTATGCAGTAGATTAAATGAATAGGAATTAGGTGTGATCTTTAGTGGAAGAGGGGTATATATGAGTTTGTTGGCGGTAATAATAGATGAGCTACAGGCAATTAGGTCCTGTTATGTTGTAGAGGTATGACATTTAAAGGGGGGTTGTGATCTTTGGAATGAACTGTAGTATATTTGTAGAGTTACAATAATGGGGATTCAGGCAAACATGCATGTGACTTAAATGAGACTGTGCTCTGAGAGGAGGCTTGCAGAATCTAGGAAGGAGAGTCATTTGAAAGAAGGTTGAGTCAACAGTTGGAAGTTTGAAGTCAGTCAGTCTTAATGCAGAGATTTTAGGCTTCTTGATATTGCATGCCAAACTGTGAAAAGAAAGAACATTAATTGCATATGTTGCAATAGCATTACAGGCCATAAGGACACCAGTGGGCACACACATCATCACCTGCAGATAAATGGATATGGTTTCATTTTTCTGTAAATCAGATGGAAAAAAAACAAAAAGTAGGAATGTTGTACTTTCAATGTTTGTGCTTGAGATGCCCTTCCCATTTCCATCTGGTGACCAGAGTGGAGTCTGTTTTAGTTCATTTTTGTAAAGTAATGCTTCACAGGGCAGGTATTACTGAGCTATCGCCAGTCTAAAGCTCCCACAACATAGGCACAACGAAGTGTGATATTGCATCTGGCTGGTATTCAGCCTTTCTGTAGTAATCAAACACACAATTTGAAAGCTGCTGCCTAGAAACTTCCTCACTTGAAGAGTAGATACTGCAGCCATGCTTCCTGACCCCCACTTGCCATCTACAATCCTGCAGTACTCTGGAATAACAAGTAATCAGCAGTCCCTTTTCACATCTGCCTAAGCTGGTTGGGCCTTGGAGGGAGTCCTGGCTTGATAGTGCAGTTGGGAAACCGTCGTAACACCGCTGCCTCAGCCACTCATGTTCTGACATCGCAAGCATAACCACGCTTGCCTTAACCACGCATATGCTTTAACCAATAGCTGCTGCAGGGACGGAAGCAGGAAGACCTCGCCAGGAAGAGAGCTGCGGTGAGGTAAGTGGGGCTGGACTGGGGGGGAGGGTAGTTTTCTGGGCTGGGGAGACGGGGTCGTTTTCTGGACTGGGGGGTCAGGGGTAGTCTTCTGGGCTTGGGGGTTCGGGAGTTGTTTTCAGGGTTGGGGCTAGTTTTCAGGGCTGGGGGGGTCGGGGTAGTTTTCAGGGCTGGGGAGGGTCAGGGGTAGTTTACAGGGCTGGGAGAGGGTCAGGTAGTTTTTTTAAATTAGGGATTAGGGTATTAGGCTTAAGGGCAGTGGAAGGGTTGGGGTAGCAGAGGGTAGGAGGGGGTCGGTGTAGTGTATGTTAAGGGACAGGGTTTTAGGCCTCAGGGCAGGGGGAGGGGAATGGGTAGGCGGGGTAGTGTTTAGGGCTTAGGGGAGGGCGGGTAGTTTTTAGGGCTCAGGGGGTCAGGTAGTTTTTTAAAATAGGGGTTTGGGTTTAGGCCTCAGGGCAGTGGAAGGGGTTGGGGTAGTTTGAGGGACAGTGCAGGAGGGTGAGAGGGGGTCAGGTTAGTGTTTAAGGGTTAGGGACAGCATCAGGGTTGGGAGGGGTCGGGGTATTTGGACCTCGGGGCAGGGGACAGGTAGGGAGTTTGTAGCTTAGGGTGGGGGTGGGGGGTCGTGACCTTAGCCACGGAAACCCCTTTCCCATTCATGCCTTTACCATTAAATTACGTTGTAAAGGCATGCAAGGTAAAGGAATGCATGGTTAAGGTGCATTTGTGGTTTAGACTGCATGGTAGAGGCACACGTGGTTTAGCCATGCATGCCTCTATCATACAACCAGTGCAGTTGTTTGCAGACATTTTTAAAATATACATAGTGGCCTATGGCTAGATCCAGAGCAGTAAATCTGGTGTTGACTGTATTTTTCTGCCTCATGGAGCTTGGATTGCAACATATGACAGACTATTTTTTTGCTCTAAAGTAGTTTGATCAGATTACCTCATAGGTACAGTTGTATACAGAAAGCAGTCATTTCATTTTTAGTCTGCAGCAGTTTGGTTACTTCTCAGTCCTCAAAATTGCAAGTTACAGCTATTGGCTTGGTCAGCGTTTGTTCTGCATGAATATGGGATTTCCATTGGCATTTGCATGTGGTGAGTAGGTATTTGCTTAGTAATGGTTCTTGTTGGTTAATGTAAAAGGGTCCTGTTGTAGTGTTGCATCTTGATGGATGCGCCAAAGAACTTTGTTTCTTTGGTGAACTCGGTTGTCAATCGCTTAACCATTCAGAGTTCTTTCAGGATGCCCTTGCTAGCTGTGTGAAAGACTATTTTGAGGTGTGTGGTAGGTTAAGGTGGGTTTGGCTGGGTTATCAGAGTATATATAGGAGCTCAACTTAGGTTGCTGCTCCAATGAACCCCTGTGTTTGTTGCTACACAAGGTCATGAGCTTGTATTCAGCCATTAGGGAGGGCGCATAACCAGCCAGTATACTAGAGGATTCCAGGACCATGGACTGTGAGCATTATATAGCTTTAGGGGGTTACAGTAGGGAAAGAGAGAATAGTAGGTCTGCAGAAGATTGAACAGCTGAGCATTTTGAGATTAAATCTACCACACCCCGTCCCCTATTTCAGCTCAGGAGGCAGCCATGTTGTCATATGTGGTTATCCTTCAAGGCAGAGAAGTCGGTCATCTGCAATTCATAGCTAATTGTGTCTTCCCATTAACAGGCACCTCCCCTAAAAATACACCAGGGCTATATTTAGAACATAAAATTAGCTCAATCCTAAATGTTGAAAATTACCCCCTATTCAATAATGAAAACAATTCGATGTTTTGTAGGGAAATGTCTTATGTAAAAAAAAAACTACTGTTATCTAACTGTTTGCCATACCCTTGTTGCTTGAGGCTCAGGACATGCTGCAACATGTAAATAGTGTGTGCAGCTCCCATCGGGAGACAGACCACCATATTTGCAACGGTTAATCCTGTAAGGCATGAGGATTTCAACATCGAGTTTTGCTTTGTGCAATGTGGAAACTATGTCTGCCCTCTGATTTACACTCTGCGACTGAGCAGCACCGGTTGCCTTAACACTCAGTGGAAGGTGATGCAGGACACCCTTTTACTGGGTTGCTTGGACAGAGTGCTGAGTTAAATGCTTGCTTCTGGTATCTGTGATGTACAAGCCAGGCTTTTTAATATCTACAAGACCAACTTGGCCATTCATCTATCTTGGGTTGAGAAATGGAATGCTATTTAATTGGGTGTGTTAGATTTGGGGGTCTCTAGTTGGCAGAGGTAAGTACCTTTGTCCAAATAGGGACCCTTGCGTCTAGTCAGGGTAAGGGGGATACACTCCTAAAATAACCCCTGCTCACCCCCTTGGTAGCTTGGCACGAGCAGACAGGCTTATCTCAGAGGCAGTGTGTAAAGCATTTGTGAACACATACAGTAACACAGTGACAACACTACAGATGGACACCACACAAGTTGTAGTATAAAAATAAGTATTTTTATATAGACTTAACACAAGACCACAAACGACAAAAATCCACAATACTGTACTTAAAAAGGGTAGAATTAGCTCAGTTCTCTTAAGATGGTAAATGCGACACTTTGAGTTCAATGTACCTTTGGATGCGTAACGCTATACAACGAAAGTGTTGCAGGGAAGGTGATGCGTCGGTTCCTTACACGCAAGAACGGTGATGCGTAGGGAATGCGTCGGTTCTTCTCGGCATGGGGAGGTGATGCGTCGGTTTCTTACTGCGCTTCCGTGGCGATGCGACCAGCAACGCCGTGATGCGATGAAGATCCGGTGCAATGAAACAAAGATGGCATCTTCTTCTTGATGCGACACGATGCGTGCACGCCCGACGGCCGTGCGGCGACTCAACGATTCTTCTGAGCCGCGACAGGCCCTGCGACACGCTTCCCGGTGATGCGACGGCGTCTGATGCGACGTCGATCCTCTTCTCCGGCGATGCGAGGCGCTTCGGCGATGCGACAGCTGCAGCGGCGACACCCTTCTTCAGCGATGCGACAAAGCGGCTGCGGCGGCGACACGCTTCTCCGATGATGCGGCGGCGTCTGATGCGACGTCGATCCTCTTCTCCGGCGATGCGAGGCACTTCTGTGTTGCGAAGCGACAGCAGCGACACCCTTCTTCAGCGATGCGGCGACAGCGGCTGTGGCGGCGACACGCTTCTTCTTCGTGAGTCACGCTTCCAGCTCCTTGCGACACGCAGTCCCTCAGAAGGCCCAACACAACAGCAGGCACTTCAAAAGAACTCTTGGGGAGCTGGTGGGTGAGATCTGTTGTCCCTGAGACTTCAGCAGGAGGCAAGCTCTCTCTCAAGCCCTTGGAGATCCTTTACAAGTTGAATGAAAAGTAGCACAAAGTCCTTTCTCATTTCTTTGGCAGTCAGGCAACCACTGCAGGCCAATCCCCCAAACAGCACTCAGCCTAGGGATAGTCTCCTCCTGCAGTCTCTCTCTCTGGTTCCTCTCCTCAGCAAAGGTTCTTCTTGTTTCCCAAAGTGATCTAAAGTTCTGGGGTTTGGGTCCCCTCTTTTATACTAATTTTCCCTTTGTTCTCTGAAGGCAGAGAGGCATTTGCGTAGTCCAAACCAGTTCTGGTCAGTCCTGGAGCACTTTGTTGACAAGACTCCTTCTTTCCTTTCAAAGGGTAGGCCAGGGACATCAGACGCACCACAGGAGGTGGAGCCAGCATTGTGGAGGGAAGGCACAGCCCAATTCAGGTCCCAGGTGCAACTCCTCCCACCCATCTACATGCAGATCTCTCTATTCAGCCGTGTGCTGACTCACCCTGTCTCCTGGAATCCCCAGCCCCTGTCACTCAAACTCCAGACAAGGAATACACAACCTAGCAGAGGCAGGCTTGGATAGTTAGGCAAGAAAATACCTACTTTCTAAATTTGTATTTTCAAACACAGAATGTTAAAACCATTTTCACTAAAAGATGTATTTTATCATTCTGAGTTCAGGCATACTAAATTCGTTTTTCTACCATGTTCCCTGGGTCAGTTAGGATTATAAGGTGTAATAATCAAACTGCCCATTCTGGCCTATGGGGAACAGGTAGCCTTGCAATAGTGAAAAACGAAAATGGCTGTAATTCACTATAAGGACATGCCACACACACCAGGGCATGTCCTACCTTTTACCTACAATGCACCCTGCCCTTGGGCCTACCATAGGGGTGTCTGATATGAAGAAAAGGGAAGGTTTAGGGACTGGCAAGTGGGCGCACTTGCCCAGTCAACATGGCAGTACCAGACTGCACACAGGCTCTGCAATGGCAGGCCTGAGACACACTTTTACAGGCTGCTTCTGTGGGTGGCACAACCAGTGCTGCAAGCCCACCAGCAGCATTTGGTTTACAAGCCCTGGGCACACTCAGTGCACTGTACTAGGGTCTGACAAGTAAACCAAACCAGCCAATCATGGAGTCACTAATCCATACATCAATTTACCATAGGGAGCACTTGCACTGTGGCACTGAATAGCAGTGGCACAGTGCCCAAAGCATCTATAACCAGCAAAAACACATGAGGCAACAGCAAAAAATGGAAGGGAGACCCACGCCAATGGTGCCAGGTCTAACAGGGTGGTAGTATTAAATTTAAAAAAATTAAGAACCCACAGAATGACAAACAAATATTAATAAAAATAAAGAAATCAATTAGCTTTATGTTCAGCAAAACTTGAAAGCCTGAGTTTCTATCTAAATATTTATCCATGCATCTACATATGGGACTTTATATCATACAACGTTATATTTCTTTATTATTTTTCATATTCATGCATACCTTTTGTATGTAGTTATGTATCTATATATTTATTACTTTATTCCCATTGTAGATTGGAAAAATTATCAACTCTCTCCAATTCACTACTCTGTGTCAGCCTCTACCTATTTCAATATATCATCTACTTCCACTCTGACTCATCCCAAAAGTCTATGATCTCCGAAATAACCCTTTCTAAACTCTTTCCTCCTCTATACCTCCTTTGACTCATCCAAAACCTCATTTTATTACTATGATATCCCAAATAACCCCTTTTAGACTCTTCCCTCACCTACCCCTCCTTTATCCTATTAAATCCAACTAACAGATTCACATGCCCACCACTCCAATTAACACTTATTTTTCCCTATACTAATCCACCACTAATCCACCTTGGGTTCCGGGGTAGCGTGCTACTCACCGAAAAGCGCTTCAATGCCTATTCAGAGGTAGTAAGCGTTATATAAATACAATTACAATTTCAATGTGCCCAAAGTTTTGCTAAGAAGCCAGTGGTTGGCACTATTGAATGCTGCGGTGCTGAATACCAAGGCCACGTAATTTTGATTTCACCCCATGCGTCTTTCATCCACCACCAGACATTCCCTGCCTCTTTATTTCACTCTCTCTGGTTGAATTTCACTGTCTTCCCATCTTTTCCTCCCACCTAATTTTCCCCTTTTGTGTTTTTTCTCCCTTGCTCTGGGGTCAAAGTCTACTGATGAAAAGTGACTGCTGGTCCCCAAAAAACTGAGTACCGGCGTGCCCCACTTGCAACCACCTGCTCAAAGTAAGCACTGTCCTTAAAGACAGCCTCACTGCTCATAAAAGAGAGAAAAAGAAACACCAAGTGGAAGGCTTAATGCTGGTGCACTGGGTGAGCATATGATTTAAAATGGATTCTTCTTTCTTTTAAATAAATGAGGAATTGGGCCAGATCGAAAGCTGTTATAAGAGATAAAAAACAATCGTTGGGCAGCTTGCTGGGTTTAGCAGCAGGAAACAATAGCACTGCAGCTCTGTTTAGAAAACAAAGCCCAGAGGCAGGCAAAGTGAATTACTGCTTATACGGGGGTTTGATGATGAGAAATATAAACATGCTGGTAAAGTATGCACAGCTCCCGATATCACAACACAGTGTTGGATAAAAACAAATTAGTGGCCCTTCTGGCTCCTGTTGCAATATGATGCATGGAGGGCTGTCTTGCATGCACCCGGAGCGAGGGATTGTCAATTATGAAAATCCAGAGGAGTGAAGCTCAGCTGGGCTGCAAATCTAGGTGACCTCTTAGAACTTCTAAACTAGGTCATCATCATGAACCTACTGCGACATGTGAAAATAAGGATGTAGGCCACAGGCCGGTGTTCTCAGACAACTGCTGGTAACTGGAATGTTCTCGCTTACATGACATTCAGTCATATGTGTTCGCGGAAATAGCATGGAATAGCATTATTCTGAAAGAGGCTCACTGACGGCCGGGCGTTAGATAATGTTTGGTCGGAGGATCCCCAGTCGACCATGGAAACCGAACCTTCCGCCTCACCAAGCCACCCCACCCCGGAGAGGAGGACCACCTGCTATATCTAGAGATCTCTGCCTGCCTGACGCATGTGACAGATGCATCGAAGGCAGTGGCGGCTCCTCTGCTACGGCAGAGGAGCGTCGCCCCACAGGTTATGAGCAGTGTAAAGGAAAGGAAATATAAAATAATAATAACTTTAAGTTATCATTTTATATTTCCTTTGCGGGCGGGTGGGCGGGGCTGCTCTGCTCACGGAGCAGGGCAGGGGAGGAGTGGTTTGCCCACTCATAAGTGCGCAATGATTGTTTGGTCGGCCCTTTTGGGCCGCCCAAACCAATCATGCGCACTTTCCTCGTTCTCCATGCAGGCTGCATTACAGCCTATATGGAGAACAAGCCCAGGCCCCCATTCTCCGGTTGAGCCTCGAACTTGGTCGCTCAAAACCAATCACAACGCTGCATTGCAGCTTTGTGAATGTTCGGGGAGCCTGGGTGGTCACCAATCACAACGCTGCATTGCAGCGTTTTATTGGTCAGGAGAGCTTAGCTGTTCTTCCTGGCTTTCTGTCCCACGAGGAGAGCAGGAGCAAGGAGAAGACACGGGGACCTGGCGGCAAGGTAAGTGTAAAAATTATATATTTTTTTTCCTTTGCACAACCCACTCACCCCCCCCCCCCCAAGTCAGTCCCCGCCTCACCACTCACGAATCATGCCGGCCGCCACTGATCGAAGGCACAGAAAAACACTGAGCTGGCGCATGATTGTTTTGCCTGTTGGCGGTAATTTTTTCTTTATGTTTTTCTGCAAACAAAGCAGTGGTTTGTGTCACAAAAAAGAAAAGCATTGGCCATGGTGTGCAGGGAGCTATCTCCCGGTATGTGGGCGCCATATTGTTTAGTTTTCTCTGCCAGATCTACCATGCCACACATAGCAACCTAGACAGGGAAAATCAGGACCCCTAGCTTCACCCTAAATAGAATTTCCAGCAGCGAATCCAGCGAAGCTCAGCCATTGGAAATCCACTCGGTCCTGAATTGACAATGAGGTTGGAAACTGGAAACTTGGCAGAGTGGTAGCTTAGCCAGTTTAAGGCAGAGCTCCTACCTTGCAAAACTCTAAATTTAGCTGTCTAATTCTTTGAATGCTTTTCATAACTTTGCTGAACCAAATTGGATGGGCCATATTACCAACTGTACTCTGCCCACTCCTGAAAAACCAGAAATAACAACGTACTGTGTCCATTCGAGACGATAGTCTGGTGGTCGTCCTTTCTGGCAGGTAGGCCGGGCCACTCACCGATGACAGGTGAGCTGTTGTGAGTCAAAGAAAATGGTACAACGAAAGCAGAGGTTGTGCAGAACCCAACATAATAATGGCTAATTGCAAGTGATTATTTGTTTCTTTGTAAAAGAAGCATTTTTACCAGAAACGCAAAATATAGGGACGAGGCAGTGGATTAGAGAATGGACTAGATTCAAAGTGGTATAATAGTTGCATTGGTTTGGAGGAGGTTGGTGAAGAACTGGATTGTACAACCTCAAGGCACAATATATATACCACACTTTGACTTCTTTTTCATGTCTACTTTACACATATTTATGATTTCAGGCACAGAAACGTGAAGTCATTTGCCCAGAATCATACAAAGTTTGGTGAAGTATTAAAGCGGGCATTAGAACCCAGATCTCCATTTTATAAGGCCTCGGACATATAGAGACTACATAATGGGCTACTTTTGATATTAGTGATGTAGACATAATCAATGTCTGGCAAGATGCCATTGTTACATGCCTATCTAAAATTCCTCAATACATTTCCTTAACAAATATGTTTAGAAATATGAAATATCCGAACTCATCAGAAGGGCAAACAATTTCACTGCCTACATATGAAGCTCTAATTATATCAACAGACAATAAAATCATCAAAAGTCTTTCTCATCTCTTCACATCATATGCAAAGCTTCGCCAACTGTTGAGAAAAGGCTTCCTGGGACCAGTCTTTGTGATGTTTGCACTGCAGTCATTATTGCAAGAGAAGCAACTGGAACGTTTAATGGCGCTATTTGGCATAGTGTTGTCTTTGGCAGCAAGCCATGATGAGACTTCTATGGATGGAGTCAGCATTTGAGAACAGATGACGAATAATGGCAAGAATATTAAGTGGAATTTTTCAAAGAATTGAATGATCCGCCCAGAAGGTTTGTGCTACTGGAGTATGAAGAGCCTGCTGCTAAGGTGGCCATCGAAGAGGCTTAGTACTCCTAGGACACTGATCTGGCACATTGTCATTGAGATAATCTGGATTGGTCTGCTTTTTTAATGTTATCTTCCGTCATGGTCCTAGAAGACTTGACTATTTAGTCCATGATCCATCCCCTTATGCTTTGCTTATGGGAATATGAACTGCTTAAGGTACCTGCCAGTCTATAATGTGCCCATATATGGCTTTCAACCTAACATGTAGCAGAAGTTCACGGATCGGTAGTCTCGCTTCGGCTCTCCAGCAACCAAGCACGTAGATGTGCTCCTGTTAATGAAACCCATGGCCACTGTCAACAAAGATCCAGAGACCAATGAACAAAAATATGATAATTGCTTAAGAAATAAACAAAGCCAGAAGATGTTCAGGAAAATATGAGATCTTTTTGGGGAAATGGTATAAACACATGTCTAAATAGACGCCGAGTAAGCACTATTGCGGCGTGAATGTACATTTACAAGAAATCAAAAGAATTGTGGTTTTCTTTGTGATGTTATAAATAGAGTTCTCGGTTTTATGGTATTTATCTTTTTAACATTTCTGTCTGTATTTATCCATATTTATTTTTTGGCCATCTTTTTGGTATTTAGCCATATTTATTTTGTGTTTTGTGAACAATTGGAGCTGTAAAATGGTATATTTCCACATATATTTAAGTGATAAAGATGCACTCATACTTTGCTGCCTGTCACGTTTTTGCACAGGCACCGACAGGTAAATATCAGAATTATAATACAAATACGGTGTGACGTGGCCCATGGGGACATTGTCGTTTTTCACTCACTTAGCATGAGCACTTTCAGCTTGCCTGCTGCTTTGCACACGTTACTACTCGTCTTTATTTTTTGCAATAATTTCCATGACTGCTTTCACATGAGAACTCGCTGTGTTCACTCTCTGCATGTGCCTGGGATTTTGACTGAACATTATGTGCAAGGTCGAACAACAATCCCCCTTGTAATTTTGTTCTGGCCAGACCTTAGCCCTTAGACAAAACATACCGATGCAGCTGTTGTTTGGACAGCGTACTTGGGTTTTTAGTGGGGTACACGAATAGGTGGGACACACTTGGAGAGGGACCTTTCCAGAGAGAAGAGCGAGACAGCACCTATGATGTAGATCTATAATCTATAGGCTAAAGTATGGGGTCTGTGACAAAGCCCAGAGATCTTCTATTATATAATAATACTTCTTCTTAGCAAGGGGAGGGTGGTTAGGCACTATAGTCTTTTCTCAATTTTTTTTTATGATGACATCTCCCTTCATGATATATGGACTAGCTGCTATGCTGACCATATTTGTACTATGCATTTTCCTGCTTGTTGTGGCACGTATACTGCATGTTAGGGCATGTTAGTTAAAATAAATATTTTAAACTGTTTCGTGTCTCTGTCAGATCTTATTGTGGACAAGTACAAGAGTGTGAGCGAAAGGGTGTGTCTTGTTATCGCGATTCCTGAGAGATCTGGGAGTGTTGTGTTCTGCGGTGTCTAATCATTTGCTTCTCAGTGAGTGAGTAGGAGAGCAAGTGAGACACTATAGCAAGTCGGTCCTGGGTTTGTGGGTACTAAGGTGATAGGAAGACACAGTCCCTATACACCAAGGTCCCATATTCCTGCACATAGTTCTGTATTTGTGCAGAATCCCTGCAACAACGTGTTAACATATACCTGTATTTAGGGAAATCTCAACCTGTTTTTAACTTCCCATGCTGTCTATCTGCTCGGCTGTTTTCCTGGAAATCACAAAAAACAGCATGGAGAGTCGCCCACAAAAAGCTAAATTTTCTGCATTTTTTCGCTTTGAAAAAATAAGTACACACAGGAAACACATTGTTTTCTGTCTGTATTTATCTGTAAAAATCGGTAAAAACGGAAAACTGGGAGTCTTAATTATAAATACTGTGTATCAACTTTATGTGGCTTATGGTCTGGTTCACACACCTTTCAAGAATCAAATGGATTGTGTTGTCACTGAAAACTATTAATACAATGTTTATAATAAGAAATAGCTACTGACTAGCATCCCCCCTCCCTCAGTGCCTTGAGACCCTTACCGGTGAGTAGCCCCTGATTGATTGATTGATTGATTGATTGACTAAACTAGTAAACCAAGACTGTAGCAGAAGACCGATCTTAAAAAAGATATGACATCACAGTGGTAGAACGTCACGCCTACTTGAGTCGGTGATGGAAATGGGGCACAACAACTGATCTGATCTCCATCTTGACGAGCTGTGCCAGCCGTGAGATGAAAAAAAGAAGAGTGTACATCATCTGACCCGAGTGTGCTTCGGAGGCATTTCCCAGAAGTTAGGTACCACCCAACCAGCTCTCTCAAGAAGTGCTGCTGAGGAGAGAAGGAGTTTTGAAATTCTGCAGTGTTTATCTCATTCATATTAACAAGTTCCTGAAGCAGTCTCGGAGGAAGCCTCGGAGTCAACAGGGAAGAGAACAGAACAGAACCACGGCAATCCTTTTTCCTTGACAACACGTTGCGACCTCTTCAGACCTCCTCTTCAGCTCTGCGTTGGAAGGGGCTGCGCGCGGGAAACAGATGCGCCCACAGAGCCAGTGACAGTGGGTGGGAGTCAGTTTAGCATTCAATGTAAAATGCCAAGAGGCGAGGCAGCAGCCGAAGCTCACAGAAGATGACTCATACGTGCTCGTCCACGCGATCTCTCTTCTCTCCCCTGCACTGGGCACGCTGAGCACAACGCGCTTTCAATTATGGCCCTAGGCAAAGTGTCAGAAGAGGGATACTATGGGCTTCTATTTTACCGCACTCGCCATGCATGAGTCAATCTATTTTATTATATTTGTCTTTATTAATTCTTATTCATATCTGCGTTCATTTGGATTCATGGATCAAATTAAACATGGCTCGCCTGTTGTTGAAGTTCTCAGGTCCATCACAGCTCGCTACACTTGCATCAGCTGCATTGATTCTAAGCATGAGTCTTTCATCACTAGGAATATAAAATACTGGCCTGGGGGGCGGAAAGAGGAACAAAGTAGAATCACACAAAAGACGACAGGCAGGCGCCACCATAATCTGTTCCTTGGCCGGAAATCGTGTCATGAATTAAAGTAGGACACACAGCCTTGCATGAGACAGAAAAATGCAAATGGAAGAGGGAGGGGGAGAAAAGTAAGTAAGTGGTGGTAGTTGCATAAAGGTGAAAGGCAGAGATAAAGAAGTAAGAAAAAAATGTAAACTTACTGTACATCTAAAGCAGGGCCATCAAGATAGTGATTTTTGTAGCTGTCTTTGCGGGTGTGCACTTACCCCACAATTTAATAAGTGGACCTAAAGGCAGAGCTGGGGAGCCCCACTGGCAGAAAACATTTTGCGGTGTAGCTGCCTACTTGTGGACGTTACTTAAGGGTAGTGGCTGCTAACCCTGGCTTGCGCTCTAATGTTTCTGGCACCGCCCGCGCCACCCCTCCTCTCAAGGGCCATGAAAGGCGTGAAAGGAAGAAAAAGTAAATAGGGTTCTGCTTATATTCTGTATCTTTCACTTCTCGCCCATTCCTTTCCTCGAACTGAAAAAAGCATGCTGCAGAGTTCCTGTGATGTCAGGGGGCATGGATGGGTTTGTGACGTCACTTCCTGTAACCACTGCCATTTTGCTCAGTCAACATCCATGCTGCCGGAGATGCGCATTGAGATGGGAATAAAGTGGCAGGCTAGCACACCATAGTTTTGGGGCCAATTGAAATTGGAATAGTCTAAGGTGCTTTTTCCACATGGGTGCAGTAAAGTAAACAGAAAAAGAGATTTTCTAAGAATTCAAATCCCGATACCACTGCATTACACATGGCTTTTGTATGTGCCTTTATTTTAAAAGAACTTGGGAAATCTGTGGCGGGATTGGACCATGGCTTTCATTGCATGTAGCTGCTCCCCCCAGACCGGTATAGGCAGCTTCTCACATCTCTTGTATTAGTGTAGGAATCAGCACCCCTTGTCTGCATTAGAACAGGCAGTTGCACCCAGCTCCTGCACTAGTAGAGGCATCTAGACCCAGTTCTTGCATTAGTACAGGCATCTGCACTGAGTTCCTGCACTAGTGAAGGCGTCTGTACCCAGTTCCTGCATTAGTGAAGGCATCTGTACCCAGTTCCTGCATTAGTGAAGGCATCTGTACCCAGTTCCTGCATTAGTGAAGGCTTCTGCACCCCTTTCCTGCATTAGTACAGGCATCTGCACCCAGTTCTTACAGTACAAGAGGCGTCTAGACCCAATTCCTGCATTAGTACCGGCATCTGCACTCAATTTCTGCACTAGCGAATGCATCTGTATCCAGTTCCTGCATTAGTGTAGACATCTGTACCCAGTTCCGGCATTAGTGTAGACATCTGCACCTAGTTCCTGCATCAATACAGGTATCTGCATCCAGTTCCTGCACTAGTACATGCATATGCCCCGCCCCTTGCATTATTATAGGCAGCTTCTCACATCTCCTGTATTAGTGTAGGCATCAGCACCTCTTTCCTGCATTAGTGAAGGCATCTGTACCCAGTTCCTGCTTTAGTGAAGGCATCTGTGCCCAGTTCTTGCATTAGTGAAGGCAGCTGCACACAGTTCCTGCACGTGTGAAGGCGTACGTGCTCAATTCTCGCATTAGTGTAGACATCTGCACCTAGTTCCTGCATTAATACAGGCATCTGCATTCCGTTCCTGCACTAGTACTGGCATGTGCCCCCAGCCCCTTCATTTTTATAGGCAGCTTCTCACATCTTTTTTATTAGTGTAGGCATCAGCACCCCTTTCCTGCATTTGAACAGGCAGCTACACCCAGTTTCTGCACTAGTAGAAGCGTCTAAACCAAGTTCCCGCATTAGTACAGGCATATGCACCCAGTTCTTACATTAGTCGAGGCGTCTAGACCCAGTTCCTGCATTAGTACAGGTATCTGCACTCAATGGGCCCGATTCACAGAACTAACTTAAGACAAAATCCTAAACTTACTACCATTTTGGTATTCACAGAAGGCACTTACTCATTTTGGTATTCACAGAAGGCACTTACTCATTTTGGTATTCACAGAAGGCACCTACTTACTCATTTTGAGTAACTTACTCATTTTTAGTAACTTACTCATTTTGGTAT
Organism: Calotriton arnoldi; assembly: GCA_963921515.1. Lineage (NCBI taxonomy): Eukaryota > Metazoa > Chordata > Amphibia > Caudata > Salamandridae > Calotriton > Calotriton arnoldi. The sequence continues at coordinate 1,484,174 of CAWUFW010000700.1, forward strand.
TCACAGAAGGCACTTACTCATTGATGAGTAAGTGCCTTCTGTGAATACCAAAATGAGTAAGTTACTCAAAATGAGTAAGTAGGTGCCTTCTGTGAATACCAAAATGAGTAAGTGCCTTCTGTGAATACCAAAATGATAGTAAGTTTAGGATTTTGTCTTAAGTTAGTTCTGTGAATCGGGCCCAATGTCTGCACTAGTGAATGCATCTGTACCCAGTTCCTGCATTAGTGTAGACATCTGTACACAGTTCCTGCATTAGTGTAGACACCGGCACCTAGTTCCTGCATCAATACAGGCATCTGCATCCAGTTCCTGCACTAGTACATGCATATGCCCCCTGCCCTTGCATTATTATAGGCAGCTTCTCACGTCTCCTGTATAAGTGTAGGCATCAGCACCCCTTTCCTGCATTTGAACAGGCAGCTACACCCAGTTTCTGCAATAGTAGAGGCGTCTAAACCAAGTTCCTGCATTAGTACAGGCATCTGCACCCAGTTCTTACATTAGTAGAGGCGTCTAGACCCAGTTCCTGCATTAGTACAGGTATCTACACTCAATGTCTGCACTAGTGAATGCATTTGTACCCAGTTCCTGCATTAGTGTAGACATCAGCACCTAGTTCCTGCATCAATACAGGCATCTGCATCCAGTTCCTGCACTAGTACATGCATATGCCCCCTGCCCTTGCATTATTATAGGCAGCTTCTCACATCTCCTGTATAAGTGTAGGCATCAGCACCCCTTTCCTGCATTTGAACAGGCAGCTGCACCCACTTCCTGCACTAGTAGAGGCATCTAAACCAAGTTCCTGCATTAGTACAGGCATGTGACCCCTGCTCCTGTTTTATTATAGGCAGCTTCTCGCACCTCCTGCATTAGTGCAAACATCTGCATCCCTTTCCTGCATTGGAACAGGCAGCTTCTTGTGTACAAATGCACAGGACGCAGTTTGTGTACACGCTTTTAATGTCTGGAGCACAACCTGTACACTTCCTTCAACCACCTCCGCCAGCTGTTCAATGCCTTCCTACTGCATTCCAATACTCGAGCACAAGCATCAGAATGCAGTTACCAAGCAACATACATAACACATCCCCCTCCTTTATATTTGGAAAAGACACAATTAACACAATTACATATTCCTATGTTACTCAGAGGTATGTTCTATGGCAAACTTAAACTGCACTATGTAAAATATATAATAAAACAAAATATAAGCATAAAATTTGCAATAAGAGGGGAAAGAGAAAAATGAGAGACCATCTACTCTTGCAGTCCTGTTTCGTCACGTATGTAATCTTCCAATCACTTAGGGATTTTCTCACCCTCATATTTGCTCTCATTTCTCTCTCTTCTTCTCTAACTATATCCATATCATGCATATTGTCTGACATAACTTGTTCAGCAAAATCACCTGTACTATCCTCTACTACATTTTCTGCATTTTCCACAACATCCTCCTCCCCCACATTCCCCTCATTGGTGTTAACTCCATTTAACTTCTCATCATAAGTTTCCAACCATTGAAAATCTTCTTCACAGTTCGGAACAGGGAACTTCCCCCCCTTTTTCCTTTGAAACAGGAGCCACACGTTTAGGATTCCAAACTTTGACATTAGTGATTTGAACCGCATTTCTAAGAACTTCTACTACCTCCTCAGGTTGAAAGAATTGACTCTCTCCAATTCTTACTATTTTTTTTTTTTTTTACTCGAATCCAATCCCGCACTTTAATATTTACAGTTTTCACCCAATGTTTTATGTCATAATATGCTTTCATTTTAGAGTGACTATCAGCCAGTTTACGTTGGACAGATTCCAGGGACCAATGTTGTACATCAGCTTTACATAACCATTGTCGGTTGTACTTAGACCTGGGGGTGCACCCTCTTATCATAATGAAAGGACTAAACCTGTAGTATCATGCTTAATAACTCTGTATGCCCAAACAGCTTTGAGCAATTGAGCTTCCCAATCCAACTTGTTGATCATTGAAGATTGGATAGCCCCTTTAATCACTCTGTTCAACCTCTCAACGGTTCCATTCCCACTAGGGTTGTATAGAGAGGTGGTTTTGTGTGTTACACCCACTTTTTTGAAGTACTCTTTGGCTGATTGGACACAAATTGCACCCCATTATCACTGAGAATGGGGGTAGGCAAACCTTCAGACATGAAAATTGAGTCCAAAAATTCTAACACAGTAGTGGTGTCAACTTTGTTCACAATGTTTACTGCAGGCCATTTGGAAAACAAATCCATAGAAAGATGATACATTTCTAACAAATTCCAACTGGACCTACAATATCTATTGCTACAGTATCCCACGGATGCTTAGGAGTAGATTCATCACACATAGGTGGTCTTAGGGTCTGTAAGGTCTTGTCCGCTGAAAAACAGACTGCACAATCCCTCACATACCTCTCCACCTCTATATCCACTCCTGGCCACCAAAATCGATCCCTGATAGCACTTTTTGTCCTTACTATGCGAAAATGACCTTCACTGATTCGCATAATTTGTTTGGAGGTACAATTCTTTCTCCTCTGAAAATGGTATCGCTATCGATGGTAAGGTGTGATCTGACTTCCCAGAATGGTCTAAGTTCTGAGTTAATTTTACCCCCATTCGCCCAATTATTGCGAATACATTCCTTAACTTGTTTAACCACACTATCCATTTCATATTTAGCCAACCATCCTTTCTTGCTTACAGCACTACTTCCATCACCATGTACAAAAGCAGTTTGGAAATTATTCCATACTTCATCTTTGCTTTCATCCAACTTGACGGGCAACCTGGATAAGCAGTCTTCCAGGAAATTCTCTTTGCCAGGAAGATACACCACCTTATAAATATAATCCTGCATGTGCATAGACAACCTGGCTATTCTGGCATAGGCCCCTACAGTTCCGCAGCAGAAACCGACTTGCACTAAAATTGTCGTGGCAATATATCAGCATGGGTACAGCTCTAGGCATCGTCGTCGCCAAATTGTCTTGTGTACGAACGCACAGGACGCAGTTTGTGTGCACACTTTTAATGTCAAGAGCATGGCCTGTACACTTCCTTCAATGACCTCCGCCAGCTGTTCACTGCCTTCCTACTGCATTCCGATACTCAAGCACAAGCATCAGTATGCAGTTACCAAGCAACATACATAAAACAGCTGTACCCAGTTCCTGTATTATCACTGGCAGCTGGACCGCGTTTCTAAAATCTCACCCAATGTTGTGCAACTTAAATCCTTAATGGATATGATTATCTCACCATATTTAAGAGACTCACATTTTGTGTGACACACGTTATAATGTTATGTTATAACAATTTGTATAGCGCACTACTGCCCATAGGTGTCTAGGCGCGTTGCGGACCACATACTGAAGCGGGAGACTAGTTTTTAAAAAGCCAGGTCTTAAGGTGTTTCCTGAATTCAAGCAGGGATGTAATCTTCCTAAGAGAAAGCGGAAGAGCGTTCCATATCCTAATGGTACTATGTCTGAAGCTCCTACCCCCCCAGTTCATTGTTTTAACTCTGGGGGTGAGCATTAAAAAGGCATTAGCTGATCGTAGTGACCTACTGGGAGAGTACCAGTTAAAAACGTGATGAAGAAATTGTGGGCCGTCTCCATGAAGTGCCTTGTGTGCGATGCAAAGTGCCTTGAATTTCACACGCTGGCCAACTGGAAGCCAATGCAGATCTTGAATTCCGGCCCTGATGGACTGGTGTTTAGGGACATCCAGAACCAATCTAGCAGCGGCATTCTGAACTGATTGTAGCCTTCTGAGCTGGTTGGACTGCAAATTGATATACAAAGCGTTACAATAGTCCAACTTGGATAAAACCAAAGTGGTTAAAACAGTTTTCCTAGCCTTTCTAGGAATGTAGGAAAGGATTTTACGCATCATTCTGATTGTAAAAAACACCGAGGACACCACCATTCAAATCTGAGATTTAAAATGAAGCTTCTCGTCTATTATGACCCCCAAATTTTTGCTTTCGCCACCGGAGTAGGAAGGGGGCCCAAAGAACTGGGCCACCAGGCTGGTGACCAAAGAGGAGAAAGCTTTCCAAACAGCACCACCTCAGTTTTACTCGAATTTAACTTCAGGCAATGCCTACTCATCCACTTACTCAAGGATACCATACAGTCATGGAGTTTGGTAGAGTAGTTAACATCCCTGTCAATAGTTGAGATCACCAATTGGGTGTCATCGGCATACGAGGTCGGGGTTAAGTCAAAACTTCTAATCAGAGGGGCTAATTCGGACACATAAATATTAAAAAGTGTAGGGCTCAAAGAAGAGCCCTGCGGTACCCCACATGGCAAAATAAAAGGTGCTGATTTAAAAACGCCAAATTGCACTGTCTGAGTTCTATCTGTTAAAAAAGATGTTAAAAGCATGAGAGCATTTCTTCCCAGACCTATGCATTTTAAGCGTTTTAGCAGCAAGGTATGGTCCACGGTATCACATGATGCAGTACTTTTGCTTATAAAGGCGACCAAGCCAAGGAAAATACAGTTGCATTACTGGGAAATAATGTTTCCTGGCTGGAGCTGTTTCAGAGGTAAACAGATCCATTTGTACATATGGTCAATTTTCTACATTTTGTGTAGGATTTTAGACTGTAAAATTTAGGGGTGTAATTCTTTTTCATTCCATTAATCGCTCCTACTGATATTCAGAAAGACGTACTTGTCCTTTCTTTTACCTGCAGGCCACAGGGACACTGTTTCATGTTCTTATTACACTCCAAGTGTTGCTGGGAAACGTGCTTGCTTACCCGCCGAATGCCTAGGAACTTAGACAATTGTTTTGCTAATGTAGACACGTGCCTGTTTATGTAACCATCAAGGAATACTCACTATACACTGTTGTTAGAACTGGGGGTCTCTAGTTGGCTGACGTATGTACCTTAGTCCAAAGAGGGACCCTTGCTTCTAGTCGGGGTAAGGAGGGACACACCCTTAGATAACCCCTACTCACCCCCTGGTAGCTTGGCACGAGCAGCCAGGCTTATCTCCAAGGCAATGTGTAAAGTATTTGCAACCACACTCCCAGTAACACAGTGATAACACCACAAATGGACACCACACTGGTTTCATAAAAATAGCAGTATTTTTATAAAAAGGAATACGATGAGACCAAACGATAGAAAACCAACATATGCGTATTCGTAATAATTCACTTGGCCGGTTATTAGGCCAGTAATCACTTGTAGGTTCTTGCGGTATTAATGAGCAATTTACGATCTCTAATGCAGTCCTAATGCAATGCTATGCAGTTCGTAATGCAGCTCGTAATGTAATAATAGGACAGTCCTTAATGCAAGAATCAGGCAGTTCGTAATGCAATAATAACGCGATTCGTAATGCAAGAATCAGGCAGTTCGTAATGCAATAATAATGCGGTTCGTGATGCAATCTGCACGGTCAACTCGGGCACCACCAGGCCCCAACAGCAGAGACAACGGTCATAGGCTTACAGGGGCGGCCCCGGTCCTGCTGGGCAGGTCCAGGCCGCTCGGGGACTCAGCACGTCTAACGCGGTGCAGTGGGAGAGAGCTCGGAGCACTCCTGTACTCCTCCTGCAGGCCTCCCAAGGCCACACACGCTTGCGGCTCCCGACCGGAGTCCAAGCCTTACCTGGAGGGTGCGTTACCTCGCTCTCTCGCTCTCCCCGCTCGTCGGACGTCCTGCTGGGCGATCCCAATCAAGGTGCGCCTCTGTTGCTAGGTGACGCAGTAGCCGGACAGGTTACGGCGTTGCCTTCTCCGTCATTAATGATCTTGGGCAGATTCCTTTCGACGAACAACGATCACGATCCCTTTCACCTTGTAGCTTCCTTAGCTTCAAGAAATCCTTTAGCACGTTGTGGCTCGGGCCGGCAGCGGTGATCCTCACTCACAGCATCAGTTACGCTGACGGCTCAGGCCACAAACAGCAATACAGCAGCGTGGACGACGTTTCACGCTGCGGGGGCAATGCAATCACGGGGCACCTCGTAAACAGTACCACGGACCACACGGCAGTCTCAGGCGTGCAAGAGCACCACGCACACAGCGTCGCTGAGACTCGGTTCTTAGTTTCACACAATCCTGTGGCACGTTGCGGCTCGGGCCGGCGGCAGTGATCCTTCCTCACAGCCTCAGGTACGATGACGGCTCGGGCCACAACAGCAAGGCAGCAGCGTGGACGATGTTTCAAGCTGCGGGGGCAGTGCGATCACGGGGCACCTCGTAAACAGTACCACGGACCACAAAGCAGTCTCAGGCGTGCAAGAGCACCACGCACACAGCATCGCTGAGACGCGGTTGGAAACTTTTGTGTTCCTGAGTTTCCACAACAGGGGACCAGCTCTCCAAGGGCCCTTGGAGACATGCTACTTCAGGACCCAGCACACAGCAAAGTCCTCACAAGCAGGGGGACACAGCACACAGCAAAGTCCCTTGTCCTCTTCTTAGTCAAACCAGCACACTGCAGGCCAGCCCCAGGACACACAGCAAGGGCAGTCCTTCTCTTCAGCTGTTCTTCTTTGGCAGAGGTTCCTCTTGATCACCAAGTAGGTTCAATCCTTTTTCAATATGGATTTCAGTCTTCAGTTCAGGGGTTTCAGCTCTTACATTTATACCCCTAAATGCCTTTGAAGTCTTTGTGTTCAGGGGGCTCTGACCTTGGTCCAAACCAGACCTGGGTGTCTTCCTGCCAGTGCACACCCTCCTCCTTTGATAGTCAGGGTCTGGGGGCCAGACGCTCAGCAGGAGGTGGAGCCATCCTTTGTGGCAGCAGCACAGCCCTCTTCACATCCAGGGGCTACTCCTCCCCCACATCAAATGCAGGCCAGCCTGTTGCTGTCTCACCTTCTCCTCCCTGGGGTCAGGACACTTCCCAGACCCTGTCACGTCTAAACCCAGGCAGGCAATATACAACCAGGCAGAGGCACACAGGATGGTTTAAGACAAGAAACCAGCCACTTCTGAAAGCGTGGTTTCTAAACACACAATTCAAAAACCATCTTCACAAAAAGATGTGTTATTAAATTCTGAGTTCAGGCACACTAAACTCCATCTCTCCATCTTATGCCTATGGGAAGATATGCTGGAAACATGGGACACAGCATTCCCCATTCTGTCCTATGGGCAAGATGGCCTTGCAACAGTGAAAAACGAATTTGGCAGTATTTCACTGTCAGGACATGGTACACACCTCAGTACATGTCCTACCTTTCACATACACTGCACCCTGCCCAGGGGGTACCTTGGGCCTACTATAGGGGTGTCTGATGTGCATAAAAAGGGAAGGTAAGGCCTGGCAAGTGGGCGCACTTGTCAGGACAACAAGGCAGTTAACAAACTGCGCGCAGGCACTGTAGTGGCAGGCCTGAGATCTCTTCTTAGGGCTACTTGTGTGGGTGGCACAATTAGTGCTGCAGGCCCACTAGTAGTATTTGCATTACCAGCCCTGGCACACATAGTGCACTTTACTAGGGACTTCACTAGTAAGGCAAACATACCAATTATGGACAACCAATTACCATAACACTTTATACAGGGAGCACTTGCACTTTGACACTGATCAGCAGTGGCAAAGTGCCCAAAGCATCTAAGCCAGTAAAACGAAATCCATCACAGCATCAAAAATAGAGGAGGTAGAGGCAAAATGTCAGGGGTAACCACGCCAAGAAATGCCAGGTCTAACACGCGTCCCCTCCAGCTGAAAATTGGGGAGAACTACCCACCTTCATGGGAGTTCTCATCATTAAGGCGGAAAAATCTGGACAGACCGTCAGCATTGGCGTGTTCTGTTCCAGGGCGGTGTTCCACCGTAAATTCCATTCCCTGGAGGGAGATGGACCACCTCAATAGTTTTGGGTTCTCACCCCTCATCTGCATCAACCATCTGAGGGGCCTGTCGTCTGTCTGAACCAGGAAGTTAGTCCCAAACAAGTAGGGCCTCAGTTCTTCAGCGCCCAGACCACAGCTAAAGCTTCCCTTTCAATTGCACTCCACCTCTGTTCCCTGGGAAGTAGCCTCCTGCTAATGAAAGCTACGGGTTGGTCCAAGCCCTCGTCGTTCACTTGTGAGAGTACTGCTCCCATACCATGCTCTAAAGCATCTGTCTGCACCACAAATTCTTTGGAGAAATCAGGTGCCTTGAGCACGGGCGCCGTGCACATGGCAGTTTTCAGGGCATCAAAAGCGGTCTGGCAGGCATCAGTCCAGATCACCTTCTTGGGCTGTTTCTTGGAAGTGAGTTCTGTCAAGGGGGCAACTATGGTGCCATATCCCTTCACAAACCGTCTGTAATACCCCGTGAGTCCTAAAAAAGCTCTCACCTCTGTCTGGGTCTTGGGGGGTTTCCAAGCCAGAATGGTATCAATTTTTGCCTGTAGGGGTGCCACCTGGCCGCTCCCTACCTGGTGTCCTAGGTACACCACCGAACCCTGCCATATCTGGCACTTACTTGCCTTGATAGTGAAGCCTGCCCTCTGCAGGGCCTTCAACACTTCGCAGAGGTGTTGCAAATGTTCCTCCCAACTGGAGCTGAACACAATGTCATCCAGGTAGGCGGCGCTGAATTCCTCCAGCCCACACAGCACCTGGTTAACCAATCTCTGGAAGGTGGCAGGGGCGTTCTTCAATCCAAAGGGCATAACCCTGAATTGGTAGTGCCCCTCTGGCATTGAGAACGCTGACCTCTCTTTGGCCCCCTCGGTCAAGGCAATCTGCCAGTACCCAGACGTCAAGCCAAATGTACTGAGGTACCGGGCAGCTCCCAGCCGATCCACGAGCTCATCAGCTCTGGGGATGGGGTGAGCGTCAGTCTTGGTGACTGCATTGAGCCCACGGTAATCCACACAGAACCGGAGTTCTGGGGTGGCACCAGGCGCAGCAGCTTTTGGTACAAGGATCACTGGGCTAGCCCAGGGGCTGCTGAATGGCTCAATTACCCATAGCGCCAGCATCTTGGAAACCTCCTCCTTGATGCTGGCCCTGACCTTATCAGCTACTCTGTAGAATTTCTGTTTTACAGGCAGGCTGTCTCCAGTGTCCACATCATGGACGCACCAATGGGTGACTCCTGGGGTCAGGGAGAACAGGGAGGTGAACTGACCCAACACCTGGCAACAGTCCCTCTGCTGTTCTGGGGTCAGGGTAGGCGAGAGGTTCACCCCATCCACTGACCCATCCTTCTCTCTGGCTGACAGGAGGTCAGGGAGAGGTTCACTCTCCTCTTCCACCCCATCATCTGTAGCCAAGAGCATGGTCACATCAGGCCTCTCAAAGTGGGGTTTGAGGCGGTTCACGTGGAGAACCCTCAAAGGGTTCCTAGGAGACTGTAAGTCAACCAGGTAGGTCACTTCGCTCCTGCGCTCCACCACCTCATAAGGCCCAGTCCACTTATCCTGGAGCGCGCAGGGCTCCACTGGTGCCATCCCCCACACTTTTTGCCCAGGTTGAAACTCGACCAGAGTGGCATTCTGGTCGTACCACCGTTTCATTTCTTCCTGGCTGGCTTCCAGATTCGCCTGAGCGAGTTGCCTGAAACGCCTAGTTTGGTTCCTGAAGGCCAGCATGTAGCTATATAGATCCTGGGGGGGTTTACTAGGAGCCTTCTCCCAGCCCTCCTTCACCGAACTCAAGGGTCCTCTTACAGGGTGCCCATACAGGAGCTCAAAGGGGCTGAACCCTAGGGACTTCTGTGGCACCTCTCTGTAAGCAAACAGCAGGCATGGTAAGAGGACGTCCCACTTATGCCTCATGGGTTCCTCAAGACCCATAATCATGCCCTTCAGAGTCCGGTTAAATCTCTCAACCAGACTGTTGCCCTGGGGGTGGTAAGGCGTGGTGAACTTATAGGCTACACTGCACTCCTTCCACAGAGATTTCATATACCTAGATATGAAATTAGTACCCCGGTCGGACACCACCTCTCTGGGGAACCCCACGCGGGAGAAAATCCCCATCAGGGCATGGCCCACCACGGGGGCTGTCACCGTCCGGAGAGGGATGGCTTCCGGGTACCGGGTGGCATGGTCCACCAAGACCAGGATGAACCTGTTGCCCATGGCTGTCTTGGGATCCAGAGGCTCCACGATGTCAATGCCCACCCTCTCAAAGGGGGTGCTGACTACAGGGAAAGGTTGGAGAGGAGCCTTGCGCTTCCTCCCACTCTTACCACTTGCCTGGCAAGTCTGACAGGTCCTGCAATGAGTATCAGAACTCTTGCGCATTTGAGGCCAGTAGAAGTGGGTGACAAGCCTCTCAAAGGTCTTGTCCTGCCCCAAATGTCCTGCTAAAGGTACATCATGAGCCAACCCCAGTAGGAAGGCCCTGAAGCGCTGGGGTACCACCAGCACACGGGCTGACCCAGGCTCAGCAACCTTAGGCTCGCTATATAGGAGATCGTTCTCCCAGTAAATCACATGTGACCCGGACTGATCACCTGCTGCCTGTTTTGCTGCCTGTTGCTGCAAACCTACAAGAGAAGGGCACTTTTTCTGCTCCTCACAGAATTCCTCCCTGGAGGGCCCTCCCTCCTGCTGCCATTCGGTCAGCTCAGGTAGGTCCCCCAGTTCAGCTACTTGCTCCCCGTAGGCTCCAGGGCAACCCCCTCAAGGGGTGCCTCCTCCTGGACCGTGGAAACTGGGGGAGCCGGTTTCCCGCGCCCCCTGACTCTTCTCTTTAAGGCAGGCACCTGAGCCACTGTTTCAGGCTCCAGGTCCTCTTGAACACCTTTACTGGCTGCCACAGACCGAGTGGTCACACAAGCCCACTCAGGCAGACCCAACATCTCCAAATGCACCTGGCACTCCACCTCCTTCCAGGGGGAACTCTCCAGGTCATTCCCCAGCAGACAGTCTACAGGCATGGACGGACTTACAACGACCTTCAAGGAACCTGAGACCCCCCCCCACTCAAAGGGAACTAGCGCCACCTTGCAGAGGCGCACAGAGTTGTCTGCTGCAACTACAGGGTGAAGTACATTGGGAATTACCTGCTCCTCAGACGCCCACTGACACCTGACAGATGTCAAACTGGCTCCGGTGTCTCTCAGAGCCTCCACCCTCCTTCCATTGATGGTCACCCACTGCCTGTACTTCTTAGTATTCTCAGGCAGAGAGGCTTCCTGGACCATCTCTCGATCTCCTAATGAGACCAGGGTCATAACTGCTTGCTCCTCCCCATTCCAAGGACTCAATTCCTCCCCCAACGCTACACTCACTAAACCCGGTGTTGGAGCACCAGTGGGTGCAGGTGGTTTCTTGGGGCACTTAGGGGCAATGTGACCCACTTCTTTACAGAAATAACAAGTAGGAGGACCTCTGTGGTCCCGCTTGCCCTTAGGGGGCCAGGGCCTCTTAGCCTTGGGGGACTGGGACCCTTTTACCTGGGAACTACTGTGGGGTCCTTTAGAGAACTCCTTGTGGTTACCCTTGTCCTCCCCACCTTCTGCGGGGGACCCTGTACACCTTTGGCAGTGGTACCCCCAATTCCCTTGTGGACCCTGGTGCTGGTCCAGCGGTCCGCCTCATCAGCAAGCTTACCGGGATCAGTCAGCTTACTGTCTAAAAGATGCTGGCGCAGCTCTGGAACACACAGACTACTCAAGTGCTCCCAACTAATTAAATTGCATAAGCCCTTCAAATCAGTTACCTTGCTGCCCGTCATCCAACCATCCAGTGCACGCGTGTACGCATTCACACATTCCACCCAAGTATTGGATTCCAGTTTCTTGAAGTTCCTGAATTTCTGCCTGTACTGTTCAGGAGTGAGCCTATACCTGAGGCATAAAGCCTCCTTCATATTGGCGTTGGTCAGGGTTCCCGCCCTCTCTAAGGGTGGTAAAACATCCCTCCCAGAAGCCTCAAAGTGTTTCCATAGGCCCACCCCCCAATGCTTCTCAGGCACCTCATTCATCCTCAGTGCGATCTCATATGCCGTGAACCACGCATAAATATCATCACCCCTCTGGCAATCTTGCACTAAGTCTTTGGGAATGTACACCTTACCCGCTGGCACTGGCTGTGCGCTTCCACCATTCAAATTGGACTCCACCTGTTTAGCCTTAATGTCCAGTTCCCTCATGCTTAACCCATGAGCTAAGAGAATCTTTTGCTCTTCCAAGGCGAGAGCGTTCTTGCTCTCCTCTGCTCGCTTTTCACTTTCAATGAGCAGCTTTTTCTCCTCTGCTTGAGCCTTAAGTTTTAAAACCTCCAACTCATGCTCTGTGACCCTTTGGTTTTCCTCCAGCTCCTCTGGGGAAAAGCTCCTCCCTGAATGGTTACTACCAGCCCCTGTGGCTGGTCCTTCCACCGGCAAATCCTGTGGACCAAATCCATTCCCTGGGTCAACCTCATCCACCTCATCATCACCTGTCTCCTGAGCCTCTTTGGCTTCCCACCAGGCCCTCAAGGCCATTTGCAGCTCCTCCTTCTTGGCGCTACTTTTCATGGGACATCCCAAAGCTCTGCAGAATTGCCTCAATTGATCAACTTTGTAGCTAAGCAATGCCTCAATGTCGAATTCCAATTCTGCAGCCTCACTGGCTACTTGACTCCTTTGAGACATGATGTGTGGCTTAAAGGTCGCTCAAAAATAGAACCAAAAATCAAAACACAATATGTGGTTGCGTCGTGGTCTGCACTAAACTAGTGATGTACACCAATCACTGTGAGTCAGTTGCAAATACACGTTCAAATCCCCAACCGCTGACCACCAATGTTAGAACTGGGGGTCTCTAGTTGGCTGAGGTATGTACCTTAGTCCAAATAGGGACCCTTGCTTCTAGTCAGGGTAAGGAGGGACACACCCTTAGATAACCCCTGCTCACCCCATGGTAGCTTGGCACGAGCAGCCAGGCTTATCTCCAAGGCTATGTGTAAAGTATTTGCAACCACACTCCCAGTAACACAGTGATAACACCACAAATGGACACCACACTGGTTTCATAAAAATAGCAGTATCTTTATAAAAAGGAATACGATGAGACCAAACGATAGAAAACCAACATATGCGTATTCGTAATAATTCACTTGGCCGGTTATTAGGCCAGCAATCACTTGTAGGTGAGCAATTTACGATCTCTAATGCAGTCCTAATGCAATGCTATACAGTTCGTAATGCAGCTCGTAATGTAATAATAGGACAGTCCTTAATGCAAGAATCAGGCAGTTCGTAATGCAATAATAATGCGATTCGTAATGCAAGAATCAGGCAGTTCGTAATGCAATAATAATGTGATTCATAATGCAAGAATCAGGCAGTTCGTAATGCAATAATAATGCGGTTCGTGATGCAATCTGCACGGTCAACTCGGGCATCACCAGGCCCCAACAGCAGAGACAACTGTCATAGGCTTACAGGGGCGGCCCCTGCTGGGCAGGACCGGGCCGCTCGGGGACTCAGCGCGTCTAACGCGGTGCAGCGGGAGAGAGCTCGGAGCACTCCTGTACTCCTCCTGCACGCCTCCCCAGGCCACACACGCTTGCGGCTCCCGACCGGAGTCCAAGCCTTACCTGGGGGGTGCGCTGCCTCGTTCTCTCACTCTCCCCGCTCATTGGACGTCCTGCTGGGCGATCCCAATCACGTTGCGGCTCTGTTGCTAGGCGACGCTGTAGCCAGACAGGTTACGGCGCGGCCTTCTCCGTCATTGAATGATCTTGGGCAGATTCCTTTCGACGAACAACGATCACGATCCCTTTCACCTTGTAGCTTCCTTAGCTTCAAGAAATCCTTTAGCATGTTGTGGCTCGGGCCGGCAGCGGTGATCCTCACTCACAGCCTCAGTTACGCTGACGGCTCGGGCCACAAACAGCAATACAGCAGCGTGGACGATGTTTCACGCTGCGGGGGCAATGCGATCACAGGGCACCTCGTAAACAGTACCACGGACCACACAGCAGTCTCAGGCGTGCAAGAGCACGACGCACACAGCGTCGCTGAGACACAGTCCTCAGTTTCAAGTGCCCCGTTAGCACGTTGCAGCTCGGGCCGGCGGCGGCGATCTTTGCTCACAGCCTCAGTTACGATGACGGCTCGGGCCACAAACAGCAATACAGCAGCGTGGACGACGTTTCACGCTGCGGGGGCAATGTGATCACAGGGCACCTCGTAAACAGTACCACGGACCACACGGCAGTCTTAGGCGTGCAAGAGCACCACACACACAGCGTCGCTGAGACTCGGTTCTTAGTTTCACACAATCCTGTGGCACGTTGCGGCTCAGGCCGGCAGTGGTGATTCTTCCTCACAGCCTCAGTTACGATGACGGCTCGGGCCACAACAGCAAGGCAGCAGCATGAACGATGTTTCACGCTGCGGGGGCAGTGCGATCACGGGGCACCTCGTAAACAGTACCACGGACCACACGGCAGTCTCAGGCGTGCAAGAGCACCACGCACACAGCGTTGATGAGACACGGTTGGAAACTTTTGTGTTCCTGAACAGGGGACCAGCTCTCCTCGGGCCCTTGGAGACACGCTACTTCAGGACACAGCACACAGCAAAGTCCTCACAAGCAGGGGGACACAGCACACAGCAAAGTCCCTTGTCCTCTCCTTAGTCAAACCAACAAACTGGAGGCCAGCCCCAGAACACACAGCAAGGGCAGTCCTTCTCTTCAGTCTCTTCAGCTGTTCTTCTTTGGCAGAGGTTTCTCTTGATCACCAAGTAGGTTCAATCCTTTTTCAATATGGATTTCAGGGGTTTCAGCTCTTACATTTATACCCCTAAATGCCTTTGAAGTCTTTGGGTTCAGGGGCCTCTGACCTCGGTCCAAACCAGACCTGGGCGTCTTCCTGCCAGTGCACACCTTCCTCCTTTGATAGTCAGGGTCTGGGGCCCAGACGCTCAGCAGGAGGTGAAGCCATCCTTTTGTGGCAGCAACACAGCCCTCTTCACATCCAGGGGGCTACTCCTCCCCCCCACATCAAATGCAGGCCAGCCTGTTGCTGTCTCACCTTCTCCTCCCTGGGGTCAGGACACTTCCCAGACCCTGTCAAGTCTAAATCCAGGCAGGCAATATACAACCAGGCAGAGGCACACAGGATGGTTTAAGACAAGAAACCAGCCACTTCTGAAAGCGTGGTTTCTAAACACACAATTCAAAAACCATCTTCACAAAAGATGTGTTATTAAATTCTGAGTTCAGGCACACTAAACTCCATCCCTCCATCTTATGCCTATGGGAAGATATGCTGGAAACATGGGACACAGCATTCCCCATTCTGTCCTAAGGGCAAGATGGCCTTGCAACAGTGAAAAACGAATTTGGCAGTATTTCACTGTCAGGACATGGTACACACCTCAGTACATGTCCTACCTTTCTCATACACTGCACCCTGCCCAGGAGGTACCTTGGGCCTACTATAGGGGTGTCTGATGTGCATAAAAGGGAAGGTAAGGCCTGGCAAGTGGGTGCACTTGTCAGGACAACAAGGCAGTTAACAAACTGCGCGCAGGCACTGCAGTGGCAGGCCTGAGATCTCTTCTTAGGGCTACTTGTGTGGGTGGCACAATTAGTGCTGCAGGCCCATTAGTAGCATTTGCATTACCAGCCCTGGCACACATAGTGCACTTTACTAGGGACTTCACTAGTAAGGCAAACATACCAATTATGGACAACCAATTACCATAACACTTTATACAGGGAGCACTTGCACTTTGACACTGATCAGCAGTGGCAAAGTGCTCAAACATCTAAGCCAGTAAAACGAAATCCATCACAGCATCAAAAATAGAGGAGGTAGAGGCAAAAAGTCAGGGGTAACCACGCCAAGAAATGCCAGGTCTAACAACTGTACACTGTACTGAAATAACAGAGAAATACTCAGCACAAAGCACATTCAATTCGTTATAAGTGTGTTGCTAAAATCCCAAAGACAGAAGAAAACGTATATTTGGTCATACAGCTAGTTTTTGAAAAATTGACGGCCTGCTGCCTCTCCAAACAATTCTGCAGAAGTCTTATCTCTGCGGTGAGAAAGTATCTCTAAAACCATCATACTGGATGGATTCCTCTTGGGGTATTTAGGGAGACCTGGAAGTCCTTGAGCTTTTGAACAAGGCTTCCATAATCATCAAGCATCTTTTATTAATTTAATGTCTGAAATATTATTTGCCAGTGTTTTAAGGTCAAATGAGTAGTTCACATGCATTTAGTGAGGTTTGTTGTGTATGCTCACTGCACCATGGTAGCAGATCATTCTGTGTGAAATATGCAATACCCTATAAGGTATTTTCATGATTACGAAAAAATATATATCTAGTTTGGCTCCTTGGGCCTAAAAGGCTGAGTTTTCTGGTGTGCTTGAGTGGAAGGTAATTAGCAAAGTGGTAATGAGAGAATTTGTCAAAATGTGAAATTGTTGAAATCCACTGAGTTTTGCCACTAACAGAGCAGAGCAGATTCCAGTTTGAATCATATCTGTTCCATTAATGGACAAGAAATGTGGTGGATTTCCTGCACAAACACAGAAAACTGCCTGTATTTGGGTGAGCCACACGTCTCTGAACTGCAAAACAATGTCAAGGGAGACGTGGTCATAGTATTTCAAATTTGCCTGACAATCAGAATGGGAAGTATGGCTTATTGAGGCTTACAGTCGACTATTTTAATTCTTTTGTGGTTTCAGCATTGTTTTCCTTGAGGTCTCTCACAGTTGATTCTTGATGGGTCTCTTTCTACCTATGCCTGGCAACCATATAGCTGGGGGAATCCCCTAAAGAAATCAATGACACCAAGACAAAGCTGGAAACTAAGATGGCACAAGGTCCTGCGTGGGGGTTCAAACTAGAATATCTCCACAACCATTTGTGAATGATACTTCCAATAGATTTGGAATCAAGGCAACCTCCACTACCTTCCTCAAAAGATTCTCGGTCCAGATAGTGAAGTTGGGGATCTCTCTAGACATCTGGGGGGGACAACTGGAGAGGAGGATGTAGCCGTGCAGCATGAGACCCAGGCAGTAAGCATCTCATTGGCCAATGCATCATTGCACTCTAGATCTTACTTCCTGATCAACTGGCTTAGTGACTTTTCTCCTCAGACAGTCAAAGTATGTTGGGCTGCCCCAAACAGGACCTTTTAGGAAGATGATCTCCGGTTTTTGCTATGGGGTTGGTCACACTTCTTTGAAGTCCAGCTTCTAAGAAAGACAGAAAAGTCTTCCTATATGCACAAGTCAGCAGCAGAACTGCTTTGAGAGCCTCTCTAGACTTGTGTGCAGTCCGTGTCAGAGAGAGTAGTAATATGCAGAGGTTCTACTTCAGAATCATCGGTTCTTTTCACCTACACCAATGTGTATCTCCTACTTGAATATAGAGAAAACATTGAACACCGTATTGGTTGGAGCGGGCTACTGCCCAGTCTGGGTCTGAGTCATCAGAATAAACAGCTTCTGGCTTAGTCATGTATCAGTGGAGCTTCTCATGAGGTAACTCTCTCAGACGAAATTAATATTGGACCCAGACAGAAATCCATATACTTTACAAATGCAAATGTCACATGAACTTGGGAAACAGTGTGGGCACGGGGTCCCCAGAAATTTTAGACACCCCAAAATGTACCTCAATTAAAAGGCCCACATTTCACTGACTCGGGACTGTGTTAAACCTCAATTTCATGACGCAATAGGTCCCCACATTAAGGCACCATCTAAATCATCAAAATTAGGAATCCAATTTATTAAGTAAATGGGCTCACTCAACAACTAAGTTTCAGGTCAAATAAAAGTTAAAGAGTTTTATTACAAATTTAAAAACAGGCGTTAGAGAGTCAGTGCCATGAAAGAAGTGGACATTTATACAGAGAAATGCAAGATCAGAAATTATTCTAAGTCCCAAATGAGCAGCAAAATCAAGAGAGTAACAGACCGCATCCCTCGTAGAACAGGAAAGTCTTCTTCCAGCTCACCCCCAAAATTGAGCGTTTTGATACATTATTTTCACATATGAAATCCACTCACTGTGGTGTGAGCAAATGTACATTTCATCAGCAAATAAGAGCACATGAAAAATAAATATCATATTGCCTTAACACCTAAGCACTATCCCGCTATATTTATGTAATGCTAATGTCTTCGGGGGATGCTAGAGCAAAACTATATACATTAACTATAACGTGTCATGTGAATGAATAGGCACAGTGAACCAACAGAAGAACCATGGAAATGTTGCAGGTTATATCCTAAGCTGGGGAAGTTCACCCAAAGCAGAATAATAATAACAATGGAAGTAAATCGCTATATCTCGGCTTAACTGCATGCTTCAGAGTTTAAGAGGAGAGAGGTGGGCAGGGTGGGGAAGAGAACAGGAGTGACAGAGATGAATTACATTTAAAAAAGATGGTATTCGTACCTTAATTGTGGCCTAGTTCACGTACACATCATAAAAATTATGTTTCAGAAGCAATGGTATCATATTAGTGTATACATGTGTAATCAAGTATGAAAATGCATTCTACACATTGTTAATGATGCACAAAAATAAAAACCCACAAAAGTCTTCCTCAACAGTAATCATATCTAACTTCAAGGTGGTGGTCGACTACCACTCCCCAACTATGTAGACACATGGTGAAAGGCTATTGTGTATGTTTGGGCTCCCAGGCTCAAGAAGACCTTTGGGATGCCTCACACAAAACAGCTCACAATATTTAGGTTCTTGCACATGTAGAATCCATTGAACTATACCATTCTGCAGACTAGACACCTTTCTAAACCCCTTCTCCCAAAGACACAAGCAACACACATGTACAGGTAAGATCCATGAATATCCCAGACAAGTTGAAGGCAAAGGAACTCTGTTAGGGGAAACTGCACAGACTTTATATCGAGGGCGCCTGTAGGCCGTCCCACCATAGGATTACCAGACATAGGCCTACTACCACAGCCAGTATCTCCTGTCTTTGGTAGAGGGGAAGGGAGTAACTACGAACTATAGTATTGCACTTTGGGTGCAGCCTCTATATCAGAGCCTCTCTCAGATATCTGGCAAAGGTATGAATGATTGACACAATATTAATTATGTACTTTAATACTTTTCTTGTTAGGCTGTGATCTGCCACTGGGGATAACAATGCTGCATTTACTGGCTACATGCTTATGTGGTCCTAGCTAATAATTATGAGTCAATGTTTGTGGTGGCTTTGGAGGCTTTGCTTGATTTACCTAAGCTACCTAGTGTTTTACCACTGACAAGGTAACCATATCAGGGGAGCATGTTCTGCAAACGTATATGCCTGTCTCTGCTTACTTTTATTGCCATGGAGTTGATAAACTATGGGTCAAACAGTTGTATATCACTCATCATGCTAGACAATAACGTTTACCAAGATGTTTGTATTTGTTAGTGAGATCAAATCTGCTTCGTCCCCTAGAACCCTAACATCCAAAATATATGTCAGCTATTCAAAGTAGTGACAGGTCTAGGTATGAGACTATTCCCTTGTTGGTGCCATTTTGTATGGCGAATACATGTTTTGGTCTTCACTTTCTCTCATAGATGTGTCCATTGTAAATGTCCTTCTGTAATGGCACACACTAATGGTGAACTTTCAGATTCTTTCCTCCTGCCTTAAAGCAGTGAATAGGTCCACCCTCTCTCTCACCTATACAGTTGGCCAACAGACTCAGGTTTTGAGGCTAAGGCATTTCTACAAGAGGCATCAAAATAATTGGCACATCTCATAGTATGTCTATATAAATGAAGGTCTCAATTTTATCCATTCTAAAAGACTTTGACATATTTGGAAGATGCTGTAGTTTCCCACTAAAGGACTCTCGAATATATACTGGAAAGGATTCAGCTCTAGTTCCTTCAAGCTTACCACAAATCCTGAAAGAAATCTGTGATACGTTTTATGGGAGTTGGTGTGCCTCACTTTTACTGGAAACTGGTAGCTGTTGCAACTGCAAGGCCAGAAAGTAAAATCATTGAAAACACGAAGGGCCAGATGTACTAACATATTTTGTGATCCCAAACACTCCAATTCGCAAAAGCTGAGTGTTTGTGACTGCAAAGTAGGTTTTTCTAATGTACGAAATCGATTTGAAATGGAATTCAGAATGGTTACTGAACTGCAGTTTGGAAGGGGCATGTGGGAGTCCCGTCCAAATTGCAATTCAGTAACATATGCATCAGTGATTTGCAAACAGAATTCTGGTCACAAACCATTGAAAAGTTACTGACTCCCAAGTTGGGGGCTAACCTATTCACCAAACGTAAGGGACCCACTTGTGACCTATTTTGCTTTGTGAATTGAGGCAAAACCTTCTGGGAGAGTAGTTAGCTGTTCAGGCACCTATGCCAACTCTGAATGAAACTTTAAAAAAAAGATTTTTTTAAACCACCCCATTTTGTAGTAATTGGGCTACTTACAAAAAAAGTTTTCTTTATTTGAAATCAATCACAGGAATGGTGATATGCTAACTCTTGCAGGCCACCATCCCTAATATCGTGGTCAATTGTAGTGAGTTGCAATTTGCGACCTACCTAATGAATATTTTTTAGATAGTTCAATACAGGTTACAAAAATACATTTTGCTAGTTACGACTAGGGTTTTCAACCAGTATTATGATACATCTTGCCCTACATGCATGATTTCAAGTTTGGCAGATGTGGTACACCCACCAAAAGGCAGAGAGTGTCCTGTCAACCCTATCTAGACTGTATACATGCCTGAACTCTGTAAGTAGGGTGGACAGGACTTCTTTAGCTTCTTGGCAGATCTCCTACATCTGCCAAACTCTAAATCTCTGAACTATAAAACTTCTTAATAACCAACGTCTCATGAGGAGATAATGACTATCCAGAAATACAGTGTTTGGTCCAGTTATAACATTTCCTTACTTTCTTTTTGCTTTTTGCCAACATGGATGCTCTAACTGGAGAGACAACAACATGAAAGGATAGTGCTTTCCCCGTTTAATAAGTGTACCAATATGGGGCTTTCAGGAGAGGGCCATGCATATATTTGGTTAGCAGGCTCCTCACTATGCTTTTACACTCAAGGATGCTTTCATATATATCACACACTCATTTTATGTATTGGAGCTAACCTACAAATCCTACCCATTGCAAACTCTGCGTGTAGATAGAGAGAAAAGGAAAGACTGAGATAGAGAGTCAGAGAGATCATGAATCCAACTATACTGCAGCAATTAATTTCAGATTGCTTTGTATTAGGCAAGTGAGTAGATTATGTTAAACCCTCATTTGGTTGTATGCAAGTTTTACGGTAATTACATGTATAGAATTATTTTATAAACTGTTGCAGGTAGAAATAGACATCTTTAATTCTTTTCCAAAAATATATATGTCTTGAGGTGACTTCATATGTTTCGTACTTGTTTGGGATTTTGTTTTGTGGTGACTTTTCAAATAATCCTGAATAGTATGAACTTGCTTATGAATATATTGTTGTGGCTTTAGGACATCATTATGATAATATCGTATTGTGTTCTGTATACGGCAGTCTGACATATACTCTGAGCAATTCCACAAAAAGTAACCCACGAACCAGTGAAGGGTATTTACTAGTTCTCGCACTTAACCCTGGGCGGTTACATCTGGGAAGAACATATATGAAGCAATTAGTCACTAGCCACTAGGGAGTGGGGAAGGAAGCACTTCCTTTTGTTTATATTACCTTCACACACCCTAGTGGTGTCATGCTTCATCATCGGGTCACCCTGACCCCTAAAAGTCAGGGTGGGCTCGACCGTATTCCAGGGAGCTCTTGATGTAAAATAGTCAGGGGAGTTAAAGATTAAAAATCCGCAAGCAGGTCCCGGTATCCCTTTATTCTTGGATCTGCCAGGGATATTAAAAATGTTCAATATGGGGGGGTCAGTGGGATTTTAATGGTCCTATGACCCTAATGCCAACATGTTTCAGTCCTCGGTTGGCCCGCAAGGGTCCTGGACTTTCATCAGGGCAAACAAGAGGTGTCCTCCCTGGTAGGAGTAAAAGGGGAATTCCCTATTCTACTTTAATGGCTCGAGGGCAGAAAGCTGCTCCTTCGAGCGACCCGACCTATTTGTCGTTTTGAATTTTCTTTACTCCATCTGTAAGTAAGAAGAAACAAAAAGAAAGAAAAGAAGGTCATAGTATAACATTGTAGTATACAATCAGTTCTTCCCATGTGTGATGTGCTTGTGATGACACACATGCTTTCACGACAATTGGGTGTGCCGATGACATCACTCAACATACCAAAATAGTATGTGTTTCCAGTAGTTTATCACAATACCACACGCAACTAAGTGGTATATATAGTGATGTGGCGATTAAGATCGCAATCTGTCTGTATTCAAACTTCTATGTGCACGTGGTCACTTAAAAATCACTCTGGTGTCACTCACGATAAAACACACCATGCTCAAGTCACTCGCTGCATTTATTCATTCATACCATTCATGCACCACCCTCTCCCTTACCCCTCTTTGGGAGAGTATATGCATCACTGAGGACTCTGGCGTCAGGGGGCAGCCCTTTAGTCAAACTCTGTCGGTATTTAAGATATGCGCCGTAGGTGCCAGTGACCAGCATTAGCGAAAAAGAAAGAAAGAACAGACAAAACGGCATTTAGATTGCCATGAGTGCATTTTCTCGTAATATGGTTCAATCAAACTGTACCTGTCTTGTAGGATTTGTTTCTGTGATCCCGTATACTTACAGCATCAAGGATCCTGCCCCGTAGTTCATACCTATTTTGACCGAGTCCCCGGGCTCTGAGCACCTGGGGGCAGATTTACAAGCCCCTTGCGACACTTGTGCGCTGCCGTTGCGTCACTTTTGTGACACAACGGGGGCGTAAAAAATGCGTCAAATTTACAACCTGACGCATCTAGGGAGATGCGTCACGTTGTAAAGCCGTGCGCGACATTATATCTGCGTCAGGTATAATGTATGCAGGGTAAGGGTTCCCACGCAGGAAAGCCTCGTAAAAGTGACGCAGTGAAATCTACAAGATTTCACTGCGTGACTTTTAGGACGGCACTGCGTCAAAACCTTACGCCTGCTTCAAGCAGGCGTAAGGAGTGACGCAGTGTATTGGGAATAGGCCGCAACACGCATTGCTGGAGTTGCGTCGTGCTTGCGACACGACTCCAGCAATGCGTGACTTTTCCACCAACAGATGCGTCAGAATTCAATCCTTGCGCCATAGTGCGCCGTATTGTAAATACGGCGCATCTATAGTGCAGCAAGGGTTTTTCACGCAGGCGCAGGGAAACTGACGCATCTATACAGATGCGCCAGTTTCTTGTAAATCTGCCCCCACATATCTAGCGCGATTGATCTCATAACCATTTTTTGTATTATATTCTTCAAGGTCTGCTATTTTATGTGATTTCTCTTTCCACCACCACTAACCTTCATCCATTCATGAGGACTCCAACAACGTCTGCTAATTTCCTTCTGTTGTGATTGTTGGTCTTTGAGAACATGGTGTCGTCGTACCTCTTTCAAGGCTGTATTAATATACTGTTGTGGTTTGTGACTATAGCTGTAATAAATCACAGAGATCATGTGGTGAGCCTAATATGAACATTGACCTTTTTGAATTGGTCATTAGCATGTAATCATTAGCATGAAACGAGAACATTTTATATGCAAGTTGCTCCCTAGATATGAATTTACCTTCTCCCGCAGTCCTCTTCTTAACCTCCTATTGACCTGCTTAGAGGCCCAGTTTAGTTAGACTAGTCCAGTTAAAACTGGAATATTGATTTTTAGTCTTCTCTGTGAAGGTCATTAGCATGAAATGAACCCATTAATTATATGTAAGTGATCACTTAGTTGTAGATTCTGTCCCTCTTTCATACCTGCTCTTAACGTGCTTTCATTCAGAATTTATTTGGCCGATCAGTCTTTGGGACATGCATAACGTTTTTGAACCTCCTCCATAAGCAAAACATTTAACAGTAGAGGGGCATATTTACAAGGAAATGGCGGAACGCAGCTAATTTCGCTGCGCCCTATTATTTCCGAAACGCAGGGATGCGCCGTATTTACAACAATACGGTGCACCCCTGTGTTTTCCCTAGCACTGGCGCTAAAAATAGCTGCCTAGTGCCAACACAGACACCCTTGTGTCATAGTGCAAGAGTGCCTGCGTTGCAAGGAATGATTATTTATGTGCATGAAGGTGTCCCTTCCTGCACATAAACAATCAATAATGGTGATTTGTTACTTCTATGTGTGGTGCAGAAGTAGCAAATTGTAATTATTTAATGATTGTTCATGTGCAGGAAGGGACACTCATTAACGGCGTTTTGCTGTTTACATGTGTGCTGCAGAATGCAGCACAGATAGAAAAAGCAAAAATGAGGAGAAATAAGGTATTTCTCCTCGTTGCGCTATTCTAACAACTGCTATTGCATGGCCATCGTTTTTGGCGCTGCCTCAGATTTACAGATCCTTGTAAATCTGGGGTAGCGTCAAAAAGCAATAGGTGTTACGGTGGAACACCCACAGCAACACCCATTGCATGCCCTTTTCACGCAGATACCTACGTGAAAAAATACCATATTTACAAAGCGGCGCTAAGCCACAAAAAGTGGCTTAATGCTACTTTGTAAATATGGTGCAGGGCATTGCGCCACCGGAACGTTGGTAGAAGTTCCATTCTGGTGGCGCAATCCCCTTGTAAATATGCCCCATTGTGTTAGTGACAGTGGCATAATGCAAAACGATGCCCTCACTGCAAAATGTGATAAGGGGCCCGAGTGTCCCTTATTTTACAGATATTTCTAGGCCTTGGGCTCAGTGGGGCCCCCCTTTAAGGGTTGAGAGCCCTCTGAAAGGCTGGGTGGCCCCCTGCACTTCATGGGCTGCAGGGACCTGTGTTACGTCCCTGGTTAGTGTGGATCAAGAAGTCGAATATTGAAAGAGTTTATTTTGCAAACAATGAGCCAGAGTACCAAAGTGTTGCAATAGAACAGGGCAGGTGTAGTACACAGCCGAAGTCTCTGTGTAGTTGCACACAATAGTTTACTGCGAATCGGTAACTTGTTACCGAATCGCATTTTGAATTTGAGATTCGGTATTTGGAAGGGGCGTGTTTAGGGCGTCCCTTCCAAATACCGACTCGGTACTGTATGTATTACTGTTTTGCAACCAAATTCCGGTCTCAAAACAGTGATACTTTACCACCAATCTAAAACTGACGGTAACCCATTCGCAAAACAGTGATACTTTACCACCAATCTAAAACTGATGGTAACCCATTCGCAAAGGGGCAGGGGTCCCAGAGAATGTAAATAATAATATTAATTAAGAGGCGGCAACGGCCCCACGGAGCTTCGTAGTCTCCAGTTTAACTCAGCTCCTATTAGCAGCCCACACTAACATACTAAACAATTTATCTAGTCTGGAAGACATAGAGGTCAGGAATGGACACATTACGTTTTGCAACAAATCAAGGCGGCACAGTGGGGATACCATCCCATTACAGAGAGTGGCAATGTCTTTCAAAAATAAACAGAGAGGTTCAAGTCCTCCAGTTGTCTTGCCACATTAAGATCATACTGAGCTTCTGGGCACCTCGTCGGCAAAACCCTCTGATTTTGAAATCTAACCTTTTCCCACTGTAATCCCAATACCTGGAAGAGGGGCTCATCAGCCCTTCTCAGCCTGCCCGATGGGAGCAATTTAGATTTAGCCCTGTTTGTATGCAGCCCTGAAATTGTAGCAAATCCTCTCTCTGGGTCTCGCAAATACACCAAGGTATCCTGTGAATACATTAACACAACATGGGACTTGTTTGCCAGTCTAATACCCCACGGCCTGAACTTCGACCTACTGGTCAACGATTCTAGTGTGAGGGAGAAGAGCCCCATGGATAAGGGAACCCCATGTCTGGTACCTCTGCCAAGCTTCCAGGAGTCAGAAACTATCCCTCTTGTCTGATTAGGGTCACTCAGGAATCCCAAATGTTATGCCTGATATAGCTAGTTTTAATGCTGCAGTTAACATTCACCAACTCAGCATTTTATTGGTGTTTGAACTTTACATTTGAGTTTTTTTTTTAATAGTGCTGTGTACCAGGCTCTAGTGGCTAGCCTCCAATGGCCACTAACCTAGCTCATTTCACTGCATCCTAGAAACACTCACCCAGCCTTCAGATATACTCTCTAGGAACTTTAAAGCACCGTATTGCATTCCATCCTAGTGACTTTAACTAAATTTGCCTCATTGCCAGACTTCATTCACCTTACTGTATGGCATCCTGGAACTACTAACTAGACACGCTGCATTGCACCCAGAGGGCACTCATGCACAACATAGTAATGAATAGGGGTGACCAACCTACCATAACGCACCTTAGCAGTGCTTACACAACACACTGCCAAGCCGGTGTAGATCTCAAAATCTGCGGAGTGGTCCTGTGCCAGTCAAGTGGAGAAAGGGCCCCTGCCTCACTGGCAGACTTACAAACCACCCAACAAGGTCAAAATGGGAGGAGTTGCTTAATTAAATCTACCTTGCACCTCTATTTACTGCAATGAACACCTTTCTTGGATAAAGAGGACCACATAGCTAGATTGTAAGTCTAAATGTAATTGTAAATTGTATTTATATAGCATTTAGTACCCCTGCTGAGTCATTGATGAGGTTTGTGGCGAGCATAATGCCACTTGGAAACCAAGGTTAAAGTTAAAAAGCGAGTAGATTAGTAGAAAGTGGTGTTTGTTTCTTTACTTTTTTTTGTTTCCCAGTAGATTGTTTATGGTAAATGTATTAAGATGGTGCTCATTGAGGTCTCATGCATTCACTGCATTGTTTTGAAGGGATAAATTAACTGAAGTGGATTAGTAATGGGAATATGTGAGTTGGTGGTGGACATGGGCGCCTGTTAGTTGGATGAATTGGATAAAGAAGGGAAGAGTCTGGAAAGGGTGTTTGGGAGTCCATAGTAGTCAGAGAGTGGAGGTACGGACAGAGATTAAAATGTTTTTTTTATTTATTTATTCCCTGCCCCATCAATTAAAAAGTAATCTATAAATGTATAGAGACATACGCACACACCTAAATATGTAAAGATATGTATACATACATACGCACATAAACACATTAAGCATATGTAATTTTATATACAAGGCACAAACCCCACTATATAAATACACTTCTGTACATACATGTATTAATATTTACATGCTCAGACATTCACGTTTGTTGTGCATAAATAAACATATATTTATTTTGTTTATAAATACATTTTTAAACACTTACACATACCTTTCCTGTAATCATATTTCCTTTTGGTGATATATATGTATTATCATAGAAAAACATAAACCCATAAGTGCACAGTCATCTACTTATATGTTATACATATAATATGACATACATATGTATGTTAAGCATAAACATATAATTATTGAAATATTGTTTTCCCAAATCTCTCACTGTCATCTGCTACATGAAACATTTCCTCTTGATACATGGAGACTGCACGGTTGAGTCAGTCTTTACCAACAACACTTTGTGGCTGCACTCAGAACATGGTGGGATACATGTTTTGTCTCCTCTGCTGGGCAACATCATGCTGTGCTTAATTTGAGCCTGTGGTTTCTGGTAATTGTCATCACAGGTGCTTGTGACAGTCTGCCACAGTGAAGCACTTTGGCTAATTTAGAGATGACCACAACATCAGGTAATTCTTAATTCAATATACATTAAAAACCACTATTACCTGCCACCCAAGCCATTTTTATAGCTTTTGGGGCTGGAACAATATGAATTGTCACGCTTGTAGGAGTGTGATAGTTAGTAGTTGTGTTGTTACTGCCATTGGCTGTGCTGGAGGGGCAATGGCAGGTGCAAGCTGTAGTGGCCTCCTGACGAGAGCCCTGGCACTTACTTTTTTTTTGTTTACAAATAATGCACTGACATCATGGCCTAGCTTTCCTTATGGTGGCATGCCTCTGTATTTTTAAAGAAAAGAAATAGTATTACTTTACAATGTCACTGTATCCCAATAGATTAAACGTCCATCTTAATCCACTCTGACGTGACTACAACAAGTTAAACCGCAATGAAAAGTTGAGCTGTATCCATTGGATCCATTAATCTGATGTTGTTTACATCCTGCCATGCCCTATCCATATATGTCCCTTTTATTTATGCAACGTCAGCCACTTTGTTTTGATAGAGCTAATCCTTTCTTAAACTAGACTAAAAAATATAGGTGACAGAGTTGCAGGTAGTGTTGGAGAAAGAGGTTCAAAGAGAGAGTGAGACATGGGGAATGGGACAAAGGAGGGGAGGTGGCAAGATAGAATGAGAAGAAAGAGTGACTGTGAGAATGAAGATAAACAGAGAGTGAGATGTAGAAAAAGAAAGAATGGAATGAACAATAATTCTTGAAAAGATGATGAGAGGAAGAAGGCAACAGTAAGAGAGAAAAAGAGGTAGAAAAAACAATATAACCAAGTGCTAAATAGAAAGGGTTGAGACTGAATTATTCATTCGGAGCAGGGGGTCCTCTAGAACTCTTAGCTTCTACTTTGTTTTGCAGTCAAATGTCCCAATTTCTTCTTAACTTATATCTGGACACTCCCAATGCTCAAAAACAGCAGACAGATACTTCTATGGTCCAGGTCACAATTTAGCAATAGGACAAAGTCTCAACCACTCTTATTCCTGAAAGGGAACTAGCAAAGTCCAGTCCACTGCCAACTGGTCAGATGTTTTTCCACACAGGAGCCTCTTTCTTCAACCTGGTTTGTCAACACAAGACTAACCAAACTGACCCTTGAGAGCACTTTCAAAGCAATGGTAGAAGGAGCAGCAGGTTTACATAAATGTGTCATTTCTTTCCAGGCAGACAGCAGCCATCCAGCAGACTGCCTCTTCTTTTTGTGTTTTGGTCTCTCCCACACTTAGTCGTGTTATGATGAGATGGTGGTGGAGTGCCATTTTTTATGTTATAAACTATTCATTGATTTGTAACAGCCCATTATCTAATCTACACAGAATTCCAACAGTCCAGGTATCCTCCTATTGGAGCAGTTACTGGTATTTCTTACAAACTATTCCAGAAGCCTTTTTTCAAAACAGCAGGGTCCTAGCTCCAGTGTTCAGAGCTCCCGTACTTCTTTAGTAGCGTGAAATTAGGATCCATCTCTGACTGTTTTAGAAAGAGGTTTCCCCTAACTGGGAGCACAGACAGGCATATGGGAGAGACCCCTCACCAAATGCCTCCTTTACAGTAACCCCTATTTTGACATAAACAAGCCACACGTCAGAGCTTTGGCCCTTTCTGTTCCCATTTGTTACTGCTCACTGTCAAATTCCAATGCCATGTTGCCAGTAATTACGTCTGTCAGCTTTCTTGCTGGTAGTGTTCACTCTATTGTTCTTTCACAAGAAGACTTTAACTCCTCACCAGCGTTACAGCCCTTCTGCCTTTGTCTATACCAGTTATTAAATCCCTCTCCCTGCAGCTCAGGCCTAAAACTAGGGTTCGGGGCCTTTAATAACTGATATAGCTCTCAGCAGTGAGTTATAAGGCCATATTAGAACATTGGAATGTTGGCAACTCCACTCTTTATTTTATAAACTATTCATTGATTTGTAACAACCCGTTTAAGAAATTGAGCTCCATTGAAGTCATAAGGGCTGGTACAGCCCTGCTTCTACATTCAATGTTTGTCTTTCTGATTCTCCCTTTTTAATATATAACATTCTAGCTCCAATAGGTGGTATGTCCTAATAGCCTTGGGCTACAATGACTGGTACAGGCTCTCGCCCTTGTTTTAGACCCATGTCTGAGGCTTGAACTTATAACTCAGGTTTGTGGCCATTAACCTTCATTGCCTTGAGCAGATGCTATAATGTTTAATTATTTATGTGAAATGTATCTTAACACGTTCATAAAATAAAACATGTACTAAACAAAATGGCTTAGTTCTACCCATTTCTCACACTCCCATTTTCTGATCTCCTACAAAGTCCTGACCTATTGTCTTTGTCAATGTTTCTTTGAGTTTGTGTGTGTGTGTGTGTGTGTGTGCGTGTATGTGTGTGTGTTATTTTATATTTTAGCATTTTAATTCTGACTTTCCCTACGTCAAATATATTTTTCAGAGGTTCTTCCTCGTCATTTTCTTAATGCTTACCAAACCGGCTCACCAACCATACCACCAATATGGTCGATTTTCTCCAATTTCTAATATATGCTGATTTGTAGTTAGCACTAAACCAACCCGCTCTGCTGGGACATCACTGGAAAGAACCCCTAACACTAGGTTGTACAAAGTAGGCCCGATCTACGCCACATTTTTAAGATATCCACATAAGATAAAGTTATATAAACTGAATATGCATAGCTCTCATTTACAACATCAATGGTGCTTCTAAAAATCTGTCATGGATCCAGCCCTCGCGGACCTACAGCGGACCTCCTGCCTTCGTGGGTTGGTTCTCTTGATCCAGCGCGTTATTAGCAAACAGCATTCATACACTAGATACTCACTTGGGCCCATACATTCATACTACGCTAATACTTACGCTGGGGTTGTCAGTTGTTACTCTTTATCAAAATCCCTGCTACCAATTACCTTCCGATTGAAGAGTAATGACTTAGCAATGAATCCTTTGCTAATTGGGAAGTTTAAAATGAGTGACATACAATATAGTACATAATCCTGAAATAACCACTGAGTCAGGAAGTTTTAAAATGTTTATCTAAAGATTTAGCAGAGTAAATTACCGAACCGCATGGTACTTAATTGCATATCAAGGATGAAGCATAGAATAATATTTATTGATTAATGACGGTCCCTCAGAAAGGAGAAGATAGAGACAGCAGCGCAACTAAAGGTTGCATTTATATTTACCTAAGTGCGAGAACAAAACCCCTTGGCCAAGGAGTTGGAAAAGAATAGGACCCAGGAAGGATGAAGAGCAAAGACCTCCTCCAGGATCAGGACAGGACCGGTGACCTCTCTACAACGACACCTGCGTCGTTCCCCTCTCTGATACTCGACTTCTCCTCGATTCTCCCGTGCCTTTCTTCTAATGGACTCCGCCGCCCCCTCCTCAGGACCTCTCTGGACAGCGATTCTGTCTGCGATCAATCAGCTTGGCGGTCTGGAGCTCTTCTGGAAGCATCTACGCTTGTTCTCTCTGGTCCTCTGCTCTCTTGCAGCATCTCCTTCTAACTAATTAGCTAATTCTATATCTATTATACCCTTCTATGCCATGTACCGCCCCTTAATGTTGCTAAAATATGGGACCACTACTTCTGATTGGACAGAGACAGGGGGTTGATCCTCACACCATATTGATTTGGTTCGAATTCTGAAGACCTTTGTCTTTAAACTACCGCCCATCCAATTTAATACATTTGCTTTATTTCCCACCCGTCTCACGACAAAGTTTATTCATTTTCATATACATAGTTGCAAGTTTGGCAAGAACACATGAATATATCAATATCGGCCATTAGGTCGTGGCCTTGGACGACGTCCAGGTTGACTTCATCCTTATTCTTTGGCAGCCAAGCAGGGCACATGCGCAGAATCATTGTCTCTCGAGTTTCAGATCACCAACCCCAGGCCCAAGTTTACGAACTAATGAAAGTCAAAGAAGGAAATATTAAAAACACAAATAAAATGTTTCACTGTATACCCACTCTGTCTACTCTATCCCCATTTACTTATAAATCTATCCCGCATTAGTAGCGTTAAGAAAACGACAAATTAATAATAACACAAGAGCAAGCTGAAGCATGTGAAAACATCAAGCAGCCATTTTAATGCACACTGCGCAGAAGCAGGAGTTTCCCACCAAGCAAAGAAAGACGTCACAACACGTGATATGGTTGAGACATGCGCAGTGAAGTTCCCGCGCTTTAGCGGCCATTTTAGATTATAGACAAGCGTTATTCGTTAGTAAAACACATAGGCAAGCTTCCTTACTATTCGTGTAGTGTATGCAAGGATTAGTATAAACAATACAAGATTAATGAATCAATACTGTGAGGAGATTGCATTCGAGCAAGTCTCATTTGTGAGTCCTTGCTCCATCAATCCCCTCTCTGATGGCGTTTAAGAGCCATCAAAATACTACCCTCAATCAGATGCCAACTTCTAGCAAATAGTTTCATTCTCATTTTTACACTTTCTATTTTTAACATCCCCTTTCAATTTCTTGTATAATTCACTTCTCAAATCCTCAAGTTCAATTTCATCGAACTTTCTCTTCTTTCCTTTTCCTGTCACATTATATGATTCATTCTTTCTACAGCATTTGCACCATATTGTTATTGACAGTACTATTATTGCTATCCCTGCTAGGGGTACTAATATTTGACCTATAAGTCCTTTTCCTATATTAGAAAACCAGGTACCAATTGACGCAATACTACTCGTCAATCTTTCCCATACACTATCAACTTCCAGTGGTTTAAGTTCCTTCTCAAGTTTAGTTATATTCTGTATATACGTTCCAATTTCTGCACTTTTATCAGGAATGTAATTACAACAATGTTTC
This sequence comes from Calotriton arnoldi, assembly GCA_963921515.1. Lineage (NCBI taxonomy): Eukaryota > Metazoa > Chordata > Amphibia > Caudata > Salamandridae > Calotriton > Calotriton arnoldi. Next base: position 1,516,686 of record CAWUFW010000700.1, read on the forward strand.
ATCTTCAATAATTTACAGACTCCGCCCTCTTTTGCCAATATAATATCAAGAGCAAGTCGATTTTGCATAACCATAGATCTAATTGCAACCATCTCCGCATTAATCATTAGAAATCCTCCAGCAGTATCCGTTGATAAACGATCAACCACTGTAGACAATTTACATATTTTCCTTGAGTTCAGAATTATTCCCACCGAAGGTATCAATGCACCAAATATATCACCTACAATTTCAGAAAAACTAGCTCTTTTACTACGTGTTAATTTACTATTGTTTTCATTGCTCCCAGGGTTTCTTTTTACGTGGTATATTTTTGGAAATACTATTCCAAAATAACAACTTTCATACCACCGTGCAGGAAGCCTAAAGTAAGCCTTATTCCCACACACATAATAGACTCCAGGAAAAACTGAATCTGTTCCTCCTTTGATTCCCCAACCTCCAAGAATTAAGAAATTGTGTTCACATTCACTGGTACTGATGAAAACATTGTTATAATCATTTTTTTATCTATGTAGACAAATTTTCCCTGTCTTTACAAAATCCAGTGCCATATCAGCTTGAGCCTTGCCAGGTGTGTAACTCCCTTCTTTCTCAGCCCAAGGTGGCAAATGAGCCTTATGCTCAGAAGCTTTCTTTTGAAAATCTTGTCTTCTATTTTCTACTAAATTCAAAAATATCTTTTCTTCTTCGTGTAAAGAACATGTTAGATTGTGTCTATGTGCATGTGTTATATCTATCGATTTCATTGTTAGGAAAAATTCTCCCATAAACTGTGCGTCTTGACTACTAAGCACTGGGTTCAGCACTTTCGAATCAAAACCTCAGAAAATATCACATCTATGTTTGAATAATAATATTGAAGTCTCCCTGTTCTATAAAATAAACTAGATAAAACACTACATGATATGCCATATGTTAATGGTAGGTGGTGATATGTTAACCCTTCTGCTACTGATTCAGGTAACTTCATACAGACATAACAATTACTAACTTCTATGGTATCTACATATTGAAATAATAACTTTGTGAAAACATTTAAACTAGTGTCATTATCAGTTATTTCATGATGAAATTCTGGTTCATTTTCTGCCATTAGTTCTACTCTATTACCCTTCATGTTTGCTGTTCTTTCCTTAGTTTCGTTATTAATCTTTTTATCCATTATCATAAGGTATGGGACTGCTACAATCAGGACTAACCATACTATAAGCACCATTACTAGACTACATATGCATATTGCACAGCATCTTCTACAACATCTCTGTTTTGGTCTCCCAGCAACTCTATCATCAGGCATTTCGACAAGGAAGATTGCTCTTCTTATCTATTTTCGCTTTTCTTTATATGACTCTTTTTATGTAGTCAAGGCGGTCTTGTTTCTTTCTCGTATGTCAGTTCTGCACTTGTTCCATCGTCACCACTTTCACTTGACTCTGAACTTTCATAATCTTCAAGAATGATGTAAGTCCAATCAGGACCCTTGAATTTGTTATTCACAAGTTTCAGTCTTTTACTTCTTCTCTTCTCAGTTTTGCTTTCTTGTTCTGTTTGACTTGTTACTTCATTTACTTGATCTGGATCTTCACTTCTGGTTGTTATGTGGTATTTTACTCTCTTAATGACACTAGGCCAATGATCTCCTTTTCTTGTTTTCTTTGTTTGCACTGTTTCTTTACTTTTGTCTTCAGCAATCTCTTTATTTTCACTGTTTGACACCTTTTCGTTTTCTGCAATTACTGTTTTTCTTTCTTGCTCTTTTTCAGGTCTGATTGGTTTCTCTTCTGCAGCTCCACTGTGAGTTTCCAATAAGGGACCTTGTGCTTGATTTATTTCTTCATGTTCATTTTTCTCGAGATCTTCTTTTTCTGTATGCTTTTCTGGATCTAACTGGTTCTGATCAGGGCTTATTGCACTTTGTACTTCTGCAGCCTGACCGGATTCTTCTAAACCTGTCTGTCCCTGCTCAAAATTTGTCGATTCTTCGTTAATTTGAGCCCAGTTTCCTCTCCCTATCTGATCCTGCTCAGGTTCTTTTATTGTATCTTTTTCTTTTCCCTGAGCTGCTTCTTCTTCACCTATCTGATCTTCTTCAATTTCTTCCAATCTTGTTTGACTTCTTGTTCTGTGGTAAACTTCAGGAATTTCTACCACCGGTACCCAATCCTGACTTGTGCTCGGTTGTTCTTCTTCAGCTTCTCTTGAATCTCGAGCCTGAGATTCTTCAGCTGGGCAACCTTCAGCTTCCTCAGTGATTGATGCTGACTGAGGATTTTCTTCTTCAGGGTCTGGTACTCTTTTGGTGTGGCTTACATGAATCCAATTAGGAAATCCTGCACACTTCACTGCTGGATTGGTAGTCAGTATGACCTGACAAGGTTTTCCCCATCTAGGTGATAGACACGTCTCTCTGGTGTGATTCTTCACTACCACCCAGTCACCAGGATTCAGATCATGTTCTTGTTCAGGCTGTCTCGAAACTGCGTCTTCTCCGACCTGATGAGAGACAGAACGCACTAGGTCAGCCAAACCTTTGCAATAATCCAGAACCATATCATCAGATATATTCAGCAGTTTGTTTATGGGAACATGTGCTTGTCTCATTGCTCTTCCCATCATTATCTCGTGTGGGCTCAATCCCGTATTTCTATCAGGAATGCTTCTGACTCCTATTAAGACAAGTGGCAATGCATCTGGCCACTCCTATGATGTTGATGCACACATTTTTCCCAGTCTGGATTTTATAGTGCCATTTAATTGTTCAACCACTCCAGAAGCCTCTGGACGATATGCACAGTGCAATTTTTGTTCAATTTGGAATGCTTCGCAGATTATTTGAATCACTTCACTGTTAAAATGTTTTCCTCTATCTGATTCCAAAGTTACTGGGAAACCAAACCTAGGAATGAGTTCTCGTAGTAACAGCTTTGCGACTGTAATGCTGTCACTCCTCCTGGTAGGGTAAGCCTCCACCCACTTTGAAAACAGACATACTATGACTAGTACATATTTCAACCCTCTGCATGGTGGTAACTGTATAAAGTCGAACTGTAGTCTTATAAATGGCCCTTCTGCTTTTCCAATTTTTCCAAACCCAATTATTGTTTTTCTTCCTGGATTATGCATTTGGCAAGTCAAACATCTCTGGCAAAGGCTCTCTGCTACCGCCCTGAACTTGGGATTGTACCAGTTCTGTCTGAAAAGCCTAATCATTGCATCTCTCCCTATGTGTGTGTCTCCATGATACATCCTGGCCATTTGAGAGAGCAGACAGTCAGGCATGACTGGTCTGCCATCAGCACAAATCCACACCTCGTCATCTCCCCTTTGGGAACAACCCACTTCGACCCATGTTTTCTTCTCACTTTCATCAGCACCATCTTGCAATCTTCTAACCTCATTCCATGTTTCAGGTGGCATATACAGCATAAGTTGGCAGCTGATTCCCATTCTTTCCACCCTTTTATTGACTGACAATCTATTTCTGGCACAATGTTGAGCCACAAGATCTGCATATCGGTTGCCGATTACCACCCAGTCATCTCCTGACTGGTGTGCGGCACACTTCACCACAGCCAATTCTTTTGGTGATTGTATTGCTTCCAGCAATTCCCTTACAAACTGTCCATTTTTAATGGGGATCCTGAAGAAGTCATGAAATCCCTCTGCATCCATAGTTGGCCAAAATCATGCACAACCCCGTAACCATATTGGCTATCTGTAAATATAGTTACTTTTTGATTCCTCCCAATTTTGCAAGCTTTTATCAAAGCAATCAATTCAGCTACTTGTGCAGATTTTACTCCTGGTAAATAGGATGCTTCAACTATTCCAGTTAATTCACACACTGCATAGGCAGCAGTTAGTTTACCATCTTCATGTCTTTGGCATGAACCATCAACAAATAGTTCCCTGTCTGGCTTTCTAAGGGGCTGTTCCTCAATGTCTGGACGTGGTTTCGTGCATAATTCTGTGACTTGTAAACAATGTTCTTCTTCTTTGTCATTTTTAATTTCCTCATGATATGGGTCTGGTAGTAAGGTGGCGGGATTTACTATTGTGCACCTCACTATGTTCACATTTTCAGCACCCATTATTATTCTCTCATATTTAGTCAGCCGACTAGGAGTAAGATGCTGAGTTCGTGTTCTTGTCAACAGAATCACAACCGCATGTGGAACAAACACCTTTACTGGGTGTCCCATTACAATTGACTCACTTTGTTCAATACTTAAACAGGTAGCCGGCACTGCTTTTAAGCAGCCTGGCAACGCGGCTGCCACTGGATCCAATGTAGCAGAAAAATATGCTATTGGACGTCTGTCTAGACCATGTCTCTGCGTTAGAACTGAGAGTGCACAATTTTCTCTCTCATGACAGAATAATGCGAAGCTTTTCTTATAGTCGGGCATGCCTAGGGCTGGTGCTGAGCACAGAGCATTTCTCAATTTTACAAAAGCTCCTACACTCTCATCATCCCATTCAACTGGGTCCTTTGCTTTCTTTTTTGTCATTTGAATTAGGGGCTTTGCAAACAAGGAAAATCCTAGTATCCATTGTCGACAGTAACCTACTATTCCTAGGAACATTCTCACTTCTCTTTGGGTTACAGGCATTTGCATTTTCTTAATTAATTGTACTCTTTCCGAGGTTATTCTTCTTTTTCCCCTCTCAATTTGGTGTCCCAAATATTTAACTGCTGTTGTACAGAACTGCAATTTTTCTGGCGAGACTTTATGCCCTTCGTCAGCTAAAAGGTTTAATAGTGCAATGGAATCAACAACACAGTCCTCTCTGGTGTTTGATGCCACCAGTAAGTCGTCGATATATTGCACTAGGACTGAGCTTCCTGGCATCACTAGTTTCTCAAGGCACTTTTTCAATATCTGATTAAAGATGGAAGGACTTTCTGTGTACCCCTGAGGAACATGATTCCATACATAGACTTTGTTCTCAAATTTAAATGAAAAAGATACTGGCTGTCTGGGTGCAATGGTATTGAAAAGAACGCTTGGCATAAATCAATCACAGTGAACCATCCTGCACTCCAAGGAATCTGATATAGAATTACTGCAGGATTTGGCACTATAGGACAACATGGTTCCACAATCTTATTTATTTTCCGCAGGTCCTGAACAATCCTATATTTTCCGCTAGGTTTCTTTAAACCCATTATTGGTGAATTACATGGGCTACTTATTACTTCTTTTAGTATGTTTTGTTCTACCATTCGGTTGATTTCTTCAATGACTCCTACTTTTACTTCTGCACTCATTTTGTACTGTCTGGTATTTGGGAAAATTGCACCTTCCTTTACAGTAATTTTAACTGGGTCTATTTTGGCCATCAGTCCTACTTCCTTTCCTTTGAAATCCCATACTATGGGGTTTACTGCAGTTTTTAATTCTTCTGGTAGCTCATCTTTTGTTATCAAAGAAAACATCTCATCTACCTCTGTACCTTGTTTTGCAATCATAAACTTATATACATGATCTTCATCTGGGGTCTGAACTGCCACACCATCCGGTGTGCAGAAAATTGTGCAATTCATTTTTGCATAGCAAATCACGGCCTAATAGATTTACTGGACTGGAATCCCACACTACAAATTGATGCATTTCTCTGAAATTTCCAATTTTAACTTCCATTGGTTCGGTAAGAGGTGTTCTAATCTATCGATTAGCTACTCCCACTACTTGGATAGCTTCTCCAGAGAGAGGAAGGTCTGGAATGTCTGCTGTTCTCACAGTAGACCGGGTAGCACCAGTGTCCAAAAGGAAAGTAATATCATTACCCTTCACATTCCCTTCAACATATGGACCTGACTGATCTACCGATAAGGATGCGCCAAGTACGCACTCCTTCTCCCCCTCTCCTAGGCACCGTCATGAACTGTATTGACAGAAATCGTCCTGTAAAAGAAACTGTGATGTTACATAATCATTCTTACCACTTCCTCCTTGATATCCGACGTCTGTACCGTGCTTTGCTCTGCTTACATTACCCTGAATAGGTGCAGGTGGCAACTGACTCTGAGGATTTACCCCCTGCTGTGAGTCATTCTGCGTCTGTGGATTTAAATTTTGATTTGGGCCATTATTATTCCGAATCTTTTTACATTCATCCTTCCAATGCCCCAATTTTCCGCATCCATGACAAGGAAATTTCTTTTTAGCTTCTTCTCTACTCATTCGTCCTCTCACTTTTCGCCATTCGTTACAGAATCCTTTCCTTGATTTCCACTCGGATTATCCAAATTAATTCCCTGTTTCTCGGCCATTTTCACCTGTGCCCACATTACTTTTTCCTGCAATTTCTTGTGCCTATCCTCAATATCGTCTCCACAATATTTTGCATATTTCAAAATTTCATCGATCGGTTTCCCTTGCCAACACAACATGTGCTGCTTAATCATCTGACAAATCTCTGGCTTCAGACCATAGACAAATCGATAAACAAACTGACTCATGTTCTTATCTCCAATGTCCTCAAATCCACTATACTGCTTAAATACTTGCAATAAACGCTCATAATAGGCGTGTACCGATTCACTGGCTTCTTGGGTGGTTCGGTATATTTTCACCCAATCTGTTTCTTTCGGTGGTATTTTCCCTTTCAGGTAAGTTATCACCTGCTGATACTTTTTCATTACATCATTGGATGGGGCACCTGTCTTTGGATCTCTAGGATACTCTTCACTTGGCCAATCAACTGTAATTTTACAATCTGTCCACAAATCGGCAGGTACCACTATGTCAAACAAACCATCTAAGTCCTTCAACAATACCTTTGACACTTTCACAAACCTCTCAACCTGCTTGTACCATTCAATTGGTTTTTCTCTTAACTTTGGAAAATCATTCGTAAATGACAAAATATCCTGTCTGCTCCATGGGACATGTACATAGCCCCCTCCTGGAACTTCTCACATCGGATACATTTGATCTGTCTTCCCTGTTTCCTTTATTAAATATTCAGAGGCTGTTCTACTAGATCGTGCCTCTTCCTTTTTCTTTGCCCATCGAACTCTCCATTTATCTAGGTCTCCCCATTTTTGCAAGACTGTCATTAACTCCTTTACTTGTAGCTTTCTTCCAGAGGCATTCATATTTTCTAAATCTTTGTCTGAAAAATCTGCTCTATAGGGTTTCTGCAACACTTTTGATCTCCCTATTTCAATTCCCATCTGCAGAGCTAAATCTGATAATTTTTCATGGAATATTTTTACATTTCTGGTGATACTTCTGCATACGAACAATAATTCTTCTTCATCGTAAGCATTTAGGCGATCTAATCCCACATTTACTGCTATTATTTCTTCCAGTTCAACTTTTAATTTATAAATATCCAAAATTTTTGGAGGTGTACACTGCTGATCTGATCCTTGTGCCCACCTTTCTAAGTCTTCTGGACTCACTACAGTGACACTTTTTGCTCCCGATGAGGTTATTAAGTTTATCTCTTTCGAGCACCCAGGTGTAGTTCTTCTGGGAGTACTATTGACAGAATCCCGAATTGGTAAATCCATTAATGATATTGTTGATTCACAATGACTAAAATGATCCTCAACCATTACTACTGCTTCAGGTTTAGGAATATTCACAGGAGTAGGCATAACTAACGGTGGAGGACAGTTTCCCTGATTACCATATAATGGGACTACTGGACCAATTGTTACAGGTATGGTCAAAGAATCAGGATGCACTTTTATCTGTGTTATTTTCTGTATTAATTCTGTTCTGGTCTTCTCTAGGGCTTCTTTTTCTTTATCGTGAAGGATCCTACTAGGTGTGAAATCATGCATTACCTGTGGTACTAATGGAGTTTTTAACGGGGGTGCACTTGGGGTGCATCCACCTGTCCCTTCCTGATATGGTGGGGGGTTCTTTAATATCTCTTCCATAAAGTCATCTTCAGAATCTCCATTTCTCATTATGTGTTTTGTCTTTTCTGTGCATTTCCTCCCTAACAGTTCTTCTGCTGTAAATATTGGATATAATCCTTCTGTAAGCATTGCTCTCCTCCACTGTTTCATCTGACCGTCCCTATTCTCATGTTGATTTCTGGGGAAAAATCCTCGATAACCCATATTACTCCTGGATCGGTCACGCTCAAATGCCTCGGTTTCCCATTCCTCTAAGGCTTTGTATTGAGTTAATCTAGGTCTGGGTTCTAAATCATTCATTGTCAATCTCAAATTTTGAAGAATTCTTCCATTGAAGGTACCATTCTCGGGAAATGCTAATATCCCATCATTTTTGGTATATTCTATCCAATTCTCTATCCATACACAAGTATGATAACCTCTCTCCATCATCATGAATGAAGTGGGCGTTTTAGCTGGTGGAATGATAATTCCTTCTCTAGTTTTGATTGGTTTATCCTTTTTAAAATAGTTCTTAATCTTTTGCAGAAAGGACATTTTTCTCTTCTCTCCGTACATTCTGTCTAATCTTCGGTGTATAAAGTTATATTCTGCAAAGACCAGATATCTCCTATCCGGTCAAGTTCCTGTTAAAGTCGGATCGCGTTTTAACATGCAATCTCTATCCACTAAGATTTTAGCTTCTAGAATATCAACCAATCAAATGTCTGCTAACTTTTATTTCTGAACCAATCCTAACGCGGCCTTTCAGTGACGTTTGTCTGTCAACCCTTCTTTTACAATCTGCGCTTCTCTGTCCCTCGCTGTTTCAACCAATCCCAGCGCGGCACCTGTGACGTCAATACTGCTCCTGACTACTGACCCCTCCTTTACAAAGGTCTTTCCACACCCGCTGTTTCAACCAATCCCAGCGCGGCGTTTTCTGACGTCAGCTCCCTCTCCGGCAGCTGACCCTCCCTTTACAAAATCTTACGCAAACTTTTTTTCTCTATAAATCTTAATTAAATTTCAGTAACAACATAAAACATTCGCTATCGTGCCAGTTTCTCTAAAATAGAAAAGATAGTTTTATCTCACACTTAGTAAAACCTTTCCGTTTACTAAACATACACTATGAGTAAAACCCTTCCGTTTACTCTTCACACAAGCTCCAGAAATACCTGTTACTTCTTCAATGTTACCCTTTCTAGGTGATATAACATCAAATTTTCACCAGCGTACTCCTTTGCTATTACTCACACGCATAGATTCCCTAACCAGTACCGATAGTCCTGCTTAACTTTTCAGTACTATTTCTGCCTGACAGATAACCTCACTGCAGTATGGCTTCCACTTACCAACCGCTATTCAATTTTTCCCCGGGGAATTCTGGACAACATAAAACAAACTTTGAATACACGGATGTTAGTTCATAAAAATAAAATTCTCATTACCCAATTAACAAAGTATAACCATCCTCTGATTACCAGAAAACTGATCCAGCGCGATATTAGCAAACAGCATTCATACACTAGATATTCACTTGGGCCCATACATTCATACTATGCTAATACTTACGCTGGGGTTGTCAGTTGTTACTCTTTATCAAAATCCCTGCTACCAATTACCTTCCGATTGAAGAGTAATGACTTACCAATGAATCCTTTGCTAATTGGGAAGTTTAAAATGAGTGACATTCAATATAGTACATAATCCTGAAATAACCACTGAGTCAGGAAGTTTTAAAATGTTTATCTAAAGATTTAGCAGAGTAAATTACCGAACCGCATGGTACTTAATTGCATATCAAGGATGAAGCATAGAATAATATTTATTGATTAATGACGGTCCCTCAGAAAGGAGAAGATAGAGACAGCAGCGCAACTAAAGGTTGCATTTATATTTACCTAAGTGCGAGAACCAAACCCCTTGGCCAAGGAGTTGGAAAAGAATAGGACCCAGGAAGGATGAAGAGCAAAGACCTCCTCCAGGATCAGGACAGGACCGGTGACCTCTCTACAACGACGCCTGCGTCGTTCCCCTCTCTGATACTCGACTTCTCCTCGATTCTCCCGTGCCTTTCTTCTAATGGACTCCGCCGCCCCCTCCTCAGGACCTCTCTGGACAGCGATTCTGTCTGCGATCAATCAGCTTGGCGGTCTGGAGCTCTTCTGGAAGCATCTACGCTTGTTCTCTCTGGTCCTCTGCTCTCTTGCAGCATCTCCTTCTAACTAATTAGCTAATTCTATATCTATTATACCCTTCTATGCCATGTACCTCCCCTTAATGTTGCTAAAATATGGGACCACTACTTCTGATTGGACAGAGACAGGGGGTTGATCCTCACACCATATTGATTTGGTTCGAATTCTGAAGACCTTTGTCTTTAAACTACCGCCCATCCAATTTAATACATTTGCTTTATTTCCCACCCGTGTCGCGACAAAGTTTATTCATTTTCATATACATAGTTGCAAGTTTGGCAAGAACACATGAATATATCAATATCGACCATTAGGTCGTGGCCTTGGACGACGTCCAGGTTGACTTCATCCTTATTCTTTGGCAGCCAAGCAGGGCACATGCGCAGAATCATTGTCTCTCGAGTTTCAGATCACCAACCCCAGGCCCAAGTTTACGAACTAATGAAAGTCAAAGAAGGAAATATTAAAATCCCAAATAAAATGTTTCACTGTATACCCACTCTGTCTACTCTATCCCCATTTACTTATAAATCTATCCCGCATTAGTAGCGTTAAGAAAACGACAAATTAATAATAACACAAGAGCAAGCTGAAGCATGTGAAAACATCAAGCAGCCATTTTAATGCACACTGCGCAGAAGCAGGAGTTTCCCACCAAGCAAAGAAAGACGTCACAACACGTGATATGGTTGAGACATGCGCAGTGAAGTTCCAGCGCTTTAGCGGCCATTTTAGATTATAGACAAGCGTTATTCGTTAGTAAAACACGTAGGCAAGCTTCCTTACTATTCGTGTAGTGTATGCAAGGATTAGTATAAATAATACAAGATTAATGAATCAATACTGTGAGGAGATTGCATTCGAGCAAGTGTCATTTGTCAGTCCTTGCTCCATCACTCTTATATAGATAACTTATTGTAGATTTAGCCTTTCACGTCCCCACAGAAGTGCTGATGTTTACGAGAAAGCCATATGACATTATGAAACTTCAGTGACCTTATAAATAAAAAGGTCTGAGGGCATTTTTTAGTGGGGAGTGGAGAGGAAGGCTGGCAGACATATAGTGTCACAGCCTCGAGAAACAGCCGGCAGGATGAAAGGAGGAGGGAGTATCTTTGTCTGCTCGTAAAAGCTGCAAGAATTTTACTGCCTCCTTCCAATGATACGAAACATATACTTTTACACGCGCATTCCAATCTCGGCATATATTTTTATTAGTTCAATAGACACTGTTAAGAATTACAGCGCTTGATCGTTCTCTGGACACATGCAGCATCAGTGCCACTAATCAGCCTAGGGCCCAGTTTAGGTAATTATAAACTCGCTGTTCCAGTGAGAAACTGAGCGGACATTATTCAACCTTTATTCTCTGTGCTTGCCGAGCAAAATAAATACATTTTATAAATACATTTTGACAAAAAACTTTGAACCCCTGTTGAAGTGTCTGCGCGAACTTTTTATAATTACCTTGTATTTTCTTTGTGGTTTTGTAGAAATCGTTGCAATACAAAATTGAGACAACTATGTACGACTGTGTGTTCTACATTAATTAATGGTGCATTACATGCCAATTAAACGTCTCTGTTTTTGAATATATATAATTTATGTTGCACTTATGTTTAGCACAGATTTTTACAAAAAGGATCTGCCAAACCATAAATTGGTCATGTCATTTTTCTACCCTAGGAATTTACTCATAAGGAGATTAAGAGTGAGTTCCCTTCCAGGGTCTTTTCATGTTCTCAGAAAGCTCGGCATGGCATCAGACATCAATGAAGGTTAACTGGGATGAATCAGGCTTATTTCCACTGTCGAACCAGGTATGTTGCTCAAACCCTGCAGTAGGGACATACCATGTTAAAAAAATGAGGGGTTCAGGTCTCCCACAATGGTGCAGATGTCATATCGGAAAATATCACTATAGCCCTTTCAGCACTGCACAGCGCTATGTCCTTCTAGAAGCTGCAGCCAATGTCTGTAATTGGCAGAGTGGTCCTTTCCAAAATTAGATTGTTACCATGGCTACTGTAGTTTTCCACTAACCTACCAGTGATATTACCGCACACCATATTGTAGTAACGAGGTCCGCAGCCAGAGTGTACTTTCAGGTAGATTTATTGAGTTCAGTTACAGGTAGTTGAGTTGTAGAGATTCAGCCCCACCAGGAGCAGTCTTCCTGCTGCTCAGCCCATACTCCAACTGACACACTCAAGCATCCAGGCACCCAAACATTCCATTCAAGACTCTCACACCAACATTCCATGCGTCACATTCACATTGGCTGAGCAGCTAGGGAGTAAGTAACCAGATACATACAACACAGGTTACTACACATATTTAGTGACAAATTATTTATTAGAAGACTTAACATTGGTGACTGCAGGAGTATAATAGCACTCAACAGCATCTCCCGCTGTCAGAGGAGGGAGTGAGTGGTGGTAGCTGATTACGAACTGTGCTTCCTGTTGGCTCATTTGCAGTGGCTAGCAGCAGAGAAATCATGCAAAGCCTACTCACTATAAATAATTTTCAGACTATTTACACCACCTGTGGAGGTAATAGGAAAGATATTCCAACTCTCAATGGTTCCTAAACTGAAGTGTACAGCAAGATATTGCTACAGAGGAGCCTCACCAAAATGGAGTGGCAATATGCATATGCTGCTAATATACCGTCATGGAGCGACCCTGAATTCTGTGGTCTATGAGAGATAGAAATGCAAATCTGGAAGAGGGTGAGTATACTACAAACAGGGAGCCTATTTGAAGAGCCACTGGATTCATGCCATTCTGCAGCCACTGCAGTTTTTGCTTGATTATGGATTTACCACTTTTGACACATAATCAGTCATCTGCTTCATAATTTCCAGATCTTAACAAAAAAAATTGGTTCAAGCTCAAACAGATCAAAATTTACTAAAAAAGCAGTGATGGGGGTGTGGCCAAGATGGCGACTGAGTAGGACGTGCCTGCTCGTCGCTCCATCCCGCCGACAGGGCCCCGTTGTCACAGCCTGGCATAGCTGGCCCGGTGGTGTCCCAGGGCTTCCGCTCCCCCCGTATACGACAGGGGGAGCTAACGGAGCAGAGGCGGAACGAGGACGGCCGTTAGCGTACGGAATTCAGCCGCCGCCCATACATTGCGGGTGGCGCTGCACAGAGTGGCGTGATTTGCCTAATTGAGTCTGCTGGCGTGCGGCCTGACAGAAGCGCAGCTTGCCCTGGGCGGTTGCAATCCGGTCCCGATCGGGAGTCGGTTGGGCTAGGTCACTGCGGCAAGATCCTGAAACGCCGGAGGCTGGATCAGAACTGAAGCGGACAGCGCTGGGCCCGGGAGAGCGAAAGACTCAGAGGCCGGAGGAAGCGGGCCACGCTTCCCCCCCCCAGCCGATTCTTCTGGAGTACGGTTAGTGCCGCCGGGGAGCGAGGGTGAGCCAGCGAAACACCCATCCAGCCACAAGAAGTAGCACGGCCCCTGAGTCGGGGGGCTGGATGTCAGACCGGGCCCAGGGGCTCAGGACTGGAGGAATAGGCCCAGCGGGCAGCGAGTGGAGGCGAGAGGGATACAACAGGAATAATCCCCCAGACTCTGGAAGGAGCCGGGCCTGCCCTTGTGACTATTGTAAGTTTTAAGGGCCCGGCCCTATCAATCAATCAATCAATCATGTCACTTATAAAGCGCACTACATACCCGCGAGGGTCTCAAGGCACTGGGGGAAGAGGGGGGTGGTGCTGCTACTGATCGAAGAGCCAGGTCTTGAGGAGTCTTCTGAAGGCCAGTAGGTCTTGGGTCTGTCGGAGGTTGGTGGGGAGGGTGTTCCAGGTCTTGGCGGCGAGGTGGGAGAAGGATCTGCCGCCGGCGGTCGTTTTCCGGATGCGGGGGACTGTGGCGAGGGCGAGGCTGGTCGAGCGGAGCTGGCGGGTGGGGGTGTAGAAGCTGAGTCGTCTGTTGAGGTAGGCTGGTCCGGAGTTGTGGAGTGCTTTGTGTGCGTGGGTGAGGAGCTTGAAGGTTATCCTCTTGTTGACAGGGAGCCAGTGCAGGTCTCTCAGGTGGGGTGTGATGTGGCTGCGTCGGGGGATGTCGAGGATAAGACGTGCAGAGGCGTTCTGGATGCGTTGCAGCCGTCTCAGGAGCTTAGCCGTCGTTCCTGCGTAGAGGGCGTTTCCGTAGTCCAGCCTGCTGGTGACGAGGGCCTGGGTGACTGTTTTTCTTGTTTCGGTGGGGATCCACTTGAAGATCCTGCGGAGCATTCGGAGGATGTTGAAGCAGGATGAGGAAACGGCGTTGACCTGCTTAGTCATGGAGAGGGTAGGGTCGAGGATGACCCCTAGGTTGCGTACGTGGTCGGTGGGTGGCGGGGCTGTTCCCAGTGATGTTGGCCACCAGGAGTCGTCCCAGGCTGAAGGGTTGGAACCAAGGATGAGGACCTCCGTCTTGTCCGGGTTCAGCTTCAGGCGGCTGGTCCTCATCCATTCGGCGACGGCCTTCATTCCTTCGTGGAGGTAGGCTTTGGCGGTGTGAGGGTCTTTGGTGAGGGAGAGGATCAGCTGGGTGTCGTCGGCGTAGGAGATGATGCTGAGGTTGTGCTGTCGGGCGACGTGGGCGAGGGGTGCCATGTAGATGTTGTAGTGGCCTCTACTGCCAAGGACAGTCCGCATTGAGAGGGCCCCCGAACTTAGGTGCAGTGAACCCCCAGACAGGCCGCCAGGAGGGGTTTTGGCAAGATTTCTATATCCCGAGTGCATTGATGGACCGCGTTGGGGCCCCTTCTCCTGCGAGGGGAGCCATGGAGGCCGACTTGGGCATTCACTGCCTATGCCTGAAGGCAGGCCCCTGAGAGTCTGGAGACGGGGCAGGCCCGAAGGTCCACACCCGAGCACAGTGCACCTCTGAGAGGTCCTGGGCGGAGAGAAGAAGTTGGGAGGTCCTGCGCAGAACGCGAGGGGCAGATGCATCAGCCCGGAGAACCACGCTGAGTAAGCCGACAGGACACCTACATGCTTAGGAGCCCAAGTGGGGAGAACACCTTGCACCCAGGAAATGGCGTCAATTAAAGGAAAAAAGGAGCGCTCCGTAAAAGATCTCCTCCTCAAGCCACCTACCACAAGTGCAGATGCGCCTCCCTCCCTGTCTGGAGGCCGAGTGGGCATAGAGGCAGGGGATGCGGAAGCCCCGGTGACACGTTCCTTCCTCGAAACCCTGTTTGCCTCACTGAAAGATGACCTGCACACCATGAAAAAGGAATTGGCTCAAGAAATTAGGGAGGTTCAAAAAGACCTAGACTTGACTTGGTGCGAGATAGAGTGGATACGCTGGAAACGCAGGCTTCCCCCAGGGACGAGGAGATAGACCAGCTTCAACAGGAGATCCTCCGCCTAAAGGACCAACATCTGGACCTCCAGGCGCACGTGGAGGATCTCGAAAATCGCTCCCGGCGCAACAACATTTGAATCCGAGGCGTTCCTCAGGGGACAGAGGGACCAGACGTCGCCTCGTATGTAGAGGAGCTTTTCCGATCCATCCTAGGCGCCCCGTCAGATCAAAGAATCAAGTTGGACCGCACGTACAGAGTTGGCTCGAAGAGGCCACTTCCGGCACCTCCGGTGGACATCCTTACATGCGTAAATGACTTCCAGCTTAAAGAACAAATCCTCTGACAGGCAAGAGACAAGCATCCTATCGAGTTCTGGGGTCTCCAACCCCTTTTGTTCCGAGACATTGCGGCCTCCACACTGCAAAAGAGGAGAGAGTTTAGGCCAATCACGGCCCACCTGCGGTCCATGGAGATTCCCTACTCTTGGGGTTATCCCTTCCGGCTGATTTTCAGATGGGAAGGCAAGATACCACATATCCCTTCGCTGCAGGAGGCCAAACAATTGCTGAACTTAACAGAGGATGACCAGGGAGAACCCACTCAGGCCGAGATCAAAGGCAGACCCCGGAGAAGGGGGAGATGGCAGAAAGTGGGCCGCTCCCCGCTGCATCTTCATCCTGACCCAGAGACTATTGCCAGGGAGAGGAAGGCGGTCATAGCCTCTCTTGGAGAAGACACTGCCTCCCCGGATTGAGAGACCCAACGCTTCAGCATTGCCACACTGGGAGGGGGGGCTGCCCCTGGGACCCGAGGGTCTGATTCTCTGGTCCTGTTGACTGGGAGGGGCCTGGGCGGGGCGGGGGGGGCATAATGGGTCCTGCTGACATCTCACGCCTTCTCATGGGTTGCACCACCCAGGACTATCACACCGTCAGTTTTTGTTAATTGTTTGTTGTAATGTTGCGGGGTTATTCAGTCTTCCTCCTCCTTCAGATATGCTAGCCACTGACCGGAGGGACTCTCTCGCAGCCAGGGCTTCACCCCACAGCACCCTATAGGTCGTGACACCGATAAACCCCGCGGTTGCAATGGCACAGCTAGCCTCTCCCTGCCACTCAACAGCCAAACTAGATGACCGCACATCTTAAAATAATCTCACTCAACGTAAAGGGCCTCAACAACCCGGTCAAAAGGCGGGCCATACTTTCCTACCTTGAAAACACCGACACGCGTATATGTCTCCTCCAGGAAACACATCTCTTGGCCGGGGACACTCACAGATTGAGAGCTAAGGCGTTCCCGCAACAGATTTTCTCGTCCCACTCCACCAAAACAGCCGGGGTAGCCATTCTTATCTCCTCCAAGTTCACTGGCAGAGTAGGCCCCAAACAAGCAGAACTCAAGGGTACACTACTGGCCCATACTTTCCTACTAGGATCCCATACCCTCACTATTGGCACAGTATACGTCGTGAATGAGGGGCAGGAAGGGTTCCTACATAAGGTAATGTTAGAGTTATCCAAATCACCGGACTGGTCGTTGATATTGGGTGGGGACCTCAACCTAGCCTTTGATAACGACACTAACAGGTCGGCACAGCGACAGGGGCAGAGCGTAGCCCTTACTGAAGAAGGGAAGCGGATGTTGGCTGAGACAGGACTGGGAGACGTATGGAGGGCCCACCACCCGACAGATAGAGAGTATACCTTCTACTCCCACTCCCATAAGACCTATGCCAGGATTGATTACTTCCTGGCTACCAAAACAGTCATCTTGCAGGTCCAACAGGTAGACATACTTCCCTGCTCACTGTCCGATCACTCGGCTGTGAGTCTGACATTGGCCTTCCCGGGTTCTGGGCCTGCATGTTTCATTTGGCGTTTGAAAGAAACAACGCTTCAGCGCCCTGAAGTAGTGCAACGAATCACGAAAGCGATAACTGATTACCTAGCTGTGAATGACACTCCTGACACCCCCATAGCAACACTCTGGGATGCCTTGAAGGCAGTGGTAAGGGGGGAGTTTATTGCCATTACCGCATTTGACAATAAAACCTGGAGAGACAAGCGAGAGCAACTCGCGCTGGAAGTGCAGGAGTTAGAACGTATCCACCAGAGAACAGGCACCCCCAGGGTCTGGAGGCAGCTAGAACCTGCGCAAACTCAATTAGCAGGCCTGGACCTGGACAGGGCAGAGTATACAGCGCTGCGTCTTAGGCACTCCTTTTACACGGGGGCAGAAGTGGGAGACTGCTGGCCAACAGACTAAGGGTACAGCGGCAGTCCTCTAGCATCTCCACAGTGGTCAATGCGCTAGGACAAGAGCAGGCCGCCTCCGACCAGGCTATCGCCAAAACATTCCGACACTACTCCGTGGACTTATACAGAGCACAACAACTACCCCCTGATGGCCCTGCCCAATACTTGAATGGCGTGAGCACTGCCAAATTAACGCCTGACCAGGCCGAACAGCTTGAGTCCCCGATCAAATTAGAGGAGGTGATCTCGGCCATTTCCAAACAAAAACTGCTTAAGTCCCCAGGCCTGTATGGCTTTTCTTCTCTTTTTTACAAAACCTTTTGTCCCATACTATCCCAGATACTTACGAGGGTATACAACTCGGTTGGGCTTTCCTCCCCAATCCTGTCCACGATGCTAGAGGCACTGGTCACAGTAATAACCAAGCCAGGTAAGGACAAACGACAATGCGCGTCCTACCTGCCTATCTACCTCCTTATCGTGGACCTTAAACTGTTCACAGGGATCCTGGCGCAGCGCCTTTCCCCCCTTCTACCAGGATTGATCGACCCAGACCAATTGGGCTTCGTGCCCAGTCGCCAGTGCTCCGATAATACCAAACGCCTATTACACATCATTGACAAAGCAGAGCGCTTTGGTACGGAGCGCATGATTCTCTCTGTCGACGCTGAGAAAGTGTTTGATAGGTGCATTGGCCCTATTAAGCGTCGACAATGTGTCACTTTGGCTTACCGGAGAGATTCATGGGCTGGGTCCTAAGCAGCTACACCAATCCAACAGCCTCCGTCCGAGTTAATGGCTTCACCTCTACCCCCTTTCCTATTCAGCAGGGAACGAGACAGGGATGCCTGCTCTCCCCGCTCCTATTCGCCCTTTACATGGAGCCTATGGCCCACAGAGTACGCACTACTCCTTTAATATCCGGGGTGGTTTTTGGAGAGGGAGAGCACAAGATTGTTTTATATGTGGATGACGTAGTCGCTACCCTGGAGAACCCTAAAGTCTCACTACCCACCCTCATGGCCGAACTGGAGCAGTACGTGCAGGTGTCCGGCTTTAAGGTCAATGTCCAAAAGTCACAAGCCCTCAACCTGTCCCTCACCCCAGCCACGGCAGAGGAACTGAAGCGCGCCTACCATATTCAATGGTATGCAAAAAAGTGGTTCTGTCGGGAGAGAAACAATTGCTTTGTATCATATGGATACTAACTTAAAAAGTCAACAAAATAGACTGCTGGGATTGATTCACAGCCAAGGACTTTTTATACGGAACACACCACAACGACACAGTAATTTTTAAACACACCAAATGATCTTTGTATTGTATAAGTATCATATACACATATTAATGAATATGGCTGTCAAGAAAACAAATACAAATACGACGATAAGGTGAATTGAAGTGCAAGTGAAGTGACTTGTGATAAATAAATGGATAAAGTGCTGTACATATATACAAGTGGATCATACATGAGACAATTAAAAGATTATAATGTACTGTCCAATCATTAATGCATAGATACACAGCCCGGATACAACTTTGAATTGGGGTCCGTGAAGTTGCATGAACTAGTATACATTTAACGCCGACGTTTCGACCCTAAGTAGAAGCGCAACCTGAATATGCGTCAGGGGCGGGTCTTCATCAGGACGGGGTGGGAGAAATTAAATGTAGACAGCCGCAAATGTTTACATGGATCCTGTTTCATGAATGGATGAGGATCCAATGTGATATCAATCACAAGGAGACCTACACCAAAGGTTGTGGTCTCAAAGAATTCCGCATGTACTCCACCAGCCGGTTAGAGACGTAAAATTCACTTGCAGACTAACATCGGAAAGAATAGGTCAAGGCTCCCCGTGGGAACGATCGCTTGATGGCGGCGTCCTTCATTCCTAATTTTACGTCTCCAACCGGCTGGTGGAGTACATGCGGAATTCTTTGAGACCACAACCTTTGGTGTAGGTCTCCTTGTGATTGATATCACATTGGATCCTCATCCATTCATGAAACAGGATCCATGTAAACATTTGCGGCTGTCTACATTTAATTTCTCCCACCCCGTCCTGATGAAGACCCGCCCCTGACGCATATTCAAGTTGCGCTTCTAGTTAGGGTCGAAACGTCGGCGTTAAATGTATACTAGTTCATGCAACTTCACGGACCCCAATTCAAAGTTGTATCCGGGCTGTGTATCTATGCATTAATCATTGGGCAGTACATTATAATCTTTTGATTGTCTCATGTATGATCCACCTGTATTATATGTACAGCACTTTATCCATTTATTTATCACAAGTCACTTCACTAGCACTTTAATTCACCTTATCGTCGTATTTTGTATTGTTTTCTTGACAGCCATATTCATTAATATGTGTATATGATACTTATACAATACAAAGATCATTTGGTGTGTTTAAAAAATTACTGTGTCGTTGTGGTGTGTTCCGTATAAAAAGTCCTTGGCTGTGAATCAATCCCAGCATTCTATTTTGTTGACTTTTTAAGTTAGTATCCATATGATACAAAGCAATTGTTTCTCTCCCGACAGAACCACTTTTTTGCATAGTATACATACCCAGGTTCTGAGGGCCACAGGGTTACCCCATTATCGTTAATGGTTTACCATATTCAATGGGCCCAGGAGGCTATCCCCTATTTAGGCCTTCAGCTCACACAAGTACGCAATGCACCACCGCACTGAACTACACAGTGCTACTCCAGCACATACGAGACTGCCTACGTAGATGGAGACCGCACACGCTGGCCTGGTTGGACCGTATAGCGGCGATAAAAATTACAATATTGCCAAGGATACTATTTCTCTTCCAGACCCTCCCGTTAGCTCCTCCCTCAGGTGTGTTACGATCTATGCAGTGTGACTTGGAACACTTTATATGGCAAGTTAGAAGGCCCAGACTGAGCAGAGAATTATGCTATAGACCTCCAATAGAGGGAGGCCTGGCAATCCCAAATTTACCAGAATACTACTAGGCGGTGCAGTTGAGAGCCCTGGTGGAGTGGTCACGGCCAGAGTCCGAGAAACACTGGTTGTTTATGGATAGAGCCTTGGCTAAACAACCCCTATGGGGATCCTCTTTCTCACCAGAGAGGCGCACTCCTGCAATCTCTATTTCTCAAAGGTCACACACGCCACCCTGGCAGCCTGGGACAAAGTAGGGGCTTAGACCCGTGCACTCACGATGTTTCCTTCACTGCTAACCCCGATAGTACACAATCCAGCATTCACACCAGGTCTTGAATCAGGAGCATACGCTCAATGGACCCGAAAAGGACGCAGGTCTATTGGGCACTTCTTCGATGCTGACGGCCCTGTGCCATTTGGCGACTTCCGTACACAACAGAACCTCCCTGAGGGAGAACGCTTCCTCTATCACCAAATCAGACACTGGGTGCTGCATGCAGGTGTTCGGGACAGGGCTCAGAGGCACCTCACGCTGTTTGAGACATGGTTGGTGATGAAACATTCGGACGATCACCTAATAACAGAACTCTACGGGTTACTCAGACGTGCCCCCAGGACAGACAAATCTCCAGGCCAACTCAAGTGGGTGGGGGAGTTGGGGAGGATGCTTACAGGGAAAGAGTGGACAGATGTCTATTATAGAGCTCGCCACACGGCGCCCAATGTAGCTAGCACTGAGACCGCTACAAAAATTTTAACTTATTGGTATCTCACCCCGCAGAGACTCCACAGAGGTAACCCAGCTCATGACCCTCTGTGCTGGAGAGCATGTGGTTCATTGGGTACACCGACCCACCTGCTATGGGAGTGTCCTTGACTCTTGGGTTACTGAACTCAGGTACTGGATGACATTGATGACCACTTCGACACCCAGCTCCCTCGCTTCCCTGCGTATACCCTGCTGGGCCTCCCCAACTCCCTCACCTTTCCACTTAAGTTGCGGAGAGGTCGACAGATAGCACTGGTGCTGGGGGCTGCCCTCCAAAACATTTTAACTCACTGGGGAACAGACACCTCTCCTACTTATCTGGGATGGCTCCATCGGTTATGGTACACGCTCTGGATGGAGAGAGTCTCCCTCACTCTCTCCAATCCAGGAGCCTCGTTCCGGCATCTCTGGAAACCTTTGTTGTCACTTCTAACCTCAGAATTTAAAAAAAACTCACATGTCCCAGTTATCTGAGGTTACTGCGATTGACGGAACCCCTGCAGACAGCACCATGAGGAGAAGCAGAACCCTAGTAGGCACGTGATCCACTTGGAAGGCACCATATAGGGACCGGGTTGGGGGTCCCTTTTGCGTTGTTTAATTCCCATCGCTTCAGGGGGAGGGGGTGGTTGGGGAGGGTTGTTGTTCTTTCTACCTAGAAGCCATCCCACGCTGGTGGGATCCTTAGCGGTACTTAAGTGCACTTAATGTATTGTTGTTATGTTTGATGACCATGCTGAAATTAATAAAGAAATTTAAACCTAAAAAGCAGTGACGTGTTTCCACACAGTGGTAGGCCCTTCACACAGTTTGACTAGTCACTTTTGAGTAACCTAAATATCAAACAGGCCTTCGATATCCCACCTGGTTGGCTGAGACATAGAGATGGGCAGAAGGTGAATAATCTATGCTCACTGCACAGTAAAGGAAAGTGGAAGAGGTGCCCCCCCCCCCAAGCAACCCTGAGTTGTACAAAATCAAATCAAATGATAAACCACCTTGATGTGTCAACAGGTCTGCAAAGGTATTCCACAAGAATGATCAGTACACACATTTCTTCATTTATAAACATATAATGTACATCTTTTTATGACACAAGATGCACAGACTCCATTCATGTGTTCTTTGGTTTAAAAGAATTCCTTTATTCAAATCTTCTTAAAATCAGATTTCTCATGTAGCCAACGCGCTCGTCTCTTTCGCAAGAGACTTTTTCAGGGCTACAAAAATACAATATTATAAACTTTTTCAATAAAACCAGATCCTTTGAAGCACAAAGTTCTTGATTACATATTGTTCGATCTCTTAGTCATTCATCATAGGCTTGGCAATATTCTATTCTAAAAAATTTCAAATTTGTGTGCAACCTTTTTGTTGATTATTATAATTTTTATAACAACATTGTACCCTAATACATGAGGCTAGCATATCATCAATACATCCTCGTAAATCTTTGAAATTTTGAAATTGATATTCACAGCTTAAAGTTATTGGGGGGGGATACCAGATGGGTGGGCATTAAAGACATACAAATATAGAGAACATCAATCAGGGCATTTACAGATATTTGTATGTCGTGAAGCTTTGTTTAAGCCAGTGACTTCTACTTTAATTGATAAATTGATACTCTAAAAAAAATACTATTCTTATTTCATTTTCATATCTTTTTTATTTGTGATCAATTTAATGTTTTATCTAGCTACCTTCCAAAGTAAGTGTACGAATGTCATTATCCTTTACTGCAGAGGATTCTTTTCTGTAAAATGAGGCACCCATGTTCTAAGATGGCCACCACCTTGCTCTTGCCTTGCCTGAAGTCCTTTTTTATTTTATTTTGGGGACTCTGTGACAGCTTTTATATGGTTGGGTACTCAATGTCTTTAAGCCTTTTAAACATGGTCCCTAATTGATTAGCCAAGAGCCTCGTGTTCATTGACTGGCTTGACACACAGCAGATGGTAGAAGTCTTCATTTAGAAGAATCCCAAAATATGTAGCTTTTGGGATAAATAAGATGAAAAAATGACACATACGACTGTAAAACATTTTTAGCCACACTGGGCTAAAGAAAGCTCATTGAGTCATTTAATAAATGCGCTTAACAACACTAGAAAATGACGCAGGAAGTGATGCACTTGAGATGGAACAGATATAGGCCATAAAGCTTGGCGCTAGATTACTCCACAGAAGCTTCTTCTGACACTTCTAACTCCAGTCAGGTCGAACCACCTTGAGGAAGAACGAACACCAACATAGCTATCACTCACTGGGTTACTGTGGTCTCCCAGCTGCCCAGGCCTGGCCTCAGCTTACTTGGATTTACCAAGAGTGGGTGGTGGCAGGTAGTCAATAAAATGTCAACATCTATGTGCTCACACTTTTAAAAGTATTCATTTCACTCTTTTATTTTATTAATAGTTATTTCAAAATGTATTTTAAAAATCCATAAAACCATATTGGTACAATAGTACAATACATTAACCCTTAGAAGTACCATATTAATATTAAAACCAAAGCAGCACAAAGTTAGCACATAATCAGAAGAGTCTTTAATTATTATCAGCAATAATGTTCTTTATTCTATGCATTTGTTTACCGGTTTTGTATAGTGTGTACGAGATTCACAGGTGATAGTGCTTCACATAGTAGTTGTGTCCTTAACCATACAAAAGAGAAATTCATTCACCTGGGTAGGTTACAGCAAACAACATGTTATGGGTCTGGACACATTACATTATAATTATGTGAGATTAGATGATCATAAAAGCCTCCTGGTGCTGTACAGTAAGGGGCCGATTACGATCTCATTAGGAAGGCCTCCAGACGGGTTCTGGAACAGGCAAATCTGATTCGGAGCCTATGTTTCCGACCGATTCTTCCCCCGTTCCGAACGGCCAAGTACGATGCGAAGATCTCCTCTGCGTTGACCGAATCGTTTTCTGAACCCAATCCTGTCAGTCTGACTCGTTCGCAGCCGAATCGTGCCGCGCAACGGAGCCGGCTTCTGAACGAGCGAGTACAATGCACGATTAGGACAGCAGTATCGACTTGGTCTCAGCGAGACAAAACGGCTGTGGGAATCAGGCTTCGGGGGGCTGTAGCAGGCCCCCCTTCATCCGGGGCCCTCCGAATCGGTCCCGTGGGGGTACCCATTGGTCCCCTCTTTCCATGCATGCATAGTGTGGCGGGCACCATGGGGTGCCCGCCGCAGGGTGTACACTTTTCCCCACCCACCCCTTTTTGCTATGGGAGCCTGTGTACGAGTTCGGTATACAGGCTCTCATAGAGTTCAATGGGAGTCCGAGCGAACCGAGTCCGTCACCATACGGGTGCATCGGAATCGGTCGATCGGACTCGCGGAGCGCAATTCGCTAGGAAAGCCCTCAGGATCCGAGTCATACGGAGGGCTTCTAGCGAGATCTTAATCGGACCCTAAGTGTCCGAGTCACATAACAAACACCACCAGCCATGCCTTACATATGTAGTTAGATGCAAAATGAAACCGCTATAAGTTGGACAGTTGATCGCAAAGCCTTTTATGCCAATGCTCACATGATTGACTTCCACCTCCCTCAAAAAAAAGGTAGCAACCAACAACCTAGAACTGCATTAACCAATACGAAAAACATAAAATCAGCAACCGTTTCAAAATAACAATTGAATTGTTAGTCAATCAGATGATTATTACCTTAGCCTTTCCAATTCCTGTTTGCAAAATAGCCAGCCAAAATTTTATGTAAACGTTATGCAATATATTCAAACTACCATTCACACCCTCCAAGAAAACTTTATTTCTAAATAGCTAGTGGTCATCGTGGTACACAAAGCCTGATGCTATTAAGTTTCAAACAGCCAAACACAATATGCACTTTTTACAGTCTCCTTTCCAGAGTAATGTTTTTGGTACCCACAACGGTAATAACTTGGAGCCATGTTATGAAATTCCTGAATTGCGAATACCTATTTGCGACTTTTTGTGAATTGCAAAATGGTAATCGCAATTCGGAATGTATGAAATAAGTTGCGGTTGAATTAGAGAGTCGGTATTCATTCGGTTCGCTATTTAGGTAATCGCAAATAGCGATTACCTAAATAGCGAATTGGCTCACAAATAGTGAATGATATTTCTACTCCTGTCTGATGACATCACATCCAGGAAGTAGTACACCAGTGAACAATGGAGAGGATTAGTGCTGGAAGTGTGTGTGATAATCCATTCTTCATCTCCATCCATGCTTAAAGTTTCTGAGGCCGAGGCAAGAAAACGAAAAATTACATTTTCTGAAAAAGAAGTGGAGATACCTATGAAGAAATGTCTCCCATCGTGACAAAGTATTTGGAAAAGCATCACTTGCAATGCCAGAGTCTCAAAAAAATATGGAAAGGCAATGCAGCAGAAAATGAATGCAGTGAGAGTCACACAAAGATCCATTGAGGAAATCTGTAAAGGATCGTATGACCTCCGATCCAGGACAAAGTAAAAGGTAGCACGCCATCTTACTGAGGCCAGATCAACTGGAGGAGGTTCGCCCACTATCCCACCTGCTACTGCACTTGAGGAACTTGTGGAAACAACTTTGGAACCAAAGTCAGTGAAAGGCTTTGGCACAATTTACACATTAGAGATTCCCGGGACCTCTCATGGTAAATTAACTAGAAAACTCTCATAACTATACTAAATCCATAAAAGGCTTTCCATAAACACAGTAAATATAGCATAGGATTGTGCAAATGTGTGTATATCAAACGACAAATATGTATCAAATATGGCCCACACAAATTACAGTGTAACTAAATTACCCTTGCACATTCACAGTGCATCATGGGAGATGTAGTGCATTCACTATAGGCTGATGTGATTTTTTCCAAAGTTTATTTTTCCAACACAACAAAATTAAATACACACTACTTAGCCAAAGTAGAGAAAATAATAATGATTCAATTTGCAAACAGATATCCATGCCCATGGGAGCAATGTATCTGAAGTCGAGGTGCTTGAGGATTCCTTAGTGCAGTTTTGCGAGCCACTGGACGATAAGAGCCATGACACAACCTACAAATTGCAACCAATGTCCCACAGATAAAGTACACCCGCAACCAGCAAATGTAGTGTGTTCAGGAAGTGCACATAATGTGAGCCAGGAACCTGTAGTTAGGTCAAGAGGGAAAGACGTAGACATCACACTCGTCATGTGGCCAATACCCCCTCCCATGCGAACAGTGAAAGTGGTGACATATCCCAACATTTGCTGGTGTTTAGTGGCTTGGAGGCATCGATGCTTAGAGTTCAGAACCTGCAACAGAGAGATAAAGCTGGTCAACCAAAAAGTTACAAATATTGAAAAAAGTATCCTCACAGAATTAGAAAACATTGCAACAACCCTATCTGATAATCTATAGAACATGAATGAAAAGGTTGACAATCCAGATGAAGCTATGAAGCCCCTATGCATAAATACAAATTCCAACCATGTACAACATAGATGTAGGGAACGCCAACATTGCTGTATTGACAAGATCAATTAACAAACTCGCAATTGCAACATCTGTGTTGTCAAGGCGTACTGTCAGCCTAGAAATGGGGCACTACAGTGGTGATGGGGATTGTGGCCTCATAAAGGTAACAAATGCTATAGAGTCATTATAAACCACTCAGATAGCAGGTGTCAGTTAGGTAGAACGTCCTGAGAGTGAGGACCACTCTAGTGTCAGTGACACCATGAGTGTGCTTGAAACTAGGCATCGCAGTGCTGGAGGTGTAAATGTGGGTCCCAGCACTTCTGTTCGTAACAAATGCAAATCATTGCCCGATACCCTCATGTTTTATTTTATTTCCTGTGTGTCTGTACACATATGGCTAACTATATTCCAAATCTAATTGTGACATGATGTAATGTAATTTACTATCTAACATTGCGAGCAAAACATAGGAATAAAGGTTGGTTCATGTTTACCTGCATACATGCCTTTGAGTTTGATTTAAAAATAGTGTTTCAATAGTTCACTTTCTCGGAAAATACAGTAACTGGTAAGCCTAAGCGAGTTGCTACATTGTGGAGAATTGCACATGTGGCTACAATCTTGCAACAGATTTCTGCAGAGTACAGTCTGGCACCACCACTCATGTGCAGGCACCTGAATCTACTTTTTAGTTTTCCAAATATGCCCTCAATCACACTTCTGGTTTTCCTATGTGTGACTGTCACTGCTTGTGGATGGAGTAAATGAAATAGTAATGCATAGTTTTGCACATCACAGTTGCAATGTTAGTGCTTTTATATTTCAATCAAAATGTAACATAGGCTTATTACCCAAAACAAATGTGTCATCAAATTTTCCACTTTGCAGCCTTGCATGAATCCCACTGTGTCCGAATATGAATGAACTATGGGTGCTCCCTGGGAATCATGCTACTAACGCAGCAATGACATGTTTTGCATCACACGTCACTTGTATATTCATAGAATGTGTATTTTTCCTGTTGCAGAATAGATACTAAATGGCAGAGGGTGGGCAAATTGACACATGCGTACCATTTGCACAGC
The DNA here is from genome assembly GCA_963921515.1 of Calotriton arnoldi. Lineage (NCBI taxonomy): Eukaryota > Metazoa > Chordata > Amphibia > Caudata > Salamandridae > Calotriton > Calotriton arnoldi. The sequence goes on from CAWUFW010000700.1 coordinate 1,544,564, forward strand.
CTATGAAATTGGAGAAGTTGGCTACATGATCAAATTGGAGCATGGTTGTATGCAGTCAGGAGTGGTTTCTCTGCAATGGCGGAGAGCTTCACCCCCACTGGCTCAGAGCCAGCAGCAAAAAAAATAAAACGATATTTCAATACCGATTTTTTTTTTTTTAGCCGCTGGCTCAGCTAGTGTGCCCAGAGAGGAGTGGGGCTGAGGCATGGGAGGGGGGAGGAGAAGTGCTAGTGCACTCCCTAAGTACTCATGTGTGTTTGACCAGCCGTCTCAGGCTGACCAAAACTCACATGCTAACTTAGGTTTATCTAACCCGTATTGAACAGCCGAGTTAGAGAAAATCCACAGACTCCCTGGTCTGAGCAGAGTGTCTTTCTAGCCTGCTCAGGCCAATACCCGCGCTGCTCTGCAGCGCGGGGATTGGACAGGGAGTCTGTGACAAGCTTGCAATGTCTGCTGGGACAAGGAAGTCCCAGCACCAAGGCGATATGCGGGAGGCGGCCGGCAGCAGGTAAGTTTAACTTTAAAAAAAATGTTTTAATATTCTTATGATGTCCCCCCACCCTCCCTCGCGCCCCCTCCTGTGCTCCCTCCCGCGCTTCGTCCCGCGCTTCCTCCACCTTCCCCCCACCTTTCCACTTTGTGTATGTGGCGGCCGCCACTGTATGCAGTTCCTGTTCATTTCTAGTGAGATATATGTAGGTATTGATTTGCATTAACAAAGCATCAAGGAATGCACAGAAAAACTGCAACAATGAATCTGGGACACACCACCAGCTGCAGCAATTACACCTTGATAGCTACCAGACTCTAATTAATGCAAACTGCGTAACACCTGTACATGGGTGGGGATGCACTTACTGCATAAGGAGCCAGAGGTAAAAATATTAGGAACATAAATTTCCTAATTGCGATTCTCTCCAAATTACAATTAGGAAATAGGTATTCCTAATGTATGAAGCTCAGCAGGTTTCATTTAGGGATTCCTTGTGGGTCGCAAATCAACTTACCTCATGAATATTAATGAGGTGCATCCCAGTTTGCAACTCATTAGGAATCACAGCCATCTCAGGGATGGTGGCCTGCTGAGGTCAGCAGACAACCATGTCTATGATTGTTTTTTAATAAAGCAAACTTTTTTCTTTTCTTTTTAAATGCAGCTCGTTTTCCTTAAAAGAAAATGGGATGTGTTAAAAAAAATGAAACCTTGAAGTCCATAGTACCACAGCCTGCTCGTAAAAATATTTTTATTTACATTCTCAAAGGGGACGGGGTCCCATTCCCTTTTACGAATGGCTTACCACCAGTTTTAAACTGGTGGTAAAGTATTACTGCTCTGCGACTAGAATTCGGCCACAAAACAGTAATACAGACCACACCGATTCAATATTTGGAAGGAACGGCTTAAACAAGCCTCTTCCGAATACCGAATCGCAAATGCAAAATCCGATTCTGTAACCAGTTACCCAATCGCATTTTGTACATTCGAAAAATAATTTTTCTGGTCAAAATGGACCAATTCTGAGAATCAGGACGTTTGCGACCAGAAAAATGCCTTGTACATCTGGCCTAAGGTGTGTCTATCAAGCTGGGACTGTACAACAGCAATTAGATCAAGGATTACTGCACTACATAGCCTATACTTTGTGCATATCTCTTCCTCTGTTTGTTGGAAAACTGTGACCCTTAGTCTAAAGATCCTCTCCTGTGGTCTCCGCCTTCCCTGTAAACCAGCCAAAGTCATCATTCTCCTTCCCATGACATACAGAGCAGCCATTTTGGAAAAATCTGGTGCATTCTAGGGCAATTTATATAGTTTGCACATGATTAACATGTGGGTTGAGTTGATGGTAATGTTTGCCAACATGGCCGCGTAGACGTGCTCCGAACGAACTCCCAGCGGCAGCCCGTGTTGGCAATAATATCCGTTGAATCCTGGCTCGTGTGGGCTGAAAAACGAGCTTCTAACTTGGTGGGAGACCTTCGCTCAAGGCCTGGAGGAGGATTGAGCTGCCGGGATCTTGTCCTCCAACCCAGAGCCCTGATCGGGCGGAGTAGCGGCCGCCATTTTGAGGCAGCTTCGGTGGGACCGGGCCGGTCCGTCGGCACTGCGTGCCCCTTGTACCCCTGCGGATGGGGGAAATTACACCTACAGCTCCGATTCAAGTGGGGAGTCTTCGGCGAGTGGGGCGGCACGGAGGACGACCCCGGCTAGTCGCTGTGGGGCCGCTGTGCTGGGGGGGCCGGACGCTGGCTCTCCGTTGCGCCGGTGGTCGGTGCCCTTAGCAGAGACTGGAACCCTCTGAGTGGAGACGGGACGACTCGAGAGAGTTCGTGAGTCGATGTGCCCCATGGGACCCCTGCGGTGGGTGGAAGCAAACGGTGAGGTCGGCAGCTGTGGGAACTGAGCCGGGGGGGCTGTGAACAGACTGTCGTCCTCATAATCCTGCAGGGAGCAGTATCTCCAAGTGGAGACCCCCACCCCGATTGTCGAAGATTGGACTGCCATTAACAGATACGGACGGCGCGTTGGGAGGTGGACAATGCGCCGCGACAGAGACGCACTCACCGGGACCCGATCTGCTGGGTATGGGCCAGCGAAGAGATTCAAAGACCTGCGCACCTGGGGCTGGCTGGCTGTGAGAGACCGGGATCGAAGGAGATCTCCTCCGCCAACAAACCTGTGGATCAGCCGGGGTGAGTTGGACGAACTAGATGGGGGGGGTCGGTGGCCGCCCTGTGGCAGGAGGATCCGTCACTCTCGGTAACGGAGTGTATAGCTGTGTAGTGTCCAGAGGTCGTGTTCAATATCCCGGCATATCCTGGGGTCTGGAACAGTATCGTTCAGTGCGCATAAGACTCAGACCCCAGCCGGGGTTGAACCCAATCAGATAAGACCTAGGTCGGGAAAGCTTGTTAAGACCCAATCTGTACAACGAACTGGACAGTATGGGTAAAGATAAAACGACAAAATCACAATCAAATAAAATACTGAACTATGCCCAGCCCATATCGCATGGCCCGGAGGATAGAATCTCTGACCGAGCACCGGAAAAAGGAGCACTGGAGGGGGCTGGTGACGATTCACCAACCCTAATGGACGTTAACCGCGCCGTTCAGTCGACCAGAGACGACATGATCCGAAAGATCGACGACGTGGCTATCGACGTCAATCTGCTGAGGTGTGACCTCAGAAAGGTCTCGGACAGGGTGGCGAGTCACGGAGAAGGATACAGAGGCCCTGAAGGAAGAGGTTAAAAATCTTAGTGCCACGGTGGTGGAGTTGAAACGACAGGTGATCAAGCTCGATGACCGGGCCGAAGACTCAGAAGGCCGGTCAAGAAGGGGGAACCTAAGATTTGTGGGGTTCCCGGAGAGGGCAGAGGGCTCTGCGGTGGACCTCTTCCTGGAGGATTGGATCACTCAAGAAATGGCACCCAAACAGCTGTTAAAATTCTTTAGCGTGGAACGGGCGCACAGGGCGCTGGTGGCCCCCCCTAGACCCGGAGCTCCTCCTCGAGCAATCATCGCTAAGTTGTTCAATTTCAGGGACAGGGATCTTCTGCTCCAGCTCTCTCGTAGTGGACGACGATTCTTTTTTGAGGGTCACTCCATAGCAATATACCCTGATTATACCCAAAGAGTCCAAGAACAGAGGAAGACTTTCATTGCAATTAAACGACGGCTCAGAGACCTGAACTTGAAATACAGCCTCATGTTCCCGGCAAAGCTACGAGTGGAGAGTGAAGGCCGGGTCCTATTCTTTTTCTCGGCGGAGGAGGCGAGAGACTGGTTGGACACCAGGGCCCCGGAGGGGAGACGCCTGGTCCCTTCTACGAGCTCCGCAGGATCAAAACCCTCACAGTCCCCTGTGAGGAGTAGTAGACAGCTTCAGAGACAAGCGCCCCAAAAGAGAACGATGAGCTTGGGCGAATCACAGTCCTACGAGATGGCACACTGCAGGCCTCGGACCCAGAGGTTGTCCCGGATTCGGTGGAAGCAACGTCAGAACTTGAACACAGGTGGCCCAGGCAGTGAGCAGGACTGAGCTCTAAGAGCTGTGTATCGACTGCTGAACTGTACAGATAAGTCTGCGAGTGTCTGAACTGTGCTGAGACCTGGGAGCCAGGTCTGTTTACCTATGAAGGGATGCCAGGGGGTCGGGCATTCTGAGTATGGGGAAGTGGCCTCTCGATTGATGTGGTATTGAGGTTCTCCTTTTTTTCATTAGACTACAGTATAGGTCGAAGGTCTAGTAAATTGTTGGAAGCATTGAGAGCGCGGGCTGCCGTTGGAGCAGCAACACCCCCATCAGAGACTAGGTCCGCTGGGAAAGCTTGAGAGTAATCTCGCGCCCCGGTGTAACCAACTCTCTTGCACAGCGTTACTTGTTATGGGTAGGGAGGGGGCGGTATGTATGATGGCTTATATGGAACTGTATATTCACATTTACACTACTGCCCAAGGGAGGAGGAAGGGGTTACGAAGGTTTTAGTTCCTGGAAGTTTGTTTGTTTGTTTGGGAATCTACGGGGTCACACGGAATTACACCATGATGCACAAGTTCTGGTTGAGATGGGGGGGACACCCGGGACGGGGAGAGCCACACGCATTGAAAATACTACCATCTTGCCATGACAGTACAATTACTAAAGTTCCTTAATTGGAACGTTCAAGGGATGGCAGGCTTAGTTAAATGCCGTAGAGTACACGCTTTCCTGAAGAGGTACGGAATAGCGATTGCGGGTCTACAGAAGACGCAAATTTGGGGGATACCATAAAGTGTTTACACAAACGGTGGAGGGGGCAGATATATGCCACATCCTATTCTGGTTTTGCACGGGGGCATTGGTGTGGGTGTCGCCGGGGGTTCCGTTCCAGCACCTTAACCACATCCTGGACCCTGAAGGGCGGTATGTTATTCTGTTCGGGAGGTGGGAAGGAAAGGAATTATGTATTATTAATGTGTATGCGCCCAACCTGGACTGCCCCAATTTTTACCAGGAGGTGCTGAAGGCAGTGACACCATACATGGGAGCGGAAATTCTTCTCTTTGGTGACTTTAATTGTATACTTGATGGGACATTAGATAGGGAGCCCCGCAGAGACAATACCAAACCCTGTATGGTGAAATCCCTTATGGGTATTCTACAGGGTATGCATTTACGGGACGAATAGAGAGCGCGCAATCCTGATAGAAGGGAGTTTTCCTGCTACACTCCTGCAACCAACACCTTCTCTCGGATTGATAATTGTTGTCTCACGGCCAGACTTGCTGCCGCAACAGAGGCCATCTCTTACCTACCACAATATTTGTCTGACCACGCGCCATTGCTGTTTACCCTGACCTCCGCGCTGGGTAGATCGCCCATTCCATTATGGCGACTTCGAGCTGAGGCCCTTACAGATCCCCCATATGCACAGACTGTGAAGGAGGCTCTCCGGCATTACTTTGGGGAGAATTGGGGGTCCACCGCCACAAGATCCACGGAGTGGGAGGCCATGAAGGTTGTTATCAAGGGGGTCTGTATGAAGACCACCTATGGGGTCTACCGCCAGCTTAACGCAGATATTGATTCACTAGAAACACGCTTGAAAACCCTAGAGACTACACTACATCGGGCCCCTACTGATAAAACGGAGTGGGTGCGGGTTAAGGGGGAGTTACTTGAAGCTTGGTCGCAATTAGAGAAACACAAATACACCACCTATAGACAGAGGCTTCATATGGAGGGCGACAGGTCGGGAGCGCTGCTAGCTCGGCTGATTAGGATGGAGACGGGACACACTCCGATATTACAGCTCCGTGATACCATGGGAACATAGTATACACACAGGACGCGGTTGTATGTGAATTCGCGTCACACTTACGACAGACCTGTTCGACTGTAGCCCGGGCCGGATCTCTTGCATTTCAAGACTTTTTTAATGATATAGTGTTTCCTATACTTGGCGACGATGAGGCTGAGGCCCTTGGGGCGCCTCTTACTAGGGAAGAAATACTGACATCCATTAAACAGCTGAAGAACGAAAAATGCCCCAGGAGTGATGGTCTCCCGGCCGAGTTTTATAAGACGTTTGCCCCAGAGTTGGTGGATCACCTCCTTGAGGTACAAACAGAAGCCCTAGACAAGGGGGCACTTCCCAACACTATGATGGAAGCACTGGTTTCCATGATCCTTAAGCCAGATATGGATCCCCACTCCCCGAGCTCTTACAGGCCTATATCCCTTTTAAATATTGATGAGAAAATACTGAGCGGTGTCCTAGCGGCACGACTCTTGCCATATATGACTCAATTGGTCCACCCGGACCAATCCGGGTTTATCCCGGGTCAGAATACCACACAAAATTTGTACAGACATGCACACTTATGGCATGCGCCGGATCTCCGGGAGTCTGAGTGGGCGTTGTGTCTTTTAGATATTCGTCAGGCTTTCGACACTGTTGAGTGGTATTATATGTGGCTGGTACTTACCCGGATGGGATTGGGGGACAACTACTTTAGATGGCTGAAATTGCTTTACTGTAAACCCACGGCTCGGATTCGCCTCCGAAACCAGGTATCGGATAGTCTGGAACTCCAACGAGGTACCTGACAGGGCTGCCCCCTGTCGCCGCTCCTCTTCGCCCTTGTGATGGAGCCTCTGGCGATTGCCCTCAGACGACGGATGGAATGCTGGGGGGTTAGGCTGGGGACTACGGCCCATGTCATGTCCATGTACGCGGATGATACCATGGTATACCTCCGACACCCCGAGACAGCAGTCCCAGAGCTCCTCCAGGAGCTGACTAGTTTTGGTGAATTTCGGGGCTTTGCCTTAATCCGGGAAAATCTAAACTTTTCCCCATGGGTAGTCTGTGGGACATGGGGATAGAAGTCCTGCCTATAGTGGGAATGAGCTGGGTCACTGACACGGTTCGCTACCTGGGGGTCTGAATGACACACACGCAGGAAGCCTACTTAGAACATAATGTGGGGAGATGTGTGGAGGGGGTTCAAAAATCAATTGCGTTCTGACGAGACCTCCCCTTATCCCTGATGGGGCGGATTGCCCTAATTAAAATGGTGGTCCTTCCACGCTGCTTATACATTCTGCAAAACTCACTCTATCGTATCCCATGGGCGTATTTTCGCAGGCTGGATCGACTGTTGGTAGACCTCTTGTGGGGATCCAAATGGAAGAGAGTGAAGCTGGATACCCTGCAGAGGACGTGGGAGAAAGGGGGGTTGGAGGTACCTAGGTTCACCCATTACTATATAGCGACACAACTGCAGCATGCAGTACAATGGTGGATGAGAACGACAATTGGGAGAAACGGCTGTTGGAGGGCACTCATGGAGGGACTCCCCTTTCTGATTTCCTCATGATGGGATCAAGGGTGCCCGCGCGATTCCCTTATATTATTAGGCATGTGGCTGTGTTGTATTCCTCTTAGGGTGTCCATACACGGGCTTTCCTGTATCATGTCCTTATATAGGCATAAAATCCCAGTCCTTATTTAGGCATTAAACCGTGCACTCCAAATACAGGCATGGTCTCCGACATCCGTCCACCCTAACGTCACAACGAGTTCTTGAAGAACAGACCCTTAGGCTTCGGGAGTTTCCCTAGCACAGGACTATTGATTTCATCAAGGACTCATCTATTATGCATGAACCATTATACCTTAGGGGTTCATTCATGACGTCTTCCGCTGTCCGATTCACGTCAATGCTAACATTCTGAGGTACCTCTCAGGTATAAATATACCTTCCCTTGTAAACTAGAGGAGACCTCGACTTCAGAGGAGCCCGTTTCCCGGCCTGACGCACTGAGAAGACGCTGTCATCCCTGCAGGCAGAGAGTCCAGCTTCCAGTGATCTGACTTCCCTCGCGGGGTGTTGGAGTGCGAGTCTGGCAAGAGATTCCTACCTCTCTCATTCTTAAGGTATGGAGCTGACTAGAACCTAGAGGGACTCTTGGCATACTAGGCATACTAGACTTAACATACTCTTAGTATACCATAGTAAGGAATACTTCACCTACTTCATACCTCTCCCTACACCTAGGTTAGGTTAGGAACATTGGGGTAGAACTAGCTAAGAAACGCATCGTATGAGTACTCGCATTTTTAGTCTGTGTTATTTATGTAAATGACTATCTGCTAAAGATCATGCTAGCGCAGTATTATTTATTTCTGCTACTTACGCTGTACATTATTTATCTTGCATACTGTCTTGTGATCGTAACAGCACATTTAACTTACACCAGAAACAAGACTGTTCAATAAATCTTTTATTGAAACGCCCGTCTATTCTTTCTGTGTAACTTTGAGGAAAACTAAGTATGCACGATTGAGCTGAGTGAAATAGTTATCTATTGTTTCTACGACTCTGGGACACGTTCTGATTCTACAGGGAAACAAAGTGGTCATGTTTTGCGGCTGCCAGAAACTACTCCCTTCTTGTTTGTCAAGGAGTTTCTAGTGGCCTCTGAGCTAGCTGGCACAAGTAATTAAGTTTAATATACTCGATAGGGACATACTGACCTTAGTCCTATGTCAAACCTATAGGGGATATTATTCGAATGCGCAGAGCCTATTAGGGAAATAGGAGCTAAACTACATGATGCGCAAAACGTTTGGTAAGGCGGTAATTCAACGTTAGATACTGAGTAACTCAGCCGTGCCTTTTCTCTCAGAGACCCCTATCCATATACTCCAAAAGACGTCTGGAGTGGGCAGGGTTAAGTATCCGCCATGGCTACATAGAGAAGTACCCTATATATTAGCTGTTTGGTTTGCTCAACCTTGAAGGATACAGTGTTCCAAAATATTGTGCACCTTATCTTTGTTTCCTTGAAACTTGTTCTACATTTCTCAAACAACAAAATGCCTGACTCCGACACTGAGACCGGAAACGGTGGAGCTGCGGATCAGCCAGCTGCAACAGCTTATAACATCACAGGTTTTATTGAAACCGAGGAGGGTGTTATAGACATCCCTCAAAACTTAAGAAGAGCCATCACTCTAAAACTTATAAAACAATGCCTACCACCAAGAGGCGGTAGAGCAGTTTTCGTGATAGAGGCACACGAATCCTTTCAGACAGAGGTATTCTATTCATGGGTAATATTTCCTGAATCCAATCCAGTAACACACATGTTTCACTTCTACAAAGAAGATGATCCACCAGAGGAATACATTCCTTTCGAGGATATAGAAATTCCATTAACATACCAGGAGCATCAGCTCTGGTTTAAAGGCGCCCTAAAACATCACAGAAACATTACCAGGCTCGGTCCACTAGGTAGACCAGGAGCAATATGGCCGATTCTAGCCGGCTACACACCTCATCCTGACCTGGATATAATGTCAGATGAGGAACTACTTGTTCAACTACAAGAATTAATAAAAATATACAGACAATTGGTCCAATATGTCATGCGGACTTTCACAGTCAAACAACCACTGACACTTCCAAATCCAACTCCTCAACAGGGGAATACACTAAAAATTACACCACAGACTCTATACGCAGTCATGGGTAAAATGCCCACAAAACGTGAGCAAATTCCATTCTGGATAGCTAAAAAATTACTCAAATCGAAGCAGTATTTCCAAATACTAGCCCGTATGAGAAACACAGAATCCTAACAATCAGTTTACCGATGGGGATCACACCACAACTGGAAGACTGCACCACTTGGGGCTCAGTCTTTGCTGCAATCTATACTAAAACACATGGCATTCCATCAATTGCGGTAATACCTGATGTCCTGAAACAAATTCAAAATGAATACGGGGCAGAGCCTGCTCTAAATTTAGGTATGAAATTACTGAAAAATTTCGACCAGGTCTCAACAATAATATTATCTAATATTAAAGGGAGGCAGCAGCAGTGGCGATCCGCCAAAAATTAAGGGAATTCGATGTTACAGAACATCAAACTGAACTACCCAGAATAATTGAACAATTTTATGCAGAATTAGGCAGAGCTAGTTTGGGTGAAAGACCAGTGAAGCCGAAATGATCTGAAAGTCCTGAGAAGGACACAATAAAACAAACTCCTACATCTTCTAAAAAGAAGTGGGAGACTAATAAACAAAATTCAAACAAGAAACGTTCTCAATCCCGAGGTAGGTCTTCTCAAAAGGAGCCCTCTGAAAGGAGGTATAACCTCAGGAATAGGGATAATTGGAGAAAACCTGACAGGTATCAAGATACTGATACACGTTCCTCTCGTCCCTTTCAGATCTCATCACAGACTTCGGAAAGAAGAGGACGGTCAGAACATAGAGAAGAACGCGTGAAATCGAAAGACGACAAACACGCTCCGAAAAATAAAACAAAACCTCAATTCTCCAAAAAGAAAGTAGCAGGTCTAAAGATCAGACATGCCGAGAATACTGAGAACACAACTCAAGAACGGAGAATGGGCTCAGACAATGCTGGACAGTGCAGCAGAAGTCACAATAGCTCGCCAGAACCTGAAGGAACTTCTGGAGATAGTGGACTTGAATGAATACATTACAGTTGAGACTGTAGACACCAGGGTTAGTACTCCACAAAAGTTATATGAAATAACACTCCGGATGGAGGGAGACATACCTAGACAGGTGAAAGCACTTTTTTGGGAAAGACTATCAAGGGGTTATGACATACTTCTAGCAGAAAAAGACTGGCCAGCACAATTTGTCAGGGAGTGCCCACACGGCGAGGACATTATTATGCCTGCCTTCTCCAACCATATTCCAATTCACCTAAAATATACATATGCCAGGAAATGGGCAGTAGCCCAGGCCCCAGCATTATATAAAAATCATGTAGGATGGGATGAGGACTCACCTCACCATAAAATACATCTGAAACATGACCCACCTGCACAAAGGCAGTATCCAATAAAGCAAGAAGCTAAAAAACAGGTCAGGGAGAACTTAGATCAACTTGAATACCAAGGGGTGATTGAAACATGCACCTCCTCAATTAACAATCCTTTGTTTCCTGTCTCCAAACCAGACAATACATATCGTCTAGTTTTGGATTACAGACACCTAAACACTTGTTCTAAAACCTTTGCAGTGCAAAATGCACATAGCACAGCATTAATGAATAACATTGTGCGTAAAAAATACAAAACCACATTAGACATCTCAAATGGTTTCTTTTGTCAAAACATAGCACCTGAAAGCAGGTACTTAACAGCATTCTCCATAATGGGGACCCAGCGTCACTTTTGTCGACTCCCACAAGGGTTCAAGAACAGCCCAGGTTTATTCTCAGCAAGGGTAACGGAGTTACTACAAATTTATGACAATGAGGCATTGTCCTATGTCGATGACATATATCTGACGGACGATGACCTGGACAAACACTTGAACAGGGTGAGCACCATTATACTGGGCTTCGCCTCTGAGGGCCACAAATTCAACTTTAAAAAGTCCCGAATTGCCCATCTCAATGTCCTATTTCTAGGATATGAGCTTTCAAGTGAAGGCAAGAGCTTGGCAGCTAACTTTTTTAGAAAAGTGTGCGCTGCTCCAACCTCCAAAAACGCAAAAAAACTTACAATCCATCCTGGGTTTCCTCAATTTTGGAAGAACATACAATTTAAATTATGCAGAAAGGGTTAAACCTCTCTACGCATTAATCAAACCTGATTTTTCCATCAGAAACTGGACAAACGAACACACAGAAATCTTGTGTTCACTCCAGGCTAACATGTTAGCAACAAATCACTTACAAACACGTGTAAGTCAACTCAATTTGGTGATCCGAATAATTTCGGGTCAATGCGGATTCACCTACTTAACCTTCAATGAGGGTGAAAAAATACCAATCGCATACAAATCTCATTTGTACACACAAGCGGAAATGCGCTTCAGTTCAACTGAAAATTTTTTGACAGCAGTTCAAACCGCTGTAGCAAAAGAAAGAGCCTTAGCCCAAGGGAAATGCATTATTGTCGTAACCCCGGTACCAGCTTTAGAAGCGGTCACAAAAGCAAGCATTCCAAATGCTAAAGCATTACATCCAAGATGGACACAATGGGTTAATTCTCTTGCTGCAACAGATGTTGAATATGTTTTTGATCCTGATTTAAAAACACAAGCATTCCTGCAATATGAACAAGAATGTCCTCTGCCCACTGAAATTCTGCCTCTCGATCAGTACGAATTCATAATTTACACTGACGGATCCGCACAGCCCGCAACAGGGAGTAAGCAAGCTTACAGTGCAGCGTGTGCAATTGTTAAAGGTCGCATGCGAGATGGCATCTTCAGACCTATGGTCACAAAAACTCAATCTCTAGGAGATTGTACAGCTCAGCGAGCTGAACTACAAGCATTCAAACTGGCACTTGAAAGTACAGATCGAGAATTCCCCACACTGATAGTGTGCGATTCCTTTTACTGTGTTTAGTCGTATAATGAATATATACAAAACTGGCTTGATAATGGGTTCAAAGATGCGAAAGGTGGCACAATAAAACACAAAACGCTTTGGGAACAAGTAGTTCAGTTGAAAAACGAACTACCAAAGGCTCACGTGATCCACACACTGAGTCATCAACGTGATGGCGTTCACGTTGCAGGGAATTCATTGGCTGACGAAGCCGCAAAGGGGGCTGTTCAGACGGCTTCCGTAGCTGCGATCACTCGTTCAAAAACGAAAATAAACGGTGAGATAATGTTGGTTGTCAATGCTTCAAGCAAGGGCAGCAGTGCAGCGTTACCAAAAAAGTTTCCACTCAAGTACTCTTATGTAATTGATGCGAACAACGTTCCTTTTTCTCGAATCCTTGGAGTGGGGGATAGGGTAATTCCAAACATGGAACGTAGAGCAGCCTTGATTTATGAAACACATTTGGGGGAGGGTCTGTCACATCAAGGAATCTCTAAAACAATGTTGACGTTAAAAGAGATGTACTGGTGGCCTGGAATGAATACAGAAATACACATATTCATCAATAACTGCTTAGACTGTAAATTACAGCGAGAAAGCCACCAGACACCATGCTACGAATGTTGCCGCCCATTACAGACACCATTGTTAGACAGCATTAGACTATCTACGCGCCTGCGTCCTACTGGACAAGTGCAATCCCACAAATACTGAATCAAGGTTCCTATGGATATGGCCTCAGCGCTCGGCTGGCGCTCGAACTGTTATAAAAGATTTGCGAGTCTTTATCGGCACATACGCAATAGGCACGCTACATTCTGACCAGGGCCCTGCGTTTAGCTCTCGGGCTTACAAATAAGCCATGGCCAGTCTGGGCGTTGCATTGCGGTACTCCTCTCCATTCCATCCTGAGGGAAATTCGGTTGTGGAAAGGAAAAACCGGGACATAAAGCAGTCTATAACAGCTAGGGTATTAGGTTCGGGTGACGGGTGGGTCAAACATCTTTATGGGGTCCAACGCTCATTGAACAACCTGCCAAGAAGTTCTCTAGGGGGGGTCACTCCATATGAGGTCCTATTTGGGACAAGAATGTGGGTACCAGATCTCGATCACGTAGGCACAGTGGTGGACAATAAAACGTTTGATATCAAAGATCGTTTGGCTGTTTTACAGGAACTGAATGAGTTAAGAACGAAACAAAGCAACGTATTCCTACAGCCAACCACCACTGGGGAAAAACCGGTGGTCCCAGCAAGGCCTGTCTGGATTCCAAAAGTTGGGGATCTAGTCAGAGAAAAAATTGCGGACAAGAAGGAATTTGGACCTTCTTACAGACAACCAGTACCTGTCCTAGCAGTTCAAGGAACAAGAACAGTACTTCTGCCGCCCCTTGCTGGAAGAAAGGAGAAAAGATTTGTGTCCATCGACCTCATCAAACCACAGTATGTGGCCAATACTAAATAGTAGGCCTCGTGGACTCCGACCTAGTAGCAGATGCCCTCCTCTCACTACTATCCAAGAGGTTCAGACTGAAAGACTGATAACCATCGAGAATTCGGCTGTAACAGATGAAGGACTAAGCAACAATGCAATGGAACTCATCCCTCTTGAAAACCAAGTAACAGTTCGTCCAAATACACCTGTCTACACCAACGTGGCAAGTGATCAACTGGTTCCAGTGATTTCTACAAATCCTGATGCAATTCCAACAATTGACAGAACTGCTTCTGGCTATTTCATTAACTTTGATACGTTCTCAGAAGATCCGAGTGAACCTGAAACGACGCCAGCATCATTGAAATTCAAGCAGCAAGTACAAGACTTTCTTCACTTTCTGAAAAAAGACTTATTTGGTTTCTCCATGGATTGAACTCTGGATTACATCTGGACTTTTTGTTTTCCTGCTCTGGCTAGCTTTGGTTACAACTGTGAACATGCTTATAAGTGGCAGATACATCCATGTGAATACTGAAGGAAAAGACGTGAACGTACTTTTGAAACCTCATAAATCTTCCCATCGTGAAGCAAGAGACTTGTCATCAGTGAACATCACAGCCGTTCCTATACAGGATGGTATAGTGTGGGTCAAAACAGATTTTGATATCTTCGGCCCGAGGGTACAATTGAACATTCCACATTTGTTTAAAATTTCACTAAGTGATCTAATTTCATCCAGTACCTATTCTGATGATTGGGACTTTGAGACTGTAAACGACATAATGTTTGACCTAGAAACATCTGCTGCATTTTCTAAAAATGAATATTTAGAGGGTTCATCAGACTATGAACAGCTGTATTGCTATAACCACTATGGTCATCATTATTTGCATAAATCTGCATACCCTAGAAATGTGTTTATGTTTAACCAATGGGAGCATTGTCCTACACCACCACAAGGTAGTTCAAAAACATTTGCTAACAAGTTTCCATATTTTTCAGGGTACAATACATCTGATCCAGAAACGTTTTACTATAAAAATGTAAACAAAACAGGACTGAAAATTATGTTAACTAATACAAAACAGATTTACTCTGCAACATTTATTGCCCAATTGTCTAGACAGGGTTTCAACTTATGGAAAGACACAATAGACACAAATACTGTCTGGGGTACTAAAGATTGGCAAGTGCAGGTGATATAAGCTTTATTTAGAGCCTGTATCATCTCTGGAGAAGTGTGGCTCAATGGTTAGAGCGGCAGACCCTGATACAGAGATCTGGCCCGGGACCAGGGTTCAATTCCCGCCTTGGCGGGTCTTGGGCTCAATTTCCTCGGACCTGATAATTCTCGCCTCGGTGCCTATTCTAATCATGGGTCCCACTCTGCAACTCTGGGCAATAGCTTGCTTAATCTCCACAACGGCCCCAACAGCGCTGGGATGCCTGGCTTCACTCTGGGGTGCCCAGGAGTGGACATTTCACAGGGAAAAGCCAGGAAGGGTTCCACAGCGGTATGCGTACAGCGCCTGGACACCCCTTTGGGGGTATGGGTGCGCTTTACAAGTACAAATTTCATTTCATATCAAATTTCATCCCTGAACAAATAATGTTTTTGAATGAAACTGTCCAACAAACATCTTGTCTTGGATTAGCCAAGATCAAAGAGATGAAGACACCTTCTGTACCAACACCTGCCAGTGATAATAATAGACAGGCAGTGGTGACAGTTGACCAAATACTACAACTCAACAGATCTAATCCTGATTGGAGAAAATGGTTGATCTGGCCCACAGACATGAACAACTGTCAGGAAAGATTCCTGAATAAAACTCAGGGCTTTACTATTCATAGGCCAGACCCAAGATACGTCCAAAGACAGCATCCGGGGGTAGTAACAACATACAGTGTAGGTAAATTATGCCTCGATTGGGTTCAGAAATCTACACTACAGGATGTGAAACAACACTTATCCTTACTTAAAGACGACGCAGACCTTAGGGAATTCTTGCTTGGACCAAGAAAACCGTGTCAAAAACGTTTCATATATGCCGGCATTTATGCTGCCTATAATGAAGCATGGAAAGTGTCACAGATGGAGGCCGCAGAACGAATACGTGAACTTGAACGTATTAATTTAGAGAAAACCCTCTCTGTGGTCGACAATGGGTTAACAACTTTGTCCTCCAGAATATATTCATTGGATGGCATTGTATCCTCTGCTATCGACATACTAGAACAAGATTTGGCGATGTTACAGCAAGGCCAAACTCAATTACGTTCTATTGTGTTATTAAGCTGGACGCTGCAATCTTTGCGTGCGGGCTATGTGCCTTGGCGTTTTATCAACACGTCAGCTCTGTTTGCAGAATACAATCTAACTGAAAAACAGATCGAACTGGCACAAAGAGGAGCAAAGTATACAGTGCTGAGCATTGGAAAAACTGGAAAAGTTACCATTCACAGTGACAGAAAAACCAGCTACAGAATGGCTCATTCATGGCAAAATCACATTACCTGTGACTACTTTTCAGTTTCAGTATTGCCTCAGACAAATGCAAGCAGGCAAATATGAAAGGTTGGGTAAGGAATACATTAAGACATCATGGAATTTACTGTATACATATAGATGTTGGAGTGGGGATCGTGAAGTGTTTTTGAGCGGTACACACTGTAAACGTGCACTGAGCGGTTCACTTATATGTCAGGACATTTCTTTACACGGGGCTTGTAATGGTTCTGTGGCAAATTTGTCTTGCCATCAGCAGGGTACACCAGCTGCTGTGATTAATCCAACGTTTGGACAACTTTCTAATGGGAGTTACCTCATGTTGAACGATCAGAGTTGCTGCTGCATGTCGCCAGGCATCCCATATCTAGTAACGGTCAACTCCAGGGTCACTTGCTGTATGCAAGTATTGTTTGCCCCAATAGACACAGTCAGGGAGTCGCCTCTATGGCCTTCGCTGAACGTCTCTTTTATAAGATTTGATACTTTGAGCAGAATGAAAGCCATGCTTTTACAGCAAACAGTGCCTTTGACCTCGGCCAAAGAAACCTATGATCTACAAATAGCAAGGACTTCGGCTGAGATACAGACTTTAATACGTACAAACTGCCCTATACATTTCGTGGAAATGATAGGACGTATCTTTAACATGTCTGATACAACCGGAATTGTACATGTATTTAAGAGCATCTGCTCCGGTCTGTTAGCACCTTTCCAGGCAATACTCGGAATCATCCCGAACTTGTTGCCGGAATTCTATTTCTCTTCCTGCTATTACGCTATGGCCAGCCTATTCGCAGACATCACTCCGAGCGAAATGGAGAAAGCTCTCCTTTAACGAAAGTGCAGTGAGCGAATAGTACAGCTTTTGGCCATGACTCGTCTACGGGACCTGAATAACGCGTGGTTCCTGTCCTTCAGACCAATCTGGCAAGATTGCATCTTACCTGTTCTATGATGCCTGCTATGCGGTGAAGAATGCGTGTTGGACACCTGTCTAACATTTCCATCAGCAACGCCAACGGATGTCGATACTCTGCTGGTCCCGATAACGGCCCATGCTCTGTGTTGTCCCCAGAGGCTACCAATCCTGATGACAGCATTCATTGAGATCTCATAGACGCTTCCGGCTGCTGCTGAGGTATGAGAAAGATCTACAGGCACACAGGTAACAACGGTCGTGAACATTGCTGCGGCATCCTATGCTGAAAGCGATGCTTCACATCTCTGTGCAATTAATCTACTACACGAGGTGTTCCAACTGACACCAACTTCAGTGGACGATAGTTTGTCTACAGAAATAGATGATCTCATGTTTACACCAGACCCGTAAACTGACTTTGATTCAACCCACAGTGTTCCAGAGATGCAGTAACAATTTGGCCTTCATATTTCCAAAACTTGGAACTCTTCCAAAATTGAACTTTTTCCCCATTTTTCGAACTAAAATGGCACTTCAATCTGCTTAAAGTAGAACTAGCCTTATAGTACAGACTTCGCGGTACTTCCTCAGACACTTTGTCATCTTATTTTGTCTATAAAGTTCATTAATTTTCATGACATGAAATGACTTTGATTTTGAACAACTTATCGATCATTTTTTTTTTTGTCACATGTAAATATTACTGCTTATTTCATTCATATTGCATTTTATTTTAAATATATGCCTGAAATGAAAAGCAATGCTTAAAATGTACAGTACCTTTTGCATTCTAATAGGTTTTTTAAATGCCTTTTAAATGGTTTTATGAAATATTTTAGCAATATGCGGTACTCCATTTAATGTTTAGCATTTTAAATGTTTAGCATTTTAGTATTATCGTACACACGAAAGTGGAGTGGGTGTTGTATTCCTCTTAGGGTGTCCATACACGGGCTTTCCTGTATCATGTCCTTATACAGGCATAAAATCCCAGTCCTTATTTAGGCATTAAACCGTGCACTCCAAATACAGGCATGGTCTCCGACATCCGTCCACCCTAACGTCACAACGAGTTCTTGAAGAACAGACCCTTAGGCTTCGGGAGTTTCCCTAGCACAGGACTATTGATTTCTTCAAGGACTCATCTATTATGCATGAACCTTAGGGATTCATTCATGACGTCTTCCGCTGTCCGATTCACGTCAATGCTAACATTCTGAGGTACCTCTCAGGTATAAATATACCTTCCCTAGCCCTTGTAAACTAGAGGAGACCTCGACTTCAGAGGAGCCCGTTTCCCGGCCTGACGCACTGAGAAGACGCTGTCATCCCTGCACGCAGAGAGTCCAGCTTCCAGTGATCTGACTTCCCTCGCGGGGTGTTGGAGTTCGAGTCTGGCAAGAGATTCCTACCTCTCTCATTCTTAAGGTATGGAGCTGACTAGAACCTAGAGGGACTCTTGGCATACTAGGCATACTAGACTTAACATACTCTTAGTATACCATAGTAAGGAATACTTCACCTACTTCATACCTCTCCCTACACCTAGGTTAGGAACATTGGGGTAGAACTAGCTAAGAAACGCATCGTATGAGTACTCGCATTTTTAGTCTGTGTTATTTATGTAAATGACTATCTGCTAAAGATCATGCTAGCGCAGTATTATTTATTTCTACTACTTACGCTGTACATTATTTATCTTGCATACTGTCTTGTGATCGTAACAGCACATTTAACTTACACCAGAAACAAGACTGTTCAATAAATCTTTTATTGAAACGCCCGTCTATTCTTTCTGTGTAACTTTGAGGAAAACTAAGTATGCACGATTGAGTTGAGTGAAATAGTTATCTATTGTTTCTACGACTCTGGGACACGTTCTGATTCTACAGGGAAACAAAGTGGTCATGTTTTGCGGCTGCTAGAAACTACTCCCTTCTTGTTTGTCAAGGAGTTTCTAGTGGCCTCTGAGCTAGCTGGCACAAGTAATTAAGTTTAATATACTCGATAGGGACATACTGACCTTAGTCCTATGTCAAACCTATAGGGGATATTATTCCAATGTGCAGAGCCTATTAGGGAAATAGGAGCTACACTACAGCTGCAACATGGGAAAGCGCAATTAAAACTGTGGTGAAAAGAGCGCCGTATGCCCCGGAGGCCCCGCTGTGGGCAGTGATACTGTTCAAAAGAATAGGTCAAAATATGGCCACCACTAGATGGACGGCGGGAGGTTCCAACACAATGGGGGATCTATATCTGGGGCAACGGTTCCTCACAAGGGAGGAGGCTGAGTCGATGTTTGATTAGGGTCGGGGACAATATCTCCAGTATGCGAAGATCTCGGCGGTCGCACAGGAGATCTGGCCAACATTTCCAGATGAACCACCCATAACTGCCACACTCTGGGCCCTCACTTCGATGGCAGGGGGCCGCAGACTGGTATCCCATATATATAGGGCGTTAAGAGAGGACCTAGCCGCAGATCCGCTCCCAGTGCAGGCTAGATGGGATGGACTATTAGAAGAGCCCTTGACAGATTCAGAGTGGGGAAAAGGTACACGAAGGGGTCAAACAAATTAGTTCTAATGTGAGATTTAAGCTTACCCAATTTAATATTGTTCATCAAACATACTTGACTCCACATACATTACATAGAATCTACCCGGATCGCTCCGCTCACTGCCCCAAATGTGGTTATAACGATGCCCAGTTCTTACAAATGACCTGGGACTGCCCGAAACTGAAATTATTCTGGGAATCGATCTTAGAACTTTTAAAGCAGGTGACGGGGTGGTCGATGTCAAACTCCATTAAGCAGGTGCTTTTGGGACTTATTCCAAGGCCCAAAGGAAAGAAGCTTACACGGAGGTTCCTACAGCTGGGACTGGTGTTGGCAAAGAGAAGGATTGCAATCAGCTGGATGGGCTCGCTTCCCCCCACGATGGAAAACTGGGCTAAAGACTTAGAGGAATGGGCCACAGCGGAACTAATCCGCATGAGGCGAGTCCGTAGGGATGACAAATTGGAGGAAGACGCGAGGGCATGGCAGGTTATGATCTCAGAAATCCCCATTGGAGAGAGCCCCCTTTCACACACTACTGAGGGAACGCAGATGGACGGAGTTAGGTCGGAGGAGGGATCGCGGCCAGAGAACAATTCCGTCTGTGAACCTACTAGAAAGCCCGGTAGGGTGGTACTGACTAATCCGTGGCACAAGGTGCGGGGAGGTGTTTCCCAATGTGACCCGGGGGGTGGGGGGGATGGGTTGTTTATAGTTGAATTGCCTAGAGCTGTTTTTAGAAGCTGTATTTCTGTATCTGAACACAGTATGGAGTGGGTAGCACCAGATTTCAGTTGTAATCAGGTCCTTAACAGATATAATTGTACTGTTGTTTTAGTCCGTGTATTAGGAACCAACGAACATATGCGATATGTAACTGCTGCCACTGTTGTATTGAGATATTTTATGGATGGAAACAATAAAAATTGTGCAATTTGCTGTTTTCGCGAATATTTGCTATTTGTGACTGAAATGAGCATTTCTTATTTGAAAATCGCTGTTTCGAGTCGGTAAATTACCAAATCGGTAAACATTTGCTATGCTAAATTTAGGGCTGCAAATGCGTTTCATACATACCGATTTCAAAGTTTTACGACCGGTATTCAGTTTGCAACTGAATACCTATTCACAAATGTTTTGTACATATGGCTCTTAAGGAGGAGCAGTTTCTTTACATATCATAACCAGAGTATTTTCTCTGCATTTTCAAGGATTAATGGGCCATATGTACAAAGGCATTTTGCATTTCCTAACGGTGCAATTTCAAGCCGTTAGGAAATGCAAATTGCCATTTTGGTATATGCAAAAGGCATTTTCGATGGTGCAAGTTGCATCATGTAGAAATCGCATTTTTGGAATTTCTGAATAGGAAATCGCAAATTGGGGTTTCCAAATAGTGAATCAATAACACTATGTCCAAAAGATTTCCAGATTGAAAATTGTCTCAAAATGGCTATGTAGCAAATGCAATTACCATCAATGTGTATCAGGTTGTAACCAGGTGCAAACTATAAAATGTCACCCAAAATGCATCTGGTTCTTTCAAAATGGCGGCTCTATATGTCTTGGCTAAGAGGATGTGCATTTTGGCTGGTAGGCAGAGAAGGAGGAGGAGACAGTAGAGTATATTTAGGGTGAGGGTCACCCTGTTTTAACTGACTGAGGAGGAGATATATGAGAAGTACATACTGAGTAGTGGGGTAATTCTGGATTTAATTGCTGTGTTACAACCTCAGCTACAGACTCCAACAGTCAGAAGCAATGCAATTCCACCACATGTGCAGGTATCGTGTTGTCTACACCGTTTAGCTTCTGGCAGTAACCAGGGAGTCATAGCAGTGGCAGGGGGGTGTCATAAAATGCTTTTACTAGGTTTTACTAGGTTTTTCGGTGAACCAATATATTTATTTTCCAAATACTCCCCAATATTTGCAAGAGACTAATCTAATGTGTTATCGGATAACACAGTTTCCCAGTGTAATTGGTTTTGTTGATGACACGTATATTGCCATATGTCCCCCTCTGAAATTAATTCATTTATAGAAACAGAAAGAGTATCCATTCACTCAATGTTCAGGTAGTGTGTGATGCCTCATGCATCATATCTGACCTTGTAGCCAGATTCTCAGGCAGCACACATAACTCCTTTATGGTCTGCCACAGTGGAAAACATAACTGTCTGTCTCAGGGTGATTTTGACTGTGGCTTTTAACTTGGTAAGAGAATTGGAAACTCAATTCATACAGTGTCCACTAGTGTGTTTATAAAATGACCTAATAGTCTATCCTTCTCATACTATTTAAGGAGACAGTGCATATGCCTTGCGCCCTTGGATACTGACACCATACTTGCATCCAAGACTCAGAAGTGAAAGACCGTACACCAGGGCACATAAGACAATGCGATCAATAATTGAACAAACCTTTGGAATACTCAAGTCTCGATTCAGATGTCTCCACAAAACTGGTGGAGCACTACTTTACAGACCAGACACCTGTTGTAAAGTCATTGCCACATGTGCCATTCTCCACAACATAGCCATGAAGAAGGGTCTGTACAAAATCAACATAGAACCAGAATCAGACTCAGATGGCGAACTACCACCACTTCAGATTCAGCAGGATGTGACACGTGCAGCAGAGGTTCGAGCTCGACGCACAGAGATCACCAACAACTATTTTTAAGGTAAGAACGATGACCACATCTAAGAAATAGACAACACACATGATGGTAATGTTTTGTGCCTGACTGAATGTTAACCTTTTATTCAGGTTTTAACAATGGAATTCTTCATCGTCAACAGTATCCCTATAGGATGTTTTTTTTTAACAAAGCAACAAAGTTTGAAAAGACAAACATAACAAAGTAGTCTCATACATCTGAGTATCTACAAAAGTCACTTTTTATGGCCTCTGGTGTTGGTGGCCTTCTCAGCCGAACTGGGCTGTGGAGGTGGATATATCAGTTCCAGATGTGTGTCAGCGTGTTCGCCTGGTACAGTATCCATCTGGCACAGATATGGCACTGAAGCTAGAGTCATCTTCACTTTCAGGTGGCGGCAAAATGTTGGGGTCAGATAGGTTATGTGTCTGTATGTTTCCCAGAGCTGTGGTCACTTGGACGAGCATGCGTGCAACATCTAGGCAGCAGTGACCCATGCCATTTTGGATATTGACAGTTGTCCTGGCAAGTGTGGTTGTGACAACGGCCAATCAATCGATAGATTTAGTGCAAGCATCTTCGCTTGCCATGTGCTGCTTGTGCTTGCATCTTTGCCATGGCAGCAATCCAATGGTCTTGTCCTTTCTGTAATGGCAGCATTGACCTTGACATGCTTTGCAAATGTCTGTTAACAATTTTATCTGTTTGGCTTGCAGGTGCTGTACTGTGATGATGTATTTCTCCAGGCCACCAAACAATGGAGAACTGTCTTCCATGTCATCCGAAACATTATCATTGTGGACTGTTAGCTGCTGGAATCTACGGTGTCTGTGTGTCCTGCGCATAGATGAAGCTGTGTTCCTGCTCGACAATAGCTCCTCATCAACTTCCTCAAAGTCTGGTAGTGGTGCCAGGTTTGCTCTGATAGTAGTTGGAGTTGGAGAAATGGGTGTGGTAATAGCAATTGTGCTGTCCTCCATTTCCACATGTGTTAATTGCTTCGTCAGCCTCAATGGCTTCAGATGCGTCCTGGGTGTGACCTCTGGAAATGTATGTACATATTATTGTAAATAAATGATTAATACGTTTGCGTGATATTATTGAAAATGTAATTTATGTGTTTGTGACAAGGAGATTATGTATAGATATATGTAGTTTAATTAGCACACAGAACACCATGAAACTAAAGATGTACTACAACTCCCATAATGCATTTCCAAAGTACAGCAAACATTTTCATGCAGTTTTGCTAGATAAGATGTTGCACTTGAGGACTTACAAACAGTATATTATTTTAAGAAATTAACAGGAAAATGATTTACCTTGGATGGAGCCTGAAGGAGTGGCGGTGCCTATGTCTGACACTCCCACAACACTTTCAGGTTCAAGTGTCCCCTCAATCAGTGATTCTATTGGAGCCAAAGGAGGATGTTTGGAGGGTCCACCACCTGTGTCACAAGCCTCAGCCATCCTGCTGGCCACCTTCTCTTTGGTGTGGGATCTTAGGTCATACCAGTGTTTCCTAACCTCTGGTATGGTTCTCTGGGTGACACCAAGTGAGTTGAGGGTACTGTTCCAAATTTTAGTTTTCTGGGCCTCAGGAACAGATAATGATGCTTTCCCAAAAAGCTAGTCCATGTGTGCCACACATTCTTCGGTTAATAGCTCCAGCACCTTCTCAGAAAATGTTACTTTGTGCTTTCTGCTGCCAGTGTCCTTGTCCCCATCTTCCTTGGACAAGGTGTTTTTCATAAATTATATTTCCACTGCCAGAAGTCAGACAGGAGCACTCCTTCCTTCCACTACCTTACTAGGCTTCTGGGTTGTGACCACACTCTGTAGTTCTAAACTTCCTGGTTCTTCCATCATCATTCTGAATCTAGAATGCAACTTTTCCTAATTGGTATTTCTTATTTGGAAATCACATCTATGCGATGTCCAAATAGGAAATTTCCTATTTTCGAATGCAAATTTGTAGAAATCCCTATTAGTGGAATACTTTACTTTGCACATCTCGTTTTGCGATTTCCAAATAGCGATTTCTACACAATCGCTATTTGGAAATCGCAAACACCAACTTTCGTACATATGGCCCAATATAACTTGTAACATAACTTTATAGACTTCACCAGCGAGGTACGGCCATATCCTTAACTATGTCAATAACTGTCTAAGACCAGCAATTTCACTAATCCATTTAAGCACCATCTCTGTCCTTGAACACATAGATGGTGCTGGTTTTGGAAACACTACTAACCACTTTAGAAATTTTTATTCCACAAACTCTACTGACTTACTATGTGTAAGCTTCCAGATTACTGCTCCACGAAGAGCTGCGGTAATCTTCAAAATGCCCAGGGCCTCTGTACTCACTCAACTACCAGGCTTTGTCTAATTCGAGCAATAACATAACCTGTGCAAGTTACTGTATTGTTGGCTTTGTCAGTTTGTCCTACTAATGAAAGATTATCTGCTGGGTGAAGACCTAGGTAATAAAAAAATTAACACATGCCATATGGTTGACATTGATACTGATAGAGGATCTTATTTTGGCCTTCTTCCCACAGACCATTATTACAGTTTCATGTTTATTATCAATTTATTTTTATGGCAGTAATTAGCAAATGCTTTTTGTCAATGTTCTATCTGCATTTTCGGTGCATTTTAGCAACACAGCAATTTCTGCAAAGAGCAGGATGACGCAGAGACCATCAATAAAAAGAACATCAGCATTTGATAGCATTGAAATATATTGAAGCTCACTAATAAAAAGATTAAATAGAGTAGGCACCAACCCACAACCTCGGTGTACACTCTTGGTACATAGAAATGGTTCACTCAGCTCTCCAGTTTGTCATGAACTACAGGGCATTCTACCTTTGCTGCACTGGTTGTGCATGGAGAAGCATTACTCTGAATCTCTTGAAAATGCATATCTTCAAGAGCATAATGGGCAGAAAGGGTGCACCACCTCGAAAGAGATTTCACGTATCGGATGGACATGCTATGCTAAACACATGGATTATGACACGAAGGACTACATTTCCCATGAATCCAGAGGACTCTCCAAGACTTGCAAATGGTGACAGTCATCATAAATGCTTAGAGTATAAGTTCAGTGTGATCTATAGCGTCTTTGCCAAGCAATACAGCTATATAGTTGCTGCCTCTGGGACTTTGCTGTCAGAAATTCTGAAATCTTATTTGATGACAACAAAGGACTGAACTGGATTCAGAAAAGTATTTGCATTTGAACACTATTTTCAGGAGTCATCAAGTATTACCAACTCTTTTATTTTTGCACTTGTTTCTGTCAGAGGAGCGGAAAGGATCCTCGTCAAGCACAGACTTTAATAACCTTTCATAGGGGCATAAATGGTTTCAAGGTTTTGGGGTAAATAGAAAAGTGATTGCTGATTGTTAGGCGAACTATATGATATTGATGTACATTTATTATAGTAAAATATATGAACCAGCCATGTTGAAAGTAATTCGACCATAGGATGTAATTTCACATCTTTAATGTTACTGTTTTTTAGTAAACAACACAAAATAGCTCAGAGTATCATTACTATTTGTTAATTAGATTATAATTGTGTTTCAGCTCTAGCTAGACACAGAGGCCCAGATTTATCATTATGTAACGCAATGCAACTCAGCAAGGCAACTTGCTGCGCTGCGCTGCGTTGCGTGACAGAGAGGGCAGAAATGCTCCATGTCAATCAAGATTTGGAGCATTCCTGTCCTCTCCTTACGCTGGAGCACTCAGTGCAGCTTAGCGCCAATGAAGGCACCTTTGCACCTCGGTGTAACAGGCAGGATTGTTTTTATGCAGGAAGGGGCACCTTCCTGCTCGAAAACAGATCTTAGAAAGATGAAACAACGAGGAGAAATAAAGATATTTCTCCTTGGTGCACCTCTATCGGGAAGGTGTACACTTCTGATGCATTCCCAGGTCTACCAGTGTTGGTAAATCTGGGAATGAGTCAGAATACATGGGTGGATGTGTGGGAACACCCACACCCCACCAATGTAACGCTGTGTCGGCGTACTGTGACGGAAGGCAGCGACTTGCGCTGCCTTGCGTTACACCAGATTTACTAAGCCACGCAGGGTGCCTCTGCGTGGCATGGTAAATCTCATTCGAGGTTTTGCAACACCCTGTGTGGCGCAAGGGTGACACAAAACCTTGATAAATCTGGGCCAGAGTTTAATTCAACCACTGATAGGTGGAAATGCAGAAAATGTCAATAGGTATATAATATAAAATATCAGAAGATAGGTGCTGCCGTCAGCATATTATGAATACTAGAAGCCTACTCTGTGCAGACCAAGCCCGGAAGTGCAACCAGGCACTGTGACGATATCCAGTGTCTCTGTTTCTCTCTCTCTTGACCCATTCACCTTCCCCATGTCTACTCCCGACCAGCATATTGTCAGTGTGTGGGTTTAGAGAAGTGTGGAAGTACACATCGCTGTCGATGGATCCGGATTGCAAGGCTAGTGCATCTTCACACATTTCTACGAAACTGGACTTTAGCTGTGCTGTTATAAGTTAGAAAAGTAAATGCTGTATTTACTAAAGCTAGATTCATGCTCATTGCAGTTAATGTTTCAATCAACAGGGGTTGATTTGGCATTTCAAAAGCACAAGTATTCCACTTTTTCAAATGTAAATGGCTGCTCATGGAGTGTTTAAGGAAAGGTAACATTTTAATATGACTCCTTTATTGACAGAAGTAACATAGCCAACCACAGGGAGGCTACATCAGTCTGCAATCAGGGAGGCTACATCAATCTGCAATCAAGGCTATAAGTGCATTGTATTTCTACCCACATGTAATGTGGCATGATGTAATGTTTTAATGTAGGAACAAAATGTGAAGGGAAACAATTTGAATCATCCAGCTCCCCCTTCCTTGTTTCTCACTATATACCGTTACCAGTGCTTCATTTTCTAAAGAGTTAGTGCTGAGGCCCCAAATGTTTCTTTGGAGAGTGTCATCCACTGTTTCTGCTAGAACTGCCCACTTCAACCACTCACTGACATTGCCTATTGTCTTCCATGTTAGCAGAAGACTTACCTGCAAGGAGTGATAGTTATTGAACTTTTAAAGTGATGGTGCATAAATATCGGCTTCAAAGTGGACCGTGTGAGTGAGCAAAGTGAAGGCACCTTAAGCCCACCATATTTTTTAGCGGTTGAGAACCTACCTTCCATGAGATAATGTAAAAAATACCAGCGTAAAATGGTAAATGGTACAGCATAATTTTCACAAAAAAGAATTGAAAATCCAGGAGTTCTGACTAGACACTAAGCAAATATTTTTAAAAATTAGTATTGTACCACTGTGAGAGGGATGGGCGAAAATAGAATCTGGGAGGCCGGATGTGTCTCTCAATTGTGGCATTTATTTGGGAGAAGTCCAAACAACAAAACCCCAAAATAACAGAATGGAATATAATTGGTGTGTGAAGTTGTTGGGGTACGCTGTCAATCCTTCTCTTCTCTTAACGGTGTTCTTCTTATTCGCTTTTGTAATTTCCCTGGTCCGAGCTTCCTTGGTGGTTCGTCCCAGGATGGCATGAAAGACAGGGAGAGAGAGAGAGCGGTAAGTATACTGAACTAATGGTTTCCTGTTTAGGATAGAGACCGTCACCACACCCAGGAGTGCTAGGCAGGATTCCTGTTCAGGTGAAGGCTTAGGTGGTTTTTATTTCTCTGGGGCTCTTGTGATGGCACTTAGAAGTTAGGAAAGGGAATGTGCACAATGAAGGTAAGGGAAATTATGCTGAGTCAACGCCCTGTCCTATCCTGGTTGTCTTGTATATCTATTTCCCTCTTGCCTTTTCTACTGCTGTCCCTGGAAGTCTTTCTGTTTTCACTGTATGGTAACCATCACAAAGTAAGCGTCTTCACTATTGGAGGGTAAACCTACAATACACAATTCAATTGGCCTTCACCTCAGGCCAACCTTTTAGCTTGAATCAACCTTTACGGCCCAAAACAACAACAATCGACAGAAAGAGAGAGAGAAAACAATTAAATAAAAGAAATTACAGCCTTCGCTGTGCACTGCTGTCCCAGCGTTAGTTACGGTGCATACCCCTGACTCTTATGTTAACCCAGACCGTTCTTCCCACCTCCCCCCTCCTTCCCGGACACGTACCGCAGTAGCCGCAACTCTCCTGAGTTGCGGCGGGATGTCTACACCTCCTGGGGCAACCACCACTCTTCACTCCAGTCTTCCGGAGTCTCATCATCTTCTGCTGCTGAGCTCGATTTTGTGGCGACAGAGGATGTCCCTTCTCGCTCGCCCTTCCTCGCGCTGTTACTGGCTTTCTCGGCGTCCTCTGGGCCGGTCACATGGGAAGGTGTCTCCTTCTTCCAACACCGTCTGGTGGCCACGCTGCTCTCCTTAGCGTCTTCTGTGTTCAGCCTCCTGTCCGCCTCCTCCAATCCGGTTGCATCTTCTTTACCCATGGCCTGACTGTTTGATTGGCCCCTGATGTTCACATGCTTGCCTTCTACTGTCGTCAGCGACTCCACCATGAGAGACTTAACCGCTTCCTCTTTTGTTTTCCAGGGAAAGAGCTGTTGAAGCTGCTCGTCCTGCTGGGATGAAAGAGGTAAGTTAGGGGTGGATTTGGATGTCGGGTCGGGGTCCCTTGAGGGTAATGACTTATTCTCGGGAACAGGGCATGCTCTTCCTCACATCCCCCCAACTTAACTTTCTTGCCTGCAAGACCTGACTCTACAGGGTAACGTGATAGATAGTCAACATTAGTTTGGTGTCTTCCTTTTCCATGACAGGTATGGAATCGGAAGGGTTGTAATGCTAGGAACCATCTCAGCACCCGGTCATTGTGCTCTTTATTGCGAGACAGCCATTTCAACGGGGCATGATCCGTATACAAAGTGAATTCCCTACCCTCGAGATAGTTTCGGAGGGACTCGATAGCCCACTTGATGGCTAAGGCTTCCTTTTCTATTACGGCATAGTGCCTTTCCCGTGGGAATAATTTATGACTGATGTGTATAACCAGTCTTTCTTGCCCCTGTGAGTCTATCTGGGAGAGAACTGCCCCCAAACCCTGCTCTGAGGCATCTGTTTGCAAGACGAAGGGTTTGGTATAATTAGGGCTAAGGAGGACCGGTTCGGATGTCAGGGCGTGTTTTAACTGGTGAAAGGCATGTAGAGAAATGGATGATGGGTTTTTAAAGTTCTTTCTCTCTTTTAATATCCTTCTTTAATAAGTCAGTTAGAGGGGCGGCTGTTTGCGAAAAGTCTGGTATAAACCGCCTGTAATTTCCCAAGACGCCCAGGAAGGCTCTCAGGTCCTTTTTGGTTTTGGGAAAGGGTAGGTTTGCTGTGACTTTCTCCTTTTGGGGCTTTATACAACCCTCCCCCAAGAGGTACCCTAAATATTTCACAGATCTAGCAGCTATATGGCTTTTGGCTGGATTAATAGTTAGCCCCCCTTCTTTTAGGGCTTGAATTACTTTCACTAGATGTATCAGATGTTGCTCCCAAGAGCTGCCATGGATAACGATATTGTCTATATAGGCGGCTGCGTAGGCATTACAGGGTTTCAGTATGGTATTCATAAGCAGTTAACAGTTTCTGAAGCACACGCAATTGATATAAATTTGATAATACAATAATATAAAAGAACAAAAGATTCTCGTGTTCTTGGGCTTGTCCAGTCCTGTTATTTTGCAAATTCTTCCACTCCCTTACACCAACGCGTTTCGTCGCATACGGGTTGTAAACCCTACGACTTCCTCAGGGCTGGAAGTAATATAAATAATCATATTGTAATATGCCAAAGAACATTACTCATTCAGTTTTGCACCTCATAAGCCCAAACATCCCCTTAGTGCAATAAGGGACTATAATATTGTGCAATTATTACATATTGACAGCAAGTTCCATCAAAAAACATAATGCCATTATAAACATAATTACGCTAATGGAAAGTGATTCTGTGAAATGTCAATGAGATGGCCAAAGTGCAGTTTAAAGGTTAATTAACCCCCAGTGGAATAAGTGTTCCAATCACACAACAATATGTCAGAGAATGAAAGGACGGTACCTTAAAAATGGTTTTCAAACGTTTCTCTGTAGAATTTAAAAGCAAAAGCATGGAAGGGGGGAAAAAAGAAGAATCCCCTTTAGCTTGAGACGACAAGGGCATGAGACAACAGCTATTCATCACGTCCCATTAAAAACACCTATTGCCCAATTTTTCAAACCAAATCTTACCTCAAAAATGTCATCAGTATTCAAGGTAAAAACTCCTTACAGAAAGTAATTACAAGTCGTAAATTATATATCCAACGCGCGACCCTATAAGGCAAAATAACAACACTCTCACTAACAATTCATGTATCCTGTCGCAAAAATATGTATTATCCTCACTAATGCTTACCCAAAGGTCCCGCAGACTTTCCCACAAATAATTTCACTCAGGGTATTTATAAACCCCCAACACCGAATCGGAACCAATCCTTCCGATTATTTCAACAGGTCCCTGCAGTACGGGGCAACCTGTGTTGATACAGAGAAAAATAGCCGAAATTAAGTATCGGCAAAAACGTAACTTCATTAATTACCGGTCTACCTAAATCACGATGGTACATATACCTGTGTATGTTGTATCTTCGCATCACACCGGATATGGTAGAGACCAATTACGGTTCCCAAGCGGGATTACATAGTAATTGGCAAAAAGCGAAGAGGTGACTATACTCTCCACAATAAAATTGCGCCATCTTTAAGTGGCCAATTCGAAACAATAGTTTCACACTGCACTTACATAGCAAAATATTCAGTGATAAGTTTGTCTAGGATCCTACCGTGTAAAAACATAACCCGTAGTGAAATAAAAGCGCACATATCAATCGCTCATGCCTTGTCATATAAGTCCTTATCACACTTACAAAATCACCCTTACAGTGGTCATATACAGTCTAAAAAAAGAAAAAAATAATCTTTTATATATGCCATAAAAAGCTACAGCCTTCAATCACCAAGGAAGTATTGTAATTCCTGATCATAATTAAGCCCCTACTCCACCGCTCGTAAACGCATAATCCACCGTGCCTCATGCCTCCGTAATCTCAGCTCCCTGTTACCCCCGCGTGGATCTTGCCCAATGTGTTCTATACCATAGAACTTGAAGGTTTTAACGGGGCCTTGTGCAATACAATTTTGCACATGTTCTGCAATCGGATATCTGCAGTCATTACATTTTATTGCTCGCATATGTTCTCCAACCCGTTCTTTAAGTGCCCTTATAGTACTTCCAACATACATTTTTGCGCATTTGCACACAATAATATAAATGACATATTTCGTGCCACAATTGATATTAGACATAATAGTGTACATTCTACCAATATTGTCTTTAAATTGCTTGATCTTATGTTCCGCAAACCTACACATCCCGCAATGACCACATTTAAAGAAACCTTTAGAAGCTTGTGTTAACCATGATTCAGATTCCAATACAGTAGGATAACTGGGGCTCAGTAAGGCACCCAATGTTCTCCCCCTCCTAAATGTAATTTGGGGTTTATCCGTTAGAAACTCTTGCAAAGTTTTGTCCGCCTGCAAGATATGCCAGGGTTTATTAAGGCTTTTGCGTAGTGTAGTATTGATATGAGTATAATCTGTAATCAGTCTGATCTGCGCAGTAGATTGTTGATCAGTGTGTCTAGGTCTCAAAGTGGTAGTTCTTTTAATCTTAATGACCCTTTCCTTTGCTTTCAAAACATCACGATGCGGGTAGCCTCTCTGGATAAAACGCCTTTCCATGTCCTTTATACAAGTAATAAAATGTGTATCATTATTGCAATTACGTCTAGCTCTCAACATCTCCCCATATGGGATTGCCTTAATCTGATGTCGGGGATGTGCGCTTTTCGCATGTAATAATGAATTACAGGCAGTAGGTTTTCGATACATCTTACTCTGAATAAGCCCATCCTTGATATACA
This sequence comes from Calotriton arnoldi, assembly GCA_963921515.1. Classification (NCBI taxonomy): domain Eukaryota; kingdom Metazoa; phylum Chordata; class Amphibia; order Caudata; family Salamandridae; genus Calotriton; species Calotriton arnoldi. The sequence continues at coordinate 1,577,046 of CAWUFW010000700.1, forward strand.
GTTCCACATCAATAAATACCACATTGTTAGTACTCGACTGGGTAGTGAACCTGATGTTCATGTCATTGCCATTTAAATACTCAATAAATCCCTTCAATAGTTGTTCTGTACCTATCCATATCATAAGGCAGTCATCTATGAACCGCCCCCAATAAAGAATGTGTTCATTCCAACGACTTCCAGAGGTACCCCAAATCATAACCTCCTCTAACCAGCCCATAAAGATATTCGTATAGGTCGGTGAAAATTTAGAACCCATAGCGACACCTTGGGTTTGCCTAAACCATTGATCTTTAAAAAGAAAAAAGTTTTTTGTGAATATCAATTCTGTCATAGCCAGAATCATTTGTGTATGTTCCCAATGACAAGCCTGTTTCTTGGATAAAAAGTGATATAATGCCTTAAGTCCCAGTTCATTGCGAATACTGGTGTACAATGACACCACGTCAAGAGTCACCAAAATCATATCCGGGTCCCAAGTAAGCCTGGGCGTAGTTCGCGAAGTAGAGCTACGCGAAGCTACGCAAAGTGCAGTTCGCACTACGCGAGCTACGCGTAGCACTACGCGAACTGCGTAGTGCACTGTTCGCAATGATTGCACAGTGCCGGATGCTTGTCCGCACTGTGCAATCATTGAAAACGGCATCTTGCACAGTGCGAGCTGTCTTTTACTGCCGCTCGAGTAGATTTTTACTCGAGCGGCAGCTTTCTCAACGCAGACTGGTAGTTTCTCATCGCGAGCGGTCGCGAGCATACGCGACCACTCGCAATGAGAAACCTGACCTCCCCGCGTTGAGAATCTCGCCGGGATGTTTATTTTCCACGCTCGCGATCGGCAACTTGATGTTGCTGATCGCGAACGAGGAAAAAGTCTCGCCGGGATGTCATTTTGCTTGCTCGCGGTCGCCAACTTGACGTTGAGGACCGCGAGCAAGCAAAAAAGGACCGCTGCACTACGCTACGCTACGCGTGTTTGCACTGTGCTACGTGCAATTCGCGTTGTGCGAAGTAGCGCAAACTTCGCAAACTACGCGAGCGTAGCGTAGTGCTTTGCCCAGGGTAAGTCCCAAGTAATGTCTCCCAATAAATTCAGAATATGTGTAGTATCCTTTATATATGAAGGTAAATTCATTACTATTGGTTGCAGAAATATATCTACGAATTGCGATATACGTTCTGTAGGTCCACCAATACCTGACACAATGGGCCTCCCAGGTGGAAATGGGAGGCCCTTGTGAATTTTCGGCAAAGTGTATAGACACGGAAATCTCGGTCGAGTCACTTTAAGGTATAAAAATTCATCCTCATCCAGCAGACCACTTTCATGCCATTTTTTAAGATATCCATTAATAGTTGCTATTAGAGGGAATATAGGGTTATGAGCCACCTTCTCATAACACTGAGTATTGCCCAATTGTGAATAAATTTCGTTTTCATAGTCTGTAGTGTTCATTACCACTATATTCCCCCCTTTGTCTGCTTTTCTGATAGTAAGGTTAGGATTTCCCATTAATATCTTAAGAGCCTGTCTCTCTTGCAAAGTAAGGTTATCTCTATAGGGGCCTTTAGAAAGTCCCTTCTTCATCATGCTTTTATCCAGATCATCAATAACTAGTTTATGAAAGATTTCGACATTATTCCCACTAGTAAGGTTGGGAGACCAACGAGACTTAGTCTTGAGCCCACTTGATATTGAAAGATCTGGTCTAATATCCAAATCCTCCAATACCTTCCCAATAGTCACAGGGTCCTCTTCTAACTCGGTGGTCGAGAGCAAATTAACAGTATCCTGTATGTCTTCGATAGTTAAAACACTAGACACCGTATCAAATAATGCTGGTGTTGAACTTTTATTAGGCTTAGGGTTCATGGCAAAATATTTCTTAAGTTTCAAGCGTCTTATGAACTTGAACAAATCAATTTTAGAGGTACATAAATCCCCAGAGACTTCAGGACAGAAGCCTAAACCTCTCCTAAGTAGTGATATCATTGGATCCGTGAGTATACAATCTGACAAGTTCACTACCTCCAATTCTTTCTCCTTATCTGAAATTATTGTTTCTTGTCCCAAGAACGTGTTTTCATTCTCAGACTGTCTCCTTCTGATCCCGCCCCTCTTCCCACGCCTTGTTTTTTTATGTTGTCTACCTTTTTGGTCTGATCCCGGTTCCCCCTCTTTATACGGTTCACCTCTTGCATGAAGGAAGAGTTGCCTAAAGGGTGCAATTGTATTGCTAATATTCCTGACCCTCCTTCTATATCACTTTCGCTAGTTGGTATTGTGCTCAATTAAGTACTACTAGAGCTTGTAGACAATGGCTCAGACGGTTGTTTACCCTTATCAGCCTGAACTAAGGGGCCCATTACGATGGCGGGCGGAAGCACTACCGCCGTGCTGGCGGATGCAAAAACCACCAGTTACCGCCCGCATGCCGCAGCCCACACGCCCGCCAAATTACGATGTGAAAAGGCAGCCAAACACCGCCGGCAAGCCAGCGACGCCATCCGCCATCAAAGTGCGCCCGCTCACTTAGCGGCGCAAACCCAATGGAGACACACCGCCAGACGAAATCACGTACCGCCCGGCGTACAAATTACGATGCCGCAAACAAACAGCTCCCACGGCTAAGAGACACCGCACGCGAAAGTGAGGCGGAAACCCGAACGCCGAGCACAGACACCGAAGAGGCGACCCCCGAGCATGAATCCAGCACTGCAGGCCCTCCCCATGCTATACCTGATGCACCACCAAGGAGGCAACGTACCGCGGAGACGCAGGTAGGCACACACACAACAAGGGCACGCAAACAGCGCACACAGTGCAAGGGCGGAAAAGGAGGACATGGCACCCCCCAACACCCATGCGTGGACAAGAAACATCCACCACTGCACCCACAAATGTAACACAGGGCAAAGTGCAACATCTCGCAACTATCATGGGCACACCACCTGGGACCAGGAACTAACGACCCCGTCACGGCACCGCAGCACAGCGGCGATGACGCAGCCACACATGCGCACAACTCAGCGCTCAACCATAACGCCATGTATGCGTCGCACACAAACAACACAGGGACACAACCAAGCACCACACACACCAGCCACACCCAGAACGCACATGACACGTGACAGGCCTGCCACAGTCATGACCCTAACGCCCAATTCACGGACAACACCCAACGTCACACAACCGATGCCCACATGTCAGTGAAGTCACGGAACATCAGGACACACCCCTGTGTGACAAACATGGCGAAGCACACAGCGGCGGCAACACCACCCAGTAGAACATGGGCCCCGTCGGGAAGAGGTACGCCAGTACCACACAGAAACACCCATACCACCCTGCACCCATGAACCAGACATACAAAACGGAACACCAAAGAGCCCGGGGACCGACAACAGGTGGACCCAAGAATGACACCCACACACAAGGCCCAACGCATAGCGGAAACACAGCCTGCCGCCCACACACGGGAGAGCAGACAGCACTGAATGACCTTCCATTCCAACTCCGAAACCACATCCCGACCATCACAGATCTCACAGCAACCTCGGAGCCTGCACACTGCAGACTGCACACACAGCCGGAGCACGCCACCACATCGCCCCGCAGCAAAATGGCACCTACAACACACCTACCCAACTACGCCAAACAGGTCAAGCTGTACAAACACAACCTGATACAGCTACTGGGATGCGAACCCCTATCCCTGCTGAACGTAAGTTACCGACTGACTTACCGCATCGCATTGTTCAGCTGCGTCATACCCGTCTTCTACTGTCGGAGGTGTCCCTTCCACCATCCTGTGGAGTTGTGCCTCTCCAACCCGGCATGTCCAAGGGCGGACCTGCTACCACTATTCCACCCTCTGGACGCACACGACAGGGCCTGTTCAGCCTATGGGGGCATGGCGTATGTGGCGAACATCGGACCCACACTGCAATGGGACCACTGTACCTCCACACGACGGATCATGGATCACAGCTACATCGAATGTCACCCAGCATGCCCCATCATGCTCCTACAAGGGACAACTTACGAACAACACTGTGACAGCCACCATCCGCTACATTGGCTGGCAAACATGTATACCACCAAAGAAATGGAAGCCCTGCAGGAAGCCATCGCATACCTGACAACCTGTCAATTCGTAGGACCCCGGCGCAATCCCCCAATTGAGCCATGATGTCCGACACTGTACCCATGCTTAGCTTCCGCACGGACTGGCCAGTAACCACCACAACAGCCATACCAAACGACCTGCAACTGATACCACACCATCAACGACACTGCCATGACATCGGATGTGTCCGGGACATGCACTCCGTTCCCCATCACATCCAGGAACTCTGCATGTATCGGGGAGGCAGTGGCATGGGATATGTGTATCGCACCCACATGGACAGAACTGCACGTACAACTATGCCATGACATGGATCCTGCGCCCATGGACATATGCACCGCACAGTGGACAGGAATCGCCCGGCTGGAGTATGTGAGAGCTGCACCCCTTCTCCCCCTCCCCGGAAATCCCGTAACAGGACCTTTGCATGGACGACAAGTGCATACAACAACAACACGACCCCAGTGACTGTGACATGTCCAGTATCCACCATATGGCAACAACAAGTGGGACGCCGTTGCATGCACGTAAGCCCATGCCCTGATGTCAACTCACACGCACGCGTGCATGAGTAACAACAGCAGCACACCTGTCACATGGAACTGAGATGGACTGTGCCCATGATGCCAAGCGGTCTGGTAGGCTAAATGTATACCGTCTGTGTCAAAGTCCGCAGCACCGCAGCTACTTGCAAATGAACATTAGCACAGCAACAGCCAAGCAGATGTAACTCTGAAGCCCACATCCCACATGCAACAGCTAATCACATGTACCCCTACACCCTTAGCTATGTGTAATCATGCTCAGTATATCCTCCACATGCATACCGCTGCCAGTAGTGTCCACTATACTGCATCACAGAGGACATAAGTCACAATACATGGTTTGAAGAAAGAAACTGTCTCTGCTGATTCCTTTCACAAGTACGAATGTGAGATGATGAGAGTGTGTGATGTACACGGCAGTCGTGACATGACTATGTAGTCCACTGTCATTCGATGTCAACGCAAATGAGTAGCACAACTGTGGAAGACACACATGTGTCGTGTGAAGCGGGAGTGACGCTTCGCTCAGGTGGGTGGGTGTGATGGTAGATGCGCACATGCAAAGTTGAAACACGCTGTGTCGGGAGGGGTCCGGAACTGCACATTACCGCTACCCTGGGCAATGTCAAAGGCCACATATCGGGGGGGGATGTGAACACGTGTGTGCACAGCAGCCGGGCACACGAACAATGCGGTATCAGGCGTACACGTCAGCCCACCCTCTGTGGACAAGCTGGATCCTGTTGTGCGCCCGCCAGGCCCTTGACAAGGCACACACAGCCCCTGCCGACCAGGTGTATCCCCAACATGGTCAACCTGCACAGGCAATCCAGGGCACGGGATGGCAGTGGAGCATGGTGGGGGAGAGGACTCTGCACGTTCCTCCGGGACACATCACGCAGGCAAAACATCCTCAATGTGTAGCATGGCTCAAGTCATATGGAAGTATTGGGGGGACGCACACATCACGAGCAGGAGTGATGTCACGGAAGGTGGCTCGCACCATCCCACCCATTGCCTACATCTCCCCACACGTCACATGCCGTTGCAACAGAGAAGCCAGCGCGTGCGCAAGCACCTCCGAGCCCGCCCCAGTGAGGCAAAAGAGTGAATGTGTGGGTCCATCAGCCCCAGATGGACGCGGCATGGGCCGCTAGGGCAGCTACAGCCTCTGTGTGTCGCAGGTGGTGTATCCGGACTGCGGAGACTGCTATGCATTGTCTATGTTGCCCGGGTCTCGAGTCGGGGCACCACGCAGGTGGACGGCGTCCCGCCACACATCATGCCGTGAGACAGACCACTCGTTCAACTGGACCCACACATACACTCCTTGGCCTCTCCGGGGCGAGCTTGGGGCTGCATCTGCATGCGCTAGCCCCACAGTTGCAAATGCATATTGGGGGAGCGAGGGGAGGCCATGAGGACAGGGACAAAGACGACTGTATTAATGTCAGTGAGTTCAAGGAATGACCCTGATGTGGACAGGAAAAGACGTGCCCCGTGTGTATTGCAACTAGTCGCTAATCCGATCACCCTCCCATGTCCTGCATGTAAGCCCGCACCTAGCCCCGCCCACCCACCACATTGAAATTAGCACCAGCACAACATCATTCACATTCGAAGCACTGACTGGGGGTGACAACCATTGGACACACTTGTTGAGGCCACCCACGCGTACATGTGGGCCCTCCATGATCCATGTCACCTGCGGCCAAGTGATGACATGCGCAATGACGGAAGTGAGGAGAGCTGTCCGCCCCACGCACAGATGGTGCATCAGCTCCACAGACCCAGCAGCGAGTGCAGCAGGGGTCACATGTGCAGGGGCAGCTGTGCCTGGTGTGAAGGCACATTCAAATTGACAGCACATCGACCAATGTGTAGTCTGCCCACATCTACAGTCCATTATCATGCGGACATAGAAAATGAACATAGGGCAACACATCTGTGTGGGTGCACCCACTGTGACCAACACTGCGCAATCATCGACGTACTCGCCTCTGTGCATGGCCCACCACACAAAGGAGGTCACATTCAGTGCCACCATCCCACACACACATCCCTATCACGAGACATGGTGTGTCCAATAGTCAGTACTGAGTTAGCGCCCATCTGGAGGGTCCTGAACAGGAGACACATGCAACCCACTAGGCAGTCGGTGCTGTCACCTACTGGCATTGTGCAGTCAATGTGCAGGCCAGGCTTGCTGGGACTGAGAGGGGCAGCATGGCCCAGCCTGACATTCACACGAGCAACAAGTGCACTGAGACCTGCATTGGCAATTGCAGACGTTGGCCTGCACCCAGCTGGCCCGGGACGCCTACCTCCATAGTGGAACACGCAGGGTGCAACCGCGAGGGTCATCGGAGTTGGCCGTAATGGCCTGGCCCATGTTGGTGACAGTCCGCTGATGCCATGTGCACCACACAGTATGATGTGCGCACTGCATCTTCAGGTGTGGCCATGATGTGCACGTGGGTGCAGGTGCACAATGGACGGGGCCACAACATGCCGTGTGCATAGGCAGGGACGGCCAGTGGCCGGCCCCCACATGTCTGTTAGCATGTCATCATCTGCACATTGGCATGGGTGCATGGTATACGCATATGCACACGCATGTCATCTCTCACTATGTACATCTGCCACTTGGCACGTGCAAGGTTACGTGTCACATGTGATGTGTATTTGCAAGCACACAGCCGTGTTGGCATGGGGCTGTCAATGTGTACACCTGACAATGCTTCTGGAGGTGTGATCCGTACAGTGCTGCACATAGGGTGCAGTGGTGACATCAATGACTGTCTCATATCCCCTCGTGCCACAGGTCCCACTTGTCTTGGCCGCTCAGCCTGTGCCCACATCGTCGTTGGTGTGTGCCATACTCATCCAGCCTCGGAAGCAGTGTGATGCACAGCAGCCAGTCATGTTGCCGTGGTGTTGCCGCTTGCCGAATATGCAGTCAGTCCCCATCAGCACGCCTCACAGGTCATTGAGGCCTGGATCCCCATGTGCATGCACATAGCAATGGTTTGTGTCACTGCTCATTGCTATTGGTGGGAGACCTGTGTAAGTGTATTGTGGCTGTGCTGTCCCTGCATGACAGCTGTTCTGTGACTCATGTTCTTGCCCTGTCATATCAGTTATGTGTATGTGAAAATGCCATGTGGCATGTTGCTTTGACATGTCTCCACTCCCATCTTTCCTAGGCGGAGACCAAACATTTACCGCCCTTACCAATTGTTGGCAGACATGGAGGATTCTGAGGTCATCCGGAAATTTCGTCTGGACCGACCAACCCTGCATCGACTATGTGCCATGTTGGAACCCCACCTCCGTCCTCGCAGGGTGTATCCGACAGCATTCACCCCCACGGCTAAGGTGATGGCTGCACTGCATTTTTTCGCCACTGGGTCATTCCAGCACACAGTGGGCAGTGGAGGTGGGATGTCCCAGCCCATGTTCAGCATGGTGCAGAGGGATGTACTGGCAGCCATGATGCTGTACAGGAACAGGTACATCAGATTCCCCAGGGCACGTGAGTTGGCGGCAGTGAAGGGTGCATTCTATGCCCTTGGACGGATCCCACACGTCGTTGGTGCCATTGACTGCACCCATGTTGGCCTTGTCCCACCACAGGCCACTGAGCAGCTCTTCCGCAACCGGAAGCACACGCACTCCCTGAATGTGCAAGTGGTGTGCCTTGCGGACATGGTCATCTCCCACGTGTGTGCAAAGTTCCCAGGCTCGGCCCATGACGCGCACATCATGCGAAACAGCATATTACCACGACTGATGACCAATCTGCAACAGGACCGTGGCTGGATTGTCGGTGAGTATGTGGAGTTGTGTAGCGTGCTGGCTTAAGGATGCTGTCTACTGTCCTGTTTGAATTGCAACGGTTCTCTGTGTCCCCCACGCCCAGGTGACTCGGCTTACCCGAATGGGCCCTGGCTGCTCAGTCCATTACGAAATCCTCGGACCCCAGCAGATGACCGCTACAATGAGGCACATGGGAGGACCAGACGTGTGGTCGAGCGTACCTTTGGCCTCCTCAAGTCCAGGTTCAGATGCCTGGACCGCACCGGGGTGCGCTGGCGTACTCCCCACAGAAGGTGTGCCAGATAGTGGTGGCTTGCTGCATGCTGCACAATCTGGCCATTCGAAAGCAGATCCCCCTAATTGTGGATGACGGAGATCAACTAGGGCCCCAGCCTGCACACCAGGACAGCTCCAGTGAAGAGGACAGTGGAGAGGATGAAGCTGTGAATGTGCGTCTGCAGCTCATCGCCCGCTATTTCACTTGACGGTGAGTGACCATGTACGACGGCTGATGTAGCTGTAGTTGTGCAGGTGTATGTGTGCTCTGTTACTGGGGCCTTTTGTTCACTGAGTGCTGTGTGTCAATGGTCCATGTCCAGGTTGGTATGCCACTGTCAGTGGCTGTAGCATTGTGCCCTGTTGCTCTCTGAGATGTGTGTGCATTGCTTGTAGTTGGTGACAAGTACTGTGTGATGAGTGTGTGACACACTCATTGAATGTACTCTTGTTCTGTTTTTCACCCCTAGGTCCCTGCAGCCTCTCCTGTCCCATCGACATGCCACACAGCAGATGCTATTCTGCTCATGGTGGCGATTGCACATCTTGGAATAAACCCAGGACACATTAAGCCGATTGTGATCAAGGTGTATTTATTAACAGCGGTGACATGTGATTGTGTGCAAGGTGATGACAAATGTGGTGCATGCTGTGACAATGAGTTGACGGTCATGGCTGCGTGATGGTCAAGGTGTACCCATGGAGTTCTATGTCCACAGTCCAACAGACACATGCCATTCACATGGCAGTGTGGGGTAGGATCGTATTCCAAGTCAATGCAGTAGGTGGTCAAGGTGGCTGGCTGACTCACTGGCGTTTGGTGCGGGCGAAGTCCTCTCTGGACACCTGTTTCCTCTTCGGACGGCCCCTTCCACGTTTGGTAGGGAGGGGTGTTGATGTTCCGCTGGTGGTGGTTGAGGAGTGCTCACTCGCTGTGGACGCAGGGGAACGCGATGCTGCACGAACCTGCGCCACAGCAGGTGGTGGCGGAGGTGGTGTTGCTGGCCTTGCTTGTGCCCTCCCCCCCACCACCAGCTGGCCCATGAGGTCCGCGATTTGGGCCATGTGGGCGTCCATAAACCTCAACACCGCAAGGACCTCCCGCGTGTCGCTTGCCGACCTGGCCCATTCGCCTTGGGCCTCCTCATAGGCCCCAAGGACTCTGTCGATTGGCGGCAGGGCTTGGCTCCCAGGCACAGTTGGCGTTGGCCTGGCCCTGCTCCTCCTACCAGTACTGCTGCCACCGACCTGCCCACTAGCCACATTGCTCACCACGGTCCTCGCTGTGGCTCCCAGGGTGGACCCAGTCGGCCGGACCACCACTTGCGCTGGGGCCAGTGATGACGTGGTGGTGGTTGCGGCAGTGGGAGTGGCTGCAACGACCGTGGGAGTGGCCGCCACAACAGTGGTAGTGGCCGCTACGACAGTGGCAGCAGGGGGCTGTGAGTGGTCATCAGCCCTGGATGATGGGTTGGTGGGTGGGAGGGTGCCTGGGGTGCGGTTGGGCCCTGCCACACCAGATGGGCCTGCTGGGTGGTCCGTGTCCGAATAGGAGGACAGATCCTCCACATCCGTGAGTCCTTGTTGGGGGCTTGCAGGCTGGCTGTGCTGGCTGCTGTCTCCATCTCCAGCATCCAGCAGTTCGTCACCTGTGGGGGAATGAGATATGTTATTGTGTTGCACATGACAAAGTATGTATAGGTTGTCTGACATCCACAGTTCGGGCACAGTCGTGCACAGGTTTCCCGGACCCGTGTGTGTGGCTGTGCTATTTGTTGTTGTGTGGGCATGCCAATGGGACTGTGTGCTGTGGACATGTGGCATGGGACGGATTGGCAATGCCGATGGGTGTGTTGCTGTGCTCCTGCTTTTTGTGGCTCTGGTGTATGCGGACTCCAGACCCATCGTGGAGGTTGGTTTGTACTATGCTCTTGGGGTTCAAATGTAACGCTTCGAAACGCAGATGGCAAAATGGGGGTCAGCCCCCTGAAACGCATTTGAGATGAACTATGCTTTTGGGGTACATACTGTGTGCCATGGGTGCAGAACGTGACATGTGTTGTGGCAACATGACAGTGCATGGTCTGGGGTGTGTGTATGTCTGACATACCCTGCATATTTGCTGTCTGTTGTGATTTCTGGCCATGTAATTGGACGCATTGTTATGAGTGAGTGATGGTTGTGTGCCACACGACGTATTGCAGATGGTCCAATTCCTTGGTGTGCGTGCTGCCCTGTGCCATGTGCATCACTGCAGTGCTCGGGGGTGTGTGGCCCATGTTATGTGTGTTGTTGCTCACAGTGTGACGTGCGCTTCATTCACTTCTGGCACATGATTTGTCATGGGCATGTTTCTTTGCGTGACTACTGTATGTGGACCAGCTGTTCGGATGACATACCTTTCATGTGTCTGGGGCTGACGGATGAGATGGATGGTATGTTGTATGTGCATTGTGTGTCTGTGTGTTTGATGGGTCCAGTGGTGTTCGTGTGTATTTATGTTGTTCCACGCTGTTACGTCTAGTGTGGTATGTCTTACATGGGCGTAGTTGTGGGATGGGTGGTTGACAGGCAGTTGGGGCTCCATGGACAGGACTTCGATGGTGTTGCAGTTGTGTGTGATGGGTTGCACTGTGCCTGCCGTGTGGTTCTGTAATCAGTGTGACTTGTGCATGCAGACGTGGCTCCTTGGGTGTTGCTGTGTCTGTGATGGGTCATGTGGGGTGTGACTCTGTGCTTCATGTCCGTGTGCACATTGTTCACATGGTTGTGACAGGGAGCAGTGCTGCGTGTTCCTCTGCTACTTGACATGTCCCATGTGTTAGTCGTAATTCAGTCCTCATGCCTCCAGTCACCCCGCCCTGTCCAGTTTCCCACCTGCAGGTTGTTTTTGAGCGTGCACTGGACTGGATGCAACATGGTTATGGGCGGGGGGTGCTCCATGTTGCAGGTCTGTGGGGGTGGGGGCGGTGTTATGGGTCGTGGTGATGGCTGGACACCCACTGACACCGTTTGTCCTGGGGCGGGATGTCTACCTGTCGGCTGCCGGTGTGCACTGCAGTGGCTGCTACGTGGGTGTGGGGTGTGGGGGTGCTCCGCCTTGCTGTGCTGTAGGACTAGGGGCCTGGTGGGTGTTGTACTTCAGCTGTCCCCCTCCCACCCACTGCCTTTGTGTTGCGGCTACTTACCTGTTACTTGTCGGTTGGTGCAGCTACGGCTGCCACATGGGTGTGGGGGGTGCTCCACCTTGCTGTGCTGTAGGACTAGGGGCCTGGTGGGTGTTGTACTTCAGCTGTCCCCCTCCCACCCACTGCCTTTGTGTTGCGGCTACTTACCTGTTACTTGTCGGTTGGTGCAGCTACGGCTGCCACATGGGTGTGGGGGTGCTCGTTGTGGCGCTTCTGGAGTACTAGGGGACCTGTTGGTAGTTACGTGGCTGGCTGGGTGTACACATGCCCCCATGGTTCTGTTAGTTGATATGTTTGGGCTGTGTGTGTGGTGGTGCCTGTTGCATGTGTGAGTGATGTGTTGTGTATTGTGTACTGGACATGGGGGTGTTTGTCCCTCGGAGCTATGGCATGGTGGTAGTGGATGTGAGTACATAGCGGTGTGCTGGTATACATTTGTTTGTACTTACCAGCCTCCACTCCCCCTGGTAATCCGGTGAGGATCTCCGGATGGATGATGACTCGCACCTTCTCCTCCCACGCTTTGAAGGTCTTGTAATGCGCGGGATTCCCTCCGCCAGTCGTGGCAGCCAGCTCTCGATTTTTGCTCTCCTTCTTCTTGACCAGGCTTTTGATGTCGTTCCACCGTTTGTTTATCTCTCCTCTGTTTCTGGGTACGGTCCCGACTGCATTGACCTGGTCTACAATTCTGTTCCACATTCTTTTTCTGGTGGCTAGTGGTGTGTGCTGGACCTGGTTGCCATAGATTTGTGTGTGCACCTTGACGATCTCGTCGACCATGACCGTCAGCTCAGTGGAAGTGAACTTGGGCATTCTGTGTGATGCCATGGTGTTTGTGGTGCTGGTGCGGTGTGTGATGTGTGATGTGCAGGGGGTTTGTGGTGCCGGTGTTTGGTGGTGGTGGTGGTGGTGGGTGTGATGTGTGCGTATCTGTGGTGTGCTGCTGTCCTTGCTGTGTCACTGTGTCCTCTCCTCTCTGCTTTGCAATGTTGCAAGGGGTTGTGGTCTGTGGAGGGGCTGTTTTTGTACTTACCTGTTTGGGTGTGTCCTGATGGTCTGTTGTTTTCAGGTGTGTTGTGGCTGGTGTTCTGGGCTTTGTGGTTTATTTGTTTGTCCAGGGGTGGTGTGTTTTCGGGATGTGTACTTTGTCTGTGTATTTGTGCGTGGGTTGCTGTGTGGACTTGTTTGCCATGTTGTGTGTGTTTGTTTGAGTCCGGGGCTGTTTCTGTGCAGGGACGTGGCCGCCATGGCTTCTGCCGTGTCCATTTTCTTCTGTGTTGTTTCCGCTGGCGGGCGGTGTATTTGTTGTTTTTCCGCGCTCATGTCGGTGCGATCGTAATTTCACGTGCGGTGTCTCGACCGTGAGGGCGGGCGGTTTTGTGTTGTCGTGCGTCTTTCCGTCCGTGGCGGGCGGTTTGACTCCGACTCGGGCATGGGCGCGCGGTATTTTGTGTGTTTTTACCGCCGCTGGCGGTTTTCGGTTCGAGGCATCATAATTGCTGGGTCGGTATTCAGAAGGTGTAGGCGGGCGGATTTTTGCCGCTTTCATGGGTGGCGGATTTTTTTACGCCCGGTATCGTAATGGGCCTTTAAATAATCATATTTACTTGAGAATGTAAATACCCTTCCACTATTATAATCCAGCTCATCCCGTTTTAATTTTCGGGCTTTCCTCTGCGTGATATCGTTCTGATGATTAGATAAAACTTTCTTCAGAATTTCGTAATTCTTGGCTGTAGGTTCTGGCATATTTAATGCTTTGATCTCAGACTCCAGCTGTGCTATTTCAGTTTGACATTTCACAGAATCACTTTCCATTAGCGTAATTATGTTTATAATGGCATTATGTTTTTGGATGGAACTTGCTGTCAATATGTAATAATTGCACAATATTATAGTCCCTTATTGCACTAAGGGGATGTTTGGGCTAATAAGGTGCAAAACTGAATGAGTAATTTTCTTTGGCATATTACAATATGATTATTTATATTACTTCCAGCCCTGAGGAAGTCATAGGGTTCACAACCCGTATGCGACGAAACGCGTTGGTGTAAGGGAGTGGAAGAATTTGCAAAATAAAAGGACTGGACAAGCCCAAGAACACGAGAATCTTTTGTTCTTTTATATTATTGTATTATCAAATTTATATCAATTGCGTGTGCTTCAGAAACTGTTAACTGTTTACTCAATCTTGGATTGAAATATTGGGAGGATTTGGGTGATTATTCTCCTTTCTTGAATGCACAGCGGGATATTGGTATTGTGTTTTATACTGTTGTGTAAATTTGTATGAGCGCCTGAGGGCTCTATTTTTCACCCACTCTTTGTAAATGGTATTCATAAGCCTCTGGAACGTTGCAGGGGCACCATGTAAACCAAAGGGTAATACAGTAAATTGGTACAGTCCCCCTGGTGTGGAGAAGGCTGTCTTCTCTTTGTCTTGCTCTTTTAGTGCCACATGGCAATACCCTTTGCAGCGATCTAGAGTACTGATATACTGTGCCTCACCCAGTCGTTTGATCATTTCATCCACACGTGGAAGTGGATATGAGTCAAATTGGGATATTTTGTTAACCTCTCTAAAGTCAATGCAAAACCTAATGGACCCATCAGGTTTAGGAACGATGACTATTGGGGAATTCCATTTGCTGTTGGAGGGTTCTATAATCCCCATCTTAAGCATCTGCTGTATCTCGTTTTCAACAGCCTCTCGTCGGGATTCTGGTATCCGATAAGGACGCAGTCTGACCTTTTTCCCTGGAACGGTCTGTATTGGATGTTCTATAACTGAAGTCTTCCCAGGAGTTAGAGAAAATACTGACTGGAAGGGTTGCAAACATGAGTTTACTTCTTGTCTTTGCTGGTCTGCTTTGTTGATATAGAGGGGGAGGATTCTCATTGGTTCCTAGTAACGCTGGCTTAGCTCCTTCCCATTTTTTAAAAAGATTGATGTGAAATATCTGAGTATTGGTTTCTTTTCCGGATCCATTTTGAGACGGTAGATTACTGGAGTCACGCGCTCTATCACCCGGTAGGGACCTTGCCATTGCCCTAACAGCTTATGATCAGAAGTGGTCATCATAAGCAGAACTAGATCTCCTACTTCGAGGATTATTTCTTTGGCCTTTTTATCATATAGGGCCTTTTGGGGGCTTTGGGCTTGCTCTAGATGGGATTTCACGATGCTTCAGATTTGGTGTAAATGATTTTTTAGGTTAAGGACATATTCAGGTAGGGGTTTACCTCTTTCTGACTCTTCCTCTCACTCTTCCCTCAACATGTCTAACAAGGTATGTGGCTGTCGCCCATTAAGTAATTCAAAAGGGGAATACCCGGTGCTCTTCTGCTGTCTACATCTGATGGCGAACAGGGCTAGGGGCAACATATTTTCCCATTTGCGTGTTTCCAGTTCTAATAATTTTTTTAGCATCACTTTAAGTGTGGCATTATACCTCTCCACCAGCCCATTTGTCTGTGGGTGATAGGCTGAGGTCCGTATCTGCTTAATCTTGAGTTGTTGAAATACTTGTCTCAATAATTTGGAAACAAAAGGTGTTCCCTGATCTGTCACGATCTCCCACAGAAACCCCACCCGGGAAAATATGTTAATCATTGCTTTAGCTATCTGTATAGCAGTGGGCTGCCTCAGGGCAACCGCTTCGGGGAAGCGAGTTGCGTAATCAGCTAGGACCAGTACGTAACGGCACCCACTTCGGGAGGGAATAAGAGGCCCATCTATGTCCATACCCACCCTCGAAAAAGGTTCTTCTATTATGGGGAGAGGTTGTAATGGAACCCTGGAAGGGGTGGTCCTGCTATTTTTTTGGCAGATGGGACACTCTTTGCAATACCTACAAACTTGTTCATATATCCCCGGCCAATAGAACTTTTCTAGTATTGCTTTTTCTGTCAACCCGAAATGTCCTCCCAACAAATGATTATGGGCCCAAAACCAATACTTTCTCCCTATACTGGTCGGGGAACTAGCAATTGAGGGGTAAGGGTTTCCCCCTTTTCGATATAGTAGCCCCTTTGATAAAAAGAATTGGGGACATACTTGATCAGGGTCTTCCACAGGAAGGACTCTGTTCCGGGCCTCTCTTAGGGTTGGATCTTCTCTCTGAGCAGTGTGGAAGCTCCGAACGTTTTTCCATATGTCTTCTTCCTCGGACTGGGCTAGGGCTACATGGTTCCACTCTCTCTTTTCTGCCTTCTTCTGTCTTCGGCATTTCCAGGGCTTTCCTTGTGGCCATTCGTTTTCCTGTACCTGAGAGAAAGGGGCTGTTTTCCTCCATTCTTCCCCTTCTTTCCAGGTCTCTTGGAGCAAACTATTCATGTATTGATAGTCTCTTCCCAGAACCAGGGGCTCAGGTAGGTAGTTTGGGGATCAGTCCCTGTCGCAAGGGTATAGGTTTCATGGATGACTTATGTTGTATCTGTACTTCGGTAGTGGGGTATTGTTTATTATCACCATGCACACACTGGATATTTACCATGTCAGCAATAGATCGCACTCCCCCTGGGACCACCTGGGGTTATACAACGCTCTGTACATATCCAGAGTCCACTCAAGCCTGCCGGGGTTCTCCATTGACAGTGACCTGGTGGTGGTAACAAGGAACAGTTGTTGCCTAGGTGCCATATAGGACTTTAGTCAACCCTACATCCATTGGTTCTTCTCTTTGAGGACATGCATGTGCAGTGTGTCCAATTAGTCCACAATTAAAGCATTGGGGCCCTGGAGAAGATGGTGGTCGTGGCGGCGGGGTTACGGGTCCTGGCATTATTGTGACGGTTTCTGCTTTTCTCGGGGTTGGGGCATTTTGACCCTTGGACAGGGTCCCTCCGGGATGTTTCCACGGTGTCTCCTCCCTGCCTTTCTGTACTTCCTGTGCCCGATAATAGGTACTGGTTATTTCCACAGCTCTATCCAGGATCAATTAGGAATGTTGATGAACCCACCGTTGTATTGGGGGGTGTAGGGAAGAAAGGTATTGTTCCAAATATACTTTCTCTACTATCTCTTCTTTGGAGGATGTTGAGGTTCTCAACCACCTATCAGCCATATCCTTCACCCGGTAGTATAGAGCTCTCTGGGTTTCTTGGGTCCCTTCTTTGATTTGTCGTAAACGAATCCTGTAGGTTTCATTATCCATCCCCATCCTTTCTAGAATGCTCTTTTTAATTTCTTCATAAGGGGTGAGACCAAGAGGATTGGCAGCTTGGTAGGCAGCCTGGAGGTCGCCTGAGAGGAGAGGGCCAAGATATTGTCCCCATTTATCAGCAGGCCAGGCAGCTGACCTTGCCATTCTCTCGAAATTTGCAAAGAAGAAATCTGGGTCTTTTCCAGAGACATATGTTTGCATGACGACTGAGGGCAGCGTTGTTTGGGTCCTCTGTTGGCTGGGTGCATCTGCCAATTTCCCGATTACAGCCTCTTGCATTTGGCTTTGTTCGATTAAGGTTTTATGGAGCTTCTCCCTATCTTCCTTGGCTAGGAATTTTTCCATAATCTTTACCAGTTTTTCTTGGCCTTCCGCCATCTTGGGCGCGATAGCCTCCATTGTCTCTGATCCCACTTCTGCCACCTGGTGAAAGAGGGATGGGTGAAAAATGAATCTGGGAGGCCGGGTGTGTCTCTCAATTTTGGCGTTTATTTGGGAGAAGTCCAAACAACAAAAACCCAAAATAACAGAACGGAATATAATTGGTGTGTGAATTTGTTGGGATACGCTGTCAATCCTTCTCTTCTCTTAACGGTGTTCTTCTTCTTCCTCTTCTCTTTTGTTTTTTCCCAGGTTCGAACTTCTTTGGTGGTTCGTCCCAGGATGGCATGAAATACAGGGAGAGAGAGAGCGGTAAGTATACTGAACTAATAGTTTCCTGTTTAGGATAGAGACTGTCACCACACCCAGAAGTGCTAGGCAGGACTCCTGTTCAGGTGAAGGCTTAGGTGGTTTTTATTTGTCTGGGGCTCTTGTGAAGGCACTTAGAAGTTAGGAAAGGGAATGTGCACAATGAAGGTAAATGAAGGTAAGTGAAATTATGCTGAGTCAACTCCCTGTCCTAGGAATCACTGACTAAATATCGAAGGTCAGAATATCGACCTACAGAAATATCGACGCAAGAATATCGAAGTCAAGAACATCGACATCCTATCTACATTATGGTAAGTACCAAAATATCGGAAAAAAAATATCGATGTCAAAAATATCGTTGTTAAAAATATCGTTTTTTATTTAAGTTAAAAAAATAATGTAAAATAAAATAAATAATACATATAATTAAGATAAACATAGTTAAAAATATTTTAAAAGGTTTTCAAATTATAAGTAAGATATATGTAATGTAAAAATAAATTAAACATATACATATAATATATATACTTACTAATAATTGTTAATACTTATTTTAATAACTTATAATTTTTTAAGAAATATCATATAAATTATAAATACATCTATACACATAAAACAATAATATAAATAAAAATTAAATAAATATATATAACAAATTTAAATTGTTTTAATTATTTTTAATCTTTTTAATATTAATTATATACTACATTAACTAAAATAATACAAAAAATATTAGATAGCGGAGGTAATAAAATTACTATTCCAACTCCAAACAGTGCAACAGTAGGGAATAATGTTGGATAGCGTAGGGGTAAAAATTACAATTCCCACCCCAGTGAGTGCAACAGTAGGGAAAGTGTTGGATAGCGTAGGGGTAAAAATTACTATTCCCACTCCAATGAGTGCAACAGTAGGGAAAGTGTTGGATAGCGTAGGGGTTAAAATTACTATTCCCACTCCAGGGAGTGCAACAGTGGGGAAAGTGTTGGATAGCGTAGGGGTACAAATGACTATTCCCACTCCAGTGAGTGCAACAGTAGGGAAAGTGTTGGATAGCGTAGGGGTTAAAATTACTATTCCCACTCCAGTGAGTGCAACAGTAGGGAAAGTGTTGGATAGCATAGGGGTTAAAATTACTATTCCCACTCCAGTGAGTGCAACAGTAGGGAAAGTGTTGGATAGCGTAGGGGTAAAAATTACTATTCCCACTCCAGTGAGTGCAATAGTAGGGACAGTGTTGGATAGCGTAGGGGTTAAAATTACTATTCCAACTCCAGTAAGTGTAACAGTGTGGAAAATGTAGGATAGCGTAGGGGTTAAATTAACATACTTATTAATTAAATAATTTTTGTAAAATAAATAACATATTAATAATTAATTAACGAAAAAATTAATAATAAATACCAATAAAATTAAATTAATATTTACTTAAATAACATTAAATTACTTCCCACCCTATTCCCCCATAAACACACAACCCGCCACACATAAAAAGAACACAATGAATTTAATTATCAATTAATAAAAATTAATTACCAATTAATAATAAATTAACAAATTAATTAACAATAACAATAAATAAAAAATATTAATAAATTAATTATAATTAATATAATTATAAGTTAATCAATTAATAAAAATTAATTACCAATTAATAATTAATTACCAATAAATTAATTATCAATAACAATTAATTAAAAAATATTAATTAATTAATTATAATTAAATTACTTCCCACCCTATTCCCCTATAAACCCACAACCCACTACACATACAAATTAACATAATTAATTTCATTATCAATTAATCAATTAATAAAAATTAATTAGCAATTAATAATAATTACCAATAAATTAATTAACAATAACAATAAATAAATAAAAATTAATTATAATTAATATGATAAATTAATCAATTAAAAAAATTTAATTACCAATTAATAATTAATTAACAATACATTAATAATCAATAACAATAAATAAAAACATATTAATTAATTAATTATAATTAAATTACTTCCCACCCTATTCCCCTATAAACCCACAACCCGCTCTGATTCTAAAACGCAAAATGTACTTTAAAAAAATTACTAATTTCTAAACATTTAATACATATATTTAAAAATAATAAAAATACATTACAAAAAATGTTAAACATACATATAAAATACATACTAAAATACATAACACTAATATAAATATCGATATTATTAACAAAGATATTTTAGCTAACGATATTACTTACTTCGATATGACTTACTTCGATATAAAAAAACGATATTACTTACCTTAAGGTCGATATTCTGGTCACCGATATTCTTGACATCGATATTTTGTCCCTACGATATTAAAAACTCGATATTAGTGTCGGTCGATATAAAAAGTCGATATTTTGACTGCGCACCCTGTCCTAGCCTGGTTGTCTTGTATATCTATTTCCCTGTTGCCTTTTCTACTGCTGTCCCTGGAAGTCTTTTTGTTTTCACTGTATGGTAAACTTATCACAAAGTAAGCATCTAGACTATTGGAGGGTAAACCTACAATACACAATTCAATTGGCCTTAACCTCAGGCCAACCTTTAGGCTTGAATCAACCTTTACGGTCCAAAATAAACAGCAATCAACAGGAAGAGAGAGAGAAAACAATAAAATAAAAGAAATTGCAGCCTTCACGGTGTATTGCTGCCCCAGCCTTAGTTACAGTGCAAACCCCTGACTCTTACGTTAACCCAGACCATTCTTCCCACCTACCGCCTCCTTCCCGGACACGTACAGCAGTAGCCGCAACTCTCCTGATTTGCGGCGGGATGCTTACACCTCCTGGGACGACCACCTCTCTTCACTCCAGTCTTCCGGAGTCCCGTCTTCTTCTTCCGCTGATCTCGACCTCGTGGCGACAGAGGATGCCCCTTCTCGCTTGCCCTTCCTCGCGCTGTTACTGGCTTTCTCGGCGTCCTCCGGGCGGGTCACATGGGAAGGTATCTCCTTCTTCCAACACCGTCTGGCAGCCACGCTGCTCTCCTCGGTGTCTTCCGTGTTCAGCCTCCTGTCCGCCTCCTCCAATCCGGTTGCATCTTCTTTACCCATGGCCTAACTGTTTAATTGGCCCCTGATGTCCGTACGCCCGCCTTCTTCTGTTGTCAGCGACTCCACCGTGAGAGACTTAACCCCTTCCTCTTTTGTTTACCAGGGAAGGAGCTGTTGAAGCTGCTCATCGTGCTGGGACGAAAGAGGTAAGTTAGGAGTGGATTTAGATGTTGGGTCGGGGTCCCTTGAGGGTAATTACTCATTTTCGGGGAACGGGGCATGCTCTTCCTCACAACCACTATCCAGCATTAAGAGGGATACAGAATGTATTCTTTTCACTTACATCATAGATGGTGTACAATATGTAGGGCAGTGATAGTTGTCACGGAATCCATTTCTCCTAAGCATGGTTCCAGGGCTTTAGTAGTCTTTTCATACCTTGCCTGTCAGTGGCCCAATGGTTACAAAAAGTCAATTGGTTGCACCTAGTGAAAAGAAGAAAGGAATGAAAAAGAGACAGGGAGGGTCTTCGATCGCGCAGCAGGAATGCTGCCACTAGACACCAGGGATGTCTTTTTGGTATGGTGAGCAGTCCCTTGGACAAGGGTCACTCCCCATATTTGGGACAAATCTTTTGGCCATTTCCCACCACTTTGGGGGTGATCGGCCATTTTTTAGGCTGATCTTTCCCTGGGGGTAAAGAAAACCACTAGACACCAGGTAATTTTTATTTACATATATTGGAGAAGCGGCCCCTTGTGCAAGGATCACACCCATTTTGAAACGGGCATCTCCTTTGTGTTCTGGCTTCCCCAGAAGCAGGTCAGACTTTTTTTTTAGGCCAATCTGCCTACGGGAGGACGGAAAACCAGTAGAGACCAGGGAATATGTTTCTGTGTGTGTGTCAACTGGCGTTTGGATAGTGCTGTATGTTAATTGGCACTTGTCTGGTGGTGTGTGTGAACTGGTGTTTGGCTGGCAGTGTATGTGGATTAGGCTCTGGCTGGTGTTTGGTGGTGTGTATGTGAGAACTGGCATTTGGCTGGTGGTGTGTGTGGACTGGCGTGTGGCTGGCAGTGTGTGCGGCTGGTGTTTGACTCGCAGTGTGTGTGGACTGGCATTTGGCTGGTGGTGTGTGTGGACTGGCATCTGGCTGGAAGTGTATGTAGCTGGCGGTTGGTCTTCAGTATGTGTGACTGGCATTTAGCTGGTGATGTGTATGAACTGGTATTTGGTTGGCAGCTGTGGTAAGGTTCATTTCCCTCTGGGGTGCCAATTTTTTGTCTTTGCTTGGTGTCCCCCTTGAGGGGTGATCAGACGTTTGGGATGCAAGTCTGCCTCCAAAGGCAGATTTCATTGTGTTTTATAATGTTAACTGTTGTATTTCTTGTCATCATTTGCATTTGTGGACTCAATGTTTTATTCCTCCTTTTTATTGTAGTGCAATGCTTTAAATTTTCTTGTTGGTGGCTCCTGCTTGCGGTTTCAACATTGGTAGATCTGCAGTTTGTGTAGTTACATGTGTTTTGTAAATAAACCTTTTCATAATATTTACTTCAAATTAGTATAATTGCCCTGGTTGAATGTTGTTTTAATGGTCATAATCATTGTAGCATATTTAGCTTATGTTTTATTTTGTTTCAAAATCACGTTTGGATTCATGCAAGATCTGTATTCTGTTGTCTTGTGTGTATTTTTTGTTGTTTTTCCTTTCTAGTGGGATATCTTTGCTGCTCTCTTTGTCTGTGCAGTTTAGGTGCAGTTGATCTTCAGTCTAGCTGTCTGTGGCAAGTGAGAGTTACCCTTTTTGGAGTATAAAGTTCATTGTGCAGTTTGTATTGATAGTTGATGATGAATTCACTATTAGTGCCCCTGAAGTGCCTCTTTTATAGGAGGGCACTGATATGCCAGTAGTGCAGCAAGAGCAAACTGGACTGCATTAAGGGGTTGGAAGGTTTCCCATTGGAAGTGCTGAACCCTGGGTTGCCCACATCATGATGCAGCCTGTTTTGCCTGCCTTTAGTGGTGTTGCCGGCTGTAGAGGCAATACAGAGAGCTTTTTGCTGATTAATTTCTTTCAGCTGTTTATTGCTGATGTGTTTTTGGACGATAGTATTGAGCTGACTAATTCGTATGCAGACTTTTTTGAGGGACCACAGTACCACACTAAAGTCCCACTCTTGAGCAATCAGGTGGTCTACCTCAGATCTCCATGAGATTAAGCAGTTCTGAGGTTTATCTTTGCTGATGCGATTGATAAGGAAGCCATTACTGTCTATATACTGGTCTACTAGTCCCTTGAAGGCAACTGCTATATTTCCAGCAACCAAAAGTCGAGATTGGTATTTGCTTCTATAGCAGATGCTGCATTTTGTGGATAATGATACAGGATTGCCACAAGATCACCCTGATTGTGACCGTCTCTTCAAGATTCGGCCTGTCCTTGACCATTTAATAGATTGTTTCTCAGAGATCTATATACCAAGGAAAGATATATCTGTTGATGATTCTGTGGTCCTTTTCAAGACCCGTTTGTTCTTCAGACAATACATTACTAGCAAGAGAACACAATCTGGAACTAAGCTGTATATGCTGTGTGAAAGTGCCCCTGGATATGTGTATACTTTTAGGGTGTAGACTGGTAGGCTTCAATTGACCTCCCTAGTTGCTCTTCTACTTTTGGAGCCAGTGAAAAAATTGTGTGGCAACTTGCGAGAGGACTTTTTAATAAAGGTCACCATTTATGCGTGGATAATTTCTACACAGGTGTGCAATTATTTAAAGAAATGTTCAAAGTGGACACTGCGGCATGTGGCACAATCTGCTCTAACTGTAAAGGTTACTGTGAAGAGTTTGTGTGTAAAAAACGTCACAGAGGACAGAGCAGTGTCTTCCATAGTAATGTACTACTTGCTTTGAAATTTTCAGACAGATGAAATGTCCACATGCTTACAATTAGTGACGATGAAAGCACTTAACCCGGGACTGTTTGGTGTCAGGTAGTAGAACGGTGCAAACTTGTGCGCATTTTAGACTACAACAAGCACATGGGAGGTGTGGATAGAGTAGATCAAAGATAGGAGCTTTACAATGCTGCTCCAAAGTCATACATCTGGTACAAGTAGTTGGTTGTTCATTTGTTTCATTTGGCATCCTTCAATGCTTATGTTTCTTTTAAAGATGGTTCTCCAGATTCAAAGATGACTTTTGTACAGTTTCAGCAGCCTGTAATAGGCTGACTTGTTGCAATTGAGCAGGCAAGTGTTTCCAGATTTGGAGTGGTGGAAGATATGGCTAGATTAAAAGATCGCCACTTTCCTAAATACATTCCTCCAACACCCAAAAATAACTTTCCTTGACGGAGATGTAGAATCTGTGTCTGAAGAGGAGTCTGAAATGGGTGCCCACATGTTTTAAATTGTACCATATGCAACTCAAGTATTGGGAGCAACCATTAGAGTAAAAGAGAACTGACTGCACTCTGTATTGCCAGATACCTGGTTGGCAGTAGTTTGATGTGTTTAGTTACACCTATTATGCATACAGTGATAGTTGGTATTTCATCTTCTATCAATAGGTTGGTTTTTAATATTTGAAAAAACATGACTGTTTTTAGTTGAATGTTATATTCTTTCCTGTCTGTGATTTGTGTGTGTAATCTCTTCATTATGGGAATGTTTAGAAATGAAAGTGGTGTGGAGCTTCATGGTGATATCTGAGTGGCATTTGGCTGGCAGTGTAAGTGTGAACTGCCGTTCGGCTTGTAGTGTGTGAAAGATGGTATTTGGCTGTTGGTGTGTGTGGACCAGCATCTGGCTAGCAGAGTGTGTGGCTGGCGTTTGGCTGATGGTGTGTGCATGGTGATTGGCTGGCAGTGTGTGTGAACTGGTGGTTGACTGACAGTGTGTGTATAATGACTTGCTGCTGGTCACTATACACACTCTGACAGTACACACACCATCAGCCAAATGCCAGGGAAAACGCCAGTCCACAGACTCTACCAGCCACCAAGTGGTGTGATTAGTCTGTCAGTCCTGTGGGCATATGAAAGTGATAGGTCCTTCAATGGTGCTGTTTGTTGATGTAAGTTTTTTTAATTTGTTGGACATGTGACTGACGGTATGAACGGTTCTGTGTGTGTAATGCATTAAAGATACGTGAATGGCCTATAAAGCGGTTGGTGCCTTGTCTTGGTTTTACAGTTCACAAGCTGTGAGTCACTGGTTCAGTATTCTATCATTTCAATTATTTTATTAACAGTGATTTCTATGTTTTCATTTTCGTAAAATCTTTTGTTAATAAAATTTACATTTTGAACCTCTAACTCACACACGTGCCAAATGCAACCAGTATGTGTGTTGTCATGAGTAGTTGATGGCTTTGCAGTAATATTTGTATTTTCTGACTTTCACTGGCAGGATGAACATTGTCTCCAAGGAAACTATACCAACCCCAGATATTTTTGCAAACTGGGTACCAGGGGACTCCAAGGTGGTGTATCTTGCATGGATCACACAAGGTTTTCTTACCCAGAAGCTCTTTAAAACCACAAACATTGGTTAAAAGCACATATGTTCTTCATAATTCTGTGAGTGAAAGTACTGGAGTCTGTGAGGATCCACAGATTTCCTGCTACCCAGTGTTTCCACGTGTCTCCGGATAAAATGTTTATCTCACCTGTGTTGGTAGGCCTAGTGCCCACACTAGGAAAGGGCCCATATTACAATGTGGAGACACAACACTTCCTGTCGCAAAGAAATGACCTGATTTGACAGTGTGGTAGCTGCAGTTTTTGGCCTAGATCTTGATGGCCACCCAGGAAAACCTACCTCAACATACAATTTAAGGCTGAAGAACAAGAAATGGCAGTGGATAGGTATGTATGCTATGAGGCTACCTTTGATGTAGTTGTGGTAAGGGAAGGCCAAGCGGAAGTCTAAAAGCTGTACCATGACATATTTGTCTTGAGTTCGAAAAAGGGAAAAAGACCACCTCACGGACCAACCGCATTTCTCCTTTCCTGATTTGTGCTACACCCCAGTCAAGCTAGTGATGCTCTTTTTCTCTTTTCTTTTTCGTTCCACAACAAATAAAAGACCGTTTCGACAAGCTTAGTCACCAAGACTTGAAAAAGCCCTAGGCCTGCAAAACCAGAGTAGGCAGGGAAAAGGTGGCATGGCATTCTAATGTAAAAATCTTACACCTGTCCTGAACAGACTTTTTGGCAAGTAGGGATGGTTGTTCTTTTTGTCTCTCCATCAATCAGAACCCGAGACCCAATCAGGAACATTGAGTAGGAATCAAAACAGCACACACCTCTAGAAGGTCAGTCCTCAGAGAAAGCAACAGAACAGGTTTGGAGCACTCTAGAGGTGTCTTGACTGCTGCCTTCTTGCTCTTTTACAGCCCAGGTCCGATGAATTAAAAGGGGAAGAATGAAAGATAGATTTAGAAGGATGGTGGGGTGAGGTAAAAGTAAACATGTTTGGAGCATTTCAGTAGTGTTCAGACTGCTACCTTCTTTCCCTTTTCCAAGTAATGGAAGTATATCAGGGCTTGGAGGAAAAGACCTACCGACCTGGAGAATTTAAATGATCCACCCACCTCCTAAATGAGAATAGGCTGTTTTTGTGAATAATTCAACTTCTTAAAGGAGACCTGTGGGATCTGAACTGAGTATCCATGTGGAATACATATCTGTGACAATAAAGGTCAAATCAGTTTTGCATACCTTTGTGATTCGAAGGAAGCATCTGTTTACTGACTGCTTCTCTTAACCTGCATCAGAAAGGCCGATAAAGCTGAGCAATAGCTGACACATAGCTGCCAAATCACACAGCTCATGTCTGACACACCTAGTTGGTATCATGCTGAGATTTTAAAGTCTATGCTTATTATAATAAAGACAAAAAATAAAAGGTCTGAAGGCATTATGCTACTGGCTAAAAGGTACGATTGGTTGAAGGGATCACACACGACCTGGGGCAAGTTCGAAGCACTGTACACACACATCTGAATCTGAATCACCTCTTACAATGCACATGTGATTGGGGTACAGCAAATGCCATGTCAAGATCAGGCTTGAAAAGTTAGCCTGGCGGGAAAAGAGTCTATCATACTTCAGATCTGACTCTGAAAGGCTGCCATTAAAGAGGAACAATCCTTCACACAGCAGGATTATTTTCAACAGGAATGTAAAGAGTAGGTAACACAGTTACATGACAGACTAGCATCTGATTGGCTCAGTGACATTCAGATGCCAGACCTGTAACTCTGGAAGGTCTGTTTGACTAGACATAGTAATGTGTCAGGATTTCAGGAAGAAATACCAACTGGGCCTAATACATGTCACATAACTACAAAGAAGCACAAACACAAGGAATACATGTCAGACACATGACAGGTTTACCTCTGAAAGCGTTTTAGCTGATTTAGAATCAGTCACATCAGACCAGAAAGTTGGTTCATAGGGATTCACACAATCAGTCATATGCCAGTATATCTCATTAAGGGCTAGATGGGCTGGGTAATAGACAGTGTCATGAAATATATCCCTGTAAAAAGCCATACTGGCTGTAGAAGTGTCAGGCACGTGTAAGATGTACCACTAAAATGCTGGTAGCATTACAACAGTTACATGTCAGGGGCATTAATATTTCATAGACTCGCCACTACTTGCTATATGCTGAAGATAAGGTATGGAATAATTTTGATAAAGTAAATTACCAGTGATCTTTTCTGATTATCCACATGAGATGCATATGGCGTGGCAATGCCCAGTAATTAAGGTATATTGGGGAACAATATGGGACATGGTGAATGAGATGGTGGTTGACCAAGTTGAACAGCAGGTAAATCACACAGAAAGGCAGGGTGAAATATAAATTCATTGTGCCATGCATGCTGCAGGCCCACTGAAGAATAGGTGTATATTTGCAGAAGGTTGCTGATCTCTTTTTTGACAAATGGAAGAGGGAAGTAGAAAAATGGCTGAAGAGCTAATCACACTCCATGTCAGAACCAATAAGAAAGTCAGGGAATATGTGAATGTTTGGAAACAGCTAATGCAGGCCATTTTGTATCCCCCAGGTGGATGACCACCATCAGACACACACATTAAGGCATGCTCATCTTTAGCAGCAGATGCTTCTTTTTAGATGTAGTGGGCACGTCTATGTCATCTTATGCTACAAATGGATAAGATGTTATTTTCTCAAAACGTTTGATTGTATGTGCAGAAAGTAGTTGTTGCCAATTGAAACTGCTATACCCACTCTGACGATCATGACTCACTGGGTATGATTCACAAACTGCATTTTGCAATACATATAGTAGTACTCTAGTAGTAGTACTTGCTTACCACAAAATGTAATTCACAGATCTATTGGTGGAGATCTCCACCTCCATGCCATTGTCTTTTCTTTGAGGAAATATCTGCCCCAGGATAGAAGTCTTGGCACATGTAGGTAAGGTTTGAGGAGGCCTGGGCGGAGCTCGCAGAGTTTCACTCTGTGGAATTCTGCGGAGTCTCACTCTGCGGAATTCTGCGGAGTTCCACTTAGTCAAATTCCGCGGAGTTACCTGAACACTCCGCTAAATTCCATGGAGTTCCACAGGTGGGCGGGGTAGGCCCCATGCTGAGACGGTTCCGTACTACGAACTGTTAATATACTTGTGAATACAGTGGAGTGCACAGAAAGCGCATTTACAAATATCAGGCTGTTTCTCACCATTTAAAGCAAGAAGGGGTGCACTTTCCTACAGAAGGAATCAATCGAAAGAATGGGGGTGGGAGTGGTGATACGGATAAAATTGTGAGAGCTAATGTGGTTTTGCATTGCTCTTACCTTCAGAGCGCTGCTTATTTGGGTGTTCCTCTATGGTTGTGAGGCTCCTTGGCTCCAAATTGCTGCTTCGGTCTCTCTCTCTCCCCAGCAGGTCTTCGGGTAGCAGTAAACCAAGCCCTCCATAGCCCCAGTACAGTTGGAGCAGCTCAGCTCCCTGGCAGTCAGGCAAATCGTTGTTTATTATTTCCTGGTGTGACTCCACCCTCTCCTCAGCCCAACCGCCTGATACTTCCTTAAGAATGACCCTCCTGACCATCCCAATACTGGTGCTGTTTAATATTAACCCTTTGGAATCATGTATCCCCTGCTATTCGGCTTAGGCTGCCTTCGGAAAATAAATAAACTCCGCCCGGGCAGGATCATACTCGCAGTAGCAGCAGTAACTTACAGAACTCATCTCGGCCTCTGACTGAGTTAGGGAACACTTGCAAGTGCAACTAGTATGATGCAGCTTAGCATGACAGGAAATTTCCACGAGCCTTCGGTGAAGTAAGTAGGTGTTTTTAAAAATATTATGTTTGGCGTGTAGGAATATAAAAATGCTTCCCATCAGTGACATTCACTTCACATGGCTTACACAACCACACTTCGGTAGCATTTCTCTAAAAGGTAAATGCACAAGCATAAGCCTTTTTCTGAGAAAGCCATGAGAGCGCATTTATAATGGGAGCCATTTCCTGCACAGGGGTGACCTCCTGCAAAACCATCAGTGAGCCGTAGCACCCCGAACGAAGGCAGACAAAGAGGCCGGTGCTTGCGACATGCCAGATGTTACTCTAAAACGTGAACAAAAAACAATGCATTATTTAGGGGCTTAAACCGTAGGTTGGTGCAAGATGCAAAATAGTAAGCTTGTTTGAAGGCCAGGAAGCAAGGTGGGAAGAAACGGGGAAGGCAAGCATTCCAAAAGTAGATGTCGACGGTAAACTGCCATGTGGCGGAGTGCAGAGTATTTGCAGAACTCCACACTCCAAGCGAAGTGCGGAGTGGGTAAAACTCTGCATACTTTGCTAGCGGAGTGGAGTTTACCGCCCACTCCTGATTTTGAGTAGTAAATGCAGGAAGACTAGAGGGAATGGTGGGAATATGGGGAATATTTACTCAAAAATGAGTGGGATTAAGGGAAATTTAAGGAGCTGTTTAGGGGAGATATGCTAATTAATACAAAACACGCACCACAAAAGAGTAAGACAATTACAATTTATAAAACGTACTTCTAAAGTTACTACAGCCCTAATGGGGTGAAACAGGCTTGCATATACTCCTGCCGAGCCTTGGAGGCTCTCAAGCACTGAACATGGTTAACCACTTGTACTGCAACAGACTCCTATAGATAAGAATGGAGGCAGGTATATATGTCAGTTAAAGCATACCATTTAAAAAAATCAAAACTGCTGAAATTCACCATCTACAGTTACTTCAAGGAACTGTAATTCAAGCCCTAAATTAACTATTACTCATTTCAGGTGTTATAGTGATGGTATCAATGATGTCATAGAGCATGTCATGAGTGATGTCATCTGGGAGGTAATTAGCAATGCATGGTAAAGACGTTAGGTATAGTTACTTTAGGGCTCGAGTTACAGTTACTTGAGATAACTCTAACTGGTGAATTTCAGAGGCTTTATTCATTTAAAGCAATATGTTTTAACTGACATTTTCACGTAACTATAACGTCCCTTTTACCTTTGTTTTTGTCAGTGAATTTCTAGTTTTTTTTTAATGCAAAGTAAGATATTATTACCATACCTAACTATAAAATAACTTTACTCTTTGTTTATTCATTGAATTTCAGTTTTTTTTTAATGTAAAGCAATATTTTCTTATAATTCATAATGCCAACCCCACGCTGTCCATGGCCTGAGGCCTGGCCCTGTGTCCAACCCCTCATGGGCAGCTAACCCCACGCTACGCATATCCTTCGGCCATGTGTGGCATGGGCTGAAGAAGCCGTCCTCAGACCTGACTGACCTCATGAACTTCAGACCCATCTTCCTCCCCCCCTTCCCAGCCAAGATCACTGAGAAGGCCATCAATGCCCAATTCTCTGCATTCCTAGAAGTAAACCACATCCTGGACACCTCCCAATCCGGCTTCCAAAGCAACCACAGCACGGAGACGGCACTTCTTGCCTCCACCAACGACATCCGCTCCCTCCTCAACCGGGACAAGACCGCAGCCCTCATCCTACTGGACCTCTCGGCACTCTTCGGTACCGTCTCCCACCGAACCCTAATCACGAGACTCCACGACCCCAGCATCCATGACAAGGCATTGGACTGGATCCACTCCTTCCTCACCAGCCAAACTCAGCAAGTCAGACTACCCCCGTTCCTCTCAGAACCTACAGAGATCAGCTGCGGAGTGCCCCAGGGTTCCTCCCTGAGCCCCACCCTCTTCAACGTCTATATGTACCCCCCTCGCAGCCATCCTCAGAAGCCAAGGACTCAATGTAGTCTCCTACGCTGATGACACCCCGCTGATCTACCCGCTCACCAACGAACCCAAACCCGTCAGAACCAACTTCCACAGCGGAATGAAGGACGTTGCTACCTGGATGAAAAATAGCTGCCTCAAGCTCAACTCGAACAAGACTGAAGCACTCATCCTAGGACCCGCTCCTTCAGCCTTTGATGACTCTTGGTGGCCAGCCGCTCTGTGATCCCCTCCCACCCCGACGGACCACGCAGGCAACCTCGGCATCATACTGGACTCATCGCTCACAATGAACCGCCAAATCAACACAGTTTCCTCAGCCTGCTTCCACACGCTCCGTCTGCTTCGAAACACATTCAGATGGATCCCCACAGAATCGAGAAAGACAGTCGCACATGCACTCATCACCAGCAGACTCATCTAAGGCAACACACTCTACGCCGGCATCACCCTGAAAAAGCTCAAGAAACTACAGAATGTCCAAAACGCTGCGGCCAGACAGGTTCTCGACATCCCCAGCCACAGCCACATCCCGCAACACCTCTGACAACTCCACTGGCTCCCAGTCAACGAGAGAATCACCTTCAAGCTCCTCACACATACCTACAAAGCTCTCCACGACGAAGGCCCAGCATACCTGAACCACCGCCTCGCATTCCACGTACCCGCCAGACAACTCTGTTCCGTCCAACTCGCCCTAGCCTCCGTCCCCAGGATCCACAAGAATAGAACCGGAGGAAGGTCCTTCTCCTACCTGACCACCAAGACCTGGAACCCCCTGCCCCTCCACCTCAGGCAATCCGCATCGCTGACCCAAATCAAGAAGGACCTCAAGACCTGGCCCTTCGAATGATCCTACACCCAGAAGGACCAGCAGCCTCCCTCTCCTTTAGACCCTCACGGGTAAGTAACTGCGATATACAAGCCCCTGATTGATTGATTGCTTGTCAAGCCCCTGATTGGGGTTGACCCCAGGCCAGGTCCTCAGTCCAATCCCCGCTGGTGCCCAACCCCTCCTCTGTGCCTGACCCATGGGCAGCGGGAGGTTAAGCGCAGAGCCTAGGTGTCATTTTAGGTAAGGTAGACCTACTAACTTTGTCAATTGATCAGAACACCAAAATATAAAGTGGACCTATTGGTTTATGAAGGTATCAGGATATAAATAAAGCACATGTAGTTTTTGTTAAAAAATGACAAATAATTACAATGTAATGTATATTCCAATAATTCACACAGTGCAATGTTTAAAAAAAGTGAGTGAGTTTAATGTAATAAAACACACCAATTTGTCTTTGAATCTTTTTTTTGCAATTTTCAAGCTGCATAGTGCAGCCATAGCACCCACCACAAGAGAGGCTTATAATCCATATGAAGAGCATACAGCTCTAGCTAGGAGTGCTTCAAACAAATACGGTAAGCACTCTTGGGGTCATGGATTTCATTCTTGGTGATAACCCTTACCCTTCTAGGGACATCATCAGTCCAAAAAAAAAAGTTTAAAGAGATCTCTCAGGGCAATATGGGTGCTCCTTCAAGGAGCAGTGAATAATACTTGAGCAGCTTCTGTCACCCATTTATTATTATTATTATTATTATTATTTTCTTTTAATATATTTTTGGGTGTACCGGACACCTACATCTTTATATTTTGTTGGTGCTGCGGGTGGACCCCAGGGTCCCTGCTGTCCTTCCAGATCCTTGCAAGCAGCCCCATTGCACTGGGCTGTGCATGTGGTGGCAAACATTTGAAGAAAAAAAAATCTAAGGTGACACGTTGCCCCCTGGGGCACCCCACTAGATTTTTAAAGTTGTGGGTCATGAGGGGAACCCCCACAGCACTTGCAATTTTAGAAGCTTTGGGGGGAGCCTCAGGGCCACCGCAGTCCCACCAGCTCCTCAGCCTGCACTCATTCCTGGTGTGATCGGAGACGGAATTTCTCTCACCCTGAGGGAGCAGTTTTCTTTTGCTCCCACTGGGCAGGAGCAATTCATATATTTCCCTGCCTGTGAGAGAGTGGGCAGGGAAAATCTTTGTGCCCCCACTGGGCGGGAGCAGCTTTCTGCTCCCGCCGGGTGAGATTGCATAACAGTTCCCTGCCTGCAATGTGGTGGCCAGGGAAATGATGGTGACGGGGGTTGTATCCCTGGGACACAGCAAAGGAGCGACTTTCAGGGAATGACTCAGGGAGACGCACCCCTGTCCTCTATAATTACTTATGGTTCCATGGAATGGGGGCCCCAGGGACTCGAGCAGGCTTGTGGGGAGGGCTGCACGCACCACCCTTCTAAATAAACTATCAGTCCTTGGGATGGCAAGCAGGCTCAGGGAGGGGAGCCACATGCCCCACTCCCCCTTTGAAAACATTGTGCCGGTGTCTCCTGGCCCTGTACCACCCGGGGGGGGGGGTTATTTTTTTAAACCAATGGAGTCACACTTAAAAAAAAAAAGTACTGCAGATTCACAGTGAATTTGCAGTATCATTTTAAGACATCTATATTTTTGGCCCAGGGAGTGTCCCTACCCCATTATATCTTTTTTTACCTTTTTTACAGGACAAAGGGCTGAGCCCCTAATCCTAAAATGACTGCCATCATATTGTTGTTGATGTGGTGACAGCCAATCAGATCTTATCTCGAGATCCCAACAGCGTGAAATATATAAAGTTCTTGAGCCTCAAATTTAAGAAAACTGAACCAAAATCTAGCTTTCTGCAAAAGTTTATGTAAATGCATTGAGTCGTTTCGGCTGTAGCTGTGTCTAATTTTCCTTTATTTTTTTTTATTTTTTATTATTTCTTAGCCATAAATATGATACATCAATACCAAAACACATGAGAGCACAGAGGATTAAACATAAATTGCACGAAAGAAACAGAGAATGGGAGAGAAGCACAAAGCATCACTAATTACAGTTGCCACACATAAGCTGTGTCTCATTTTCCTATGGAAAAATGAATGTCAAAACCACCTTTTGAAACCTCCCTTTTCTCAGCCCCCGCTTGACGTATCACCCCGAATCTTTCCGGGAAAGAGCTGAAGTGGAAGAACAGTTTTTTTGAAAGTTTTTTGAAGAATCGTTAAATGGATTTTTCTGTGGAAATGTGATTCTAACTAAATATATATAACTATATATAGATATATCCTTTCACCTTTCTCCCACTGATTCCTTGAAGTCCCGTGAATCAAGAAAGCACGAACTCCTCTTACTAGGTGCAATATTTCTTTTTTATTTTCAGTGCTTGGCTGCCATGACGCGTTTCGAACCTCCTGGGTTCTTGATCACATGACATATTGCGTGTTACTCTCCCGTTTTTAAAGTGACAAGTGCACAGTTTTTTTAAAACAACTCAAAAAAAACAAATAAAGCTAGAGAACAGACTACATGTCTGTATTTCCAATTTCCATTTTGCATACAAGGGATATCTCATGTTGAATACAGTTTATGTACATTTATCAGGTGCACATGATATAACCTCTATGATAAGCTTTTATTTGCAAAAGAAGAACAAAAACATTTTTTCCTCCCTCTCTTTTCTCTTATGGTTCTTAATATCTGCTTAAATGCATAAAATCATGATACATCTAAAACATGATTGATAAAAACAAAAGCTAAGAACAATTTAAAGGGTAAAATTCCTCGGTCATATAATTTTTTATAAGACCTCCCTTGAATTATATCTAATTTTGAAACATGGGCAAAGATACTATAACCCACTAAAAGATCTTTCTTATCTAAGTCATGTGCAAAGTACGCAATAAACTTGTTAAGCAATAATTTACTTGTTAATGCATAAACAACAATATTTCCCCTATTGGAAATCCAATGTGTGCAAAATACGCTTTGAAAGTGCTATAAGTGTTTCAAGTGACAAATCTCACCCTCCTAAAGTGCATAGTGCCATAAATGATGTGCAAATTTTGCTTCTATACATGAGCCCATGTATTTAAGAAGTATTTTTTAAAAACATTTACATAAGAGAACAACATATATGGGATGGAGTTTTTGGCATATACAATCATAGTTCTTGAAACCAGTTACATTCAGATTATATTGGGGCAGCTTATAACCATCAAGCAAGTAACATATGTGTCCTACGACTAATACTGAGAAACAAACATAAGCAGTCCGAAACTTCTATATTATTTATTTGTTATTTGGTTATAACCAGGTATGCAAATCTTCAGTTGTGTTGAGACCATATGGGTTCTTGGTATCACACTCCAAAATATATCTGGTCTCTAACTTCCTTAATGTAGCCTCCCTATTTCCTCCTCGCCTCAAGGGAGGAACACTGTCAATTGCATAGTATTTTAAATGCTCTAGGTTACTATCATGGGAAGTTTCAAAATGGCGGGCCACCGGATAAGTGCTGTCTTTGTTTGTGATGGCTCGCATGTGCTGGAGTACTCTTTTGTGGACCTGCAATTTTGTGCTTCCCACATACTGCAGTCCACAGGAGCACTCCAGCACATAAACCACATATTCAGATTTTTAAGTTATGAACTTATCAATAATAACTGGCCTGTTTTTACATTTGGTCACAAACGAGGTTTTATTGATCCCATATTTGCATGCCCGACATGTATTACACCTCACAAAGCCTTTTCTCTTAGACAGCCAGTTCATATTTTTGACTACTTCAGGGCTACTGCTCACCAAATAATCACCTGTATTAGGAGCTTTTCTATAAGTGATTAAAGGTGCTCTTGGCATTTCTTCCCCTATCACAGGGTCATTTTGTATTAAATGCCAATTATTTTTTATTATTTTTCTCAGGCTGTCCTTCTGCTTGTTATATGTTAAAATTAGACGTGGACTGCTTTTGGTGACTGTTTTATTTAGATGTTTAATCTCACTTGCTGAGGGTTTAAAAATCAAATCTTCCCGAATTTTGACTTTTGTTTTCTTTATTGCGTTGTCAATTACACTTTCTTTATAACCCCTAGCTAGGAACCGGTGTTTGCATTCATTTTGGGCCATGATTAAATCCTCTTCCTTGCTACATATTCTACGAATTCTCAACATCTCTCCATACGGTATGCTGAGAATTGTATGCTTGGGGTGGAAACTGGATGAGTGTAAGATGGTATTGCCTGATGTTGGTTTACGAAATAGACGGGTCTCCATTTGGTTATTACTGACATAGATCTCCACGTCTAAAAAGCAGACTGTATCTGCACTGATTGTATGAGTGAGTTGGATATTTAAATCATTGTTGTTCAGTTTAATTATGAAATCCTCAGCACTCTGAAGATCCCCACACCAGATTAAAAACAGATCATCTATGAAGCTTATCCATTTGATGACATTATTAGCCCATATCTCAGCATACTCAGTTTTTACCACCATCTCCTCCCACCACCCCATATGGAGACAGGCGTAGCTTGGTGAAAAATTTGCACCCATCGCTACGCCTCTTGTTTGATGATATACCTGCGATTGAAATAAAAAGTAATTATTATTCAAACAAAAATTTGTCAGGTCCATTATCATCTTATTGTGGTTGTAGAATTCAATGGATCTCTTCCCTAGAAAATGCTCAAGTGCTCTCATCCCATCTCTATGATGTATAGATGTATAGAGATTGCTTACATCCATCGATATCAACAAATAATCTGGCTGCCACTGACATCCATAAATTTGTTTTAAGAAATCTGTTGTATCCTTAATATAGGATGGTAAAGATTTCACTTGTTCTTGTAGGAAAGAGTCTATATATACTGAGACATTTTCTGTAAGGCTATCAATTGCTGATATTATTGGCCGCCCTGGTGGCTCTATACTGTCTTTATGTATTTTGGGAATAAAATACAATGCAGGGATTTTAGGATAGTCATTCTTCATAAATCTTAATTCATCCTGGCTAATCAATCCCATGCTTTTCCATGCCACAAGTTTTGTGTGTAAATCATTTTGCGCAGTCATTATAGTCATTTTGTTGCTGATTTTGTAGCAATTGCGGTCCCCCAGTTGTTTCAATGCTTCTGCCATGTACTTAGTTCTGGGCCAAATGACAACGTTTCCCCCTTTATCTGAGTTTCGTACTATGATTGTATCATTATCTCTGAGTTTCTTGATCAACTGATGATATCTTAACTGCTGATTGTTTTGTTTTCTTTTATTAGCTTGAGTTTTAAAGTTAAGAGTTCTCACCTCTTTTGTTATGGCTTCATTAAATACGTCAATAGAATCCCTTGGTAAAATAGGCATAAATTTGGACTTTGCTTTGAAATTTGTTATCGGAGCCCTATTCACATTAATTCTTTGCTGGTACATTACTTGTTGCGTGGACTCATATTCCGTGGTTTCAGTGATTTCACAATTTTCTTGTTGTAAAGCATGCATATCACACAGTATATTCACATCGCATGCAGTCAAAGTAGTCCTGGATGGTGACATTGTTTCCCCAACATCCACCTCCACATTGCTTTCTTTTCTCAATTTATGATATTTTTGAAGCTTAAGTTTCCTTATATACTTATAAATATCCACCCTTGTTTGTGGGTAATTAAAATTGCTTTCTACACTGTATGTGAGTCCTAGGGCCAACAATTGTTTTTCTGCTGAGTCCAAGTCTATGCCTGCCAAATTGATGACAGTGTTTGCGTTCAAAGATGAAATGTTTGGGACTATTATTGGCGCCACCCTCTGTTGTTCTTCCTTTTGTATGTTTGTTTTTTGGCGCCTTTTTCTCCTTCTCTCTCTTCGTTTCCTGTTTCGCTTCTGCCTACTTTGGGTTTTTCTTTCCTCGGCCGTAATGTTTGTTTCCTGCTTTCCCTTAAAAATTCAATTCTTCCCCAATTGTGCGTTTTATTATCGGTTGATTAGACCCCTCACTTGTCCTAGCTGTGAACTCCGCTTCTGACTCAGTATCCACAGAGGAGCTGAGATCAGATACAGATGAAGTTATTGACATCAATTTGTTTGGGATCGTTTGGGGAGATTGAGCTCTTTTTCTACCATCCCCTTTTGGCATTGTTTTTACAGCTTCGAATTTTCTAGAGAAGGTAAAAATCTGACCTAAGTCATAATCATTTTTGTCCCTCTTGAATTTGTACGTTTTCCGTCGTTTTATTGTTTCCTCCTCTTTCTTTAGACGTGCAAGCATGTCTTCTCTTAATTTTTTTGTTACATCTGTTGTTTCGAATTTTTCAATTTCCTGATTTAATTCATCAATTTGTTCCAATAATTTATTTCTATCGATCTCAGCATATTTTATTAAAATTTCCACCAACCTCCGTGAGGACTCTAAATTACTTTCTCCCCATTCTCGAAGCATTTCTGGGTTCGGGTTGTCGTAACTTGGGGCCAGCATTATACGTAACCCACGGGGAATTCGACCCACATCAAGATACCTGGAAAGAGATCTGTGCTCCCACCATTTGGCCTGTTCGGAGCGCATCATTTTTTCTAATCTTTTGTACAGGTCTTTGATGCTTGTATTTACCCCTATATTGCGAGTCCCGGTCCCTTCCTCTTGCTGAGTTAACGGGGCTGTTGCTGCATCGGAAAACATCTCAAACGCTGCCTCCTCCCTTCCGCGCAATATGTCCGCAGCCATTATTTTAGCACTACGTCTGCCTTAATAGCTTAGATGCTGTTAGACGTATTGTAGCACACCTCTCACCGGAAAATTGTCGCTGTGGTTCTTCCTTCGGGGGCGACTGCCTGTGTCCTCAGCGTCCTCCGACACCTGTTCACCGCTTCACCACTCTTTGGGAGAACCGTCGCTTTCACTAGACTTCCGGGGGCTGGCCTTGGCGCTCTCCTCCTGGAGAGATTTTTTTGTTCAGGATTACTCCCGAGGCGGCTTGCTGCCGTGCTGCCCTTGACGAGAGGGGGTTCGTGAACTCCAAAGAAGCCACTTTGGATCAATCTCCTTTCACCTTTCTCCCACTGATTCCTTGAAGTCCCATGAATCAAGAAAGCACGAACTCCTCTTACTAGGTGCAATATTTCTTTTTATTTTCAGTGCTTGGCTGCCATGACGCGTTTTGAACCTCCTGGGTTCTTGATCACATGACATATTGCGTGTTACTCTCCCGTTTTTAAAGTGACAAGTGCACAGTTTTTTTAAAACAACTCAAAAAAACCAAATAAAGCTAGAGAACAGACTACATGTCTGTATTTCCAATTTCCATTTTGCATACAAGGGATATCTCATGTTGAATACAGTTTATGTACATTTATCAGGTGCACATGATATAACCTCTATGATAAGCTTTTATTTGCAAAAGAAGAACAAAAACATTTTTTTCCTCCCTCTCTTTTCTCTTATGGTTCTTAATATCTGCTTAAATGCATAAAATCATGATACATCTAAAACATGATTGATAAAAACAAAAGCTAAGAACAATTTAAAGGGTAAAATTCCTCGGTCATATAATTTTTTATAAGACCTCCCTTGAATTATATCTAATTTTGAAACATGGGCAAAGATACTATAACCCACTAAAAGATCTTTCTTATCTAAGTCATGTGCAAAGTACGCAATAAACTTGTTAAGCAATAATTTACTTGTTAATACATAAACAACAATATTTCCCCTATTGGAAATCCAATGTGTGCAAAATACGCTTTGAAAGTGCTATAAGTGTTTCAAGTGACAAATCTCACCCTCCTAAAGTGCATAGTGCCATAAATGATGTGCAAATTTTGCTTCGATACATGAGCCCATGTATTTAAGAAGTATTTTTAAAAAAACATTTACATAAGAGAACAACATATATGGGATGGAGTTTTTGGCATATACAATCATAGTTCTTGAAACCAGTTACATTCAGATTATATTGGGGCAGCTTATAACCATCAAGCAAGTAACATATGTGTCCTACGACTAATACTGAGAAACAAACATAAGCAGTCCGAAACTTCTATATTATTTATTTGTTATTTGGTTATAACCAGGTATGCAAATCTTCAGTTGTGTTGAGACCATATGGGTTCTTGGTATCACACTCCAAAATATATCTGGTCTCTAACTTCCTTAATGTAGCCTCCCTATTTCCTCCTCGCCTCAAGGGAGGAACACTATCAATTGCATAGTATTTTAAATGCTCTATAATATATAGCTATATATATATATATATATATATATATATATATATATATATATATATCCACGCTCCGGCTTGTTCCGGCTTGTTCCTGTTGTGAGAGGCACTCAGACACCAACACGAGCTGCAAGCTTCAACTCCTTTGTTAGGTACAGAAGACGCCACTGAAGAGGGCATTGGCATTGGCCCGAAACGCGTCTGGCAGGTAAACCAGAGAAGGACTTTGTTCATGGCGTGTGCCCTTGCTTTGGCGTAATTTCCACCTGGGAGTGCATCCCACCTAGTGGCAACTCTTTTTGTATTTTGTACAGCGGCCTGCCTGGTCGCGGGATTGCACCACCGCGAAACACTTGCGGGTCTGCGGCTGCTTTATTGGGGCAGCTGACTTTGGAACAGGAGGTGCCTGTTATATGCGGGGGTGCCGGCGCAAACATCGGCAATCCTTTTTAAGACATTTTTTGTGAGTGCCGGCGGTGACCCACTTGGGTTTTACTGAACCACCAGTCCCAGGAAGCATTGCTTCAGGTGATTCACCTGAGCGTTATTATTATGGGGATTACTGGTGGTTGCCGCATGCCGGCACGTCACATGGTCTGCCACTGAAGAGGGCATTGGCCCGAAACGCGTCTGGCAGGTAAACCAGAGAAGGACTTTGTTCATGGTGTGTGCCCTTGCTTTGGCGTAATTTCCACCTGGGAGTGCATCCCACCTAGTGGCAACTCTTTTTGTATTTTGTACAGCGGCCTGCCTAGTCGCGGGATTGCACCACCGCGAAACACTTGCGGGTCTGCGGCTGCTTTATTGGGGCACCTGACTGTGGAACAGGAGGTGCCTGTTATATGCGGGGGTGCCGGCGCGAACATCGGCAATCCTTTTTATGACATTTTTTGTGAGTGCCGGCGGTGACCCACTTGGGTTTTACTGAACCACCAGTCCCAGGAAGCATTGCTTCAGGTGATTCACCTGAGCATTATTATTATGGGGATTACTGGTGGTTGCCGCATGCCGGCACGTCACATGGTCTGCCACTGAAGAGGGCATTGGCCCGAAACGCGTCTGGCAGGTAAACCAGAGAAGGACTTTGTTCATGGCGTGTGCCCTTGCTTTGGCGTAATTTCCACCTGGGAGTGCATCCCACCTAGTGGCAACTCTTTTTGTATTTTGTACAGCGGCCTGCCTGGTCGCGGGATTGCACCACCGCGAAACACTTGCGGGTTTGCGGCTGCTTTATTGGGGCAGCTGACTGTGGAACAGGAGGTGGCTGTTTTATGCGGGGGTGCCGGCGCGAACATCGGCAATCCTTTTTAAGACATTTTTTGTGAGTGCCGGCGGTGACCCACTTGGGTTTTACTGAACCACCAGTCCCAGGAAGCATTGCTTCAGGTGATTCACCTGAGCGTTATTATTATGGGGATTACTGGTGGTTGCCGCATGCCGGCACGTCACATGGTCTGCCACTGAAGAGGGCATTGGCCCGAAACGCGTCTGGCAGGTAAACCAGAGAAGGACTTTGTTCATGGCGTGTGCCCTTGCTTTGGCGTAATTTCCACCTGGGAGTGCATCCCACCTAGTGGCAACTCTTTTTGTATTTTGTACAGCGGCCTGCCTGGTCACGGGATTGCACCACCGCGAAACACTTGCGGGTCTGCGGCTGCTTTATTGGGGCAGCTGACTGTGGAACAGGAGGTGCCTGTTATATGCGGGGGTGCCGGCGCGAACATCGGCAATCCTTTTAAGACATTTTTGTGAGTGACGGCGGTGACCCACTTGGGTTTTACTGAACCACCAGTCCCAGGAAGCATTGCTTCAGGTGATTCACCTGAGCGTTATTATTATGGGGATTACTGGTGGTTGCCGCATGCCGGCACGTCAC
This sequence comes from Calotriton arnoldi, assembly GCA_963921515.1. Lineage (NCBI taxonomy): Eukaryota > Metazoa > Chordata > Amphibia > Caudata > Salamandridae > Calotriton > Calotriton arnoldi. The sequence continues at coordinate 1,619,098 of CAWUFW010000700.1, forward strand.
ATGGTCTGCCACTGAAGAGGGCATTGGCCCGAAACGCGTCTGGCAGGTAAACCAGAGAAGGACTTTGTTCATGGCGTGTGCCCTTGCTTTGGCGTAATTTCCACCTGGGAGTGCATCCCACCTAGTAGCAACTCTTTTTGTATTTTGTACAGCGGCCTGCCTGGTCGCGGGTTTGCACCACCGCGAAACACTTGCGGGTCTGCGGCTGCTTTATTGGGGCAGCTGACTGTGGAACAGGAGGTGCCTGTTATATGCGGGGGTGCCGGCGCGAACATCGGCAATCCTTTTTAAGACATTTTTTGTGAGTGCCGGCGGTGACCCACTTGGGTTTTACTGAACCACCAGTCCCAGGAAGCATTGCTTCAGGTGATTCACCTGAGCGTTATTATTATGGGGATTACTGGTGGTTGCCGCATGCCGGCACGTCACATGGTCTGCCACTGAAGAGGGCATTGGCCCGAAACGCGTCTGGCAGGTAAACCACAGAAGGACTTTGTTCATGGCGTGTGCCCTTGCTTTGGCGTAATTTCCACCTGGGAGTGCATCCCACCTAGTGGCAACTCTTTTTGTATTTTGTACAGCGGCCTGCCTGGTCGCGGGATTGCACCACCGCGAAACACTTGTGGGTCTGCGGCTGCTTTATTGGGGCAGCTGACTGTGGAACAGGAGGTGCCTGTTATATGCGGGGGTGCCGGCGCGAACATCGGCAATCCTTTTTAAGACATTTTTTGTGAGTGCCGGCGGTGACCCACTTGGGTTTTACTGAACCACCAGTCCCAGGAAGCATTGCTTCAGGTGATTCACCTGAGCATTATTATTATGGGGATTACTGGTGGTTGCCGCATGCCGGCACGTCACATGGTCTGCCACTGAAGAGGGCATTGGCCCGAAACGCGTCTGGCAGGTAAACCAGAGAAGGACTTTGTTCATGGCGTGTGCCCTTGCTTTGGCGTAATTTCCACCTGGGAGTGCATCCCACCTAGTGGCAACTCTTTTTGTATTTTGTACAGCGGCCTGCCTGGTCGCGGGATTGCACCACCGCGAAACACTTGCGGGTCTGCGGCTGCTTTATTGGGGCAGCTGACTGTGGAACAGGAGGTGCCTGTTATATGCGGGGGTGCCGGCGCGAACATCGGCAATCCTTTTTAAGACATTTTTTGTGAGTGCCGGCGGTGACCCACTTGGGTTTTACTGAATCACCAGTCCCAGGAAGCATTGCTTCAGGTGATTCACCTGAGCGTTATTATTATGGGGATTACTGGTGGTTGCCGCATGCCGGCACGTCACATGGTCTGCCACTGAAGAGGGCATTGGCCCGAAACGCGTCTGGCAGGTAAACCAGAGAAGGACTTTGTTCATGGCGTGTGCCCTTGCTTTGGCGTAATTTTCACCTGGGAGTGCATCCCACCTAGTGGCAACTCTTTTTGTATTTTGTACAGCGGCCTGCCTGGTCGCGGGATTGCACCACCGCGAAACACTTGCGGGTCTGCGGCTGCTTTATTGGGGCAGCTGACTGTGGAACAGGAGGTGCCTGTTATATGCGGGGGTGCCGGCGCGAACATCGGCAATCCTTTTTAAGACATTTTTTGTGAGTGCCGGCGGTGACCCACTTGGGTTTTACTGAACCACCAGTCCCAGGAAGCATTGCTTCAGGTGATTCACCTGAGCGTTATTATTATGGGGATTACTGGTGGTTGCCGCATGCCGGCACGTCACATGGTCTGCCACTGAAGAGGGCATTGGCCCAAAACGCGTCTGGCAGGTAAACCAGAGAAGGACTTTGTTCATGGCGTGTGCCCTTGCTTTGGCGTAATTTCCACCTGGGAGTGCATCCCACCTAGTGGCAACTCTTTTTGTATTTTGTACAGCGGCCTGCCTGGTCGCGGGATTGCACCACCGCGAAACACTTGCGGGTCTGCGGCTGCTTTATTGGGGCAGCTGACGGTGGAACAGGAGGTGCCTGTTATATGCGGGCGTGCCGGCGCGAACATCGGCAATCCTTTTTAAGACATTTTTTGTGAGTGCCGGCGGTGACCCACTTGGGTTTTACTGAACTACCAGTCCCAGGAAGCATTGCTTCAGGTGATTCACCTGAGTGTTATTATTATGGGGATTACTGGTGGTTGCCGCATGCCGGCACGTCACATGGTCTGCCACTGAAGAGGGCATTGGCCCGAAACGCGTCTGGCAGGTAAACCAGAGAAGGACTTTGTTCATGGCGTGTGCCCTTGCTTTGGCGTAATTTTCACCTGGGAGTGCATCCCACCTAGTGGCAACTCTTTTTGTATTTTGTACAGCGGCCTGCCTGGTCGCGGGATTGCACCACCGCGAAACACTTGCGGGTCTGCGGCTGCTTTATTGGGGCAGCTGACTGTGGAACAGGAGGTGCCTGTTATATGCGGGGGTGCCGGCGTGAACATCGGCAATCCTTTTTAAGACATTTTTTGTGAGTGCCGGCGGTGACCCCTTGGGTTTTACTGAACCACCAGTCCCAGGAAGCATTGCTTCAGGTGATTCACCTGAGCGTTATTATTATGGGGATTACTGGTGGTTGCCGCATGCCGGCACGTCACATGGTCTGCCACTGAAGAGGGCATTGGCCCAAAACGCGTCTGGCAGGTAAACCAGAGAAGGACTTTGTTCATGGCGTGTGCCCTTGCTTTGGCGTAATTTCCACCTGGGAGTGCATCCCACCTAGAGGCAACTCTTTTTGTATTCTGTACAGCGGCCTGCCTGGTCGCGGGATTGCACCACCGTGAAACACTTGTGGGTCTGCGGCTGCTTTATTGGGGCAGCTGACTGTGGAACAGGAGGTGCCTGTTATATGCGGGGGTGCCGGCGCGAACATCGGCAATCCTTTTTAAGACATTTTTTGTGAGTGCCGGCGGTGACCCACTTGGGTTTTACTGAACCACCAGTCCCAGGAAGCATTGCTTCAGGTGATTCACCTGAGCGTTATTATTATGGGGATTACTGGTGGTTGCCGCATGCCGGCACGTCACATGGTCTGCCACTGAAGAGGGCATTGGCCCGAAACGGGTCTGGCAGGTAAACCAGAGAAGGACTTTGTTCATGGCGTGTGCCCTTGCTTTGGCGTAATTTCCACCTGGGAGTGCATCCCACCTAGTGGCAACTCTTTTTGTATTTTGTACAGCGGCCTGCCTGGTCGCGGGATTGCACCACCGCGAAACACTTGCGGGTCTGCGGCTGCTTTATTGGGGCAGCTGACGGTGGAACAGGAGGTGCCTGTTATATGCGGGGGTGCCGGCGCGAACATCGGCAATACTTTTTAAGAAATTTTTTGTGAGTGCCGGCGGTGACCCACTTGGGTTTTACTGAACCACCAGTCCCAGGAAGCATTGCTTCAGGTGATTCACCTGAGCGTTATTATTATGGGGATTACTGGTGGTTGCCTCATGCCGGCACGTCACATGGTCTGCCACTGAAGAGGGCATTGGCCCAAAACGCGTCTGGCAGGTAAACCAGAGAAGGACTTTGTTCATGGCGTGTGCCCTTGCTTTGGCGTAATTTCCACCTGGGAGTGCATCCCACCTAGTGGCAACTCTTTTTGTATTTTGTACAGCGGCCTGCCTGGTCGCGGGATTGCACCACCGCGAAACACTTGCGGGTCTGCGGCTGCTTTATTGGGGCAGCTGACGGTGGAACAGGAGGTGCCTGTTATATGCGGGCGTGCCGGCGCGAACATCGGCAATCCTTTTTAAGACATTTTTTGTGAGTGCCGGCGGTGACCCACTTGGGTTTTACTGAACTACCAGTCCCAGGAAGCATTGCTTCAGGTGATTCACCTGAGTGTTATTATTATGGGGATTACTGGTGGTTGCCGCATGCCGGCACGTCACATGGTCTGCCACTGAAGAGGGCATTGGCCCGAAACGCGTCTGGCAGGTAAACCAGAGAAGGACTTTGTTCATGGCGTGTGCCCTTGCTTTGGCGTAATTTTCACCTGGGAGTGCATCCCACCTAGTGGCAACTCTTTTTGTATTTTGTACAGCGGCCTGCCTGGTCGCGGGATTGCACCACCGCGAAACACTTGCGGGTCTGCGGCTGCTTTATTGGGGCAGCTGACTGTGGAACAGGAGGTGCCTGTTATATGCGGGGGTGCCGGCGTGAACATCGGCAATCCTTTTTAAGACATTTTTTGTGAGTGCCGGCGGTGACCCCCTTGGGTTTTACTGAACCACCAGTCCCAGGAAGCATTGCTTCAGGTGATTCACCTGAGCGTTATTATTATGGGGATTACTGGTGGTTGCCGCATGCCGGCACGTCACATGGTCTGCCACTGAAGAGGGCATTGGCCCAAAACGCGTCTGGCAGGTAAACCAGAGAAGGACTTTGTTCATGGCGTGTGCCCTTGCTTTGGCGTAATTTCCACCTGGGAGTGCATCCCACCTAGTGGCAACTCTTTTTGTATTTTGTACAGCGGCCTGCCTGGTCGCGGGATTGCACCACCGCGAAACACTTGTGGGTCTGCGGCTGCTTTATTGGGGCAGCTGACTGTGGAACAGGAGGTGCCTGTTATATGCGGGGGTGCCGGCGCGAACATCGGCAATCCTTTTTAAGACATTTTTTGTGAGTGCCGGCGGTGACCCACTTGGGTTTTACTGAACCACCAGTCCCAGGAAGCATTGCTTCAGGTGATTCACCTGAGCGTTATTATTATGGGGATTACTGGTGGTTGCCGCATGCCGGCACGTCACATGGTCTGCCACTGAAGAGGGCATTGGCCCGAAACGGGTCTGGCAGGTAAACCAGAGAAGGACTTTGTTCATGGCGTGTGCCCTTGCTTTGGCGTAATTTCCACCTGGGAGTGCATCCCACCTAGTGGCAACTCTTTTTGTATTTTGTACAGCGGCCTGCCTGGTCGCGGGATTGCACCACCGCGAAACACTTGCGGGTCTGCGGCTGCTTTATTGGGGCAGCTGACGGTGGAACAGGAGGTGCCTGTTATATGCGGGGGTGCCGGCGCGAACATCGGCAATACTTTTTAAGAAATTTTTTGTGAGTGCCGGCGGTGACCCACTTGGGTTTTACTGAACCACCAGTCCCAGGAAGCATTGCTTCAGGTGATTCACCTGAGCGTTATTATTATGGGGATTACTGGTGGTTGCCTCATGCCGGCACGTCACATGGTCTGCCACTGAAGAGGGCATTGGCCCGAAACGCGTCTGGCAGGTAAACCAGAGAAGGACTTTGTTCATGGCGTGTGCCCTTGCTTTGGTGTAATTTCTACCTGGGAGTGCATCCCACCTAGTGGCAACTCTTTTTGTATTTTGTACAGCGGCCTGCCTGGTCGCGGGATTGCACCACCGCGAAACACTTGCGGGTCTGCGGCTGCTTTATTGGGGCAGCTGACTGTGGAACAGGAGGTGCCTGTTATATGCGGGGGTGCCGGCGCGAACATTGGCAATCCTTTTTAAGACATTTTTTGTGAGTGCCGGCGGTGACCCACTTGGGTTTTACTGAACCACCAGTCCCAGGAAGCATTGCTTCAGGTGATTCACCTGAGCGTTATTATTATGGGGATTACTGGTGGTTGCCGCATGCCGGCACGTCACATGGTCTGCCACTGAAGAGGGCATTGGCCCGAAACGCGTCTGGCAGGTAAACCAGAGAAGGACTTTGTTGATGGCGTGTGCCCTTGCTTTGGCGTAATTTCCACCTGGGAGTGCATCCCACCTAGTGGCAACTCTTTTTGTATTTTGTACAGCGGCCTGCCTGGTCGCGGTATTGCACCACCGCGAAACACTTGCGGGTCTGCGGCTGCTTTATTGGGGCAGCTGACTGTGGAACAGGAGGTGCCTGTTATATGCGGGGGTGCCGGCGCGAACATCGGCAATCCTTTTTAAGACATTTTTTGTGAGTGCCGGCGGTGACCCACTTGGGTTTTACTGAACCACCAGTCCCAGGAAGCATTGCTTCAGGTGATTCACCTGAGCGTTATTATTATGGGGATTACTGGTGGTTGCCGCATGCCGGCACGTCACATGGTCTGCCACTGAAGAGGGCATTGGCCCGAAACGCGTCTGGCAGGTAAACCAGAGAAGGACTTGTTCATGGCGTGTGCCCTTGCTTTGGCGTAATTTCCACCTGGGAGTGCATCCCACCTAGTGGCAACTCTTTTTGTATTTTGTACAGCGGCCTGCCTGGTCGCGGGATTGCACCACCGCGAAACACTTGCGGGACTGCGGCTGCTTTATTGGGGCAGCTGACTGTGGAACAGGAGGTGCCTGTTATATGCGTGGGTGCCGGCGCAAACATCGGCAATCCTTTTTAAGACATTTTTTGTGAGTGCCGGCGGTGACCCACTTGGGTTTTACTGAACCACCAGTCCCAGGAAGCATTGCTTCAGGTGATTCACCTGAGCGTTATTATTATGGGGATTACTGGTGGTTGCCGCATGCCGGCATGTCACATGGTCTGCCACTGAAGAGGGCATTGGCCCGAAACGCGTCTGGCAGGTAAACCAGAGAAGGACTTTGTTCATGGCGTGTGCCCTTGCTTTGGCGTAATTTCCACCTGGGAGTGCATCCCACCTAGTGGCAACTCTTTTTGTATTTTGTACAGCGGCCTGCCTGGTCGCGGGATTGCACCACCGCGAAACACTTGCGGGTCTGCGGCTGCTTTATTGGGGCAGCTGACTGTGGAACAGGAGGTGCCTGTTATATGCGGGGGTGCCGGCGCGAACATCGGCAATCCTTTTTAAGACATTTTTTGTGAGTGCCGGCGGTGACCCACTTGGGTTTTACTGAACCACCAGTCCCAGGAAGCATTGCTTCAGGTGATTCACCTGAGCGTTATTATTATGGGGATTACTGGTGGTTGCCGCATGCCGGCACGTCACATGGTCTGCCACTGAAGAGGGCATTGGCCCGAAACGCGTCTGGCAGGTAAACCAGAGAAGGACTTTGTTCATGGCGTGTGCCCTTGCTTTGGCGTAATTTCCACCTGGGAGTGCATCCCACCTAGTGGCAACTCTTTTTGTATTATATATATATATATATATATATATATATATATATATATATATATAGATATATGTATCTCTCTCTCACTCTATATATATATATATATATATATATATATATATATATATATATATATATATATATATATATATATATATATGAGAGAGAGATAAAGAGTTGAATTTAATTATTGATTGTGTTTTTTAAAATACAAAAATACATTTAATTAACCAAATTAATTGACCTTTTTAACATATTTTCAAAAATATAAACTTTATTTCAATTAATTAAATACATAGCTGTCAACCAAGAGTAGTACAAAGTAAATAAAAATACAAATGTAAGTGATGGTGGGCAATTTTTTAAAATCATTGTTTTAAAATTAATATTTATACCAACATATTTTTTAGTATTCTATTATTTTATACACATTTAATTTTAGGAGTTAATGTGCTGTAAATATTTGTTTTGTTAGCTCCAGGTTAGTTATTTTGTATTTTAAATCTACATCTTTATTTAACATTAAAATATATGTAACATTTTTTAATTAATTTATTACATTTTCCTTTACTTTCCCATATGGAGAGCTCCACCTCAGTCGAGGAGATCTCCACCAGTAGGTGAAATGTTATTTGCAGTAGTTTATAGTCATAAATTGATTAACAGGATGCTCCACCCCTGCATTTGAGGGGGCGGAAACATGTAAGTTTACTCCTAGGTGTGGCAAAAAAATGTCTCTTCTTCAGCAAGATGAATGAGAAGAATCACACAATGTCTGAATTGGTGGGTATGTGGTTGGATATGAGAGGAACTAATTTTAAAGGTTTTCAAATGGAAAGTAGATTGGAGGTTATTTTGAAATGTATTCACCACGAAAAGAAGTATTTATGTTAGCTGTATTTTATCTAGAGCAAACGGACAGCCTTTCTACCAATTCATATTGCTAACGTTGTAACAATGAAATAGATTTTGAGAAATTAAGAAAATGGCTAGATAAGGGGGTCCACATCACAAAGCCATTGTGCATCTCAGTTAGATGTGAGTACATAAACATATAGTTTGCAAGTGTAAATTCATAAATAGAATTTGCACAATATGAATTTTACATGATTAACTCTCATTTGCATCAATATTGTTATTATTGTGTGTGCGTGTGTGTGTGTGTGTGTGTGTGTGTATTAACATCTGTGTTTATGTGTAGGTGTAGGTGTTGCAGGCTTGAGTTTTTTGGAGAAGTGGAAAGCAGGGACAGTATGAAGAGTGATGTAGTGTGGGTGTGTGTATGCAAATGGTTATTTGTGGGCAGTTGCTGACAGCCAAGGGTGAAAGATGGTTGCAGACCCTTCCTATATGGATTTTTTACTGCATAGAAGAAATTCCATTGTGGTGTCTGCCCTGTCATTTTAGTGCACTCTAAAGCCATTTTGTCTCAAACTGTAATGCAATATAAACAATGGAAGGCAAAACATCTATCTTCATTTCTGGGCAAAGTACCATAATGAACAACCCGGCTTTCTTCCCAGCGAAGTATTGTTAAAAAATATGTACCTCTGTGGTTCAATGGAGAAGAGGAATTGTTCATAGACATCAGTGATTAACAAACGGCAGGGTTATTAATGAGCTGAATTCAGCCTAACGGTAGCCAACAATGTTAAAAAAGATATGGACGAGAAAACGTATTGATTTGTCTATGTCTTTCTATACTCTTCAAGCATGACCATTCCTAAAGTTCAGTCTCTGCTGCAAACCAAACCAATAGAGCGGCATCAATACCAAGAAAATAACTAGGATCCTAAAATCCTGCGTGAACTACAGAATTAACCCTAAAGAGAAGACTGAATGATCTATCAAAGAACACTTAGGCTGTCCTTACAAGTGGCTCTTCGAGGATGCGATAATGAATGCACCTTTTAAAATCTGATACCACAGGGATCGGAAATTAACAGATAAAACAATTAACTCTTATTACAAGTCTCGCCCTCTAAAAATGAACATAATGTGTGAATTTTACTCACGAAAATCCATATGTATCACTATTTACAGGACAACTTCACCCAGTAGGTTGTTGGAGGTGTAGTAATTACCACAAAACTTGTAATTTTGATCCCTGTGCAAATGCTGGGCTCGGAAAAGAACAGGCCACTCATAATAATCGCCTAAGAATAAAGAAAGGAATTAAGGCTATGACAGTAAAATACAAGCTCATCACATTTTAAGTAGTGCGTACAGGAAAGGTATGTTCACATGGTAAAAAAAGACTCCACCTCAGTGAATCATAATATAATGCTGAATGGCTTATACCTGAGGCATTAGTCTAGAAGGCAATAGATAGATGTATTTCTTCACTGAGATGGTGATCCATGAAAGAAATCTACCGGTCAAAGCAATTTTGGATGAAGCAATAGCAACGTTTTGGAATTCGTGAGTAAGGTCATCATTCCTAATGGTGTGTTATTTAGGAGAAAACCACAATATGATACTGGGTTTGGGAGATATGATAACACATGTACTAAGGCGGAGGCCTTGACTGGGCGACCCCGGCCCTTTGATTGTCCCTCAACACACTCTACACTAACAGTTCAAGTTTTAAGTTTATTTCTTGAGTGCATAGTTATTTAAAACCGTTACACCTTTAAAGAATAAAAACAATGATAACATTTAGAACATACAGAAGTACTGTGATCAAATATATATTATTGCACTATCGCTAAGATAAAAAGAAAGAGAAAAGGCATAAATATGATTCAAAATGCAGCATGTTTACAGTGGCAAAATAGACTTGGGCTTGACTGTGCAACGTATATTAAAGTGACAGTGCTTGCCGCAGGCATGGCTGTGCAAGGTTTTTTTTTTATTATTTTAAATTAAAATATGCAAGAAAAGATTTACTCTTGTAGTCAGCTCGTAGCAAAGACCGTGTCATAAAGGAATATTAAATGACTTAAAAGGACAGATCAATGGTCAAGTGCTTGAGTGCTTGCCCACTTGGCTGTATGACCTCTCAGCGAGACCCGGCTGCAGTTTCATTGTACCGTTCCTGGCAGCTGATGTTAACAGTTTCGCCTAGGTCGTAGGTGGAGGGGCTGCGGCTCCCTGGTCTGGGATTATCTGATGCCTGGAGGGGCTTGAGATCTTGCGTTTTAGTACACACTCTACACCAACTATATTCTAGCCACCAACTGTATTCTAGTCTAGTCCAGCCAAACCTATTGCCATCATTCTTCCCATAAGGAAGCCCCTACGAAGCAAGGGGATAAGCATCGCACCAGGGAGAAGAGCAGTTGTCAAGCATATATGCTGCATCGACATCAGAGGGGCTGCAAGAGGTCAACGAGGCGGAGGCGACAGGGTTCTAAGATAGAGATGCCATCAGACTCCAAAGACGACCGTTGTATAGATGCCCTCTTATCCTTTCAGGACCAGACGCGCCATGTGCCACCTGTGGCACCAGCTGCATCCAAACTACAACTGGGCTGGCTTGCTACTGAATAACTGAGTAGACCGCTCCCCTATACTTTACAGTCAGCACCACTGTATCCTTAATATTATTGCTCTAGCTTGGGATGGCTTGGAACCCAGTTCTTCAAATGACCACCTAGATATTGGTTAAGGGAGCACGACAGATGCTTCTGGGGTGGACGTGTGGGGTGGAGGAATGCTATTGTTTGGGGTTTGGCGAGTTTCAGCACTTTAGTTGGTGTTTGAGTTCCACTAAGTTTAGTGTTAGTTCTAACTTTATGCTGCACTGCTTGCACCAGAACTGATCACTGCACTCTCACGGAATGTTAATGGTTTAAACAATAACATCAAAAGTGGGGCGCTGTTCATACAGTTTGTATTGTGTGGTAATGTGTGCTAAAGATGCTGTGTCCAGTAGTTTCTGCCTGAGGTTCAGTCTCTTTTTTTCAAGGTTATGTCTCTTACTGTCATTAGGGCTGTCCAAGAGATCCGCTTCCGCCGCATATATTTTGTGTTCTAGATCAATTATTTCTCTGCGTTTTTGGTCTCTGGCCACAGTCTGGTAGGCTATTATCTGTCCCCTTAAGACTACTTTTAAGGCTTCCCAGAGCATGGCTGGGGAATCTACCATGCCTTTATTGATTGCGAGGTTGTCAATGATTTGCTTCATGGGGAAGTCCTCAAATGTGACGTCTAGAAACCACCAACCGCCATGGCCGAAAAATTTGTATACAAATCCGGAGGCTGCCCAGAGAAACACAGTAAGGTTTGTTGAGATTAGATGGCCGATTCTGACAGCCTTACGCTACAGAGTTTGTATATACGATGTAATTGCATGTGATGATTGCTTACGGAAGTGAGTGTATTTGAGTATTGTGCGGCATTGTTCTTCTGTTTATGTTGATGCTATTGTACATGCTTTAACCTGAATAAAAAGAGTCATAATAAAAAAGAATAAAAGAGACGCTTAAGAGATGCTTGACAAGTCCTCATCCAAGAAACATGAGTCACCTAAAAATGTAGAGACTGAGAGAGGCAAGAAAAGCAGCACTTCCTTGATGGCCTCCGCACACAGAGTGAGGCACAATAACCTGCTCTTTTATGGAACACCTCTTCAGCAAGCTCTGAGATGACCGTGTAGCTCTACATGATGACATAGAGAAGGATTTAAAAGAGACCAAGCAAGACATGGAGGATTTGTGGCAGAGGGTATCTACCATTGAAGGTTCTGGGGACACCAGAGAACAGGAAATCCAAACATTTTGGCAAGATGCTGTGGATGTAAAAGAACAAAATATTGACCTGCAATGCCATCTCAAGGACCTTGATAACAGATCTTGCTGCTCTAGAATTAGGATGCAGAGAAAGTTGACATCAAAAGCTACTTCACAAAGCCATTTAGACACATTCAACTGGAATTGGCAGAAGTAGACATCCTATTAGATGAAACACACAGATCTGGCTACCCATTGGGCTCACCGACAATCCTCAACTTTACGTGTGTCCACCACTTCAGACAGAAAGACGACATCATGGCAGTAACAAAGAACACTGGCTCAATCCTATTCAAAGGGCCAATGCTGCGGTCTACCAAGAGCTGTCCTCCTTCAGCCTGCAAAAGAGACAGTTGCTTAAACATGCTGCCGAATTTCTGTGAGATGAAGGAATAAAGTACAAGTGGGGTCACCCCTTCTGCTTAACCTTTACCTGGAATAATGAAACTCATTGGGTGCCTAGCACTGCAGAAGCACTTAGCATTCTTGGACTCAAAGGAACACCCGATAGCTACCCATCATCTAACCAAGATCTTAAGAAGCCCACAAATAGGCAACACTTGAGATGGACCATGAGATCAACCAGGAAAGGCTCCCACTGGCCCTACATAGAAGAGATCTACTGCGAAAGGAAAGTTGTGATCAACCAACTTCAGGGGAGTGGGGCAGAGAATGAGACTTCACTTGTTCTCAGCAGCGACTGATGGAGGAACCATCAGATGTGAGACACAGAAATAGACTGGGGCCGAGTGCCTAGCCCTCTTCAGGTTAAGAGATGGGCCACCACTACAATTTCCCATCTGTGATCAGGGTTAGGGATGGGAGACAAGGGTTAGGGGAATGAAGGACCTCATGGTTCTGGAGTACCCCACCACTCAAACACTACATGTTAGGTTTACTCCCAGTTTAGGATAAGTTGTACAAGTTATTTCATCCCCACTTACCCTTCATGTATTTCCCTCTAGAGCTTACTTCACTAACCCACGGTAGGAAATTGGGTTACTGGTTTAGGGGGGTGGAACCCTACTCAAGCAGCAACTACAATTCTTATCAGGGTAAAACACAAGCACACCCAATATTAACCTGTGCTTAGCCCTCTGGTAGCTGGGCACAAAACCAGTCAGGTTTAACTCAGAGGCAATGTGTAAAGTACTTCTGCAGCACTTCAAAGAGTAATAAAGTGAAAACACAACACAAGAAAAATCCTACACCAATTTAGAGAAATAGAGTAAAATGTAATACATTATTTGATACCACAATGACACAAATCTAATTAGTAGTACTGCAGATGTGCAATTGTAAATGTTTAAGTACAAATTGTGCTTAAAAGCACAAAGCGCCAACGGTGGTTATCTGATCATGCTGGACTGGGCCAAAGTCACAATTCAGGCCGACCATGATGGAGCGCGGGCCGGATACAGAGACCAAGTTAGGTCCACTGACCATAGTACCACAAATCCTTGTTGGGGAGTGTTGTCACAGATTTCAGATCACGGAGTGATGGGAATATGAGCACCCTTGCATGATGGGTGTAACTGTATACAAGGACTATATTTATTGTACTGCATATATTATGTCTTTTGTCTCCTGTCACATTCCCTTAAAGGCGGAATTTTTTCGTACATACGGAATTTGGAGATAAGTATACTCCACATTATTTCACGAAGTGACAGCTTTCTGTGCCTTCTAAAAATATACATAGGATAACTTTCTACCAACACCAGGGAGGGAATGTTTGTATTGCCCTGATGAAAACCCAGGACCGATCAGGCCATTTTTATGGGCTGAAACATGTTGGCAGATTATTAGGGTCATAGGACCATAACCTCCAAAAAGACCCGTTTTTATATTTTTAATATCCGCTACGTCCCCGTGAATAAAAGGGATACCTGGGGAACGAAGTAGGATTTTTATCTTTAAGACCCCCTGGCCTACATCTCCTAAGAGCTCCCTGAAATACGGTCGAGCCCACCCTCACCTTTAGGAGTCAGGGTGAACCTGATGATGAAGCATGACACCAATAGGGTGTTTGAGGGTTAAATAACAAAAAGGAATTGCCTCCTTTCCGCACTTAGTGGTGTACGCCACGTAAGGTTTAGATTAGTTCTTGAGCATTTTGGTTCTGGATACCTTTGGTAATTATTATTAATTAGAGTGTTGCAAGGTCCCACGTCGAGGATGCGCCACACAGCAGCAGTTCAGAGGAGCTGCGGGGCTGCAATGGGAGGTACTGATTCGAGGATGCATAGTGCAACAGCGGTTCTGAGGAGCTTGGGGTCCTGGTCAGGGATGTGTCGCGCAGTGGCGGTTCTGATGTGGAGTGCTGCATTGGTTCTGCTAAGACCACAGTTGGGCTGGCAGGTCCAGTACTGGGGTGGCACCACTTGGGGGGCAGGACTCACAGCAAGCAGTGTCCAGGTATGGGGTTCAGGGTGGCTGGAGCCTTTTCTGCTGCTGAGGCTCTGATCAGGAGGTCAGCCAACTAGCCCTTGGAGTCACTCTGGTAGTCCTGGCTTCAAGGTGCAGGTCCAGTCCTTCCCACTCAGGCAGCAGGGCAGAAGGGCAGCAGGGCAGCAGGGCAGCAGAGTGGCAGTCATTCTTTCAGGAGAGTAGCACAGCAGTTCTCCTTCTGAGTCTTCCACAGGTCCAGATGTGTACTGAAAAGTTGAGATTGAGGGCCCCCTTATACCTGGTTCTCACAATGAAGTGGGAGAACCTTCTAGGGTCCTCCTACTACAGAGGTATCTGGAATTTCCTGCCTCCTTACCCTGGCCCCAGCTTGCCTAGGGGCACAAAAGACTAGTGTGAAAACCTTTGGGTGTGTGCTGAGGCAGGGTCTTTGTTATGTGGTAGGTGACATCTCCGCCAACTATCAAGTCAGAGATGGCCCATCCTGCCAACACCTATTCGCCCTTTGTCTCACTCTCTGGGAGTAATACACAAAGACCAACTGTCAGCTACACCTAGTTATGTGACCCAGGATACAGGCTGTAGGCATCAAATGGTTGGGACAAGAAAATGCTAACTTTCTAAAAGTGGCATTTTCAGAGATGTCCCCTGCTGCCGTCGATACTTATCCCGGGAACAGCCTGAGCCCTACGACCTACACCGCGCCTGAGATCGGCTCCTTCTGTGTTGCCCGGGCGCCTTCTCCCGCTGTGGGGCTGCGAATCGCTGACGCCATCGCCACCAGATATCTTCAGGCTCAATCTGGAGGCTTGCCAATCTAGTGGTTACCCTGCTACCACCGTCTCTTATCCCGGGAACTGCCTGAGCCCTGCGATCTTCACCGGGCCCGAGATCGGCCCCTGCTATGTTCTCCGGACACCGACGCCATTGCCATCAGGTCACAAGAACTACTGGAAGCTGACTGGGGAGCCCTGCCACTCCGCCTCTGGAAGTCCGCCTCTGTGAGTTTGAAACGCGACGGCGCCAGGTTATTGCGCGCCGTCCTATCATTGCGAGTTTCCTATTATTGCGCGTTCCTATTAAATATTAATAAATGCAGAGACCGACGGCTGCCTGGACCTAAAATGGCGGCGCCGCGGTAAAAACGGGGATCATTGTTCTTCCCTGATTTGCCCATGGGATCATCATTCAAGATGAGCAGTTAGCGTTTTTGGTAATCTACACTGTTTATCACCATCAGAGGCCTGATTTATTGTCGGTATCTCCACAGTAGCCATATATCTGGCCGACTGCTCATCGCCTGGCCCTAAAATGGCGACAGTATGAAGACACTACAATCACCTTCCATTGCCTGACCTCAAAATGGCAGATATCCTAAGACAACCTGATTATCCTCACCCCCCACTAGTTATTCCTCGAGAGCTGCCTACCAATTATCCCCATCCTCGTTAGATATTCTTTCGAGAGCTACCAACCAGGCTCTTACACTAATAGTGCGCTCTCCCGTGATACTGACACTTTACAATCCTGGTTCCCGCACGGTGGGCAGCCCACTCTGCTGCATAACTGTCCCTATTGACCATCGAGTAGCCCACCCGAGCCAGCATGGCAAGTCCTGGCCTATCCACTACAGGGGTAAACTCTTACACTCTGGTCTACCCCCCAACCTCTCCAAAACCGCCACAAAATCCTTCAAGCACTCCACCATGAAAAGGCACCCTGAGTCACTGATCTCTGACCTACGTTACAGCGCGGACAACGGCACAGTCCTTAATGACCTCATTTTCTACTCTAGAAGAACCTCTGCCTGGCGCAAAACCTTTGTCCACCTCCTCAATGTACGTGCAACAAAGAACATTCCATACGGCACTAAGCTAACAATAGCACCCTCTCCAACACTGCGAGCCGACCTCACCATCACTCTTTACAAAAATGGCATCGTCTTGATCCAAGCCTCAACCAAAAACCTGGATAAATTTGCAGACCTTTTTACCCTCTTCAGAAACCACGTGCACGACACTGGCAGGGTAACCAACTCCCGCCCCGATGAGTCCTCATCCAGCCTACCCAGCGTAGCTAGCCACTCACAAACCCCTCTAAGGTCTTCCAACACAGACCCCCCTAACCTCTCCAGCACGGCGCCCGGCCTTGCCAACAGAATCACCCCCAGACCTTTGGTCCCCTCCCCACTAGCCCCCCAAGTAGACTATGCCACTGGTACACCCCCAAAGACCTACGATACAGGTCGTGCTTGCCCTTCCAGCCCTCAACCCAACCCGCAAAGGGGCTCCAGCATAGATCCAACGACCTACAACGCAGGCCGTGCTAGTCCTTCCTCTCTATCACCTATACATGCCGACAGAACGACTACCGAACCACTACCCCCCCCGCCCTCTAACGCCTCCACCTGATAGGGACATGGTTTCTCTGCACTCCAGAGCTGCCAAACTAACCCAGAGCATTCATATTTCCATCTTGGAACTAATGAACCTCCTTCACCTCGCTGAACTCTCCCTCGCCAACCTCATGCCCCTGCCAAACTCCACCCCCCGCATTTGACAGAGCTGCCTAAACAACCTCTTCCGCTAGCCTTGAGACATCTTCGCCCCCGTAAGCAACCTTGCCACTTCTCAGAGGAAGAAACCCTTGCTCTTGCCCTCTCCTACAATTCTACCCTTGCCACTCCAAGTCCACTAGACCTCACTGAAATGGAAATCCTTGCCATCCTCAGGGACTACAACTCTACCCCAGCTACCCCTTATCCTTTCGACGTGAATGCCGAACATGCCATCCGCACAGTCACTATCAACCCCAACAGGCCAGCCACCCTCCGCAACAGATCTGTGGTCAAGAGTAATCTAGCACCTGTTCACCTGACCGCCCTGACTCCCGAAACTCCGTCCAAATCTTCTCTGTCTGGTCTGTTAATCAATTGCCGATCGGCAGCTAAGCACGCCGCAGATATTGCTGATCTCATCCTTTGCAAAAACTCTGACTTAGCAATCCTAACAGAATCATGGCTCAATGAATCCTCATCTCCATGCCTGGACCTCTTAGTCCCTCCTAACTACAACATTGCAAGGCTGGACAGACAATCTAACAAGAAAGGAGGAGGCATCGCCTGCATCTACCGCTCTAACCTTCTTGTCACAGAACTTTTGGCGGGCACCACCGATTCTTGTGAATACCTCGCCCTCGCTGTTTGCAGCAACTCCACCCAACTGTGCAACCTGCACATCTTTTACCACCCTCCAGGCATGAACGACTCCTTCACCGACCACCTCATGGAAATCATCACAGCTAAGATTCCCACCAATGCCAAAGATATTTTCCTAGGTGATTTTAACTTGCACTGGAACGATCCCAAGGATTCACATGTCAACGCCATCAAAGACCTCCTGGCTGATCAAGCCCTGACCCAAGCCTGCTCACAACCAACTCATTCAAAAGGGGCCACTCTTGACTGGATCATCTCCAAAGAATCAACAGTCAAGCTTATCTCTATTGACCCATGCGACTGGTCTGACCATCATGCCATCACCTTCCATCTACCTGGCACCCACAAGACAAGAGCACCGCAACCAGCAATTCCTAAACGCTGGATCAGAGACACCAAGAACCTGGACCGCAGTGAACTTGAGGCTCGCTGCATATCCGACCTCCCCCCCCTTCGCATATCACAACAGTCAGTGGCCTCAACGATCACTACTCTGCGACAATATCGAACATCCTGGATGATCTAGCCCCACTAAAACTGAAAAGAACCCAAATCAAAGACAGAAACCCCTGGTTCACGGGATCCCTTAATAATGAGAGGAGAGCCCTCCGGCAAGCTGAAAGATCCTGGAGGCAGCACTCTCTGCCGCACATCTAAAACTCCTCTGCCAGGCCAGAAATGTCTACAACAGGAACATACTCAATTCAAAAAAAGACTTCTTCAGAACTGAACTTGAGAAAGCCTAGAACAGACCCCACAAGCTCTTCGAACTAGTCAAACACCAATCTAATAAACTGGCCAAAACATCGAAAGAAACCCCTAAGTCTCTTATATCCTCAGAGGAATTCTCCTCTTTCTTCGCTGACAAAATCTCAGCCCTCGGAAACGAACTCAGCTCCATCACACACCCTCAACCCCTTCCTGACCCGCCTCCTCCCACCACGATGCACCCACAGGCTCCTCCCAAAAATCATGCTCACTGGTCTGTCTTCAAAGACTACGACGAAGACTCCATCTCTAAAATCCTTTCTCCCTTAAACCCGAACAACCATTTTAATGACCCGCACTCTTCCAACTGCCTAGCTGCCGTTGCCCAATCCATTATTCCTAGTTGGACTACAATAATCAACGCCTCCCTCCAGCAGGGAACGATGCCTGACTCACTAAAAGCCGGCCAAGTCCTCCCCATTCTGAAAAAGCAGTCGCTGGATCCAGCCTCCCCGATAACTTCAAACCCATCTCCAACATCCCCCTTTTAGCCAAAGTGCTGGAGAAATGTGTGCAACAGCAGCTAAGCCAACACATCAACAACTTCCACCTGCTCGATGACTTCCAATCCCGATTTAGACCAGGGCACAGCACCGAAACCACCATTCTCCACATCGTGGATGATGCCCTCCAAGCCCTTGACCAAGGCAAAACTTGTCTCCTAATTCTCCTGGACCTATCCTCGGCCTTCGACACGGTCAACCACGAAAAACTACTCGAACGCCTCAAACTCAGAATGGGAATGGATGGCACTGTTCTAGAATGGTTTAGGTCCTTCCTCCTAAACCGTTCACAGAGATTCCTAATCAACGGCAACCTTTCGTCACCATCCCCGGTCACGGTTGGAGTCCATCAAGGATCAACCCTGTCCCCCACCCTCTTCAACCTTTACCTAGAACCGCTTACCGAAGTATTACGCGCTGCAAATATCTCCTATCATATGTACGCTGATGACACTCAGATCTACATCAAAACCTCATCTCTCGAAGAGATTCTCTCCCTGAACGAAGCCCTGAAACTCACCGTCCAATGGCTCGCATCCAATCAACTCAAACTCAATGCAAAGAAAACAGAATTTCTCCTGGTCTCCCCTCCCAATACCAACCTTGAGATTCAATCATGGATTAAGGCTATCACAGCCTTAAATTGCCCACCGACCATTGTGGACTCGGCCAAATCCCTGGGAATTACCCTCGACAGCAACCTGAACATGCGGGACCACATCAACTCGATGGCCAAAACAGCCAGATTCCACCTGAGCTACCTTAGGAAATTGAAACCCTTCCTCGATGCTCCCGACCTAAAAATGGCAGTCCAAGCACTTGTTATCTCTAGACTGGAATATGGCTGCTCTACCCTCTTGGGTTTACCCAAGATCTCCCTGGCACCTCTTAAAGCCTGCCTCAATGCGGCCGCCAGACTACTTACCGGCACAAGGAAATACGATCATATTTCCCCACACCTGAAAGCTCTCAACTGGCTTTCCCTAGAGGCTAGAATACAGCTCAAGCTAGCATGCATCACGCACAAAGCTTTGTACTCTAACTCTCCTGCATATCTGGCACAGAAACTTGTGATCTCCGGAGGAATCAGAAACTCCCGATTTGCCAGAAACCTCTTGCTTCAACCTGCACGCTTTCGGCAAAAAAAAACTTACAATCGGGCCTTCTCTGGGGCTGCTCCAAGAATATGGAACTCTCTCCCACCCGACATCAGAAGAATCCCCTCTCTAACTCGATTAAAAATAGATGCCAAAACCTTCCTTATGGGCAAATTTCTCGCTTAAATTTTGCCTCAACCACCAATATGGCCCTGACCTATGGCCGTCCACTGCCTCCCTTCGGACTACCTAGTTGCCCCATCAGAAACTTGGTGCCTTGTCTTGAATAATTGTAAACGTAATATGTATATATGTTATCTCGTCTTCAGTATTTGGTTTTGTAAACTGTAAATACGTGCCCTTCTTTCCCTTATATTTCCGGCACCCGGCCCCCTACTACTCGATCTGCAATTGGTTGTTTCTAAGCCTGTCTGTATATTGCTTTGCTCTCCTGTAAAGCGCTCTGATACCCTAACGGGTCAAGTTCGCGCTCTATAAAACACATAAAATAAAAAATAAATAAAGTCAACCTTTACCATTAAAGAGGGTTTCAATTTACAATTTATTGGACACCAAACTCGACATTTCTACCTGCTCCCAATTGAAAGTTATCACTTATTAAATTTAATAAGGTAACCCAAGTTTATCCTATAGAAGAGATAGGCCTTGCAGTAGTGAAAGCAAAGTTTAGAGATTTTCACTACCAGGACATGCAACAGTTAAAAGCACATGTCCAACTTTTTTAAATGCACTGCACCATGTCCTACAGGCTGTTTAGGGCCTATCCTAGGGGGTGACTTATGTGTATTAAAAAAGAAGATTTATGCCTGGCATATGGTTTAGTTTGCTAGGTTGAAATGGCAGTTCAAAAACTGCAGACACAGGCTGCAATGGCAGGCCTGAGATTTGTTTAAAGGACTACTCAAGTGGGAGGCACAATCAGTGCTGAAGGCCCACTAGTAATATTTAATTTACATACCCAGGGTACCTGTAGTACCCCTTTACTATAAGTAAATTAAATTTGCCAACTGTGTGTAAGACAGTTTTACCATGTTTAAAGGAGAGAGCACTTTAGTACTGTTTAGTGGTGGTAAAGTGTGCGGAGTCCTAAGGCCAACAAAAACAAATTCAGCAAAACAGGTGGAGTAAGGCAAAATGTTTGGGGAAGGCTAACCTAAGGCTGACAGGTCTAACACCTGTGGGTCCAATTGGGACTATCTCAGACACCCACAAGTAGCTTCAATGCTAGCAGAGCTGGTCGTACCCAAAGGACCAATAAAGATCTAGAGGCCATCAATGATGAAAGTACTGAGCCTAAATGTAATTGGTATTAATGCTCCTGCTCACAATGCTCAATGACTCTGAAAGTGATATCTACCTCCTACTAGAGACTCAGCTTCTCAAGGGCAACTGGAGCCAGTTGAAATCAAAGTGGTTCTCTAGACCATATTAATATAATTAATAAAAGGAAGAGCAGCAATATTGTTTGCTTATAGATTCAAAGGGCTAGTGCATAATAAGATTATGAAGATTCCAGTGAGACTACTATTCCGGTGGATTTCCATAAACAGCCACTCACTGACTCGAGCAACAATCTATG
Organism: Calotriton arnoldi; assembly: GCA_963921515.1. Taxonomy (NCBI): domain Eukaryota; kingdom Metazoa; phylum Chordata; class Amphibia; order Caudata; family Salamandridae; genus Calotriton; species Calotriton arnoldi. The sequence continues at coordinate 1,640,411 of CAWUFW010000700.1, forward strand.
CTCCTAATCACGCCCAAGAAAAGTTCCTTTGTTATGCCCTCTTTCTAGTGATGACCTCCCCAGACTTAGTGACATATTTGGTGGGAGACCTTAACTTTGTAATTGACCCAGTATTGAATAGGTCCCGAAGACATACGCCAGATTGGACTATTTTCTGGGTTCCCCCCTATATTCTCCTCCCCAACACAAGTAGAGATTGGGCCTCTTCCCTATCAGATCACTCTCCTGTCCACATAACTATTAGGACTCCCCGGTTGAATGCACCTGGTCACACGTGGAGGCTGAATGACAACCTTGTCAAAATTGATAACACAATTATAAAGGTGTGGGAAGAAGTATTGTACTCAACACAACCAACAAGTAATTCCTCTTAACCTGAATTAACATTTATTGTTCTTATTTAATAGGAGAACAATCTTTTGACACAAATTACATTAAATCATATTGCAAAAAATTCATAATGTACAATCTATCACAAATGGTTCACAAGATCTCAGACTCCATGTAGTGTTTAAACAGCATGATTGTTGTTATTCATAGTTAATAAGAAAACAGCGCATGTACAGCCAACACGTCTTTCACGGTAAGAACACTGCTTCTTCAGGGCTGTAAAATAACAAGATAACAAATTAAATTATATAACATAATTGTACAAAATTTTAAAACACTATGCACAGTCACGTTGAACATCATAATAAATGATGAAATTTGATTTTCGAAGTAAACCACGTAGAAAGACTACTCTATTGTACACAAATACTGTATGTCTTCGCAATATAATTAGAACATATAGGGATATACTCCTCAAAAGATAGAAAAGAGACTAAGTATAAGAAAACCTAGAAAAGAGAGAATATGAAAATACACTGAAATTAAGGTCAATTGACCTAAACCGCTTATCTCTTAAATTGTCTTTGATTGTACAATTGTTCATCATTACTAAACAGCAATTAGAAGGTCAACTGTGTCATCTCTAGTAAGATTTCGGATATCTTCACATAACTGGCTACAGTTCACCCCACGCAAACACTATAAATCTACATATCAAACAACACAAGATTTCCATAATCATTATGCTCTGAATTGAGCCAAAATGTATACATGTAACAATGCCAAGTCCAAAATACAGTCTCCTAATGTGCATTCTTATCTAGTCATATCAACATCTAGTCATTCAACACCATGTCTCTACAAATGGGCTCACAGTCATTCCAAATTCTAATAACTCCAGTCAGGATTATAGGTATGCCAAGTCTTCAAAAATAATTCCTGGTTTCTAAAACACTAAAGGAGAGACCAATAAGAATGTATAAAGAAACTAAATATTCCACCCCATGAATGTGGAACCCAATGAATCATCATCCATTTGCCTGAATTTCCAAAGCACAAAAGCACCGCAGTGCTGAAGATGCAAGTCTAACTCAGAAAACCAAGCCTCTTAAATAGCACGGCCCCGTATTACACATCTGAAACCACTTCCTGTGAATTACCTTACTGGTTATTCAAAATTGACCAACCTTGCTATGGACTGTGTACCCAGCCAATCAAAAACAGGAATAGAACCTTGATACCACTAGTAATTTCAACCAATTATATCCAATTTCCCAATTAGATACGATGTTAATATTGGGAAACAAATAAGGTACAAATAAAAAAAAAGGTAATAATAATTACTTGTAAGGAATACTAACAATATCTAAAATGTCCCTCAAATAGGGCTCACAAAAGAGAAAACATCCAATATGGAACCATGGTCCCATCCGTTACCATGTGACCTCTTTTTCAACTAGCTCAATGTTCACAGATCTATATCACAACGGTCACAATAATGTATCAATTTCTTAAAAATCATTATTATAACAGAGTCCTAAAAAACTAGAATCCAATGACCTCATTGTGCCCAGAGATGTGTCTAGACCCATGGTCCCATCCCTTGCCATATCATCTCTTCATTAACCCAGTATATGTTTACAGGTTTAGTACAATTACTTCTAAATTCCCCCTATCTAAACCACCATTCATAAAGGTATACTACAAAATTATTATTATTATAACAGAGGCCTAAAACAATTAGAATCCAATGACCTCATTATGTTCAGAAATGAAAATAAAAGCATCCAAAATATAAATACAAATACTGGCAAAAATTTGAAAACCTCACCTGTGGAAAGGACAAAACTCAAACCTTGGTCCCATCCCTTACCGTATTATTTCCTCATCGACCCAGTCTATGCTCACAGGTTTAGTGCAATGACTTCTACAATCCCACTATCTAAACCACTATTCAAAAAGGTATACTACACATAATCTTCATGTCTATATTGTCCCCAAACCAGAAGTACCAGTGACTTGCCATATTGTGAGAAAGGGCTGCAATATAGTGAGCTGCTCCAAAACTAGCAACACAATTGACAAACCACATAATTCTCAATATAGAAGGGTATGAAACTCCTTGTCTGTGTTTAAACCATGGTTGAAAGTCCTCAAAGTGTCTATCCACCACATCTCTTTACATATGAGTCTATGTTCTTGATCTCCCCCTCTATAATTTCAAACATGATCAATTGCAAATAACGCAATCCGAGTAATTTTCATGAATCACTGCTGTTCAGGAAAATGTCTGCTGGTAGGAGAGCTCAGGTCTTTATTTCGAATAAAATGTAGATGTTCTTTCTATCTTTCCTTTAAAGGACTAATCGTAGATCCCACATACCTCAAAGAACAAATGCATTCAATTATACACACACACAAAAATGCCGTGTTACAATTGATACATTCCTTGATTTTGAAACTCTTGGTGTGGTCATGAGTAGACAATTCTGGAGCTTTATCTTTCACAAATTTACAACAGACGCATTGTTACATTTAAAACACCCTCTAGGTTTACTGCCCATCAAAGTTACCGACTTTTTTGTATGTGTCACTCAGATTCAATAATTTCTTGAGAGTGTCTGCCTTTTTATATGTGATCAAGTAATTCCTAGTGACAATTCCTGATCCTTTCTTGTTTTTTGAAGATGATAAAAAATTTCAGATTTTCCACACAGAACCTAGTTAAAAATCTCACCAGATCTGTTTGTTCAATTTACATTTAAATTTCACCTTAACATTTAGTAATTCTGTTAAATGTGTAATCCTCACCTTAGTAACTGCCATATTCCACATTTTTTCTAGATATGCCCGTTCAATAAATGTAGATACTGTTTTTCTGTGTCATATATTCAATATCCTCACTGCAGTTACGTTTGTGTCTTAATAATTCCCCTTAAGGGATATTTGTCTTCTGTTTATATGGATGTCCAGATTCAAAATGCTAAATGCTATTACTGGAAGTCGGTTTCCTTTATGATCTACTATGTAGAGTCCGATCTTTCACATAGAGTTCTAAGTGTATGAACGCCATTTTCAATTGATCTAAGCATTACAGTTAAAAATAAATCATGACACTCATGTAATTCCTTTACAGAGCCATTCCAGATTACAAATATATCATCGATATAGCCATACCATATAACGACATGTTTGTAACCAACCTGGAGATTCTCATTCCAGGCATGCTCCGTCTCATACCACCTCATAAAGAGGTTGGCATAAGAGGGAGCAAACCTGGCTCCCATCGCTGTGCCTCTAGTTTGTTGGTATGGGTCACCCTGATATAGAATAAAGTTGTTGTTCAAAACAAAATTTGACATTTCTATAAGCATATGTATGCGTTTCAAAAAGCTAGCAGATTTAGATGAGAAGCAATACGTCATAGCTTTCACGCCATCCTCATGTTGAATAACTGTATATAAACTCTTGATATCCATAGAGACCACATAATATGTATCATCCGATTGGATTCCAGATAACCTTTTCAACCAATCTTTCGAATCTTGAATGTATGAAGCTAAATTGCTAACCATAGGTAATAGGAACAAATCGATATACTCAGATCATCTTTCTGTACACGAACCAATGCCAGATATGATGGGTCTACAAGGTGACGTAGAACCACCTTTATGAATTTTCTGTAAAAAATAAATGATCAGAATGGTAGGATTTTTGACATCTAGGTATTTTGCCTCCTCATGATCCAACATTCCTTCCTGAAACTATTTGTTGAGAAGACTATGACCTTTCCTTTGAGTGTCTACATAGGAATTATTCTTACGTTTCACATAATCACTAGACACTGTGAGTTGTGTTTTTTGGCTTCCAAATCATAATGTTTAAAGTCTAAAATAACTGCATTCCCACCTTTATCAGCCAGGTGAATAATGATGTTCAAATCATTTGGGAAATGTTCCAAAGCTTTCTTCTCTTTAATATTCATATTGTTTTTAAATGGCATTTTCTTAATATTCTCAAATTCAGACATTACCAGTTCACAAAAAACATCAAAGACAATGTCTTTTGACAAATATGGAATGAAGATAAATCTTTCGCATAGGCCACTATTCTTAATAACATGGTCCTCAATGTCTAGATCTCTAGCCAAACCCTATGTATTGTGGATTGCCCAACTTCTATGCTCATCAATACAGTCATTCAGATCCTTAATAGTTGTCTTGGAAATAACCGTAGTGTATTCTATCTCCATGTGCCTTGCAGGTAATGTTAAGAACTATTTCTTAAGTTTCAAAATTCTAATGAACTTAAAAAGATCTGTCTTCAGTTCAAATATATTACAATTAAGAATAGGAGAAAAAGTTAACCCTTTGACTAATACATTCAACTCCTCCTGAGTAAATGGTCCATAGGACAAATTGACTTCTATGTTGTGATCTATTGTTTTATCTCCCCTTTCGTCTGTGATCTTGTTCTCCTGAGTTCAAGTTTTTGTCTACTGGTCCTTCTTTTCCCACCTCATTTTCCTCTGTTTCTAGTCCCTCCTGATTGTTTCTCCATTACCTGTTCAGAGTATTGTCTGCAACTCTCATTTTTTTTAGCTCTTCTAAAAAAGTATTTGGCCTGCCACTATTGGTTAGAGAGGTTTCCCCATAAAAATTGAAGCCATTAAAGTGGAGATTGAGGGAGTACTCTGATGATACCCTTATAGACTCCCTATGGGAAACTCCTAAATCTATGGTTAAGGGAGTATTTATTAGAGGTGGGCATAAGTCGTGTAATTCGGTGTTGCATAATCATATGGAATTACCTAAGAGTTATGCATCTTTACACCTGATTACCCAAGAAGAGTGATTGTGCATTTAGTGCTAATTCTTAGGGCAAGAATGCCCCTCGCATCCAAAATTGGCACGAGGATGCATTTTGCACTAAGAAATAGTGCTAAATGCAACAGAACATGAATAACGATCAGCCGTTTGTGCTCGTTAAATGTGCTCTTGAGTTAGGATTTTACCCCACCTTCCTACCGGTATTTAGCGTTATTTTTTAGCACAAAATTCACCCCTGCATCAAAAATGGACATGAGGATGTATTTTGCACTACAAAACAGTGCTCAATGCAGCAGAATACGAATAGCAATCGGCTGCTCGTGCTCGTTAAATATGCTCTCACTGTTGGATTTTACCCCCCAAATTACTCTTAACTAAGTGAGCAGGAATAATCTTGTAATTATCAGTAATTCTGCATCAAAGAGTAATGTAGATTTACTGAAATTATTCAGATTACTCCAGCATAATCAAAATTCTGCCCAGGCCTAGTATTTAAAGCTATAGCAGCAAGACTAGCAAAGACAGGAAGGATAAGAGACTAAATGTAAAAGGGAAAGTGAAAAAACCTGAAGCCATATACAAGTGAACAGGAGCACACAAAATCAGGGGCCAGCTATCATTAGGTAAGAAACAGCTCAAAGCCCTAGATATGGACAGGACGGAGTAGGCTTTATTAATCATATAAGCTCAAAGACTTTTGGATAAGGGTGTTTGATGGAGGGAATGCACCAGTACATATTTGTTCCTTTTTAGTTTTTATTTAATTTTTAAATTTGATTGTGGGTGGCCTGGAGTTGCAGTATGGGCCTATTTTTTGCATTCCCTTTTTAGTTTTTACAAGAAAAAAAAGGTTCCATAGTTAAGTACCTTTTGTCCTTGTTTGTGAAATTTGCATTATTTATTTTACTGTGTGGCCTAGTCTAGCCACAAGCCACCCCGCCAGTACTATGCACTGGGTATATAAAACAATTGTTTCTGTGGGACTTGTTGTTTTCAAACATTTATGATTTAGGGATGGCCTTGGATTAAATGCAAAATGTTTTTTTGTATTTCACCTATTTCTAAGTGTTAAAGTGTATTTTGGTGGGGACATTTTTTTATGGCTTGGGAAGATGTGTGTTGTTTGGGAATTTTTGTAGCTGACATAATTTTCTTTTTGGCACTGTTGAAATAATTGTAGTGTTTTCATCTTTGTTTATCATGCCTCTTTTGTTTCCTGACTAAGTGCCCATTGTTTTTTGTCTGACCAGTGTGTGTGTGTGTGTGTGTTTGTTTGTGTCTGTGTGTGTCTGTCTGTTTGCCATAAGCCACCATTTTGTCTTTGTTGTCTGTGCCATGTGGCCAGTGGCCATTGTTTGTAGTCAATGTCCGTAGGCCTGTATGTTTTCTTTGTTGTCCAGGCCTCCTTGCTTGCAGTTGTTTGAACATGAAGCCGGTGGCCACTTATGTGTTGTAGTCAGTGTGTTTTTTGCCATAGGCCTGCATGTATTCTTTGTTGTTCATGCCTTCTTGCTTCATGTTGTTTGGATATGTGGTCAGCAGCCATTTTATTTATAGTGGCCAGTGTGTTTTTGCTATAGGCCTGCATGTGTTCTTTGTGGTCCATGCCTTCTTGTTTCATGTTGTTTGGATATGTGGCCAGCAGCCATTTTATTTATAGTGGTCAGTGTGCTTTTACTATAGGCCTGCATGTGCTCTTTGCTGTCCATGCCTCCTTAGTTGTTGGTGTTTGTGACCAGTGGCCATTTTGTGTAGTAGTCAGTGTGCTTTTGCCTTAGACCTGCATGTGTTCTTTGTTATCTATTGCTTCTTGCTTGTTGTTGTTTGAACATGTGGCCGGCGACCATTTTGTAGTAGTCAATGTGCTTTTTCCAAAGGCCTGCATGTGTTCTTTGTTGTCCATGCCTTCTTGCTTCTTGTTGTTTGAACATGTGGCCAGGTGCCATTTTGTGTAGCTAGCCAGTGTGTAAAATCTTTTTCAAAGCCATTTTCTAGGGACATTGACAGAAGAGGGCTATGTCTTTTTCTCTTTTGTTATTTTTTTTCTTTTGAAGCTGATATCAGTTTAATGTGCTTGACGATGATTGCAGTATGTAAGTACTGTGTTTATATATTATATGCATTTTTGTCCATTTTCCCCTGCACCTCCTTGCCTCCGATAGGATTTCTCATAGTCCCTAGTGAGACAACTCATAGTCCCTAGTGAGACACCAGCAATTTTTACTTTACATTATTTGATTCTTCCCTGCACCCCCTGCCTGCCATAGGTCTCTTAGGCCATAGGCGCACACCAGCATTAATTGTTTTTGAAATTATAAAATTTTTCCTTGCACCCCTGCCTTCCATAGGTGCACACCAGCATTGCACTTTTTAGGGATTATTCCATTTTATCCCAAACATACTGCCTGCCATAGGCGCACCCCAGAATACATTTTTTTTAAGGATTATCCCATTGTCCCCTGCACCCCTTGTCTGACACAGGCCTTAGAGGCACATAAAGTAAATGTTTAAATCTGTATGTTATGTCAGTGGAAAAAATAGGACCCACAGCCGGCAACAGTTCTTCCCGAAGTAGGAGCAGAACAGGAGGTAGAGCTTTCTGGTGAGCAAGATGTAGCCCTATAACTATTGGCTTCATGATCTCCAGCAAGAAAAAGAAAGGTTACTCCACCATCTTCTCCAAGCCCCCTTCTGATGATCTGGACATGGATTGGACCCCGGCAGAGATCAGGACCCCCCGCAGGAGACCAGAGAAAAGGAAAGTTTCCGAAAGCCTCAGAATTATGGAGAGTCACAATGATGACAAGCCAGTGATTGTTATCAGTATGGGGGGTGGCTCAGAGGACACAGAGATGACCCCCCTCCTATTCAACCTACTCAGAGGGATCTGGTTCCACCTCAATCACCACCAGCTTCCATATTTGTAAGGCCCCCACTGAGAGCCGCATCCACCACCACCTCAGTCAAAGTATGCACAGCAGAGAGGCAACCAACACACCCACCTACCTCCAGTTCTTCAGGCATTAGCAGTGGCACACTAAAAAAGTTATTCTCCCCAGTTTTGGGACTTCTTTACAATTAGCAAGCAGGAGGATAACATTGCAATATGCTCCATTTGCCATATGAGTGTTTGTCGAGGTAAAGCCAGATTCACACTATGGTACTGGAGGCCAAAGGTCCCATATGAAAAAGTATTGTGCAATCCGATGGGAGGAGCACCTTAGAAAGATAGCTGGTGGTGGTGGTGATGAGAGAGTGGAAGCAGCTCCGATCGCGATGATAGAAGAATGAGGTGATAAGAAAGAAGAGGATGACACATTGACACATAGCAATCCTGTCCCTTCAGTGTGCCAGCATCACCTGCATCAGCAACCTCCAAACACACAAGACTCAGATTCAGACACTACTGCATACATTCACTCCCATTTTAAGACGCACAGTGAGTGTACCAACTTCTGCTACCCTCTGGAAGTTGCCCGTGTCAGTGGCACCACAAAAGAAAAAATCCAATCTACTATTACGGGCATGTTTAGGCAGGAGGGGCCATACAAATGCAATGAACCAACAGCACATTTGTACAACGTGAACCTGGCTAAAATGTTAGCACTGGACCTCCTCCCTTTTTCTTTTGTGAAAGGAGTGAGACTTTTGGAATTTGTGGCAGTCACCTGCCCTAAATGGAAGGTTCCCAGCCGGACCTATTTTGCCAGAGTTGCTTTTCCAGCACTCCTTCATGATGTGCTGCAATTGGTTGGCCAAGCTATGCAGCAGAGTGCTGTTCACACTATCCATCTGACAACAGATATGTGGACCAGTTGTCAATCAACTGAGTACATGTGTATCACTGCACACTGGATCACTTTTGTGGGGGTTAGGCAGCAGCTATCTGCAGGCCTCAGCACTAAAGAAAGTTTTAAGATCATTCGGCAGCATGCAACAGTTTCGATGTTTGCCATGGAAAACTTCCATACAGCTGTAAACATCCTGGAAGAGTTTAACAGCAATGTGTATCAGATTGGCTTTGACTTAGAAGGTCTCAGAATTGGATTTGTTGCCACAGAAAATGGCAGTAATATAGTCAGGGCCATGGCAGATAGTGGATATTTCAGGGTTCTGTGTTTGGTGAATTGTATCAATCTGATTGTGCAGGAGTTAAAAAAAAAGAAGACATAGGGTCTGAACTAGTTCTTGCTGGACGGATTACTCCGTCACAATGATGACGGATATTACGTCAGCCAACATATAAATCCCATTATATCCTATGGGATTTATATTTTGCCGGACAGGATATCCGTCACCGTTGACGGAGTTACCCATCCACCGAGATCTAAATCAGGCCCATAGTCAGCAACATAGTGGCCATCTGCCAAAGAATCTGCACTCATTTATTTGAAGCCCGTGAGCAATTGAGGATCATTCAGCATGCAACTTAAGTATCAGTTAGAGCCCTCATAAGGAAGTGCCAACACATTGGAACTGGACCTGCTACATGCTGCAACGTCTGTTTGAACAGTACAGACCGATCACCGACTATGTACCTCAAAGAGAAATCCGCAAGGAGGACAGTACGATGAGCCAAGCAATCGTATTGTTGCATCTACTTCACGACCAGTTGAAAAAGGTGTTGCAATGGTTTGCCGGTGTAAATGAAGAAGCATAATTTGGTTCAGAACTTCATCCTCCTTTGCTTGGCTGTTAATCTAAAGCTGCAAAGAGAAATCGTGTCCTCCAAAGAGTAAATATGTGCCACAATACTTGATCCATGGTACAAAAAAATACTGGCCACTTTCATTCCTTTTTCAGAAGGGGATGTTGCACTTTACAAGACTTGGATTGTCAATCAAGCAAGAGAACTGGAAGAAGAATGGCTGGAAGTTAGAGGCCCGCGCATAACTTCTGGCATGTAACCTTCAACCTCCAGAGAGGGCAGTTCTGTTGTCTCACAGCAGCCAGCATAACCAGCAACAGAAGAATCAGACCAAACCTCTGCAATGGCTTGGTTTCATGTGGCAGGGCTTAAGTCAAGAGCAGAGGCAGAAGCAACAGAGGTCGAGCAAGTGGCAGCACCAATCAATCAATCAATCAATCAATCAAGTCATACTTGTATAGCACAGCTTATCACCCTAGAGGGTATCCAGGTGCTGTGCTGCAGGCATCAGTCAAAGAGCCAGGTCTTGAGTCACTTCCTGAAGTGGGTCAGTGAGAGTGAGGTGCGGAGGTGGACATTCCAGGATTTGGCGGCGAGGTGGGATAAGAAGCATCCTCCAGAGCGACCACGGTGGATGCGTGGTATCTGAGTGAAGGCGAGGTGTCCGGAGCAGAGGTTCCTGGGAGGTTGGTGGAAATGCAGGTGGTGGTTCATGTAGATGGGTCCTTGGTCATGGAGGGCTTTGTAGGAGTGGGTCAGAAGCTTGAAATGGCATCTCTTCTGGACAGGGAGCCAGTGGAGGTCCTTCAGGTGTTGGGTGATGTGGGTCCTCTTTGGCAGGTTGAGGATCAGTCTGGCAATTGCTTTCTGGATTGTCTGGAGTATTTTCATGAGTTTGGTGGTGATGCCTGCATAGAGTGCATTGCTGTAGTCCAGGCAGCTGGTGATGAGGGCCTGCATCACCGTTTTCCTTGTGCTGATGTGGAGCCACTTGAAAACTTTGCAGAGCATGCAGAGCGTGTGGAAGCAGAATGAGGAGTCAGCATTGACCTTATGTTTCATGGAGAGTTCTCTGTCCAGAATGATGTCGAGGTTGCTGGTATAGTCTTTCAGAGTGGGGGTGGCTCCAAGTTCCTCTGACCACAAGGAGTCATTCCAGACGGCGGAGTGTCTGACAAAGATCAGAACTTCAGTTTTGTCCATGTTGAGCTTCAGGCAGTTGTTCTTCATGAAGGCTGAGATGTTCTTCATACAGCTGTGGAAGTTGGTCTCTGTCAAGCTGGGTTCTGCTGAGAACCGGAGGACGAACTGGGTATCGTTGGCGTAGGAGATGTTGATGTCTTGTGGTATGATGATATCTGCGAGTGGTGTCATGTAGATGTTGAAGAGGTTGGACTGAGGGACGCCGCAGATGGTGTGCTTGGGATGTGAGGTGAAGGCGGACTTTCTGGGTGCACTTTAGAGAAAGTATGCCCTCCATCTGAGTGTATCAACAGTGATTCCAATCTGGCATAGTCGATCGATGAGTGTGTGGTGAGAGACAGTGTTGAAGGCTGTGGAGAGGTCGAGCAGGATCAGGACGGCCAATTCTCCTCTATCGAGTAGGGTGCAGATGTCACCTGATGCGGTGATCAAGGGTGTCTCGGTGCTGTGGTTGGCTCTGAAACCTGATTGGGAAGGGAACAGCAGGTTGTTTCTCTTCAGGTGTTCAGTGAGTTGGAGGTTAATGGCCTTCTCCAGGACTTTGGCGGGGATCACGAACAGTGAGATAGGACGATAGTTCTGAAGCTCGTTGGGGTCTTCAGAGGGTTTCTTGAGGAGGGGTCTCACCTCTGCATATTTCCACAAGTTAGAAAAGGTGGCTTTGTTTATGGAGGCATTGAGCTGGTGGCTGATCTCATCTCTTCCGAGGATGAAAAGACAGTGGGGGCATGGGTCAGTGGGTGCTCCTTAGTGGATGGAGTTCATTAGAGTGGTTGTGTTTGGCGCACTGAGCTGTTCCCAAGCTTTGAGCGGGTGGTTGGCTGTGGTGGTTGCTGGGATGCTGAGGAGGTTGGTAGGTTGGGGATCGAAGTTTCTGTAGATGGTTGCTATCTTGCTGTTGAAATGGTCGGCGAGGGCATTGCAGAGTTCCTGTGAGGAGGGGATCGGGTTTTTGGTGGTTGATGGGCAGGGGAACTCTCTGACGATGGTGAAGAGTTCCTTGGTTTGGTTGGCCCTGGTCTCGATCCGGAGAGTCAGGGCCTCCTTTTTTGTGACTTTGAGCTCGCGGTGGTATTTCTTGAGGGCTGACTTGAAGGTGGCTCGGTCGGTGTGGTTCCTGCTGGTGTGCCATCTTCTTTCCAGTTGTTTGCACCTGCGCTTTGACATGCTGAGTTCTGGGGTGTACCAGCTGGCTCATTTGGAAAGTCTGTGCATTTTGGCTGGTTTGGTGGGAGTGACTCAGTCAGCAGTGCTGGTGATCCAGGAGTTGAGGCTCTTTACTGACTGATCAAAGTTGGTGGTGAGGTTGTGCTGTGTGATGCTGAGGGCATCATTCCATTGGTGCTGTGTGTCTTGGTCCAGCTGTGCAAAGAGGTGCTGTGGTAGTTGGGGGCAGTACGGGGCGGTTAGGCAAAGGTAAAGTGTATGATGGAGTGGTCTGCCCAGGTGAGTTCAGAGGTGTGGCTGTATCTGATTCTGTTGCTGGACGTGAAGATGGGGTCCAGCATGTGTCCTGCTTTGTGCATGGGGTCTGTGACCAGCTGTCTGAGGCCAATGTTGTCCAATCTTTCCAGGAGGTCGATGGAATTGGTGTCAGTGGGGTCGTCCAGGTAGAAGTTGAGGTCTCCCAGGAAGTCGTAGTGTTCGGATTCAATGGTGAGCGGGTGATGAAGTCAGCAATGGTGTCACGAAGCTCATGTGTTCCCCGATTGGCATTCTTTCATCATCGGTGGTGCTGCAGATATTTGATACTTTATGTATGATGGCGATGGCACCTCCTTGTCTGTTGGCACAGTCACTGTGTTTCATCTTGTAGCCGAAGGGTGTTGCATGGGGCATTGATCAGGAGGCAGCTGAGTTGTTCAGGGGGAGGTCTCAGTGGATGGGGATGGCGTATGGCTGGTTGCTACAATGGTGGTCAGTCCTAGGGTAGAGGTAAACCAGCAGTGGGAGCAGGTAAAAGGTCCCAATGTGGAGAGAGGCGATGCGAGGCAGCAGTTGTTGTTGTGTCCAGGGTCTAGGGCACAGAGGTCTTTGGCAGAGTATCTGCAGGAATCTGGCGGGCCAGGGTTCCTGGCGCTGGGCACAGTCCAGGCATGGACGGGTGCAGAGAGGCCTGCCTTTGACGCGCCAGCAGCATACCCACCTCCTGCAGCCATCCAGCTGCACAGTGGTGTCTATAAGTAGTCGTGGAAGGGAGGAGTGGCTGGAGCGGGAAAACGGTGGGAAAATGGCAGGGAGGCAGTACCAGTGACACAGAGAGGGTGAAATTACACAAGAATACAGGAACTATTAAAAACAAAATAACAAACAAATACTGCAAAAAACACCAACAGGAAGCCCAAGTGAAATTGGGCTAATGGATTACCCGCGGCAAGCGGGACTGAACTTGTAGAGTTTGGGCAGCAGCATCGGTGGGAGCAGTGCACAAGACCAGAGGGTCACGGACTACACCAATGGCCATTCAGAGCATGATGCAAGACTATTTAGATGATGCAAAAGAGGTATACCTGGATAAAAACCCATTGGTCTATTGGTATGGGAAGATGCTCCAATGGCCCGAGCTCAGCAGGTTGGCAATAAAGTATCTGGCTTGTCTGGGACCCAGTGTGTCTTCTAAGCGTGTGTTCAGTACAGCTAGCCCAGTTGTCACAGTCTGAAGGACCAGTCTCTTGCCTCAAAACGTGAAGAGATTGACCATGATTAAAATTAACCAACACTTCATTCCACAAGATTACACTGTTCCGGAAACAGCACAGGAGGAGGATGATGTCAATTGGTCAGGCTGAAGTGTGTTAGATGATGAATTTCTGGGTGAGCCCCCTGAGTTTGAGGAAGAATTCTACTTCCTTGACTAAGTAGGCCATAACCGAATTTTCATATAAATTATCGTTGAACTGCTTTGCAAGAACAACAAAAAAAGGGTTATAGACGAACATTCATATATTTGGTGCCTGACTAATGCAGCCCCACCATTTAGTCACATGTATGGACTGGAGTGGGGTTGAACCAGTGTGCCCAGAAGAAGCCTCCCTATTCACTGACAGGACATAAAGACAATGCCTCCTGTCCCTAACCTTTTTTTCATTCCCTAGCTGGGCTACCAGTAAAGATCATTAATTTTATACAAGACCTTCACTGTTTGTTGCTTCCATGCTTGGAACAGGTAACTCTTGCACCAATGAGTGATATATTGAGCTAGTGATGATGATTCATGTGGTGGCTGGGAGGGTGTTGTTCAACTATTTTGTAAACTTAATTTTTAATGTTTGGGGCCCGATAGGTGATTCTGTCTGAATGATTGCCCTGCTTTCACACTTCATTAGAATTTCTTACAAGGTCTACTCTTTTACTGTACTTCTTTTTTTGGGTTATTCAGAGACCAGACCAGTCAATTTTGTTAAAATAAACTACACAAAATGCTGAAATTATTCATCATTCTTCATGAGCAGGGAGTTGGAAAGTTTGCTGCCATAGGTCGTTGTTTCTGATGGTGTTTGGCCATATCAAGAAAGAAAGAAAATTGAAAAACATGAATTGTAATGCTCAGTGCAAACACTTGTTTATACTATGTGGCACATTAACAGAACATTGCTGGTCCCCTCGGTTCATTGAGATTTTTGATGTGATTAGGTACAGGGACAGTTTGTCCCACACGTGCATCCCATAATGCAATAGCACTGACTGCAAAGAACTTACCAACATAATCATAAAGGGATTTTCGTTTAAAGGTTTTTATAGTGAAACTGAACAGACACTTTGAGTGTCATGAATTACCTCTCATTAATGAGGAAGGCGTATATGCTGCACAATTAATAGTATACTTAACTATAGTATATGTGCAACATTAATGGAGGCATGCTGGCAGGTCTGTTACTCTGCAGCATGTTTTTGGGGCAGCTGTAATGGCGTGATAATTTATTAACTTATAATACTCCATTCCAAATGCTCTGCTCTTCTCCGACTGCCTCTTCAATTCTACCCTGACTACAAACTTAAGGGCAGATTCGATACTCTTCACACATGTGAGGTATAATGGATCTCCCATCCACTGTAAGTAGACAGTGCACAGATTGATGCACTGTAGTACAGCGAATGGGATATATTTTATTTGGCATGTTTGTCACAGAGTATCAAATCCGCCAAACTCTAAGTCAGGCACCTAGTCTCACATTACACCCT
This sequence comes from Calotriton arnoldi, assembly GCA_963921515.1. Taxonomy (NCBI): domain Eukaryota; kingdom Metazoa; phylum Chordata; class Amphibia; order Caudata; family Salamandridae; genus Calotriton; species Calotriton arnoldi. Next base: position 1,655,603 of record CAWUFW010000700.1, read on the forward strand.
GGTTTCCATCACAAATTATTTTCAACTAATGCCTTCACTTGGCAGTACCAGCGATTTAACAATAGGCCACGCAGCCGCCGCTGTGCAGGGGGTCGTGAGTTCGAGGGGGCCCCCTCCGGCACGGGTGGCGGGCCCCTGGCCTGAGAGCTCCTGACTGTGTCCGGAGCTTGGGGGCCCCCTCCATGTACTTTGTAGGGGGGAGCCCTCAAGTTTCGCTATGCCACTGGGTGGTAGGGAATGTTACTCTACAGAAAGGTAAGTTAGAGGTATTAAGCTAGGTGGAGGCTTAGCTATGTAATGGTTGGGTGTCACTAATCGCGCTACGCTTTTGCTCAGTCACATTGGTTGATGAATGATGACTTGGTGGAAGGAAGAAATTGGAACAGGTATAACTCCATCATGACAGCCATGAAATATAAGTCACTTGGGCAGAAAAATGTGGCACATGCATTGCCGAGATGGAATTTACACATTTTTGGCAGGCTGGGACAGAATGTAAGAATGATGAAGTGAAGTACTAGTAGCACGAGACTGAGTGAGCTCAGGGAAAAACACCTTGTTTTCGGTTTGTAATGCACTGCAAACTTCATACTGCTGTGCTGTTAACTGAAATAGGTGCACATTTCACTGCCCACACTGCAGCGCCAAATTAAGCCATCCTGCAGTTTTAGGTAGCGAAATGCAATGGGTGGGGAGGAGATGGGTGGGATATCTGCCTTGCGTAACAAATACAGTATTGTCAATAAGCAAGCAAGGTGACTTTTGACCCGTCCCTGTCCCCACTGGCACTGCTCCCCCTCCAACCACCTGGGCCTCCTTCGTCTTTGTGAGGCTGCTGGCGCTGCCTATGGCACTGGTGGTCTGTGCGCCTAGAAAAAAAACAAATTTAACCATTTTAGATTCCAGATTAGCCACCTAAGTATTTATTTTGCACAAAATACAACAGCAATACCTTACTACAGCTCGGTTAGCAGTATCTTCTATTGAAACTATTACTTTGGGAGGTTTGTTGGTTGACATGTTAAAAATGCCAGGTAGTCAAGTCAACAAAAACTTTTTTCTCCTAAAGGAGCGATACGGCTATGAAAGGATGAGAGTGAAGCACAATGAAGGGGTGGAAGGGAATGGTCAGTGAAGGACATATGGTATTGGTTGGTAATGTGATCTCATTTCTTTCCTGCCATGCTGCACTGTCATGGAAACTGCTAATAAACTGTATAAATAAAAGAACTTTGGGGTCCATGATCACAGACACTCTTTCTCTCTGTCCCTGTACTTTTTGACTGTTTGATCAAGAAAAATGTCTCTACCACCATGTTTGGTGAATAGTTTACTTGGGCCTGCTATCCTCTTCTCGGTGTTCTCTTAACAGTACTACACAAGACATGTGACAGAGGAGCGAGGGAAAGTTTACCAAAACAGAGACCAGAAGAAATCTACAGACAAGAGTAAGGCAGCTACGGAAATAGGAAATATAGAAAAACAGGGTAATGCAGGGATAACAAGCATTAGATAGGTGAATTTAAAAAAAAGTCGATAGTAGAAATACACAAGGCCATATTTGACTAGTGAGAAAAGATAAAAGTAAGAAGTAATAATAAGCATGACTTACTGGGGTCAGCAGAACCCTGCTGCTGGTGGTGGTGGTAGTCCCACCCGTCCGGACGCTGGCGGTGACAGCTGCTTGGCCCTCGAATGCCCTCTGGCCCTTGGGTGCTTATGAAAGGAATAAAGAAGATAAAAAAAAATGATTAGTGGTTCTCTGTACAAAAAACATTTTGACAGGCACAGCATTGTACTTTCTAAATCAGATAGCCTATTCCAAGTTTCTTGAACATAAAATTACATTTTGAACTTCTTATCCATTGAAATGAATGATCTTTGCTTCTCTGCCCCCTTTGATGGATCAAGTGAGTCTCCCTTTGCAATGCATACTGCACATCAGAGAGATTCGGACTGTATAAGCTGCCTAAAGGCACAGAGAATACTGACAGGACAGGAGTCAGCATCCTTCTTTAGCTCAGTCCAAGCTAGTGCCGAGCACCTGGCTAACTCACGGTGGAACAGAATCCAGGCAGTATCTTTCCCTTGACGCCCACTCCACTACTATGGTGCAACAACCTCCCTGTCAGGCTGACAGCATGCACCACTACTCCCAGGGCCCATATTTATCAATGGTGTGTGTTGTCCTACTTGTTTATAAGCCTTGTTTTTGTGCAGAGTGGTGTCTCCTTCCTGCACAAAAGCAATCCAGGGTGCTGTGAAATGTGGCAACCTTGCACCATGGCACAAAGGTGTCAGCATTGGCACAGCAAGAAGCACTCGATGCACCAACATAGGGGGACAGCAGGAATGCGACATATCTTGATAAATTAATAAATGTGTTGCATTCCTGCCCTCTCACTTTGACGCAGTGCAGTAAGTTGTCTTGCTGCCCTGCACTGCATGGAATTTTGATAACTCTGGGCCCTGATGTACTCAGCAAAGTGTATAGATAAACCCGGGCGTATTACAGTGCATGGCCACTTCCTTCAGTAGAAAGACAATGGACACAACAGCAAGCACTCTCTGATGCTAAAAGTGCATTTATTTTTGTGAGTGGCACACCCACACATTAAAAAAACACTTGCCTGAGCTGAGCATGGTACTACGCTCATAAATAAAATTTAATTTTTGCAACAGAGAGTACATGTGCCATGATAATTGTTGAAAAGATACATCTATATATCTATTCTATATATTTATACATATATATATATATATATACATATATATATTTTATAAAGATAGATATACATACATACCTAAACACTATTAATACACACATAATTTACATTTTATAATAAATGAACACATTCACATTATATATAAATATGCTATATTTATATATACTTGCTCACATCGTGAAAATTGAATACGCACACTTTTTTACTAGTGGGAAATATATTAGTTTTTATGGATAGAAAAAATAAACATAAGTATATATATTATATATAATATATGTATTATATATGTCTGTGTGATATATAGGTGTATACGTGTATACATACATATTTATTTATTCACCGTAAAAAACAAAGTTAAAGTAACGGTACAGTCAGGTATTAAATATGTCAGTAACAACATTAGCGTTTTGAACTTTAAAAAACACAGAAATTCACCAGTTATAGTTAGCCGGGCTAACTATAGCTTGCACCCTCATCAATGATGTCATTTGAAATGTCATCAGTGATATCAAAAATGATGTCACAGAACATGTCATGAGTGGTGTAATATGTGAGGATATTAGCAGTGCATGGCGGGGGCACAAGTTAGAGTTAGCTCTGCTAACTACAACTGTTGAATTTCTCTGTTTTTTAAATTCAAAACGTTAATGTTGTCATTGACATATCCACATAACTTTAATGTATTAAAAAAAATAAAACAGGTCTTTCTATCACACCTAAATAACGTTACTTTAATCTTTGTTTTTTTCATTGAATTCCTAGGGTTCTTTTTAACGTAAAGTAATATTTTATTACCATATGTAAAGCCAATCCCCCAGCCTGGGCCTGTGGCAAACCCCCCACAGGCAGGCAACTGCAGACTGCGCACAGACTTTAGCCGTGCACAGCTGGGGATTGGCAGCCAAGGCCCTGTGGCCAACCCGCCCGGAGGCAGCCAACCCACCCCTGCTGGCAGCCAACCTCATGCTGCGCACAGCCTTTTGTTAAGTGCAACGTGGGGTTGGCTGCAGGGCCTGGCTTGCAGCCAGGCCCTGCGTCCAACTCCCTGCAGGCGGCCACCTGGAGGCAGCCAACCCCATTCAACGCACAGATTTTCCTTGTGGGTGGCATGGGGTTAGCCGCAGGGCCTGTGTTGCAGCCAAGCACTTCTTCTAACTCCCTACAGGCAGCCAACCCCATGCTGCGCACAACCTTTGGCCGTGCACAGCAGGGGTTGGTCACAGGGCTTGACCTGCACCCAGGTCAAGCCCTGGGTGCAGGTCAAGACCTGTAGCTAAACACCCAGCAGGCTGCCAACCCCACAATGTGCACAGCTTTTGGCATGTGCAGGGTAAGGTTGGCGTTTGGGCCCAGGGGACCCCATTAACTGGGATAAAAACATATATATTAAGGGGAGGGGGCATGCAGCCACCTCCCTGACCCTTAATTGGCCCCAGGGACCCCATCCTCCGGGGCTAAATACAATTAAACAGGGGAGGAGGCATGCAGCCCCCCCTCAAAGAGCCTTAATATACCCCAGGTACAACACCCCCTGGGGCTAAATACAATAGAAAATGGGAGGGAGGCCACGTGCATCCCTCCCCGAGCCTTTATAGGCCCTGGGGACCCATCCCCGGGGCCGTGCCTTATAAAAAAGCGGAGGGGGCCGCATCATTTCCCTTCTGATCCTTATTAGGCCCCACCCCTCTGAGCCGTGTCATTTGTTTAAAGGGGAGTAGGGCCATGCATCCCCCCTCCCCGAGCCTTCTCAGGCCCCTGATCCCATCCCCCTGGGCCGTCCATTTTTTTAAAGGGGAGGGAGCCATGAGGGTACCCCTCCCCGAGCCTCATTCGACCCTGCGGACCCCATCCCCCAGAGCAGTATTTATTTAAAGCAGTATTTATTTAAAGGGGAGGGGAGCTGCATGGCACCCATCTAAAAGCCTCTTTAGGTCCTGGGGACCCCATCCCCAGGCCCATATTTATTTCAAAGGGAGGCCATGCAGTCTCTGTCCTTAAGCCTATTGCCCCGAGGCCTCCATTATAAACTGGTAGGTGCCCCGGTGCCCACTCAGGGCCCCCACCAGGCACATGTTGGGCGTTGTGGGCATTGTGGGGGGTGCTCCAGAGCCCCCGGAACCTTAGTCGGCTCCCCGCAGGGTGGCGGAGCCGGTATTGCTCCTGCCCGGAGGGAGCAGCTATTTATGCTTCTCCCTCTGGGAGGGAGAAATCAGCTGTTCTGTTTTCATGCTTGCATCAGTGCAGGCAGGGAAACAGAACATAAGTCTGCTCCCAGCTGGCAGGAGCATTTTTAAAACTCTTGGCCGCTGGGAGCAGAATTTGTGTTAGCTCCCGTTTGGTGGGAGATTTGAAAATGCTCCCGCCAGACGGGTGCAAACACGTTTCACTGCCCACATTGGTGCGGGCAGGGAAACCACTGTGCCCCGAGGTGTGCACCCCGGGACACAGCAAGTGTGCAGGCCTCAGGGGAAGGGGCCCCGGGGCCATTAAGAGGTCAGGAAGGGTGGCTGTGTGGCCCCCTCTCCCCTTATTAAATACATTGGGCCATGGTGAATGGGTTCCCCAGGGTCAAAAATGATTCAGAGAGGGGGGCCGTGCTGCCCCACCCCTTAATTAAAGAATGCAGCCTGGGCCATGTAGGTATTTTTGCGCAATCCCACAGGACTCCTGTTGGATCTTGTCAAAAATTGCCCTTTTTAAGGCCAGGGGGGGACACTGTAGGTCCAACCCCAGGGGCCTATAGAGGCAGGGCATCTCTACCCAGCCCCTTTATATGATTGTTTTGCAACTTCAGGACAGGGATTTAAGGCCCAAAGTCATGTAATGGCTGCCAGCAACATTTTCTCATGTTGGTGGCAGCCAATCAGAGCGCTCTCTCTCACAAGAGTCTGACTCCTGTGGGAGCGAGATGGCTCAGAAGAAACAAATTGAACGGATTTACACCAAAAAGCACAATCTGCGGACCACGATCTTGCTTCGTGCCAAATGTGGTGTAATTCCGTTCAACAGTTATTGCTGTAGCCCTGCCTAAAGAAGTCTATGGAAAATGCATGAGGAAATTTGCTTTTGGGATCCCCTCTTTTTTCTCACCCCCATTTGACGATTCACCCCAAAATATATGGGGGGTTTTTTTGGAACGTTTTGTGAAGATTTGCCAAATGGCACCAAAGCTATTAGCAAAACAGAAAACACATTTCCATTGGAAAACCAATCCTAACTACAACTATCCACTGGTTGGTAATATATATATATATATATATATATATATATATATATATATATATATATATATATATATATATATATATATATATATATATATATTCTTTACCACCAGTCCCGGTTACACCCGGCGCTGTCAAGTGGGCGGTCCGCGATGGGTTACCGGGTAGCCCTCGTAATATCCTCCAATCTCCACAAGTACGTAGAAAATTCACGGACACTCCAACAGACTTGAATAACAAGCTTTAATGACACATAAAGACGCGTTTCGGCATTCCGCCTTGATCAAGGCGGAATGCCGAAACGCGTCTTTATGTGTCATTAAAGCTTGTTATTCAAGTCTGTTGGAGTGTCCGTGAATTTTCTACGTACTTGTGGAGATTGGAGGATATATATATATATATATTCACTGAAAAAACCATAGGTTTTAGGGACAGTTATAGTTACTTGGACATTGCACTCGTACAAAACCCGTGAAATTCCCCCGTTATAGTTAGTTCACCTAACTATAACTCGCGCCCCGCAATGCACTGCTGATGACGTCACATATTACATCACTCATGACATGGTCAGTGACATCACTGATGACATCACTGATGACATCTCAAATGACATCACTGATGACATCACTGATGACATCACTGATGACATCATCCAGTGACTGTGTGTTTCTGTAAAGTTTAAATATTTTTAATATATATAGGAAAAGACGTATTGAAGAATGAGTGGGTGTGTAAGTGTCTGTATGGATGATTTAGTAGGTGCGTGACTGACTCTATAAGTGAGTGATTTAACGTATCTTACTGAATGCATGGGTTAGTGACTAAACTGGATGAATGTCTGTATCCGTCTGTCTGTTGCTGTGTAAGTGGCTGCATGTGTTTGTGAATAGCTACATGAGTGTCTATATGAGTTATTGAATGCTTGTCTGAGTATCTGTATGGGTGCCTGAGTGTTTGTGTGGGAGGGGTGTGTGCAACTCTGTGCATAGATGTGTGAGTGGGTGATTCACTGGGTGGATGGTTTCAAGAGTGCATCTGTGATAGACTGTATGGGTGGGTAAGTGTGTGTAAGAGTGTGTTAGTGAGTGAATGTATGTCCCAGTGGTACATGTGTGAGTAACTACATATGTGAAAGGCAGTATATATGTGTATTGGAGTATATAAATAGCTATAAGCAAGAGTGAGTGATTGTGATAGTGGCTGTATGGATGAGTGTGTGCTTGTATCAGTGATTGTATAAGAGCGTAACAATGTGCTACTATTTGTATGAGTAAGTGAGCTGGTGTGTGTATAACTGTATAGGTGAGTAAATGGCAGTGTGTTTAATTATTTGCATGACTGACTAGGTGTGTGAGTATCTCTATGGATGAGTGGCGTTGTTTGAGTGTCTATATAGGAGTAAGAGTGCATATGATAGTCCTGTACTGAGTGACCGTAAGTATGAGTGACTGTACGGGTGAGTGAGTGGATGTGTGTGTGTAGACCTAAGAATCAGTGAGTGGGTATGTAGTTATTGGTGTTGGAGTGTCTATGGTTTTGCGAATGGCAGTCTGTAATTTAGAGTGGGTGTATCAAAGGTTATATTAGGGTGTGAGGAGGTGCATCAGATTATCACGTGGATGATGTCATCAGTGATGTCATTTGAGATGTCATCAGTGATGTCATCAGTGATGTCACTGATCATGTCATGAGTGATGTAATATGTGACGTCATCAGCAGTGCATTGCGGGGGCGCGAGTTATAGTTAGCTGAACTAACTATAACGGGGGAATTTCACGGGTTTTGTACGAGTGCAATGTCCAAGTAACTATAACTGTCCCTAAAACCTATGGTTTTTTCAGTGAATTTCAAAGGTTTTTTAAATGCTAATTTGTAACTATGACGTGTCTGAAACCTATGGTTTTTTCAGTGAATTTCAAAGGTTTTTTAAATGCTAATTTGTAACTATAACGTGTCTGAAACCTATGTATTTTCAGTGAATTTCAAAGGTTTTTTAAATGCTAATTTCTAACTATAACGTGCCTGAAACCTACGGTTTTTTCAGTGAATTTCAAAGGTTTTGTAAATGACAATTTTTAAATGTATTAATTGTTATATTAATTTTTTTCATACTGATTTACTACATTTTTAGAAACAATTTTTTTTTACATATTTTATTTTTTAAATTACATTGTAATTACATTATACATTACATTACAAAAAATACTTTCTCAGAATGAATTACTTTAGTTTAAATACTTTGCAGATAGGCAATAGACTTTTAAGTACAGTAGTTACAGTTGTTGCAATGGGCAACACATTTTCAAACACAATGCAACATTCAGCTCAATGTGAATTTCTAGTTAAATGCAATTAGTTACTTTATGGATTACTTTTGTAACCACAGGACTGGATCCTAGATTCAGTCCTGGTACATCTCCTGTAAACAGTTGAGTAAAAGCGTTTTGGTTACAGTCGTGATTTTTAAGGAATATTATTGTATTTTAAAAGTTGACACTTAGAAACTTTTTCTCATAGAATCACCAATGTTATCCTATGGAAGGAAATTCACTTAGCAGGTAAAAACTGTTATCGTTACTTTTTCTTACTCAGTGTTGGATCCTGGATCCAGCACTGGTGCATCTCCTGTAAACAGTTGAAAGAATGCGTTTAAGTCATACAGGCGATTTTTAAGGAATATTTGTAGTTTGTGAAAATCAACACTTTGAAACTTTTTTGCTGAAAACCAGTCAATCTTAGCCTATGAAGGAAATTCAAGTTACCGGTAAGTACGGTTAAAATTACTTTTGAGGACCAGTACTGGGCTGAAAGATGCAGCACTGAGGTCTCTCCTGATAACAGGTGAGTAAATCGGAATTCGTATTTCGGCTGATTTTAGAGGAATATTTTAAAGTTCCAAAACTCCACACTTAGAAGAATTTCCAAGTGAAACCAGTCAATGTTAGCCTATGGAAGGAAATTCAAGTTACTGGTAAGTACGGTTAAAATTACTTTTCAGGACCAGTACTGGGCTGAAAGATGCAGCACTGAGGTCTCTCCTGATAACAGGTGAGTAAATCAGAATTCGGATTTCGGCTGATTTTAGAGGAATATTTGTATGTTTCAAAAATCGACACTTGGAAACTTTTCAGCAAAAAGCAGGCAATGATATCCTATGGAAGGAAATTCAAGTTACTGGTAAGTACGGTTAAAATTACTTTTGAGGATCAGTACTGGGCTGAAAGATGCAGCACTGAGGTCTCTCCTGATAACAGGTGAGTAAATCGGAATTCGTATTTCGGCTGATTTTAGAGGAATATTTTAAAGTTCCAAAACTCCACACTTAGAAGAATTTCCAAGTGAAACCAGTCAATGTTAGCCTATGAAGGAAATTCAAGTTACCGGTAAGTACGGTTAAAATTACTTTTCAGGACCAGTACTGGGCTGAAAGATGCAGCACTGAGGTCTCTCCTGATAACAGGTGAGTAAATCGGAATTCGTATTTCGGCTGATTTTAGAGGAATATTTGCACAATGGTGAAGGGAGGGGGCGGGGCCTGAGGTGACATCTGTGCAAACGCGCCCCGTTGCGCGTTTTAAGTTGGGGGATTAAGTCCCCTTGAATCCTGAGGGTCCCTAGGGGCCAACTAGCCCACCAGGAACCTCCAATATGCGCCAGGGGCTGCGTTGCAGAGACGTGTAGAGAGGCCACACCCCTTTTTACACCTCTCTGCAACGCAGCTCTGTGGCGCTTTCTGGATGTACCTGTTGGGCTAGTTGGCCCCAGGGACCCTCAGGATTGAAGGGATTTAATTCCCCATCTTAAAACGCGCCACGGGGCCTGTTTGCACACATGTCACCTGAAGCCCCGCCCCTCCCTTCACCACTGTGCAAATGCGCCCCGTGGCGCGTTTTAAGTTGGGGATTAAGTCCCCTTGAATCCTGAGGGTCCCCGGAGTCCAACTAGCCCACCATATACCTCCAAAAGCGCCACAGAGCTGCGTTGCAGAGAGGTGTAAAAGGGTGTGGCCTCTCTACACGTCTCTGCAACGCAGCCCCCTGGCGCATATTGGAGGTTCCTGGTGGGCTAGTTGGCCCCAGGGACCCCCAGTATTCAAGGGGAATTCGTTCCCCTCTGCAAACGCGCCAGGGGCGCGTTTGCAGAGTGGTGAAGGAAGGGGCGGGGCCTGCGGGCCCGATCGTTTTTTTTTTATTTTTATTTTTTTGTCCCCTGAAGGGGGCTGTGTGGCCCCCTTCCTTTTTCCTGTTTTTATGCCCTGGGGACCCCATCCCCCAGGGCCTTACCCCTTTTTTTAATTTTTAATTAAAAAAAAAAAACGGGAAGGGGGCCGCGTGGCCCCCCTTCCCTGGGCCTGTATTGGCCCCGGGGACCCCATCCCCCGGGGCATGGCCTTTTAATTTTTATTCTTTGGAGGGGGCTGCGTGGCCCCCCTCCTCTGGCCATTTAAGGCCCCGGGGACCCCATCCCCCGGGGCCGGCCTTTCCATTTTTTTTTTAATTTTTAAAATTTTTCTTTTTTGGGGAGGGGGGCCGCGTGGCCCCCCTCCTGTGCCACTACTTGCCCCGGGGACCCCATCCCCCGGGGCTGGCCCTCTCCGTTGGGGACTGTGGGGGGGTCCCCAATCCCGCCACAGTCCCGCCGGCTCCCCACGTCCCTTGGGAGCCGGCATTGCTTTTCCACATGGGGAGCAGCTGACATGCTGCTCCCCATGTGGAAAAGCAATGTGCTTTGGATATTGGAAGAGAGAGCAGGTTTCCCTGCTCTCTCTTCCAATATCCAAAGCAGTTTGCTATGGCAGGACGGGAGCCGCGAGGCTCCGTCCTGCCATAGCAAACTACAGTGTCCCGGGGTAGGCACCCCGGGACACTGCAGGAGCCGGCCCTGGGGGGTGGTGGTCCCCAGGGCCATCAAGGGCTCCAGGAGGGGGCCGCGCGGCCCCCCTCCCTACATCAGCACAGCACCGGGGAGGTGGTGGTCCCCGGGGCTTCGGGGGTCCAAAACGGACCCCCATTTTAATTTGTTAGTGCCCCGGGGAGGTGGCGGTCCCCGGGGCGTGTGGGGGGGGCTGGAGCCCCCCCACACAGGTTATTAAATTAATTAAAAAAAAGCCCCGGGGAGGTGGTGGTCCCCGGGGCTGCGGGAGGGCTCAGAGCCCTCCCGCACCATTTTTTTAAAAAAGCCCCGGGGGTGGCGGTCCCCGGGGCTTGGGGGCCCTTTGACGCCCCCCACACATTAAATTATCCCCCCCCCACCATGCCCCCGGGACTTGGGCCACCGGAGGGCCAATTAACATCGAAGCGCTTCGATTTTTTTTTTTTTCGGCAGGATTAGCGCACCCTGAGCGCATCCTGCCAATTTTTTTATTTTTAAAAATGCTTTTTTTTGCCCAGGGGGTCCTTGTGGGACCCCCTGAGCAGGCCTAGGGGGTTAGGGTGTTTCTACCCTGCCCCCTTTGTGCGTTTTGCGCACTTGTTTCTTTTTTTTCTCGGCGGGATACGCGCACCCTAAGCGCATCCCGCCGATTTAAAAAAAAAAATCTTTTCTGCCCAGGGGTCCTTGTGGGACCCCCTGAGCAGACCTAGGGGTCAGGGTGTTTCTACCCTGCCCCCTTTTGCGCTTTGCGCACTTGTTTCTGTCCCTCGGTTCTACCGAGGGACAAAATGGCTGCCAACACTTCCTGAATCGGAATGTTGACAGCCAGCTGACAGCCAATTAGCATGCAGCTCGTGATCGGGACGGTGCGCGCAGGGTGCGCTGACGTTACGCGTATCCGACGCGCCCATAGATATATATGTGACTTTACTTGTGAATTTCTCAGGAACTACTGAACGGATTTACACCATTTAAGCAAAAGGCACCAGTCTGAACCAAGGGCTACCTCTTTGCCAAATTTGGTGTAATTCCGTTCAGCAGTTCGGGCTGTAGCTGCGACTAAAGGTTCCTATGGAAAAATGAATGGGGAAAACGCGTTTTGGGACCCCCCTTTTTCTCGGCCCCCGCTTCACGTATCACCCCGAGACTTTCAGGGTAGGAGCGGAGCGGAGCGCCCCAACAAGTTGGAAACTTTCACGAAGATTCGTCAACCGGCGCCAACGTTATTTCAAATAGAATGTCGCGGATTTCCTATGGATAATAGGTTGTAACTATAACTATCTACTGGCGACCGCCAGTAGATAATATATATATATATATATATATATATATATATATATATATATATATATATATATATATATATTCTTGACATGAGATTGCAATAAATCTTTTTTTCTGCATTTACAACGGAGTCTGTGCCCGTGTTTTACCCGGCGTGGTCTAATTTTGGGATCCTGTTTTATATATATGTATATATATATATATATTCACTGAAAAAACCATAGGTTTCAGACACGTTATAGTTAGAAATTTGCATTTAAAAAACCTTTGAAATTCACTGAAAAAACCATAGGTTTTAGGGACAGTTATAGTTAGTTGGACATTGCACTCGTACAAAACCCGTGAAATTCCCCCGTTATAGTTAGTTCAGCTAACTATAACTCACGCCCCGCAATGCACTGCTGATGACGTCACATATTACATCGCTCATGACATGGTCAGTGACATCACTGATGACATCACTGAAGAATGTGCTAGTATTTGTATGAGTAAGTGAGTTGGTGTGTGTATAACTGTATAGGTGAGTAAATGGGTGTGTGATTAATTTTTTGCATGACTGACTAGGTGTGTGAGTACCTCTATGGATGAGTGGCGGTGTGTGAGTGTTTATATAGGTGTATGAGTGCATATGATAGTCCTGTTCTCAGTGACCGTAAGTATGAGTGACTGTACGGGTGAGTGAATAGATGTGTGTGTGTGTAGACCTAAGAATCAGTGAGTGGGTATGTAGTTATTGGTATTGGAGTGTGTATGGTTTTGAGAATGGCAGTCTGTAATTTAGAGTGGGTGTATCAAAAGTTATATTAGGGTGTGAGAAGATGCATGAAATTATCACATGGATGATGTCATCAGTGATGTCATCAGTGATGTCATTTGAGATGTCATCAGTCATGTCATCAGTGATGTCACTGACCATGTCATGAGTGATGTAATATGTGACGTCATCAGCAGTGCATTGCGGGGGCGCGAGTTATAGTTAGCTGAACTAACTATAACGGGGGAATTTCATGGGTTTTGTACGAGTGCAATGTCCAACTAACTATAACTGTCCCTAAAACCTATGGTTTTTTCAGTGAATTTCAAAGGTTTTTTAAATGCAAATTTCTAACTATAACGTGTCTGAAACCTATGGTTTTTTCAGTGAATTTCAAAGGTTTTTTAAATGCTAATTTCTAACTGTAACGTGCCTGAAACCTATGGTTTTTTAAGTGAATTTCAAAGGTTTTTTAAATGCTAATTTCTAACTATAACGTGCCCTGCACCCTACCTTCACCACTGTGCAAACGCGCCCCGTGGCGCATTTTAAGTTGGGGGATTAAGTCCCCTTGAATCATGAGGGTCCCTGGGGTCCAACTAGCCCACCCTGTACCTCCAGTATGCGCCAGGGAGCTGCGTTGCAGAGAGGTGTTCAGAGGCCACGCCCCATTTTACACCTCTCTGCAACGCAGCTCTGTGGCGCTTTCTGGACGTACCTGGTGGGCTAGTTGGCCCCCAGGGACCCTCAGGAATGAAGGGGATTTAATTCCCCATCTTAAAACGCGCCACGGGGCCTGTTTGCACACATGTGACCTGAAGCCCCGCCCCCTCCCTCCACCACTGTGCAAACGCGCCCCGTGGCGCGTTTTAAGTTGGGGGATTAAGTACCCTTGAATCCTGAGGGTCCCTGGAGTCCAACTAGCCCACCATGTACCTCCAAAAAGCGCCACAGAGCTGCGTTGCAGAGAGGTGTAAAAAGGGGCATGGCCTCTGAACACCTCTCTGCAACGCAGCTCCCTGGCGCATACTGGAGATTCCTGGTGGGCTAGTTGGCCCCCAGGGACCCCCAGTATTCAAGGGGAATTACTTCCCCTTCTTACAACGCGCCAGGGGGCGCGTTTGCATAGTGCTGCAGGGAGGGGCGGGGCATCCGGCACAATGCCGTTTTTTTTTCTTTCTTTTTTTTTTCTGGGAGGGGGCTGCATGGCCCCGCTTCCCTCATCCACTTTTGTCCCTGGGGACCCCATCCCCCGGGGCCTGAGGCTGTTGTTTTATTTATTTTTTTATTTTTTTCAAAACGGGAAGAGGGCCGCGTGGCCCCCCTTCCCTGGGCCTGTATTTGCCCCGGGGACCCCATCCCCCGGGGCATGCCCTCTTTTTTTCTAAAAATAAATATTTGGAGGGGGCTGCGTCGCCCCCTCCTCAGGCCATTAATGGCCCCGGGCCGGCCTTTGCGTCCTTTTTTTTAAATTCCTTTTTTTGGGAGGGGGGCTGCGTGGCCCCCCTCCCGGGCCACTAATGGCCCCGGGGACCCCATCCCACGGGGCCTGGCCATACGTTGGGGACCGTGGGGGTGTCCCCAATCCCCGCACGGTCCCGCCGGCTGCCCGCGTCCTGCGGGAGCCGGCATTGCTTTTCCATAAGGGGAGCTGCTGACATGCAGCTCCCCTTATGGAAAAGCAATCTGCTTTGCTTCATTGAAGCGAGAGCAGGTTTCCCTGCTCTCGCTTCAATGAAGCAAAGCAAGTTTGCAATGGCAGGACGGGAGCCGCGAGGCTCCGTCCTGCCATTGCAAACAGCAGTGTCCCGGGGGTAGGCACCCCGGGACACTGCAGGAGCCGGCCCTGGGGGGTGGGGGTCCCCAGGGCCACCACAGGCTCCAGGAGGGGGGCCGCGCAGCCACCCTCCCCACTTCTACATAGCCCCGGGGAGGTGGTGGTCCCCGGGGCTTCGGGGGTCCGAAACGGACCCCCACATGTATTTTCTTAGTGCCCCGGGGAGGTGGCGGTCCCCGGGGCGTGTGGGGGGGCACAGAGCCCTCCCGCACCATTTTTATTAGAAAGCCCCGGGGGCGGCGGTCCCCGGGGCTTGGGGGGCCTTAGAGGCCCCCCATTAACTAAAAACCAACCCCCCCGCATGCCCCCAGGACTTGGCCCACCCGGGGGCAAAATAGCATCGAAGCGCGGGAGACCGCGCTTCGATTTCTTTTTTTTTACGGCGGGATCCGCACACCCTAAGCGCATCCCGCCGATTTTTTATAAAAAAAATGCTTTTTTCTGCCCAGGGGGTCCTTGTGGGACCCCCTGAGCAGACCTAGGGGGTCAAGGTGTTTCTACCCTGCCCCCTTTGTGCGTTTTGCGCACTTGTTTCTGTCCCTCGGTTCTACCGAGGGACAAAATGGCTGCCAACACTTCCTGATTTGGAGTGTTGACAGCCAATTAGCATGCAGCTCGTGATCGGGAGGGTGCGCGAATCCGACGCGGCCATAGATATATATGTGATTTTCATTTTGATTTTCACAGGAACTACTGAACGGATTTACACCATTTAACAAAAGGGTTCTTTCTGAACCAAGAACTACCTCTTTGCCAAATTTGGTGTAATTCCGTTCAGCAGTTCGGGCTGTAGCCGTGGCTAAAGTTTCCTATGGGAAAATGAATGGGGAAAACACGTTTTGGGACCCCCCTTTTTTCTCGGCCCCCGCTTGATGAACCACCTCGAAACTTTCAGGGTAGGAGCGGACCGGAGCGGGCCATAAAGTTTGAAAATTTCGCGTTGATTCGTCAACCGACGCAAGAGTTATTTCAAATAGAATGTTGCGGATTTCCTATGGAAAATAGGTCCTAACTATAACTATCTACTGGCGACCGCCAGTAGATAATGTGTATATATATATATACATATATATATTATCGCTCCAATTTCCTCCTGGGGTGCGGGTGGCACCGGCGCTGCCTGCTTCTTCCGTTTGCATGTCTGGCGTGGACGCCCAGCGCTTTCCAGGTGCTCCCTGCTGCTAAGCATTGCTGAGTTTTAGCATCTCAACATTTTAATGGTTTTAAAAATATGTTTTAATCTTAAATTGTGCTTCATACTTGCAGCCTTACCTCTAGCAGGCAATTCCATATTACATGCTCACAGTTCACACCCCCGCCACCTCATTCATAGTATCCCTTACGGCGAATTTTTGCGTATTCGTCGCATTTGCAGTACCGAGACTGATTTGGCTAGGTGTCAAAAAGAGGCTCTTGTGCGCTTTTTGGGTCGAGGGTATAGTAAGGCAGTCCTTGACAGAGCGCTCAGTAAAGCTAACTCTACTTCCAGGGAGGAAATTTTAATTCCGAAAAAAGAACGTGAAAACATAAAGTTATCCCCGGATGATAGACATGGTAATGATGTATGTGATGTCAGATTTATCACTGCCTTCAGTAAACAGGAAAGAATAATACGCCAGATCATTTATTCTCAGTGGCCTATTGTGCTGACTGACATCACATTAAAACCTCTGCTGCCTCCCTTGCCATCCAACACTTTCAGAAGGGCTCCCTCAATGAGGGATGCGTTAGTCAGAACCAGCCCAGAGGTTATCATTAAATCCACTTGGTTGACTAAGCCCGGCTTTTTTAAATGTAATTCATGCCGTGCATGTAAATTCGGTAAAAATTTGAGTGAGTATTCGACAGCATTCAGCCCAAATCCAATCTCTATTAAAGAGCATTTAACATGTCGTACCGAATTTGCCATTTACATCTTACAATGCACTTGTGGGCTTCAATACATTGGCAGTACCAAGCTCCCCGTTCACAAGCGTATTTTACAGCATATACGGGCTATAGTCAACTCCGATCCCAGCTACCCCGTAGCTAGACATTTCAAGCTGGTACATCAAAATAACCTCAATGATTTACATTATTCAGTATTGGGGCGGTACCAGTATCTAAACGGGGTGGTAATCGTGAAAAGAGTCTGAGACAATTAGAGTCCCATTTTATCTTGACTCTGGACACTAAGATCCCTAATGGCCTTAATACGGGTGAGGACTTGCACAATTTCCTTTAAAATATTCATACTGTACTGACCTGTTTTCCCATGATGAATCTCTTGTTTTGCTGCTTCTATTTTTTTGAATATATTTTTTTGAATATATTTTTTCTGATCATCTTTTAACTGGTTTGACTTATTTCTGATGTAACTGAGACATCTATGTCCTTAATTTTCTTGAGGACCATTGCTTTGGTGTATGGTTATTTGTAAACATTATTAATAATTATGACCATCTTTTGCTCTTTTGTGTAGTTTTACTGAGCATTTGCACTTTATCTAAGTTCTGGTTGAGCTTTAAGATGTTGCTTCCGTAAATGGCTTCTCGTTTGTATGCTGCTATTTTTTATATATATTTTTTTGCACTTGTTATTTGCACATAAACATGCACTTTATAAGACTGATGGGACTTTTTTTCAATAATCAGCCAGGTTTTTTTATGCAGGATACATATATAAAAAAATGTTTTTATACATATTTATAAAATTTAGTTTGCAATCATGTTGGATTACAGATTATAAATTGCGTTTGGGCTTTTCATTTTGAGGCCTGATCTCCAATTGTGTTTTATCTTGCAATTTTAAAACTTGTATTTGTATGTATGATTCTATATGTCCCTGCATCTGTTATTGTTGGCCACATTAGTGTCACACTTTTAGAATTTTCTATTTTTATGCCTGGCTTTTTTTATACATCTATTTGATTAATTGATTGTATTTTCTGCTGCATTACATCTTATACAATGCATTAGTACATGAATTATGACGTCTATTCAGCAGCATTGATTGTGTCCCAAGTCTATCTTCACTTTTTATTAATCTTTTAGGCCAATTTTTATAGTCGATAGTGCACGGTGTTATGTTTTTAAGGCCAGCTGTCATGTGGCGAGTCATGTGATCAAGATCGCGTGTAGCGATCGAAACGCGTCATGGCAGGCATTATGCCTGGAACATTTGGGAGTTTTAATTATGGACAATAAATCACTGCATTGATAAACCAACACTTGGGAGTCTGCTGCATCTGTTCGTGTGCTGAGGTCCGTACCTGGGGAGTCCCGTTGTGGTCATTGACGGGCCGGAATTTTGTTGTTATATATATATATATATATATATATATATATATATATATATATATATATATATATATATATATATATATATATATTCTTGACATGAGATTGCAATAAATCTTTTTTTCTGCATTTACAACGGAGTCTGTGCCCGTGTTTTACCCGGCGTGGTCTAATTTTGGGATCCTGTTTTATATATATGTATATATATATGTGTATATATATATACATATATATATTATCGCTCCAATTTCCTACTGGGGTGCGGGTGGCACCGGCGCTGCCTGCTTCTTCCGTTTGAATGTCTGGCGTGGACGCCCAGCACTTTCCAGGTGCTCCCTGCTGCTAAACATTGCTGAGTTTTAGCATCTCAACATTTTAATGGTTTTAAAAATATGTTTTAATCTTAAATTGTGCTTCATACTTGCAGCCTTACCTCTAGCGTTTTACGCTGGTGTTCTGCTTCTGGCTTCCCTGGTCCGCCACGGTTTCGGCAGATTGAGCGTAGGGAAGCCTACCTCTTGACTCTGTCACCTTCATTTTATGTTTCACTGTGTTGCCTGTATTTTTCATTTCCCTATTTACTTCTGAACCATTCTGCAGCCGCCATCTTGGTGCGGTTAGCAGTCTAGCCTCGGCAACTCGAGACTAGGGCTGCACATAAAGTTGCGGGTCTGGCGCGGATGCACTGCTGGCGCGCCAAAGGCAAGCCCGTCTGCGCCCCTCCATGCCAGTCTGCCGCCAACTTCCAGAAACCTTGCCTCTTCCTTGTTAGAAGTAGGACAGACTACAAGACTGCACTATTCCAATGAAGCTCTTATGAGGATTAACACAGCAATTATGTCACAATTGTGTCACACGCCCCTATCACTGGAACATGGAATGCCTAGTAAGTGGAATTCTTGTAGTTTTTCCTTTACCCCATGTCTTCCAATGTCATCTTGGGGTGTTAAAGGGGGTGCCATGGCTCAGAAACATTCCACAAGCTCTCAATGTGCGCCCTTAAGTGAAAAACAACACATTGACAAAACTCATTCTGTGATAAAAAAGTTTTTATTGCAATGTACGTTTCTTTTCCAAACATACAATTAAAATATGGGACCTTATCACCAATCACAAACCCGATTTATGCTTCTTTTCTGAAACTTGGCCTAATGCTTCTACCACTCCATGCATTCCCGTAGCCATCCCCACAGAGTATAGCTTACTCAGACTAGACAGAGGGAAAAGAAAGGGGGCAGAGTTGCTATCGCTTTTCATAGCACAGTTAAGGTCTCTTGTTTAGACACTCTCTGTGAGGATTGGATAGAGCTGTGTATGTTTAGTCTGAAGGTTACAACGGGAGAATCTTGGAAGGGTGCCTTAGTGTATTATCCTCAAGGACTCAAAAAAGACTTTAGCCATAAACTCTTGGAATCTCTTGCCCCCCACGTACTTGCCTCAAAAAACATTTTTCTAGTCAGGGACTTTAACTACCATGTTGAATTGGTCACAGATCCAGAAAACCAACGCCTTGTCTCTGACTTGGAGACATTAGGGTTGTCGCTGAAGGTCACCGGCCCCACTCATACTGCTGGCCATACTCTAGATCTTATCTTTACAAATGCTGTGAACCCTCAAGTTAACTCCCATTGTCCCCTATTTTGGTCAGATCACTGCATGCTTAGTTTTCAGATCTCTAGCAATGCAATGCAAACTAGTAGGAATAAGGAACCACAAAGACAGAACAGGCCCTGGAAGAGAATCTCTGAGTCCTCTTTCTCCTCTAATTTTCCCACTCAGTATATTTCAGAATTCTCATATATTAATAGTGCACTCACATCCTTTCAAGAGTTTTTTACTCAGACCTTGTATACAATTGCACCTTTAAGATCTAATTGCTGCAACTCCACTAGAGAACATGCATTATGGTTCACGGATGAACTTACGCAAGATAAATTAACTAGGAGGAAACTAGAGAGGAGATGGCATATATCCAAAGCTCTCTCTGACAAAATGACGACAAATTCGCCTTAAGTAGCTACTACAAAAAAATCCGAGCCACTCGTAAATCCCATCTCCTCAACAGAATTGATAACACCGGCAACTCCACCAAAGAACTTTTAAAAATTCTTAATGAGTTCATGTGGCCAACGGCCTGCATTTCCCCTACTCCAGCCTCACAGGAACTGTGCGATGCCTTAGCCAATCATTTTGAGGATAAAATTGAGACTATCTATAGGAACCTCACCAACTGTCCCCTTCATACTGAATCTTTGTCCATCACTCTTTCCAGTTACAGCCCCTCCCCTATCGTGGAACATTTTGATTCTATCACTCAGGAATTAGTTTAAGACAGGATGAGCAATTTCAAGTCAGGATTCCCCTCTGAGCCATCTCCTCCACACATAATGGTGGCGCTTGCCAATCCTTTGCTCCCCGCTATTACAGCATTGTTTGACCTTTCCTTGATACTGCCACTCTACTTCAGGCATGGAATATAGCCCAGGTCATGCCCATCTTGAACAAACCTACGGTGGATCCTTTAAATCCTTCAAATTACAGGCCCATTTCCCTTCTGCAGTACCTTAGTAAGATCCTGGAAAGCCTAGCTAGCCCACAACTCACCCAATATTCGGAAACCACTACCCTGCTGGACCCTTCACAATCTGGATTTAGAGTTTCACGTAGCACTGAAACAGCACTGATGGGGGTTCTTGACACCTTAAGACTTTCCCTTGATGAGGGCTGTCCAGCCATGTTGGTGCTGCTTGATCTCTCGGCTGCATTCAACACCATCTCACACTCCATCATGATTCAAAGTCTTTCTGAGATTGGTGTTGGAGGCACAGCACTTGGCTGGCTTCAAAGCTTCCTCAGCAATCGTACCCAGACCATCAATCTAGGTCCCTTTAAATCTCGGGCTATGTCGTTGGGCAGAAGAGTTACTCAAGGTTCTTCACTGAGCCCTGTACTTTTCAACATCTATGTGGCACCCTTGGCTCCAGTAGTAAGGTCCTGTGGTTTCGGTGTCATCTCATATGCAGATGACACACAACTAATCATCTCTATGGGCCCATACCCGGACTCTACTAAATTGAAGTTCAATGAATGCATGAGGAAAATTGCTTCCTGGATGCCCCACAATTGCCTACATCTCAATGGTGAAAAATATGAAATTGTAATGTTTGGCAAGGCCCATGACTATTGGATGAATGATTGGTGTCGAAAAACAACTTGGACAGACCAATCTAACAGGTTGTCCAACACTGTAGTGCCTGGCACCACAAGGGTTTATTAAAAGAACCCTCACACACCAACCTAGTTGGTGTCATGCTTCATCATCGGGTTCCCAGCTGAGTAGCCGAATGCTACTCAGCTGTGCTGCGACACCTGGTTACAGTGGACTGTTTTTTTTTGAGTGAATGTGATGAAGTGGTGTGGTTTAAAAATACCTCTGCAACTCTAACTGATAATTACTTTATTCCCAGTGGTCCAGGGTATGTTTAAAATTGATGAGTGGATAATGTATAAAGACTGGTAATTGTGTCTTAGTTATCTCTGGTCTACATGTTTCAGCCCTTTGTAAGATTTGATAGGGCTTTCTTCAGGACCTCTCTCACAAAGGATTAAAAAGGGAAAGTGAAAAAGAGTGACAAAAGTGAGTGGTAAAAAGTTTAAACCACGTGTATACGCATTGTCAAGCACACGCACTAAAATGTGCTAAAATATGCCTTGTGGACTAACGGTAATTTGAGTCCACTACGGTGTATGTACCTGTAAAAGAAAGCAAGACAATACAACACAGTACAACATATAACACATAAAATATGCAACCTGGAATACATTATATGCCACATCCTTGACTCATTTCATATATCGTTGTGGTGGTTGCTAAAGCACTCAGTGTCAGATAAACGTGTAGCGCCATTCGTACACATATCATGCATTCAAATGTAGTAAGTGAAGTCACATACATGTGATAGGGCTAATCAAGGCGCTGAGTTGAAATTATATCGAAAAAAGTGCTAGACTGCGTGAAAAGTGATGAGCAGAAAAACACGTGGACTATTATTTAGCTGCGTGATAGTCACCTTTAGCGGTGGTCAAAAAACCGCGTGTAGCTGGTTGAGACGCGCCGGGCAAACTTAGTTTTATCACTATTATTTGGTGATAGTCAGGGTCCGTGGGATTTATTTAGACCGATGGATATATTGCCCTTATTAAAGACAGTAATAATGATATTTACGTAATTTACGAAAATACATTTATTTTTGATCTGGTCCCGGGAGGGGTGAGCCCTTATTGTCACACACTAAGGAGGAGTACAGAAAATATCATTAGTCCCGATACATATTGCTGATACATTGTTGTAAAGGAATGCAGGGATTGCGAAGAAAGTGGTTAACGCATTACTACTAGTATTGAATATTGTCAAGATCTTACTTCGTCAAGGTGCTCGCCCGCATAGCCGCCTAATCCGGTCTCCTCGGGAACAGGATGTTTGCCGTGACGGCGACCTGAGCTGTTATTTAAGTTGTATTGCCGCGGGAAAGACTTCCTGGTGTCTACGTGACACGTCAGGACGTCTTCCGGGCGTGCGGCATCGGAAGACTAGACTGCTTCCCTCAGTAGCGTGGTGTCAGGCGTAAACAAAACGTCTTATGGGCGTATGTTTAAAAGCTATAAGGCATGGGAATTTGCACAGATATTGGTGTGTTTCTATCGTAGCAACTTGACAGTCAGAACAAAATTAATGGACACAGCGCTATGAAATAAGTAAAAAGAAAAACCTTTTTACTGTTGGTTTTTAGATTGATAATTGTTTTTGTTAGAAAGGTGTTGCCGGTGGAAAAAAAATGGTTCGTTTGTCTATGAGGACAGATGTTATCCTCGTAATAATTGCTGGGGAAGAAAAATTCATTTTTTCATATACAACATATGTCCATGCTGTGCAATATTCATTTAGTGTATATGAAATGGGTATAGATGTGCCCTAACTTGGAGCGAATTAACTCACGAAAAGTTGACAAGGTCATCTGTTTAGACTATTCCACGGAATATTATCGTTTAGACCGTGGAGGTGGGTGGACAGGCGATATATACATCGCTGCTCTTTTTCCAGAAGCTGTTGTTGTACGTTGTTGGTGTTAAGTTCCAGATGTTCGATAATAAACCACTCCATGTCATTTGTTGTATGTCCTTTCTCAAGAAAGTGGTTTGTCATGTGCGTTGTGTTACGTTTACACCGAATGTTGCTTCTGTGTTCACAGATGCGCGTCTTTACTCTGCGACTGGTCATGCCTATATACCTCAGGCCGCAAGGGCAGGTGATGAGGTATATCGCATTGGTGGTATTACAATTTGTATGTTTGCGTATCTCCCACACCTTCCCTGGTTCCAAACTTAGGGTTTTTGTGGACTTTGTCAAATGACACACACTACAATCACCACATGGGTAGTGCCCGGTCACTTTAGGGAGTCCCCATGCGTTGTGTATGGTGTTGATTTGTTTAGTGTGCTGTTGTGGTCTAGTGGAAACCAAATTGTCTTTTAGGCTTCTCCTGAATGAGGCACCCCTCCTCAACCCAAAAAGGTGGTCAAAAACCTAGGCATATTAATGAGGGAACAGGTGAAATCTACTTGTGGCACCTGTTTTAGGATAATGCGCATGTTGAGAAGAGCATTTCAATGGCTGCCTCTCCACACAAGAAAGACCCTTACGCAGGCGCTGGTGGTTAGCTGCCTGGATTATGGAAATGCCCTAATGGTAGCGGCTAATGACTCGCTCCTGTCTAAACTGCAAGTAGTCAAGAACACTGCAGCCCATCTTGTCCTCAAGCATCCACCTCACACCTCCTCTGAACCTACTCTTAGATCACTGCACTGGCTTCCTATCAGGAAGCGTGCAATCTTCAAACTTCTGTGCCTGGTACATAGATCTCTTTCAGGTAAAGTGCTGGCCTACCTGCAAAAGAAGCTCTCAATCTGCCCACCAGAAATTTGAGATCCAAGGATCAATTCTTGCTCTGCCCACACTGTATCCGTATGGTCAGACATGTAGGTCGGTCCTTCTCATTCTTGGGCCCTTTTCATTGGAACAGGCTTCCGCTTCATATTCGGGTCTGCTCTGATTTTGTCTGTTTCATAAAGCTACTTAAAACCTGTACTAATAGCTACTTAACTTCTGGCTCATTTTGATCTTATCTCCTGTTTTCCCTTCTCTTCTGGAACTGCACTTCAGTGCCGAGATACCCCTGTGGGGTGATTCACTGCGCTATATCAAGTTCTGATAACATAACATAACTTGGCGTGGGACGGGAGGGAGTCAGACTGGGACAGGAAACTTAAGTAGGAAAAGGGAAACAGGAGCAGTACAAAGAATAGGTCAGGTTAGGAAAACAAAAACAAAGTACAAAAAGTCACACAAAAAAACACACAGAAACATAAATACACACAGGGAAAGACAGGCAGTAATAAAAATAAGGTTTGATTTTAAAGTGGGTGATCAGATGGGAGTGGATTAGGTAGGATTGAAAAGTTGAAAAAGAGCAGGCAGGAGAAGCTAGGCAGAAGTAGATAAAACAAAGTGGATGTGCCCTTGCGCACTGTGTGGTGCCGTTCACCCTGGTATCAACGCAGAATGTGCTATTGGCATGAAAAAAGCAGTGCAAATGGCAGGACGAGTATTTTTCGCCCGTTGGCGGAATTCCACAGAATCTCGCTCAGTTTTTTGGTAAATCCAACAAATTCCGCAGAGTGAAATTCCGTGAGTTCAACCCAGGTCTGCTTTCGAAGTGTTCTGGGGCACAAAACAGGGTCTTTCCTTTCCCCGCTCCTCTTTGCATTATATATAAAGCCCCTTACTAAAAAAATTGGATCCAGTCCATTAATTATGGGAGTAGCAATTGGGTGGCACAAGCACAAATGAGCATTTCACGCAGATGATGTCCTTGTCGCCCTGTCAAATCAATAAAATTCTACCCCAGCACTGATGTTTCAATCTGAATCCATTGGTCGGGTGTCGGGCTTCAAGAAGAGTATCCAAAAACCCCAAGTCCTTAGCCTCACGACTCCATAGGAAACCCAGGATCTCCTGAAGGGCCTCTTCCCTTTAGCCTGGGCCTTGCTGTGCCCTTCCTTGTTCAGGACTAGATACAGAACCTAGCATTGTCATCAGACCGGGCAATAGGTGAACATGGGATTGGTATGTGGCATGTCAAAAATCAGGATCAAACATATGCAGTCCAGGCATGCAGGCTGGGGACATAAGTGTACATCATGAAGGGGACATTCCCATCCCAACAAACGCTATAAAGTGCTATCTAGCTTATAAAGGCTAATATGTGCAATTCCTGAGGATCAAGATATTGTCCTTCACGGTGAAAAACACTGACTGCAACGATGTTGAACTTCTGTTTACTGTTCAGACAGATTTACAGTCCTGAGAGCAGCGAGGACTGTCATGGATGGGAGAATAGCAGAGATTAAAGTGACTGTCCTGACCAAAATCTTATATGTGATGCAAGCTGTACATCTTCAGCTCCCTCCGTGATTGCTGGATAAGCTCCAGCACCTACTCGAATCCTTTATCTGAAGGGGGGGAGTAAGAAAACCCTTATGGCAAGAAAACTTGTATACCTTCCACAAGACGAGAGAGGACTGGGAATGGCCTAATCTTACTATCTACTACCTAGCAGCACAAATCACATACATATTAGAGTGGAATACAAAATCCTCAGAGAAACACTGGTGCTACACTGACAAACACATGGCTGGGATGCACATCAGGATCGTGCCTTGGTTGCTCACTGTTTCAAGAGGCCTTGCCTCAATCTCCTCCCTTCTAACCCCTATAATCAGCAGCCCTAAATTCACCGTGGAGGCAATGGAAGATATGTACCTCGCTTGGCAATAGGCCAATTGTAAAGCAGTAGGAAATTTCTATGACTCCGAGGGGTTATTAACATTCAAGCAGATTAAAGGAAATGTTGGTGCAGCTGACAAAGAAAGACTGCGATACTGCCATATAAGACAAAGGGTGACACATACCAACATCAGACCACATGCCAGTAAACCTCTTTGAGAAATGGGTGCTCACCAAAAAAGATGAGACGCATATTCGAACTTTGCAAACTTCTCAACCACTGCTGGGAAGACACCCCACACAGAAACGATTGGAGGCCAAACTAGAAAACACATTCTCAGCTAAATAATAGATGGACATCTTCTATAGAACCCACAACTGTGTGGCCTGTGCTGCTGGTAAAGAAGCACTGTTAAAAATTAATCTATATTGGTAGTACACACCGGCCCAAATGAAAATGTGAAAATCCTTTACCCCCTGCCATCCACCAAAATGGCAGCTGGTATCAGAGTAATTTCCAGGCCCATGTATCTGGAAGGCCCCTGGAACGTCTAACTGAAGCCTGTCTCCTCTTCCTCGTCATAGTGTTCGGTGCTCCCCCTCACATCTAGGAGATGCCAGCAATACGCATATGTTGTCGAGAGAAAAGCAAGTTCTCCCAAATCCTCTACTATGGTCCTATCTGCAGGCTTCCAAAAATGGAACCTGCATGCCTACAACACTCCAGCAGGGCATATTACTGTTTTAACATACAGACATATGCAAAACGCATGGGAAGTCACACTTAGGATTTCCAGTTCATCAAAAGCAGCGGCATTTTAGTAGGCACGGATTCATCATACAGGTAAAAAGCCTGACATTCTAATTCACTAATACAGTATGCTGCCACCACTACGCTCCACACATGAAACCCATGACAGGGATGGTAGTCCTCTGCCACCATGAAGGTACATTTGGTGTGTAATCCTCGCTCAAGACTAGGTCCAGAATTTAGCATTGTCATCAGATTGGGTAACAGGTGCACATGGAATTGGTGTGTGGCATGACCAAAAGCATAAAATCAAGATCAAACGTATGCAGTCCAGGCACGCAGGGCTGGGGACACAAATGTACATCATGCAGGGGACATTCTAATCCCAACAAACACTATACAGTACTATCTAGCATCATGAAGGACATCTTATATTCATAGAAAAAAAGTTGTTAATATGATATGAAAATCAAATTAGTAGGTACAGCATTGAATAAGGAGCAATGCAACAGGCTAGGATCATATTTTGGCAGGAGATGAAGGTCATGAATCAGTCACTGGCAGTGGGGACGTCTGAGGACATGATACAGGTAGTGAAATGAAGGACGCAAAAAAGGCCCACGCAGAGGAGGGGGAGTAGGTTGTCATGTACATTGACAGGAAATATTGTTAAAGAATTGCCATTTAAAAAAAAAAATGCATTTTCTTAGTTATAGTATTTAACCTTGTAGAAAATAAGACAGTTGAGATTAATTTCTAAACATTGCTTCATCTATTATTCATAGCTCTTCACTGTTGAATCTAATCTTATTTTGTGAAAATCTATGCTTGCTCTAGAAACAAGCTGCAAATGATTAAATTGGAAATGTCAAACAATAACTTGCTATGCTCATAAAATCACCTTTGAAATAATCCTATTTTGCTTCAGAAGAACTTCAAAACAATGCATTACTCACATGTGCCTTTCACTTTGGAACAAACCAATGATATGGCCCTCAGAGAGCAATGCCAACACATAAATTAGATCCCAGTAACTGAGCATCATCGTGATAGCAAAACTAACGTGACTTCTATGAGTGTGGTCATCCTGATAACACTGATGTCTCTCTCTTAGGGGCATATTTACAAGCTCCTTGCGCCGCTGGAGTGTCACTTTTTGTAATGCTCTGGTGGCGCAAATCACAAAATCATATCTATGAGGCCACGCAAAGCCACTATGCGTGGCTTTGAATGATCTCATAGGTATGGAGTAAGGCAAGGCAACACAAATCGCTGCAGTGCCTTACTCTACGCTTGGGAGGTGTTCCATGGGCATTGCAGTGGGTTTTTCCATGCAACACCCATGGATTTTGATACTTCCTCAGATTTACGAGAGCATGTAAACCTGGGGAAGTGCCAAAACCTCACGCTTCCTGAGGTGAGATGTAACGAGGGGAAATAGCTTGCTCTGCTGCCCTATGCCAAAGTGAAAGGGCAGGAATGCACCGTATTTATGCAATACAGTGCATTTCTGTCCTTTCCCTCTGCGCTGGCACCTTTTCGGCAGCATAGCACCAATGCAGGCACCCTTGCACCATGTTGCAAGGGTGCCTGTGTTGTTGGCAGGATTGTTTTTGTGCAGGAATGGGCACCTTCCTGCATAGAAACAATCCTAAGAGGTCTTTTCCTCGTTCTATGTGTGCTGGAGAATGCAGTACACATAGAGGAAAAAAACAAGGAGAAATAAAGTTTTTTGCCTTTGTTACGCCTCTCCTCAGGAGGCGTAAGGATTTGGTGCTTCTCCAAGTTTACAAGCTCTCATAAATCTTGGGAAGTGTCAAAGGTCCATGGGTGTTGCATGGGAAAACCCACCACAATGCCCCTGGAACGCCTCCCACTCTCACTCTCTAGCATTAGACTTGTGAAAGTCTTTCAAGGTCATGGTCATATGATCTAATTCTTTCAACATCCGGCGCATTCTAGCTGCTTGGCTCTGCATTCTCTGCAATCTCCATAGGTGTTGTCTGGCCAGACCAGTACACATATTGTTCCTGTAAAGCATTCTAGACAACGACATGGCTGTAGCGATCTCTACTTGATTAGTAGAGAGCAGGAGCGGGAGTTACCTCGCTGAGCAAATCCAGTTAATAAAACACTCCTCAGAGCAAGAGTGCTTTACCAAAGATGCCACTAAACTCTCTTCGTTTTGAGGTGCAGTGAGCGTAACTCCATGAGACTGTGGCTTAGTGAATGACATTTCCTGGGTTTTCTTGGTGCCTCCAACCGTAGGTGTGGGTGGAGTCTGGAAGACCATGTCCTGTTATTGAATGATCCAAGGTAGAGCTACTGTAAGAATAAGTATACAGTACATTACATCACTGCTTACAAGAAATTCTCACCCTCCCCTAATCATCACACTTGAGCCATAAAAAACAATTGTGTCTTTCTCCCTTAGAAGCATGGTGACAAAGTCAAGTTAATTTTAATAAAATTGAAGGATAATATTATGGAAACATATTTCATAAATACACGGAAAATATTAATTACCATAATATATCTTTAGTCACATTTAAACAAAAAATGAAGTAAAAAAGATGCAAGCCCTATATTCATAACTTAGATTTAGCTGTACAATGTCAGAAACATAAGTTGTAATTGTATTTTTTTTTTAAAGTAAGCAAAATAGCACCATTAGATACGAAAGTCTTAGCACTAAAAGGCCAAAAGTAAAAAAAATATACGCACGCTTGCACGCACCTACTCATATTTCTCCGGGGCGCACAAGACTTTTTCAAGACTAGATTACTTATTCGCTCCAGCGGGGGAAATATGGACGGTGGAGGAGGTAGAATACCTGGCTAGAGGCATCTCTGACCACTCACCGTTAAGATTACGGGTGGGAGGGACTCCGCGTGGAGCACCGTCGGACTGGCGGCTGAGTGCATGGGAACTTCAGGTTGTGGCTGTGCTGGGGGTCATTAAACGAGACACCGATCTGTTCTTCCAAGAAAACAACGGCCCTCCGCTGTCACCCTTTGGGAAGCCTATAAAGCAGTTCTTCGAGGTAGGCTGCAGGACACAATAGCGAGGAAACGCAGAGCAGAAGTTCTTAAGATAGAAACCTTGGAAAGCCAACTTCTTGACCTCAAGCATAACGTCACCCCTGAAAATGAGGCGATCCTACTCAGACAGCTGGAGGTTACTCGCAGGCAACTTCGTGCGCTGACTGAGAGGGAAGTTCAGTCGCAAATGCAGGCAACACAACACCGACTCTACGAGTCAGGTGACAGAGCAGGGAAACTCCTAGCATGGCTGCGCCGGAAGGAGCGGGAGGCAAACTGGATCAGTCAGATAGTGGACGCAGGCACACATTACACTACTGCAGTAGACATAGCCGGAGCGTTTGAGCGCTACTACACCAACCTATACCAGGCAAAGATAACTGCTGATGAGAGTAATATAAGCAGTTATCTTAGAGCTATTGAAATGCCAACCCTGAGCCAAGAAGACACAGAGGCCCTAGAAGCAGACTTTACTCTTGAAGAGGTACAGGCAGCCATAGCCAAGCAAAAATCTGGAAAAACCCCGGGTCCTAATGGGCTACCGGGCGAGGTTTTCAAACGGAATAGTAGTCTACTGGCCCCACACATCCTCCGAATGTTTACGGAAGCCAAGGAAGAGGGAACACTATCCCCAGACCTCTGTCAGGCCACGGTGGTGGTCATACCAAAACCTGGCAAAGCCCCAGACGACTGCCGGTCTTACCGTCCAATCTCGTTTCAAAATATCGAGACCAAAATCTTGGCTTCCATACTTGCCGCGCGGCTGTTAACGGTTATCACGTCACTGATTCATAAGGATCAGTCGGGCTTCATGCCCAAGCGTTCCACGCGTTTTAACTTGCGCCAACTTGCAAACTGGATGGACACGGCTAAAAGGGGAGATAGGCCTTGGACACTCCTGTTACTCGACACCGAAAAGGCATTTGACACGGTTCACTGGCCTTTCATGCGACTTGTGCTTCAAAAAACTGGATTTGGGGATAACTTTCGGTCATGGATAGACTTATTGTATACAAACCCGACCGCCAGAATTAAGGTCAATGGAGTCAAATCAGCAACCTTTCCCATCCAACGAGGGACTCGACAGGGTTGCCCCCTGTCCCCTCTGCTCTTTGCACTGGTCCTTGAGCCATTGGCATGTTTAATCAGAGCGCATCCGGCGCTGAAGGGATTCCAAGATGCTGAGGGGCAGGTGAGGGAGGAACGTCTCTCCCTCTATGCAGACGATATCCTACTGTACATTGCAAGCCCGGACACAACACTCCCGGTGGTCTTCGAACTAATCACGGAGTACGGTAAACGAGCTGGACATAACATCAATTGGGGGAAATCCAACATCTACCCCATCGGTGGCCCTGCGGACATACAATCTATACTGCTGCGTCTTCCGACTGCAGCTGAGGGCTTTAAATACCTAGGACTGTTTATCTCCCTTAATGATGCAGACTGCCTTACCCACAATATCCAATGTGTCCTGCAAGAATTCCGGGAGGACGTGGCCAGATGGCGGCGCCTCCCTTTGACGTTGCCCGGAAGGGCCGCCATGTACAAAATGATTATACTCCCAAAGCTCCTATATATTCTTCAAAACACGTTTCACAAGATCCCGGAGACAGTGTTCAGGGCTATATACGACCAAGTCTGCATATTGTTGTGGGATGGAGGCCACCCCCGAGTTGCACTCCAGACACTGCAACGCAGTCAATATAATGGGGGAATATCGTTACCAGATATACGGGCATATTATAGGGCGGCTCACCTCACCGTACTTAACGAATGGGGACATGCACCCAGAGACCACCCCACGTATGCACTGGAGAGACTCCAATTTCAAAAACACTCTCACCTACATTACATATACGGAGGGGGGGCACAGGGCCTACTGCCAGCAACAAGGAGAGTGGTAGAAGCATGGAAAGAAGCAGAACGTCAAATGAAATGGGACAAAAGGTTGACGAGGGCTACCCCCTTGTGGGAGGGCAGGCGCTTGCAGGAGATTGCGAAACTGCGGGGGTTCAGAGGATGGGACACCATCGGGATAACTAGCCTGGGGGACATTCCCACAACTGCAAGAGGATTGTAACTTGTCCGACAGGCAATACTACAAATATATCCAGCTCCGGCATGCTTGGGCGGCACAGAAACCCAACATTGCCGATCTCCCCAAATATGCTCCACTAGAAGGTAGGTTGCTCCAGGAGGAGATATTTGAGAAGGCAGTTTCGTGGACATATAAGACCTTAATCAATAACATACCCGATAACCTACTGGCACTGAGACGTAAATGGGAGGCTACAACAGGCGTAATAGAGGACATAGGGGGATACTCTCAAGAACATGTGTTAACTATCGCCAAAATCGCTTAACGCAACTTCTCACATCGCAGTCTATTGCGGAAAAATAACACAGTGGTAACGCAGTATTCACAACTTGGCGGCACCATGCGATAGCCTCATGATAACGCGACAAATGCCCGCGTTAAAATCAAAGCAACGCCGAAAAAATGCGAAACACGAACGCGAAAAAAGTGGCGATGACCCCAATGGCGATACAAAAATCTGCGAAAACCAGCGACAGGCCTGCGATTCCCATGCGTCATGCGTGAGAATGCACTATAAAAGCAGAGAAAAAAAAGAGAAAAAAATGTAACTGCGTAGCACCATGGACGCACCCAGACCGACTGCAGAGGACTATGCGAACCCCACAAGCCCCACAGAAGGGCAAGGAGAAGAGGAAGAGGAAGACGGGGTTCAGTCCGCAGGAAAACAGGATCATCGTCACGGAGGTGACTGAACACTACCAACAACTGTTCGTCACCTCCACTGTGTCATCTGCAACACAAACGGAAATATGGCAGTCCATCGTGAACAACGTAAATGCAGTCGGAGTGTCGAGGAGGTCAGTGGAGGAGGTCAGGAGGCGCTGGCATGATGTGACAAGCCAAACCAAGCAGAAACTCGCTGCCAACCGGAAGGCAGCAACGGCCACTGGAGGTGGGAGTCCTGCGCCACAGGAGGAGCTGGATGAGCTGGAGGAAATGGTGGCCACAGTCATCAGTGCGGAGATGGCACAAGGAGTTGGGGGTCCGGACACTGCTCGATATGACCTGACCCAACAGCAACAGAGTGAGTAACCACCAGGGACTGGGGGGACAGGGGGAGACGGGCACAATGGCACACATGCACAATCAAGAATAGCACTCTGCAAACCCACAATGACTGTGGAACATGTCCCTGATGGCCTTGGCACACTGCAGCACACATAGAAACACCAAGTAGGCCCCCGTCCACCATGTGCACAAAAGGCCCTCCCATCACCAATCTCACAACCTACCCATGCACATGTGCTGAACCCAGCAAAGCAGCGGCTCTGTGAGCCACACTGACAATGCAAGTGACACTGCATGACAAATAGCATGGCTGCAGTCAAAATACATGACATGGTGCATGACATGACACTGAGGTGGCCCAGTGTGGATAACATCCTCAAAGGAGCAGGTCACACTCTGACACATCCACGTGCACATACAACCCCTGACGTCAACAACACATCTGCAGACAAACAATGCACAAGAGTACAAAATCCGTCCAAGAGCACAAATGACCCAAGTCGCCAACACCTCAGCACCGTAAAAGCACACAAGTCAAAGGCACAATGCCTCAAAGGGATAATGGGCCGCTAAATCAGAGCTGCAGGGGCGACTCTCCCACAATGCAGCACACACACATAGCAATCACAGCACATCAACATTGACGACAATGTGATACAAAGTGCAACACTAACACCACAGAACAGAGGACACAACTGGTGCCGCATGTGCGTAGAAAATGGCCAATCACATCAGGCATAGCAGGAAACTGTCAGATGATAATGTACGAGTACAACCTCACATCCGTCATGTAGTCGGAATGTCCACTGTCCCACATCAAATACCCAGCTCCTCCAAAACAGTCACAATGTACATTGTCATGCAGTCAGTATGTAAACATGTACAATGTGTGCACATACATGTAACACACTGTTAACCTGCATCTCCCCTTCACATTGCAAAGGGACAATCAACACCTCCTGCAGAGCAGACCAGACATCTCTTCAGTGATGAGGAGGAGGAACCCCTGGCCATTTGCTCCAACACCCTCCAATGGCTCGTGGACAGCCTCCACACCCCACCTTCTGGAGCAGGGCAGCCCAGCTGCATCGAGGTGATACCACCCCCTGCACAGACCACACAGCAGGAAGCACCCACCACCACGGCTGGCTCCCAGCACCTCACCGAAGAACACATGGCATTCCAACACCGTGTGTCAGACTGCCAGAGGGGGCTGGCTGAACAGGTGCGGGTGGGTTTCAACCTCATGGCAGCCAAACTAGATGCCATACGTGGGTGTCTAAGTCCCATCAGGGACCACGTATACTCCCTAACGGACACCCACAGTCCGCTCCATGCCCTACAACAATCCTTGGCTGACCTCGCTGGAGCCATTACTTGGATACAAGAACTGTCTAGGCAGAGAGGCTCCAGCGACAACAGCACAGAGTTGGCACAGATGCGGAGGACAATGGAGAACATGGAGCGGATGCAGGCAGGAAGGACGGCTGCCACGGCTGAACACCAGCGAGATGTAGCTGGGATCTACCATGCCCTGCAGATCCTCATCTTGCATTGCTGCCACAGAGCCTGTCCCAGATGACTGCTGCAGGAACTTAGACACACACATCTCCGCCCCCTGATGTGTCAGTGGCACACAGTGATGCAGCCATACCACCTCTGCCCCCTGATGTGTCAGTGGCACACAGTGATGCAGCCATAACACCACCACACACACCTGGCACACCTGACACAGAAGACATATCAGAGGACGAAGATGTGGACGGTAATGACTCTGTGTCAAAAAGGAGGTTGTAGCATTCATCCCCCGCCATATGGCCTGTTTCTGCTTGGTACAGCCCTCTGCATCATGCCCTGGTACAACACCTTCCACTGTCCCCCGAAACACTCTGCGACATTCCC
Organism: Calotriton arnoldi; assembly: GCA_963921515.1. NCBI lineage: Eukaryota > Metazoa > Chordata > Amphibia > Caudata > Salamandridae > Calotriton > Calotriton arnoldi. The sequence goes on from CAWUFW010000700.1 coordinate 1,690,224, forward strand.
CTGGACCCCGACATGGACTGCCATATCTGCTCTGGTTACCAATGACACAGCAAACAGGCTGCGGACTCAACCCTTCCTCCACCGATTAACTTGTCATTCCCTAAAGGACTCTGTTTGGCCCTCCACTGGGCAACCATGTAATGTGGGGTGTGCATGGCCATGTACTGCTCCAGCTCCGACACTCCACAGGATGTGAATAAAACATTCCTAATCACACAGATGTGTCATGTCTATGTTCAATTGAGTATAACAGTATGGATGACTGTAGGGACATTGATTGCACAAAAAGGTACACCCTGGGAAATTACATCAATGCGCATGTTTGACCGTGACACACATGGCCAATTAGATGACTGTGAAGGTGTGAACTAGCTGTGGCCTCATTGATCATGAACAACAATCTCGCAACCCCACAACGTAGCCCCACGTCCATGTATTAAATAGGGCTGTGTGTAAATATGTCAAAGTCAGTAGGAGGCCTAAAGTAGTGTCCCATATCACGTGTGACAACAGAACATCTCTTCGCATACCTACACACACTTAACTGTGTGGACACAGCCTGGTTTGATGGAACACATTGATCCACATGGCAAGAAGTTGGACACCATACTCACATTGCTGAAGACACGTAAGCGCACAGGTCTACAAGCAACTCTCCCAACCACAATGTCTGGCTCACAGAGGTGGAGCTGGCAATAGGGACTCACCCCTAAGTGAAATGCGTCAGTCAGTCCCTCCCTGTGTATGGACAATGCACATTGAGGCACACGATTTGGCATGCTAATCAACACTCATCACAGTTGAACACTAGTGAAGCTGCGTACACTTTATTAGCATGTGCATGTCAGTACGGGCAAGACAAGGGCCACAACATGCAGACCAATGCATCATACACTAACAGGCAGCAAAGGAACATGTAGAGGTGCAAGACATGGGGAGGCACAAATAAACACCAACCATGACGGATGCCGACGGTCTCAGCCCACCTTGCCTTGCTGGACGATTCATATGGTGTTTGGCGAATGCTCATTGCAACGTGTCAGGGGACACCACTCACAGCCCATGGGATTTGCATAGTCCTGTACCACCGGACAGCGCTGACTGTCTGCTCTGCTGACAGTGAGCAGGTGAAGGAGTCCAACAAGGTCACATGTTGTACTACATTGCCATGTGTGTACTTTCCCTCCAGCGGTGTGTCAGTTTGAGGAACGTTGCCAGGTGCCGCTGTCCACTCACCTTGCACAGGTGTGTGTCAACCCGCAGTCTTGCACGCACATGCATTCTGAGTCCAGGCGAATGCAGCCATGTCCACTGTCATGGTGGGATATGTGTCCATTTCTCCAAGATGCAAAAGGGTGTTGGGACCTGTGCCATGGGTTACAATCTTTTGTGGCTGCAGGAACGTAGTTACTCGTCCATGAAAGCGAGCGCAGCTTCATGGGCAATCAGTTCCAAGAGTACGTCGTTGTCGACTTCAACGAACACGGGGGCGAGCCAATCCATTAGCTGGTCCAGACAGATGTGATCCATCCACGCCGTTTCACCAATCCGCAACACAGCACAATAGGGGAGGGCTTCGATGTGGTCACTGCACACGAGGAATTGTACAATCTCACATGCCCAACTGCCAGCACATACGCCCAATACCAAGGCATCCATGAACGGGTATCACGGTTACACTCCTGGTCGTGGGCCAACAGGGGGCGAACACACATGTCACAATCCAGTTCATCTACCGTTGTGTTGGATAGGCAGACATCCATGGGCCACTCGAATATGCATGATCGGCAGTGGAACCAGGGCTGGGCGCAGGTGACGTACGCAAGACGGAAGCTCAGACGGTAACTGATGCGCAACACTGCCAGTGGCAGTGCCCCCAACAAATACAGCATTCGGTCACGGTACAGTTCCACGTGACAGGGGTTGTGCATGTGCCCGGGATGTTCTGACATTGCGTTGTTCGCACTCGTAGAACTGGCACTCTTCTGACCTGCGGCTGTTATGTGGATGATATGCCACACCTCGGAGCAATGAGTCATATGAGTGTGCAAAGTTTGTATGTATGGGTTGTCCTGTACGTAAGTGTCAAGGCCGTTCCATGCAGGAGTACCTCTAGCAAGGACTTCTGTGTTTGGGGTGTGGAGACGTTGATCTTTCATTGACGTGGTGTGTAGTGTGGGAGTCGTCATCATCTGCCATGGTATCTCTCTTAGGGGGTGCCTGCCGCATGCATTTCCAAGGTCGGGGGTGCAGATGTCCTTCCGCCTTCTGTATTGAGACAAAGGGGCTTTCATCCCTAATGTTAGTCAGACTACTGCTTGTATCCTGGGAATGTGATGTGGCTATCACGCTGCAATTGAGGCTAGGCCTTGGGCTTATGGTGCACCAAAAGCGATGAACACACACAACAGTTGCCATGTATGAGCCAAGACCCCGAGCAGCCTTGCGCTCCTTGTACAGTCCCTTCATGCGCGGACGCCCTCGGCTGCATGCAACATTGCAACATTGTTGATTGCGGGCCGTGTGGCGCAGACACTGCAACAGAGACACACGCATCAGTTGATTTCCTGTGCAGCCCAGATATGAACCACGCCCAGAGGCCAGGGATAATTGTTCACACCTCTACAGTGGCCTGGCGTACGCCGAGCCAGCCCGCTCGGCTTACGTATAAAGGGGGGGACGACGACGCTATGTGTCCCAGTTCTTCCCCATTGCCTGAGGTGACATGGCTGCGTCCGCCTGGCCGATGACGAGACTCAATCATTTAGGGTCCATGACTTGCGTTGCACGGAGTCGGTGGCACCGGTTGCACTGCGGCCGGCACGGGCCTACCGCCACGGGATGGTGACTTACTGTGCACTGAGGTAGGGGCACCTAAAGTGCTGAGCGGGTGTGCAGCCTGCGATGATGACGTATGCACTGATATGGTCTCTGCCATTGCAATATCAAGACCCAGAGTCAAGTGTGCACCTGGTGGACCGCAATGTAGGCCTGAGCCAGCGGGCAGCGCGGGCCTACCGCCACATGGCGTTGCCTCGCGTTTCACAGAGTTAGTGGCATCTAGAGAGCTGAGCGGGTGTGCAGCCTGCGATGATGACGTGTGCACTGATATGATCTCTGCCATTGCAAAATCAAGACCCAGAATCAAGTGTGCGACCTGGTGGCCCGCGCTGCGGGGATGCGTGATGTGGAGGCTGCCAAGGTCGTGGACCCCGGGCTTGGAGCTTGCACCGGGACGTGGTGGGCCCTCTTGGAGACACGCCGGTGGCGGAAGGTGAGCAGTGAGGCCTGGGTGCGCAGGAGCGGGCAATCCCCGCTGGGCGGCGGGAGGGGCTGGGGTGCAGCAGCCTGTGTGCGCAGGGGCGGCCAAGCGATGTTGCCGTGTGCAATGATATGTACTCTGCCATCATTAGCTGTGGACTCTGTTTCAGATGAGGGACCTGGTGGCCTGCAGTGTGAACCAGCACGTGGTTGGAGACTCACCGGTGGCAGCAGGTGAGCAGTGTGGCCTGGGTGCGCAGGGGCGGGCAATCCCCGCTGGGCGGCGGGAGGGGCTGGGGTGCAGCAGCCTGGGACGCAGGGGCGGCCAAGCGATGTTGCCGTGTGCAATGATATGTACTCTGTCATCATTAGCTGTGGACTCTGTTTCAGATGAGGGACCTGGTGGCCTGCAGTGTATACCGGCACGTGGTTGGAGACACACCGGTGGCAGCAGGTGAGCAGTGTGGCCTATGTGCGCAGGGGCGGGCAATCCCAGCTGGGCAGCGGGAGGGGCTGGGGTGCAGCAGCCTGTGTGCGCAGTGTTGGCACTGTCTCTCCCTATCCCTCTCTTCCTTTCACTGTCTCTCTCTCTTCCTCTGTTACTCTCTCTCTCCTTCTCCCTCTCTTCCTTTCGCTGTCTCTCTCTCTCTTCCTCTGTTTTTCTCTCTCTCTCCTTCTCCCTCTCTCCCCCTTTCTCTCTCTTTCTCTCTCTCCCTCTCTTTCTCTATCTTTCTCTCTCTTTCTCTCTCTCACTCTCCCTCTCCTTCTTTCACTGTCTCTCTCTCCCTCTGTTGCTCTCTCTCTCCTTCTCCCCCTCTCCCCCTTTCTCTCTCTTTCTCTCTCTCCCTCTTTTTCACTCTCTCTCTCCCTTTATTTCTCTCTCTCTCTGTCCTTTGTTGAGCGCATGACACACCTTCTTATCTTCAATTTTGTCTTGCAGGCTGTGACTTACGGTTTGTCCGGAGAAGACCCGCCATGACTCTTCCAATTATTGATGTTGAGTTGAATTTGAATAAATTGATTATTTTTGGAATTCTAAGATGTATGTATGTTTTTCCTTTTTGGTTGTTATACTTGTGCGACATCAGGCGAATTGTTGTGTTCATGAATTTGTAAGGTAGATGTGAAATATCTTTGTCCGGGGGGAGGGGGTGCCCGGGGTAGGGCCCCGGGAGGAGGTGGGTCCGGGGGGGGTGGGTGTTGTGGCCCTCTTGGGGCTCCGGGCTGCATGATCAGTAGCTCCATGGCATCTGTTGTTCTTCAGGTGTGGCTGTGGGCTGGGCTCCCTTTCAAGGTGCAGGTTGTCGTCCGACTTAACACCAGGTAGGAGCAGGTGTTAAATCCCTGCTGCTAACGTGCCTTATCGCATGTTTTTGATTCTTATCGCCGATCTGGCTGGTCGTTGGGAATGTTGCGTAGTGGTGTTTCCGCGGGTTTTTGCATGGGAACGCCTACTCTGCATCTCATTAGCGTTAGTTGCCGGTGTCATCCGTGGCGATGTTTTTTGCGGCTGCTATCGCAGGATAACTGCCGATATCGGCTGTTAGCACCAGCTTGTGAATGGTGCGATGAATTTATCACCACTTTGGCTCGATAAAGTGCCGCTAACTCAAAGATAAGTCCTTGAGAATATGCCCCATAGACTGGGAGATGGCCCTAATGCACCCTAGAGAAGTGGCAATAAAACTCAGGCTACGATTGATTCAGTTTAAAATACTACATAAAGTGTACTACGATAGGGTGAGACTCCATGCAATGGGCCGAGCTGAAACACCCGAATGCCTACGATGCAAAACAGAGAGGGGCTCCTATATCCATACGCTATGGGAGTGCTAAATAATACACCACTATTGGACGCGGGTGCTACAAGAATTAACTAATATTCTTGGGACGCAAATCCCTTTAGACCCTAAAAATGTTCTGCTGGGTATACATACAGACCTCGACTTGCCTAGATATAAACTTTTGTTAAGTAACCTTGGACTCATAGTAGCAAAACGCGACATAGCTAGGAACTGGGGAAGAGCAGATCCCCCAACTATGAAAGATTGGAGGGCTGGTATGGATATGTACATGGGGGCAGAAAGGACAGTATATCAGGCAAGAGGGTGTCCCAAGAAATTTCGGAAGATTTGGCAACCATGGTTGAGATACTACGGGCTAGAGCTAGATGATGGGGACACGGACATTATGCAACTGATTTCACGGGAGAGTGTGGATGTGGAGCCCGGAGGCTTGGAACAGGAATCTCTTGCGGAACGGGTGTAACAGCTACCATGAGGGCGAGAACCGGGGGAGAGACCTAGAAATAGTGAAATGTAATGTTATTTACTCCATGATCCCACCAATTGTAATCTTTATTGATTTCATACGCAAAGAAGGTATGGGGTTATGTCTGTTGCTTATTGTTTTGTTGCCTTTTATATTTTTGTTATTCTAAATATAAATAAAAACAGTTTAAAAAAAAAAAAGTAAGAAAATATCAAATTTAAAAATACCTCGGTGCAAGTCTTATTAATCCAAAAAATAATAACTTGTATTTTGCATGGCGGTCCATGCTTCAGGTTTGTTGTTTCTGATTGCTATAACAGCTGCTACGTCACCAAAGTTACCTGATGTATGTACTTTTACTGCAACTGTAACTCACTGCACCATCTTTGGAGTGAATTCTGAAGGAGCACACACTTCGGGTGTAAAGCTACAAGTTAGTTGTGAGTAATGAAGTTTAATACAGATGCAAAGTTAACCACAGTTGCAAACATTCAATTTCTGGGCTACTGTAACATACAATATGTGTCATGGATTCATTGAGACTGCGTAGGAGCCCCACTACACTAATGTGCCATTTAATCTGAACGCGTTTTGGGTGGGAATAAGTACAGTAGTAACAACACTGGCCCTAATATGGTTCTTAAGACACCTGAAGCTTCTGTTAGAGACGATGGCTGATGAACAATTCCTATCTCCCAAATCAAAGGTTGCAGACCTCCTCATGCAGGTGGTGATCCTTTTGGAAAGACTCTCAGCAGAAATGCAGTTACCTTGTTCTCTAACACTATTTTGGGAGAGAGCATTTCAGAAATGGTGCTTCCCAATCTTCAATTCAAGACAGTTTCTGAAAAAGCAAAAGAGATCCGCGTCTTTCACCCTCTACGGAAGCATTGGGTACATCATGCTTCAAATGGGGTGATCATTCGCCCTGTAGGATGTGAGGACACTATGTATATCACTCAATTAATTAATCTTCAAAAGTCCAGTTTCTGAGTGAATGAGCTGAGCACACTGTTGTTTGTAAGACTTGCCTCGACCTTTCTTGGGTCGACTAAGTGCTGGAGACACATTTGTGGAGTGTTTTGAGATGTTGCTGTGTGCAGGTCATAGTCCACCATTGAACTGCTCTGATGACTATATGTAGACTGTTGCCTTGTAATTTAACAGCTGTTGCTTGAGAACTGCTGAAGGTAAACTTGTGCCAGGTATACCTAGTGTAAGGACTGCATATGGAAGAGTATATGTATTTAAGGCATTTATTGTTCACTTACAAATTAGAAAACACATGTTAAATTATGAGAACAGATAGTCAAGAATTATCCCACAACTATAACAACAAGCCGTACCCCACCTACCTCTTATTTACCAGACTCTAGGGGGGATATTCACAAGAACGTGCGCTAAACATCTCCAGAAAATGTTAACGCAACTTTACACATCGCGGTCTATCGCGGGAAAATAACCCTGTGTTAACCTGGAATTCCCAACAAGGCGGTACCATGTGATAGTCCTCCGATAACGCGGCCAATGTCCGCGATACAACCACCGCGAGGGAGTCAAAAACACAAACCCCAACACCAAAAAACGTGCGATGAGCCCATCCGCGATGAGGAAATCAGCAATAAGCAGCGCCAGGCCTGCCATACACACACGGCAGGCGGGAAAATCACTACAAAAGTAGAAAAAACACACAAACACAAAATGACCAACACCCAAGCACCATGGAGGCAGCCGGAGCAGGCGAAGAGGACGAGCGGAACCCCACAAGCACCCCGGACGACCAGCCTGGGACCTCGGTGACAGGGAAGGGCAAGGACAAGAAGAAGAGGAAGACGAAGTTCAGTCCGCAGGAGAAGAGGGTCCTGGTCACGGAGGTGATAGAACACCATCAACAACTGGTCGTCGCCTCCAATGTGTCATTGGGCACCAAAAATGGATTATGGCGGTCCATCGTGGACAAGGTGAATGCCGTCGGAGAGCACAAGAGGTCAATGGATGAGGTCAAGAGGCAATGAATTGACATCAAGCGCAAGACCAAGGAGAAACTCGCAGGCAACCAGAAGGCAGCAATGCAGACTGGAGGTGGGAGCCCAGCGCCACAGCTGGAGCTGGATGACATGGAGGAGCTGGTGTCGACAGTCATCAGTGTGGAGACCGTGGCAGGAGTTGGGGCACCGGACACTGCTCGACAAGACACAACACAACGGCAACAGGGTGAGTAACCACCAGGTACTGGGCGGACGGGGGGAGATGGCCACAATGGCACACATGCACAATCAAGTAGAGCACAGTGCACACCCACAATGACTCTGGATCATGGCCCTGATCAACAGCCTGTCACAATGTACATTGACATGCTGTCTGAATGTGAACATGTACCATGCGTCTACATACATGTGGACACATTGTAACACAGCATCTCCCCTTCACATTGCAGGGGCACCGTCAACGCCACCTGCAGAGCAGTCCCAGCCACTCTTCACTGATGACGAGGAGGACACCACCAGCATCGACACCCAAGCCCTCCAAGACATCATTGAGCTCATCCGACAATCACCTCCAGGACCAGGGCAGCCCAGCTGCATCGAGGAGACCCCACCCACTCCACAAACCACCCAGCAGGAGGCATCCACAACCCCGGCTGTCTCCCAAGACCCCCCCGAACAACACATGGCCTTCCAATGCCGTGTGTTGGAGGTACAGAGGGAGATGGCTGAGCAGGTGTGGGTGGGGTTCGACCTCATGGCTACCAAACTTGACGCCATCCATGGGTGTCTGAGTCCCATCAGGGACCACCTCCAGTCCCTAACGGACACCCACACGCCGCTCCATGGTCTCCAACGAGCCCTGGCTGACATCGCTGGAGTCATGACTCAGAGACAAGAACACCTGTCCGCTCAGAGTGGCTCCAGCGATCTCAGCCGTGAGATGGCACACATGCGGAGGCTCATGGAGGACATGGTGTGGATGGAGGCGGAAAGGATGGCAGCCACCGCTGCACATCAGCGAAATGTAGCTGGGATCTACCATGCCCTGCATGTCCTCATCATGGCATTGCTGCCACAAGGCGTTGCGCAGATGAAGTCTGCTGCCCCTACACCATCCACATCTCCGCCCCCTGGTGTGTCAGTGCCTCACAGTGCGGCAGGCATTTCCACTCCGGCACCTGATGTGTCACTGCCACACAGTGTGGCCGACAATCCACCTCCGGCCCCTGATGTGTCAGTGGCACACGGTGCCGCAGCCGTAACTGCACCACCCACAGCTGGGGCAGAGCACACATCCGAGGACGAGGACGTGGATGGGCTTCAGTTCAGAAGGAGGCACTAGCATTCATGTCCGCCACCTGGCCTGTTTCTGCTTGGTGCCGCACATCGCCCCATGACCATCCACTGACCCCCGATACACTCTGCTGCACTCACCTTGGACCGTGACATGGACTGCCATATCCTGTTTGGTGACCAATGACACGGCGACCACACTGCGGACTGTACCCTTCCTCTTCCGCTGTACTTGTCATTCCCCGATGGACTCTGGCTGGCCCTCCACGGGCCCATATTGTGAAGTGGGGTTGGCATGGCCCTGTACTGCTCCAGCTGCAAAACTCCACTGGTTGTGCATTAAACATTCAGAAACGCACTGCTGTGTCATGTCTTTCATCATTCATGTATGAATGTGTGGATGAATGTAGGCTCAGTGATTCCCCCCAACGTCAATGATGCTCATCTAGTGGGAATCCAGTCACAGTGTGCTACATTGCCGATTGCGTTCCGGGTGCCGCAGACACCACAACAGGGACACACGCATTAGTCACTTCCTTGTCCGGACATGGACTGAACCACGCCCAGAGCCCCCGAGTCATTGTTGCAAGCCCTGCGCTGGTCCGGCGTACGCCAGGCCAGACCACTCCGCTTACGCTCTGAGGGGGGGCCCACATAGCTACATGTCGCAGGCGTACACGCTGGTGGTTTGCAGGTCGCTGGTCTAGTTGTCAGCATGTCACGGCCACTCCCTGAGGGCAGGTTTGCACGCACACCACACCCATCCGGCACAGGCGTCACAGGCCATGTGAGCCCGCCAATATAAGGGGCCGACAACGTCACATTCCCCACTGCCAGTGGTGACTGGATGACGGACGTTCCACGATACTCAATCATAAAGGGCCCATGACTTGTTGCGCACAGGGTTAGTGGCACCCAGAGCCATGCGGCCGTCACGGGCCTACCACCATGTGGCACTGACTGGAGTTGCACAGGGTTAGTGGCACCCGGAGCCATGCGGCCATCACGGGCCTACCACCACGTGGCGCTGACTGGGGTTGCACAGGGTTAGGCGCACCGGAATTGCTGAGCGGGTGTGCAGCCTGCGATGATGACGTGTGCACTGATGTGGTCTCTGCCATTGATGCCTCAGGACTCAGCGTCATGTGTGGGACCTGCTGGGCCGCGGCGCGGGTCCGCATGATGTGGAGCATGCCATGGTGGCGGGACCTGGGCCTGGAGCTTGCACGGGCACGTGGTGTGCCCACTGGTGGACACACCGTTGGAGGCAGGTGAGCAGTGGGGCCTGGGTGCGCAAGTGCGGACAGCCAGCGCTGGCCGGCGGGAGGGGGTAGGGTGCGGCTGCATGTGTGCGCAGGACGGGCAGGCGTTGTTGCCGTGTGCAGTGTGATGGACTCTGCCATGATTGACTCTGGCCTCGATTACAGATTGCAGACCTGGTGGCTTGCAGTGTATACCGGCACGTGGTTGGAGACACACCGGTGGCAGCAGGTGAGCAGTGGTGCCTGGTTGCGCGGGGGCGGCAGTGTCCCTCCTTCTCCCTCTCTCTCTCTCTCTTCCTTTCCATCTCTCTCTCTCCCTCTCCCTTCCTTTCCTTCTCTCTCTTTCTCTCTCTGCCTTTCTATCCTTCTCTGTTTCTCTGTGTCTCGCTCCTTTGATGTGCGCATGACACACGTTCTGATTTTGTGCTTTATTTTCCAGGCTGTGACATCAGGATTGTCCCGGACGGACCCGACAGGAGTCTTCCGCATTGGTGTTTTGTGTTGTATTCAATAAAGTTTTTGGTTGTTACTTCTTCTGCCCACACGTGTTTCTTGTTGTCATTGTGCGACATTATGCGCTTTTTGTGGCTCTTGTGTCGTGCAAGGTATGCGTTTGTCCCGGGGGGGGGGGGTGTGGTGGGGGTGGGTGTTGTGGCCCTCATGGGTCTCGGAGCTGCATGATCATTGTCTCCATGGCATCTGTGGGTCTTCAGATGTGGCTCTGGGCTGGGTCCCCTTTCATACTGCGGGTAGTCGTCCTGCTTTACACCAGCAAAAGGCAGGTGTTAATTCCCTGCTGCTACCGCGGCTTATCGCCTGTTTTGGGTTCGCATCGCAGATCTGGCAGTTCGTTGTGAATGTGGTGTAGTGGTGTTTTCGTGTGTTTTTGCGCGGGAACGCCTACTCTGCATCTCATTAGGGTTAGTTGGTGGTGTCACCCGTGGAGGTAAATTTTGAGGCAGTTATCACGGGAATACTTGCGTTGTCTGCAGTTTGCAACCGCTTGTGAGTGGGGCGTCAAATCTATCTCCACTTTTGTTGCGTTAAGGTGGCGATAACTCGGAGATAAGTCCTTGTGAATATCCCCCTATAACTCAAATCTATCCCCTTGCCTGGAACAAGCCTAGACTATACTGGCAATTGGGTGAAGTACTGTGGATAGTACAAAGGCAACCATGGGATTGTAAAATCCCTAGATTAAGTGGAAGCAAAAACACAAATCTCACAATGTACATTGCAGCATAAAACTAAACAGACTATTATACAAGAATGGAATTAAATCTAGCAACAAACCAGTGAACCACGTGCCTTCTCAATCGCTAAAGCAGACAGACGATATGTAATTAATTATTTATGATGACAGAGGAGATTGTTTCACAAAAAACAAAATAAGATGGAGCATTGTGTGTGGGGCCTGGGGATATTGCAGCTGCTGACCCGACAAGACAGCATTACAGTCCAGAGGGCTTTTCTATAGTCCTTCTTCTAGTTCAGTGACGCAGCAAAATCGAAACGTCACCTTCCAGGCGTTCTCCCTTCAGTGCAGCATGCAAGCCCGTGACGATCCTCGAGCGTCTGGAAGTGGGCAGTGGGGCACTTGTAGCGCTTTATTTCTGATGAAAAGGCAACATATCAGCGTCTAGTAATCTCAATCAAGCGTCTTGAAAGAGCAAACCGCAACACCGGATAAATCTTTAGGGTTTTTAACCAACGAAGCTGCTAAAAGAAATCACATCTCGCTGTTTTTTATTCTCATAATTATTGCATGCCCCTGGAACCTCGCCGACCCTTCATCAAATGCGCCAATAAGTGCTTAATGGTAAATCACGGGCACTAGAGCCACGGGTCTGCTTTGATAAGCTGCTCTTCTGATCACGAGCGAGATCTGTGCAAGCTGAGAGCGCTAATCAGTTTTATCTTCCCCTAGGAAGCCAAGCTACTATTAATTAGGAACAGGTTCCTCTTTTGATCCTCCACATAATATGGTTTCTCTCAAACGTACAAGGAAGAAAGATAATGTGTTACTGGAAAAGCGGAATCAATGAAGGCCAGTTATTTTCCGATCAGGCCTGTACCATTGATACATCGCGAATTGTTGCTATAGGTAGTTCTATATCATTGGCTATGAGTCAAGAACAACAACTAGCTTCTTTTTTGAAGCTTGCGTTTAATACAAAAATATAGATTATAAAAATACAAACGATATTGCTCTTTAACATTTAAAGGCAGACACTGTTGCATGAAAATGTGCCATGTGTATTTCCTTAAAAAAAAAACGCTTGGCATATTTTATGATATTTCTGCTTGTCATATTACATCCTAGTGTAGGTGCTAATGTATTTGTATTACGCCGTAGTGTTGCTATACAGTTTCCACCTTAAAGTTGTGTATTATCTTGTAACACCTGTTAGTTACCCTTCCACTTTTCCGGCACCTTCACATTTATCTCAAGCCTGTAAGTGATGTGTTCGCAATTAGTTCCAGTAACACCCTCAGCAGAGGGCATTAACTGCTTTTAATGACTCCTGGGCAAAGTTGATTAATGCTTACTTAATATAGGGATAGTCTGTTCTAAAGCAGAGGGACTCAAGGGGACTTTTTAAACATAGAGTAATATAATCAACAAAATACTACGGTAACCGTCTACTACATCATTACTCAGGGTACATTCTCTGTACACATTCCCACGAACCTCTCTTGCCTCAGATCCTATCTCATTAATCATATCAATGCACATGCTACATTACTTCCTGCTGCCAAGTGATGTACCAGTCACTAAAGGCCCTCTACCTGAGTTTTAAGTAGGGAGAAGGCTTTTAACAGCCAGTATAGAAAGAGGCAGAAGGGCTATAATGCAATTAGAACAGTCAATTTTCTGACAGCAGCAGTGGCGGCTGGTGATTGAAAATAGTGATGGGCACAAATACCAACATGGACTTGCACCGTTTGTTTGAGCCTCACTACCCACTTACTTCCATTCACTACTCACCAACCTGCATTCAACCATTTACTCACCCAGTGCGTTCTGCAGTCTTTCAAAGTCAGGGCTGACTAGTGAAACGCTTAAGGCGTAATGAGAAAACATAAGGGCTGTGCGCAGGCAGGCCCTGTCAAAGCTGCTGTACAGCATCAGTCACATGCTCACACAGGCGCAGAGGGGCTTATGAAAGTCCATGCCTTTCATGGGAGTAAGGGTCAACAAAATAGTTTATTTTTAAAATGTCTTTGAATAACTGCTGCAATAGAGAGGCACAAAGAGGGTAAGGCACAGTACCTTAGCCCTTGAACACCAACCGCCCCTGGGCAGCAGTATGTTCTAATTGAATAGGCAGAAACACTACAAGTTGTAGCGTCCTCCCCAGCCCCGAGGGCATGCAAATGAATATGCCACACATGGAGCTCTGGATTGTATGTCTTTATTCCTCAGCATACAATCACACATGGAACACTCATTGTATCATTACCGTTAATAGCCACACCTTAACACCTCCCGGCAAGTTACGTAATTCTTTGTTGAGTCCGCCCAGAACCCCAAGGTTCCTAGCACACATAGTGTCACAAGACAACATCTCCCCCCTTGTATAATAAAAATGTGATGTGCCATCACCATGTGTCCTTTGCACGTCACAACCCTCAAACGAATGACAGCAATTGAAGTGTCTGTTTTCTGTCTTGGTTTCCTCTTGACCAGGACGCAGTCACCTTCATCAAAGGCTGTTTCCTAAGCTCATCGATGATGATCGACATATGTTTTCATCTGGCACTTGTGAGAACTGTCAGTGACACAAACCTTATCCACATTCAAGGATAGGTCTTCTGTCCACTTGTCTTGTGGATTGTTACCTGCCTTGTTATGTTGGCCTAGGCCTGGCTGCCATGATGCTTTTCTTTGCGCACGTTACACTGAGCCCGGCCTCCCTCGCTCTTTGCTCGTGCCAGGTTCTTTTTCACTGTCTGCATTTTCTGTTGTTCACCTTTTTGGGCTCAGTCTGCACAAACATGTACAAGGTCACATAACAATGTATTTTGGTTCTTCCTGATATGGCCAGTCTCGCGCACCCAGACATAACATTAGGTGCATTTGCCATGAAGAATTTTGTGTGCTTTTAATACTGCAGTTTACTAGCGCTTAGGACACTTGGAGAAATCCCTTTCAGTGAGAAGAGCTATGATGTCCTGCTGATGTAATTCTGCATCTAGAGACTGAGGTATGGGGGTTCGCTAGTCAAAGCCCAGAGGTCTTCTATTTTATAATAAACTATCTTACTGCAAGGGGAGGGTGGTAATGTTATTTATACGTTTATCCACTGAGCTCTGAGATGCTTTCCCCGTTTGTATTCTATGGAATTGTAACCATGCTGCTTATATTAGTCATATGCATTATGCTATTAGTACTGACACGTGTACTGTACATTAGAGCACGTAAGTTGGAATAAATATTTTAACCTATCAAGTGTCTCTTCCTACGCATCTTGTGGACAAGTACGAGTGAGTGACGAAAGAGTGTTCTTGCTTCTGTGAGTCCTGAGATAAAGATACCGTGTTCTGGGTTGTCCAAACATTAGTACTTGGGTGCTAATGGGATGCTAAGCTAGTTGGGTTGGGGTTTTTGGGTGCTACGGTATATGGTGGCAAACCACTGTATTCCGGGGTCCCATTTTCCTGTGCATAGCTCTGTGTATGTGCAGAAACCTTATGACATGGCGCGACCACCGTGGGGCAGCTTATCTGCGAGACGCTTGAGTAGTACTTGTGCTTGTCCACAAACCCCTCGCGTACGCTTCCGGAGGCGTATGTGACGGTGATACCTCCTATATTGAATGTTTTATAGGTTCTTTCAAGCTTGATATTATTAAAAAAGGTTAGTTAATAGACCCATTTTTGTGCTCCCTGTTAGGTTGTCGAATATAATCGTTTAGTCATGGCTGGTGTGGCGATAGCTGCACATAGTCGAGGAGCACTCCGAGACCACTTAGCTGTGTATGGAGTGCCCGATACAGGGGTCGAGTTGGTCTTTGTGGTTCAAGCCGATGCGGCTTATCACTTTGAAGTGTTTTACACTTGGATCACTTTTGAAGCGGTGGATGCAGGTGATAAGCTGTTTCATGAATATAAACCCACCGCTATTCCTGCTGCCTATCGACCCTATACTACTCTTGAAGTGCCTCTCACGGCTTGGCAGCACCGTGTTTGGTTCAATGGCGCCCTACCACAACCAACTACCGCAGTTCGTTTAGGCCCCTTATCAATTCAGGGGGCCACTTGGCCTGTATTGGCCGGGTATACCCCGCATCCAAATTATCTGGCATTACCGCTTGCGGAACTGCGCACTATGCATACCGAATTGGTGCGAGTGCATCGAGCCTTGGTGACATACGTTACAGGAAGCCTCCATGGAGCTGCTCCTGTAGTCGCAGGCCAACCAGCTATTGCTGCTGGAGTGACTATAAGTCCTGTCATGGTAAATTCTGTGATGGGCAAACGTCCACAAAATAAGGACGATTATCCTTATTGGCTTGCCGAAAAGTTCGATCAGATAGAAGCAGTGTTTCCACATACGTCCCCAGTGGATAAACATCGCATCCTTACGATAAGTTTGCCAAAAGACATAATCCCCGATTTGACATCATGTGAAAACTGGGGTAAGGTATTCGCAGCAGTTTATTCAAAATGTTTTGGAACTCCTTCCATGACGGTTCTACCCTCTGTAATTAAAAAAGTACAGGATGAACATGGCCCTGAAGCGGCTGTGGAATTAGGGATGAGACTAGTGGGAGTGTTTGATGTAGTAGCTGAGCTGATCCTTGGAAATGTCAAGGGCGATGCTATGAACTTTCAAGTAGCGAATGCTTTGGCTTTGGTCCCAGAGTTGGACAGGCCCCGCGAATTACCGAAAATAATAGCCCGGGCTTATAAAACAATTGGAAGAAATAGCCTAGGCAACAAGCCTTTTGTAAAAATGCAAACTCAATCGCAATCACAAGTTATACAAACAAAAAGTGCATCTGAGAAAGATGATAAACCAGTCTTCACTAAAAAGAGTTGGAGACAGAAAAAACAGGGTAAGCAACAAAAGAAGCCGGGGTCGAGAGGCGCATCCCCAGTTTCGGTTTCTTCTGAACGTACTTATGATTTACGTGATAGGTCGAGGATTAAATCACCAGAAAGGTTTCAGAGCTCTGATATGCGTTCTCCTCGTTCTTCACAGGCCCAGACGTCGTCACAGGCTGGTGGAGGAGGACGGCAAGATAGAGGAAGGGGCCGAGAGGCTCCCCAGGAGCGAGACCAACCTCGACAACAAGTCAGAGGGAAAGCAGAAGATTTTCATCTTCCTCGACCGCAATTTCAGAAGAAAAAGGTTGCCGCTGTCACAGCGAAATATGCCTCAGACCGTGAGAACGAGACTCCAGAATTGGACGTGGGCAGTGACCCTCCTAGACAGCGCCGCGGAAGTTACCATAGTGCGGGAGGCGCTACGTCCTCATATGGAGGCGACAGCAACTGAAACATTCGTTACTGTAGAGACAGCTGACATGAGAGTGGCACCCCCTGACAGACTATATAATATAGTCATACAAATTGAAGGTGACATACCGCGTGAAATAAAAGGGATTTTTTGGGAAAATCTAACCTCTTCATATGACATTTTGTTAGCAGAGGTGGATTGGCCACCCCCATTCGTTTTAGCTGCACATAAAGGAGAGGAGGTAATCCTTCCAAGCTTTTCAAAGCATGTCCCAAAAGACAAAGCTGAAGCACTTGCAGCTGAGTGGGCTGTGTACCTGGCACCAGCGTTATACCGCAACCATGTGGGATGGGATGAAGAATCACCTCCTCATGCAATACCTTTGCGGTCACTACCGCAGCCACAACCCCAATATCCCATCAAACGGCAGGCAAAAGGCCCCGTCTCAGAAATTCTGACACAGTTGGAATATCAGGGAGTAATTGAACCATGCGTATCACCTATGAACAATCCCCTTTTCGTGGTTTCTAAACCCGATGGATCGTACCGCTTAGTTTTGGATTACCGGCATTTAAATACTCATTGTCGGAACTTTGCGGTGCAAAATACACACAGTTCTGCGCTTGTAGACAGTCTTGTTCGGAAAAAATACAAAACGACACTTGACCTTTCAAACGGTTTCTACACGCACAACCTAGCCCCGGAGAGTGGTCAATGGACCGCATTCACATCCGGTGGTAAATTATTCCAGTTCCGGCGTTTACCCATGGGCTACAAAAATAGTCCGGGTATATTCGCCGCCCGTGTTGTTTCTTTGTTAAATGACATTGATCAAGACGCATGTTCGTATGTAGATGACATCTATCTGACAGACGACGAGTTATATCAGCATCTGTCCCGTGTGGACCGCATTATTCTTGAATTTGCGGAGCAGGGTTACAAATTTAACTTTGCTAAGTCACACATTGCTGAATTTACTGTTCTGTTCTTGGGCTATGAGCTCAATAACGAAGGTAAGGGCTTAGCCCCCATTTCTTGGAAAAATGTGCACATTTGTGCCCTCCAAATACTCTGAAGAAGCTTCAGTCCTTGCTGGGTTTCCTGAATTTCGGGCGTACCTACATTCCCGAATATGCCCAGCGTATCAAGCCTTTGTATGCTTTGATACAACCTACATATTCAAGGTCTTGCTGGCTGCCTGAGCATACCTCAATTCTGCAGTCTTTGCAGACAGACCTTTTGGAGTCTAAATATCTTTTGACTCGGGATAACCACACAAACCTGGTGATTAGAATAATTCCGGGGCGGTGGGATTCACCTATTTAACCTTTAATGAAGGTGATACAGTACCCATCGCATACAAGTCACATCTGTACACTTCCGCTGAATTGCGCTTTACATCTGTCGAAAAAGTTCTAACTGCAGTGCAAATGGCGATTCTGAAAGAACGCGCACTGGCACAGGGAAAGCGGATTCTGGTGGTAACACCCTGTCCTGCCCTGGAGGCAGTAACAAAGGCAAGTGTACCGAACTCAAAAGCAATGCATCCCCGTTGGATACAATGGGCTACATCCTTGACGTCTTCGGACGTCACTTTTGTCTTTGATTCTTCTCTGCAGACTCAGGAGTTTTTGCAGTATGAATTCGTTCATCCTCCTCCTTTGTTTTTACTACCGCTTGAGGATTACAAATGTGTGATCTACACCGATGGTTCGGCGCAACCGGCCACTGGGTCCAAGCACGCTTATTCAGCTGCATGTGCTATTGTTGCGGGTTCCTTTGTGAATGGAACGTTCAAATCCTCTGTAGTGCACACTCGCACACTTGGAGATAGTACCGCACAATTGGCCGAGCTGCATGCATTGCTGCTTGCGCTTGAGTTCGCTTCTCAGGATGAGACCACTCTTATTGTATGTGATTCTTTTTACTGTGTACAATCTTACAATGACAATCTGTTTTTCTGGTCGAAAAACGACTACAAGGACGCAAAAGGGAGCACAATTAAGCATAAAATGCTTTGGGTTCGAGTGGCAGAATTGCAACAACGTCTGCCCCTCACACAGGTGGTTCACACCTTAGGCCATCAGCGGGTGGGCGCACACGCTATTGGTAACGATCTGGCAGATGAAGCTGCCCGTTCAGCAGTAGTCACGTGTTCAGTAGCAGCGGTTACCAGGTCCATGTCTAAAATAGACCCTGTTATATTAGCGGCTATTGCTGCAACCAAGGAAGGTAATAATTACCCTACAGGTTTCCCTTCCAAGTATTCTTACACATTAAGTCCCGATCAGGTTCCTTATGTAACTATACCTGACGTTGGAGATCGGCTGATCCCCAACGCGGACCGCAGGAGTGCCTTGATATCGGCTGCACACGAAGGCATGGCTTCGGCACATGCAGGTGTTTCAGCTACGGTTTCCATCTTGCAGCAGCGTTATTGGTGGCGTGGGTTATATAAAGACACCCGTGCTTTTGTGCTTTCTTGCGACGTTTGTCAACAGATTAAGCCTTCCACGGTAACACGTCCACCACAAACACCGCTCTGCATTGCTAACAGACCCTTTGGGTGTGTTTACTTGGATCACTGCGGTCCATTCTCATCAGACACTGCCTATAAATACATCTTAGTGGCAGTGGACTCGTGCACACGGTTTCTCTGGGTCTGGCCACAACGGAGTGCTGACGCCCGAAATGTAATCAGGGATTTGCGTGTCTTTGTGGGAATTTTCGCATGCGGCACCTTCCATTCGGACCAAGGTCCAGCGTTTGCCTCTAGGGCTTACAAGGATGCAATGGCTTCGCTTGGGGTGCGGGTGAAATTTTCGTCTCCGTATAGGCCTGAGGGCAACTCTATCGTTGAACGAATGAACCGTGACTTAAAGCAATCCTTAACAGCTAGGGTTATAGGTACTGGCAGGAACTGGCTGGCCCATTTGTATACCGTTCAGCGTGCACTTAATAATCTCCCTAGAAGACCTCTGGGTGGGCGGACCCCATACGAAATGCTCTTTGGCATAAGAATGTTTGTGCCTGACCTTGAGGGTCCAGACATCGCGGCGCAATCCGCCAAGTTTGATGTAGATAACCATTCTGCTATGTTACAGGACTTACAAGAAGCCCGAGACAAACTTGCAACTACACATTTGCCTTCAGCCACAGATCCTGCGTTGCAGATTCCGGTAGCCGGCTGGCTTCCAAAGGTTGGAGAACTGGTTCGAGAGAAGGTTGAAAACAAAAAGAATTTGGCCCCTCTTTTCGTGCACCGGTTCCAGTTCTGGGCTTGAAGGGAACACGTACAGTCATTTTACCACCGCTTCCTGGTCGCAAAGAGAACAGATACATCTCAGTTGAAAATGTCAAGCTACAGCGCCTGGCCGATCCTGAATAGTGTCACGCCAGCGGTCTCTTGTCCTGCCATTTATCGGACATATGTTCATAGTCCATCTGCACGAACGATCGCTGATGCTGTAATTGAGATGGTTGATTTGCCTGAAACTACGATTGATCCCCAACTCTCCACCAATATCAACGAGGACGAGTATACTTATCCTGCATCAGAATCGGTGGCACATCAACCAACAACGCCACTAAGCCCGACTCGTTATTCCTTTGATTCGGATTCCACATCTTCAAAAGTTCCATCCAAGTTCAGTATTTTTATATCCTGGTTTAGAGACAATTTTTTGATTCCACCCTGGACATACATCTGGTTGGTACTTTTCATGATATTTTTGTTCATGTCCATTGGCTTTGTCACAGTGTTTTTTCTACTAATCAATGGTCACTATTTACCTGAACGCTCTGCTGTAGACTATGTTTCTGGAACTTTGGCTCCTCATTCCTCGTCTCACATCATGAAGCGTGACCACACATTTGTGAACATTTCAGCTTTCCCCGTTGCTGATGGCATCGTATGGGATGCAGTGAACTATCAAATCCATGGTCCGACGGAAATTATTAATGTACCTAATGTCCTTCGTGTTTCAATGGGTGATGTAGTACAAAATAATATTCATTCTGATGATTGGGATGTGCATGCCGTTGAAGCATTGTTTGCCGATTTAAAATATTATGCATCTTTTAATGCTGAAGATTTATATATGAATTCTGCTAATTATGCCGATTTGTATTGTTACCAACATTGGGGTAATCATTTTCTCCATAAGCCAAGTACCCTGCGTAGTTCTGTTAACTACACCCAATGGGAACATTGTCCAAACCCCTTGCCAGGTAGCTCTCAAACTCTTCGAAATAAGTTTAATTATTTTACTGATTTTAATCGGTCGAACCCTGCATCCTATTATTTTAGACTTAATAACACATCAACTCAGAAAATTATGTTGACACACACCAAATTGCTTTATTCAGGTTCCTTTCTGAGTGCCCTAGCTGTGGGTGGTTATGAGTACTGGGATAATACAGTGGATTTAAAATCTATTTGGGGCTCCAAGCCATGGCAGGTACAGGGAACCGAGGCGTTGCATCGTGCTTGCCTCATCCCTACCCAAATTATGTTCCTAAATGCTTCCATCTATCAGACTACATGTTGGGGCTTAGCAACCACTAAACAATTGAATACGCCATCAATACCATCCCTGTCGAGTTTTCCAAATGAAAGCTCACGATTCAATATGTCCCTCGTGTCCCTGCAGGCAATGTTACAAAATAATTCGTTTAATGTTTCTGAGCTGGTTCAGTCACCCTGGTTAGTATGGCCTATATCATCTAATGCATGTCAAATGCGTTTTCATGATACTGGTGCTAGCTACACACAGAATAGGCCTGATCCGAGGTTTACTGATGCCCGTACTGTCACTACATACTCTGTTGGTAAATTATGCAAACAATGGCTGCAACATTCGTCCCTTGATTCTGTTAAACAACATTTGTCCCTCCTTACAGGCAATATTGATCTGTCCGACTTTGTTTTGGGACCTCGTGGTCCCCGACCTAAAAGATTCATTTATGAAACATATAATGAACTCTGGAAGCTATCACAAATAGAAGCTGCTTCCCGTCTTCGGGAAATAGATCAAGCAAATATGGAAAAGGTGCTTGCTGTTGTTGACAATAGTATTAATACCCTGTCTTCTCGCATTTACACTTTAGAGAATATTGTGTCCTCTGTTGTTGATATTGTACAAGATGATGTTTCTATGTTATATCATGGTCAGAATCAATTGCGCTCAGTTATGCAGTTTGCATGGACTTTGCAAACACTTAAGTTAGGTAAAGTGCCTTGGCATTTCTTGAACACCTCTGCCTTATTTCTACCTTTTAACTTAACTGATAAACAGCAATTTATGTCCATGAAGGATGCAACTTACAATCTATTACATATCGAAAAGGTGGATCCATTGCCGTTCTCTGTTGCAGAACTCGATTCGGCTGTATGGCTAGTCCATGGGGTTATAGCTTTACCATTTTCCTTGTTTGAATTTGACTCGTGCATGAAACATTATCCTGTGGGCCGTTACCGGCCCTTGGGCAGTGCTTTCCTGCATGAACTCTGGTCCTTGCCTTTCATGTATAAATGCCTTCGGGACGGCAAGGAAGTCTTTCTCACGGGGGAGTACTGCGACTCGACTATAGGTCATTCGCTTATTTGTAAACACATTAAATTGCATGGCTCATGCAGCGTTTCCTCTCCTAATCTTGCTTGTGTGCTGAAAGGTATTCCTGCTCCTGTTATTTCACCTACTTTCACTCTCCTTTCCAATGGTAGTTATTTGCTTTTAAATAACGAAAACTGTTGTGGCCTGCAGGCTGGCATTCCTTACATTGTAACAGTTTCACACAGGGTTGTCTGCTGCAAAAATGTGCTTTTTCCTCCCCCTCATGGCAAGGTTGATATCTCTATTTGGCCTTCCATCCCTACCATGGAAGCAGATTTCAATAGACTGAGCAGAATAAAGGCGCTATTATTAAACGAGGAAGTTATGCTCACGTCCGCCCGGGAGACATTCATTCTCCAGGTGGCGAGTACCCACAGTGAAATACAGGCCCTTTTAAACACTAATCTCCCCCAACATTTTGGGGAGTTAATACATCGTATTTTTAACGCATCTAACACTGAAGGTCTAGTGCACTTTTTTAAGGTCGTGGGGTCGGGCTTGGTGTCCTCCTTCCAAACTATTTTTGGTGTCATCCCGGCTTTCATACATTCTATTTTTTCCAGTGTCTTTGGCGGTTTCCCATTGATCCTCGCTTTAGCGGCTGGTGTCTTGCTCTTAATTTGCTTTCTGCGCAATGGCTGCTCCCCGATGGGACCTGCTCGATCCAGAACGCCTCCAGCTGCTCCGTGAGCGCCTTTTGGCTGGTTTTGGTGTCTTGCCATTGGCGACACTGAGTGTGTCATATACTCTTTCATTTCGCTTTGCGTATTTCACTTGCGTGCAACCTGTGATGACTTGTGTCCGCTGTCCTTTCACCTGGACTCTGGATTATTGCCTCTCCAATTCGTCATTGTCTGTTCCGGATTTTGTTCAGTTGATGGGTCCCTTAGAGGCCCATGAGCAGGACTGTTCCGTTGCTGGCTGTATGGCGCGTGCGGCTGCACTGGGGATTTTGGCGCAATGGGATATCTGGGCGGCTGCCCAGGATCTCCTACAACGAAGCTGTTTCAATTATCACGCAAGCTGTCCCGCATTGCTTCTGGATGCTCCCTTTGCTGAGGAGCATTCCTGCTCTTTTGAACTCATGGATTGGATGGCATCTATGTTTTTTGACGATTCCAATGATGAACTCTTGGAGGGTATGGCCTTTTTCTGCACTTTCACTTTCATGGATTGACCTGCCCTTCGCCGTTTGGGCGCTCCCTGTGCTCCAACGGCTTTGTTTTTCCTCTAATGGGCCTCTGTCCTGGCCGCTGGACTGACCAGGGGAGGGTGTCTTGTGGATTGTTACCTGCCTTGTTATGTTGGCCTAGGCCTGGCTGCCATGATGCTTTTCTTTGCGCACGTTACACTGAGCCCGGCCTCCCTCGCTCTTTGCTCGTGCCAGGTTCTTTTTCACTGTCTGCATTTTCTGTTGTTCACCTTTTTGGGCTCAGTCTGCACAAACATGTACAAGGTCACATAACAATGTATTTTGGTTCTTCCTGATATGGCCAGTCTCGCGCACCCAGACATAACATTAGGTGCATTTGCCATGAAGAATTTTGTGTGCTTTTAATACTGCAGTTTACTAGCGCTTAGGACACTTGGAGAAATCCCTTTCAGTGAGAAGAGCTATGATGTCCTGCTGATGTAATTCTGCATCTAGAGACTGAGGTATGGGGGTTCGCTAGTCAAAGCCCAGAGGTCTTCTATTTTATAATAAACTATCTTACTGCAAGGGGAGGGTGGTAATGTTATTTATACGTTTATCCACTGAGCTCTGAGATGCTTTCCCCGTTTGTATTCTATGGAATTGTAACCATGCTGCTTATATTAGTCATATGCATTATGCTATTAGTACTGACACGTGTACTGTACATTAGAGCACGTAAGTTGGAATAAATATTTTAACCTATCAAGTGTCTCTTCCTACGCATCTTGTGGACAAGTACGAGTGAGTGACGAAAGAGTGTTCTTGCTTCTGTGAGTCCTGAGATAAAGATACCGTGTTCTGGGTTGTCCAAACATTAGTACTTGGGTGCTAATGGGATGCTAAGCTAGTTGGGTTGGGGTTTTTGGGTGCTACGGTATATGGTGGCAAACCACTGTATTCCGGGGTCCCATTTTCCTGTGCATAGCTCTGTGTATGTGCAGAAACCTTATGACACACTGTGGCAGTTTGGTTCTGATGGCTTTCCCAAATAGAAAGGTGGCAGGACTCTCACCAATTCAATTTCGCCAGCAAAACATTGAGCATGCGTCTTCTTCAACAATTGATTTCAAATGATGTATTTGAGGATAAACGCATGTTCTTATCAGCATTAGTAGCAGCAGTGATCTTTTCAACGGATAGGGCTGCTGGCGTGCAGGACCTCACAATGAAGTTAATGTACTCCTCAGATATTTTGGATGTCGAACTGTGCCACTGCAACGGTACTTGTGAAAGTAATCAGCAGGGTTCGGCTCTTTACCTGGCTTGTGTACAATTGCATAGTCATACTCTTGCAATCACAACCCCCACCTCTTAATGCGAGGGAGCATCTTGGCTTTTGGGTTTCCAAAATAGTGTGAGCAGTGCTTGGTGATGTGTAATGGTAGTGAAATGTTTTCTGTACATAAACACATGAGAATGTTCGCAGTCCCACACTACAGCCAGACGCTCCTTCTCCATACGAGAATAGGTGCGTTCTGTATCAGACAGGCTTCGACTGGTCACCATGTTTCTCTGCGCATTCGGATGATCATTATGTTGAACAAGGATTGCCCCTTGCTCCACCGGGCTCGCATCGACTGTGATCTCAGTGTGTAACTTGGGGTAAAGATAGGCCATCTCATTTGCATTTTCACTCGCATGTTTTATTCTTTTGAAGCTTTGATCACATTCAGCAGACCATTGGAAAAGGGCATCTCATTTTGTTAAGTCTCTCAATGGGGCACTCACAGTAGCAAAGGCACAAATGTACCTTGAGCAATAACTGTCCATGCCTAAGAAGGGTTGCAGCATGGTGACATCTTGTGAGGGACAGGTAGCTGACAGTGCTTGCACTTTATCTGGGTCAGGAGTCATTCCCCCTTCAGAGAATATGTGCCCAAAGAATTTGAGTTTGGTCTTCTGAAACTCACACTTTGCTGCATTTAGTGTGAGAGCTGCATCAGCAAGCAACTGGCTCACTTGCGTAAGAGTCTTGTCATTCTCCTTTTTCATTCCCCCAAATACCAGTATGTCATCACTGTAATTAAAAGCATGCGTGACAGGTTGAATTATTCGACATATAACATCCTGAAATATTTCTGCAGATGATGACACTCCAAAACTCAACCTTTTGTATCTGAACAAACCAACATGAGTCGAATAAATAGTGATGTTCCTGTAGTTTTCTTCCAACTCGAGTTGATGATATGTCTTGTTCAGAACAAGACAAGAGAAGACTTTGGCATTGTTCAGTCTCATGATCATGTCCACTATGTACGGACCAGGATGTCGTTCTCTCTCAATTGCTTTGTTTGCCTGGTGCAAATCAACACAGATGCGTACTGCATCTCCACTGTCCTTATTTGGCACCACCACTATAGGTGAAACCCATGGCGTAGGACCAGTGGAGCGCTCAATGATGTCATACTTCAATAGTGTTTCTAGTTCTTTCTCAACAGCTTCTTGCAAGTGGAAATCAACTCTGCGGTGCCGCTGGGCAACAGGGCAAACGTCCTCATTGATGTGAAGTCACACTTTCATTGTCTGAGCCTGCCTAGGCCATGAAAAAACATTAGAAACTGACTCACAACTTCAAATTGAGTGTGGAGGTTAAATAGAGAGATATCAGTTCCATGTCAGCAGCGGTGGCACACCTGAGTAGCCATGCATTAGACGAGGCTCCTTGAAAAACGTGAATTGGAGCTTGCACTGATACTGCTGTGTGTTTCATTGTTGTCATGAATGATCCTTGACTCTGCAATGGTTTAGAAGCAGCCCACATGTATACTTTCATGTTCGACGATTTGAGGCATAGCACAGGAGATAAGTTGTTCAACATTTCGACTGGCATGATGTTAATCTATGCACCACAGTCTATGATAAAGGTTATGGAGCAGCCGTTGTCCATTATTGCAATATCGGCGCAATGTCTGAATGAATTCTGTTGTTTCGTATGATGGTTTGCCTGTGTCTTTTGTTCTTGTTTACAGGCAGCCAAACCTATATGTGCCTGTCATTCTTCGTTGATGCCATCATCACACATCCATCTTCTTCTCTGGCATTCAATAATGACGTTGACGAGCCTTTGTATGATGAACTTGACGACAGTT
Source organism: Calotriton arnoldi (assembly GCA_963921515.1). Lineage (NCBI taxonomy): Eukaryota > Metazoa > Chordata > Amphibia > Caudata > Salamandridae > Calotriton > Calotriton arnoldi. The sequence goes on from CAWUFW010000700.1 coordinate 1,716,664, forward strand.
GTCTTTGTCTGGCTTCTACTTCACACAAATGATGTTGCTTTTTAGCTTTGTGGGCATGGTGAGAATACTTCAGGAACCTTCTGGCATCCATTTTCTCTTCTCGCTGTGACGTAGTTAGTTTCTCTTTCACTTTGCAAACCGTTATGAAGTTGTTTTCTTTACTGCAACCTTGGGACGTCTGTCCCATGGCTGGACATTTGCCTTCATGGGGAAATGAAAACCCTCATCGAAAACACAAGTTTTTCTTCTTTATGGACATCAATGTGATTGCATCTACCTTGTACTTGTGCTTGCATTCCATGACCAACACTGATTCATTTTTCGCTGTTCCAGTTTCCATATCAGTGGCCTGTCTATCTGCTCTTTCCTCTGTCCTTGCAGCCATTAGTACTTTCTCCAAGCTGAGCGTCTCTCTCAACATGCATCTTTTAAAAGAGTCTGAAAGACAGCCATCGATGACTCAAAGACGTATGGCTTCTTCATCATTAAATTCACTAAACTTGCAGTGTTTCATCCACCGTTTCACCAGCTTGCTGTCTCTCTTGATTCAAAATGTACCTTTCATAGTCAACATTTGGTATCGGATTGAACTTGGCTCCCAATGCTTCTTTGAACTGAGGGTACACTATTGCATAAGCTTGTGATATTTTCTTTATCACTTCTTTCACTCCATCACCAGCAAGGTTCTTTAAATGTTTAATGGTTTTCTTATCATCTACTTCTTCTAGGGCATCTATGAAGTCATCGAACTTCTCAATCCATGCAGTCCACCTGGTGTCTGCATGGATTGAGCTTCTTGGGAAGGGCGAATGGCAGTGGTGGTTTCAGAAACAGCTGAATTCCTTTGAGGAAATGTCTTCCTTCAATTAATGCCCCTTTCACCCAACACCTGATAAAACTTGATATCACTCAAAATGTGTGTTTTCTTCAATCAATCTACAATATCTAAACTTCCTGCAATTGCCAGAATACCAAGACAGGTAGAAAATGTCTTCTTATATGAGAAGTTTTCTATGGCTATTGTATTGTAATTGTATTGTAATTGCATTTATATAGCGCTTACTACCCCTGACGAGTCGTCAAAGCACTTTTTCGGCGCGTAGAGAGCTACTCCGGAACCGATAAAGGATTAGTATTGGATTAATATAGTGAAATATGAAAGTAATTTGAGTGGTGGATAGGTTAGTCAGTTATTTGGAGTCAGAAGGATAGCAGAGGGATAGAAGAGGGAAAAAGGTTTGCATTTATATAGCGCTTGTTACCCCTGATGGGGTGTTGAAGCGCTTTTTTTGGCGAGTAGCACACTACTCCGGAACCCATAAAGGATCAGTGATGAATTAGTATAGTGAAATATGAAAGTAATTTGAGTGGTGGATAGGTTAGTCAGTTATTTGGATTGAGAATGGTAGGGGAGGGATAGAAGAGGGAAAACGGTTTGCATCTATATAGCGCTTGTTACCCTCGATAGGGTGTTGAAGCGCTTTTTTGGCGAGTAGCACGCTACTCTGGAACCCATAAAGGATTAGTGGTGAATTAGTATAGTAAAATATGAAATTTGAGAAGTCGACATGTTAGTCTGTTATTTTGATTGAAAGGGATAGTGGAGGGATAGAAGAGTGAAGAATTTAGATTTTTCTTTTATTGGCAGGTCATAGCAGTAGGAAAAGTAAAAAAGGGATGTGGAGTGGAAGAATCAGAGGGAAGAGTTTAGAAAGGCTTGTTTTGGGGGATCAGTATAGTAAAATAGATGGCAGATGATGCAAGGAAGGGTAGAGGGGAGAGTCTAGAAAGGGTTATTTTGGGGACCATAGTAGTGGTATGGGGTTAGGGATGAATCAGAGAGTGGATGTAGAGGATATATTGATAGAGGTATAGGGTGAGAAATAGGGTAGTGCATTGGAAAGAGTAGTAAAAAGAGGTTTGAGATGAGTCAGAGAGTTGAGGTAGAAGATATATTGAGAGAGGCATAGGGTGAGAAATACGGTAGTGCATTGGATATGCTGAATTAGAAGAAGAAAGTAATAAATATATAGATCCATAAGTACATGGAAAGTATATAGATGCATAAAGGAAGTAAGAATATGTAGATTAAAGATATTGATAGAGGTATAGGGTGAGAAATAGGGTAGTGCATTGAATATGCTTTTTTAGGAGAAAAGAAATAAATATATTGATCCAAGTACATGGAAGGTATATAGATGCATAAAGGAGGTAAGTATATGTAGATTAAAGATGCATTAGATGAACTCTGGTTTTCAAGTGTTGTTGTACTTAAAAATGTATTTTTTATTTTTTTAAAACATAATTATTCTACATGTTTATACAAAGCAATACACATATATTGGTACATATCTATAGTACAAATAAATGCTTATATACAGAGGGATGTGCTGTATATAATGTTTGTGTATGGTGCTTATGTGAGGAAGAGCCAATTCTTGAGTAGTTTTCTGAAGATAAGATGACACTGAAGGAAGCTGCTATTTCAAGCCCTCAGCAGCTCTATTACTTTTGCAATAGCTGCACTAGCCTCCGTCTCCATTTGTGGCGGAGAAAGCAGATCAGAATTAGGAGAGGGTTGAAGACTACCATCCTTACCCAATGCAGCCCACAAGCCTTTCAGAATAGGCCGAACAAAACCAACCAAGTGTTCGACTTCTCCAGCGTCACCTGAACCACCTGGCAATGCTGAAGAAACAGTAACAGAGCCAGCTCCGACCTCGGAATGCAAAGGGGAAGACACGGGAACCGCAGAGGCTATGAGCAGCGTCTCCGGCGCCGATCGATGCCGTTGCGTCGATGTATCGTCATGTACCATGAGCGGCACCTCAGAGTTAAGGAACGGGAGGAACCAGCAGAGGCCGCGTCATGAAACGGTGAGGCCAAAGGCCGCCGCGATTTCGATCCTTATGACTGGATTTTCGCGACTTAGGTGTGCGACGCTCACTGGAACGGCTCCTTGAACGGCCTCGGGCAGGAGCCTCAGAGCGGGAAGGAGACCAACATCACCTGGACTCCGACCGGGAGAGCCGCGCCATCAACAGCTTCATTCGCCTTTCCCGCAAGGCCTTAGGCTTCAGCCGTTTACAGGTGTCGCACTCCTCGGAGTCATGGTACTCTCCTAGGCACCACATGGAAATGGGATGGGGATCCGTAGCAGACATCTGTCTCGCACAGGTCTCGCACATCTTAAAACCCAAACACATAGGCACACTGTTCCCCGACACAAAAAGGTATCGAAGTAGGCCAAAAATACAAACGGCTATGTTTGCAACTGCTATGTTCTCAAGTACGAACTAGACAGGGATTTTAAAAATCACAGCTAAATGTTCTTTAAGTGTTTAACTATTATTCTGATTCTTTCTAAACCAAGGTTAGCCAATGGCAGTAACAAATGACTGATGTGTGTTTCACTGCTAGCTTTGAGAGGGGATTTGTTAAATATTCCAATACATTCATGGTGATATTTTCTCACTGTGACCATCTCCAGGTGTTTTTGAAGATTTATCTCCCTGAAGAAATGATAGCAAAATTACCTAAAACGTAATAGATTTCACAGGTAGTTTAAAATAATTTATCTGGGTTTGCAATTTGAAATGGCAAGTATCATGTTTTTGAAATGTATATTAAATATGTATTCAATTCTACTTTTCATTTGCTTCCACTTTCACATTTAGATTTTCTAAGTAGATTCTCCATTATGCATTATGATGTAGAATCAACTTGGAAGGGGAACATTGGGGAACTAAATTTTACACAGATCCCACAATTCCATGTTCTAGAAAACAGAGAGCTAAGATTCTGCACTTGTTACAGTGACCTTTCAGGTCAAAACAGCAGATATATCTTTTAGTTTACACCAATATTACAGGTCCATGCTTCAGAACAAAGTAATTATAACAATGCCATATAAGCTGTATTAATTTAGATGATGAAATTCCCCTAATTCTTTATATATTAGCAGCCAAATTAGCAAGTGCCCTCTGGCACTAAACAAATCACATCAACAATTTGTGTTCCAATATTACTCAAATGACAGCTTTAAATGTTTTTTAGAAAGAAAATCATTTTCACCCCAAACATCAGCTTAATATTTTCTCATATTTATGAAAATGATACCTCTGTGTTGCCCTGAAATACAAGATTTTCTAAATTATAAGTTTGAAACTCGCTGAAAATATGGACATTTTGGATCGCTTTACAGTAAGTGCCCGAGGGCGCAACGGGCATTTGCGCTGACTTTGCACGCCCCCTGGGCACTTTGGTATTACTGACGGGGCCGCAGATACCTGTGCGGCCCCATCTGTAATACAGATAGAGCTGGTGCACATAAAGCGCCAGTGCTAGCTGCAGGGGGCATTCCCTCATTTGCATGGGAGCATGCCCCATGCACATGAGGGAATTCCCTTGCCTCTGCTCCCACACCGTATTACAGACGTGGGCACAGAGGCAAAGAAGCCCTCAGGAGGCGCACTCACAGTGCACCACTGTGAGTGTGCCTCCTGATGACAGCCCTCTGGTGGGGGGAAGGGGGTCCCAGGGACCCCCCCCAGACATCCCTTTGCAGGCAGGTGCAGTCACTGACTGCACCCGCCTGCAAGGGGATCTCTAATCCCCTTCAAAAGTGCAGGCGGGTGCCGCCTGCACAGTGAAAACATGGAGCGGCTTTAAAGCAGCTGCTCCAGTTTCCACTTGAATGCGCTACCCCCAGGGCAGCACGAGTTCGCTGCTGCCCGGGGGCCGGCACATTCATGGTAATAGAGCGAAATTTCACTGTTTGCGCCCGGTGCACCTTTTTAAACGTGCGCCCGGCGCAAACAATGAAGATGCGCTTTATATGGTCCCGAGTCTCAAAACCAGTTTTTCAATTTAGATTAATAAACTCAATTTAACCAAATTCATTATTTTAGGAAATTGCACTCTGTACATACCAAATACCAGAGTTTTATTTTTAATAGATGAGTTTGGCTTTCTAATGTCAGCTTTTCATTTACATAAATTGCCCTCCATTGACAGATTCTACCGTCATTTATCACCCTCACGGACCCAGTGTGCCCATGATATACCTGGATTAGCCACAAGATGTTGCGATGCCCAACCTCTGCTAAGGATGCATCCTGGGGGCACATGGTGCCAGGGCACCACTGCACAAGTGATGGAAGCCATTATTCCATGGATAGCCACCACTAGGGCAAGTATGATGCCAATTATGCCTGGGATGGCCAACATTATGCCAGTGATGGCCACCTCATGCTAGGACCACCATCATGCCAAACATGTGTAGTATTAGTCAAGCATGGTCACAAATTTTAGAGGAATAACAACCATATTGCCATGAATGCCCCCATTATGATATATATACCCAATGATATTACAACTTTGTGCCAGAGATGGCCACCAAGATGTCAAAAATTGTTTTAGTGGGATGACACAATTCCACCTAGACAGACCATCAACATGTCAGAGATGTGTATAATTATACCTGGGATGTTCATTAGAGTGACACAATACAGAAGGAGCGGAAGGTGACATAAATTACCCAAACACACACATACAAGTGCTCCAGCACAAATGAAAAATACACACATGTAGTTACAGCAGCCACACCCGTCCACACGGGCTCCTCCTTCTCATTTGTAATAAAAATGCCATGCTGTGATCTTCTCCCACACTGGGCTCCTCTTCTTTACATCAAGAAAACTTCCCAAATTAACAGATAAGAGAAGGAGAAACACGCCTATTTTTTTTTTTTGCCTGTGTGATTCTGGCAAATCAAGTGCGCCTAAAGCCCCAATTATTTATAGAATGGAGTGTAGCATAAATTATGCACATGTATGACACTGACCAGACATCTATGCTCTGTCTCACTCCCATTCATACACACACCCTACATTCAAAAAAACAGAACAGGAGATCGCTTGCTCTCCAACATCGCATCAAAAACAAGGAACGGTCTCCCTCAGCACATCGGGGCCTCCTCCTCAATTCTCAAGTTCTGCATAAAGCTGAAGACTTGGCTTTTCGAATAACTCCATTGGGGCCACACGACCATTCACCTGCTCAAGCGCCCAGATAGCCTCAAAGGTGATTAATGTGCTCTACAAATTGCCATAACATAACATTGCATCAAAGCTGTTAAATATCATACATTGATAGTGGATGCATTTCTAGCTTGTACACAGGGGCTGCTCGAAATTGTTCAAAACACTTTTAATGTTGTTGTACACTTGACTGAGAGCTCGCAAAGTCTCCCAGATCATTAAAAAACACATCAGCCCTGGATAAGCGAAGGAATCTGCTCACTGTTCACATGCAAATTAAAGACACCATGCCTGAACATTCACGGTTCACTCTACTCCTTTTCAATTAATGCACATTTGTGCTTGATTGCTCTCTTATGCAGATTCCTTGGCACATTCCTTTTGGTTTCCTGGCCCCACTATTCCTGGGCACTTACTTTAACTTGTTAATATAGTCCATGAGCAAAAATACATTATTATTTTAGTTTGTGCTTATTTACTTTATTAGGTTTTCTCACATTTGCTTACTGTTACTTGTGTTCCACTGTAGGTTCCACCTTGCAGCTGGACCAGGAGTTACTCTGTACTCAATTTCCCAACTTGATCTTGTTTAGATGTATTTTGACTCCTAATCTGCCACACTCCCTTTTCATGGCAGGCGATGTACAGGCCCATCCCTCTCCTGACTACTTAGGTCTCTAAAGAGCACAGCATACACAGAGACATAGCTCTATTGGTTGAAGTTGACCTGCAGTTGACCTTCACCTGAGTGTTTTACTTTCATTATCATGCACTCTTGTGGAGCTGCAAAAGGCATTTAAATATATGTGGCAGTAGCCACTCTTTAGTTATAGTTAGGGTTACCAGAGATAGGAATTCTTCACGCAATATATAACTAAGTATTTTACAAATTATAAGCTTAACACTACTTACACTATTCACTAGAAGGAAGAATAGGTTTGCAAACTTTTGTGTAGATTCGTCAAATGGGTGAAAAGTTATTAATGGTGAAAAATCTGAGGAATTCCTCCCCTGTCTATGCCATGTCAGTCTACACCACTGCACTGTGTGTCACTCCACTATACGCCACTTCACTCTATGACAATCCACTGTATGCTATTACACTGTACATCACTCCATTCTGCGCCACTCCATTGTACACCACTCCACTGTGTGCTGATCCACTTTACCTTACTACACCATACCCTATTTCACTGTACAACATGCCATTCTACTGTAGTCTACTGTATAGTGTATGCTATTCCACTATATGCCACTCCACTCTTTGTCACTACACTGTACACCACTAACACTCAATGTTATTACAATCTACACCACTCCACTGTATGCTACTCCACTGTATGCCACTCCACTTAATGCCACTCCACTCTATGTCACTAAACTCTATGCTGTTCACTGTATGCCACTCCACTCTAGAACACTTCACTCCACGCCACTCCACAGTACACTATTACACTGTATGCCACTAAAGTCTACCCCACTCCAATCTACCCTGCTCCACTCTACAACACTCCACTCTGCGGCATTCCACTCTACAACACTCCACTCTACACCACTCCATTGTATACCGCTCCACTCTAGTCTATGCTATTCCACTGTATGCCACTACACTGTGCCTCACTCAACTCTACGCCACTCTACTGTATGCTACTCCACTGTATGCCACTCCACTCTACATTATTCCATTCTACACCATTTCACTGTATGCCACTGCACTCTACTCCACTCCAATGTACACTATTCCACTGTATGCCACTCCACTCTATACTATTCCATTCTACGCCATTCCACTGTACGCCTCTGCACTCTACTCAACTCCAGTGTACACTATTCCACTGTATGCCACTTCAGTGTATGCGACTCCACTCTACGCTATTTCACTGTACACCACTGCACTGTACCTCACTCTACTCTACACCAGTCCACTCTGGAACACTCCACTGTACGCCACTCCCCTCTATGCCACTTCACTGTACGCCTATGGAGTTCTACACTATTCCACTGTACGGCACTCCACTCTAACACACTCCACTGTACACCACTGCACTGTACGCCACTATACTGTACCCCAATCCACTCTACATTATTCCACTGTATGCAACTCCACTGTACAGCACTGCACTCTATGCTATTCCACTCCAATGCAATTCCACTCCAATGAATGCCAGTTAACTGTATGCCACTGCACTGTACTCTACCCCACTCCACTCTATGCCATTCCACACTACGCCACTCCATTCTATGCCACTCCAGTCTATGCCACTGCACTCTACGCTACTCCACTCTATGCTATGCCACTGTACGCAAGTCCACTCTCCCCACTACACTCTATTCTATTCCACTCTATGCCACTCCACTATGCCACTCCACTGTACACCGCTCCACTATACGCTATTCCACTCTATGCCACCCCACTCTACAACACTCTACTCTACGCCACTACACTCTCTACTACTCCACTCTATGCTATTACTCTCTTGCACAATACACTCTACGCCACCCCACTCTTCACCACTCCACTGTGTGCTATTCTACTGTATGCCACGCCACTCTATGACATTTCACTCTACAGTACTCCACTCTACACTATTCCACTCCACACCACTCCACTATACACCACTCCACTGTACCGCACACTCTTGTGCAACACTCCACTCAACGCCACGCCACTCTACCCCATTCCACTGTATGCTATTCCACTGTACGCCACTCCAATGTACCGCATTCCCCTCTACTCCACTCCACTCCACTGTACTCCAGTCTATGACACTCTACTCTACAACAGTACACTTTACACACTTCACCTAAAGACACTCCACTCGACGACAGTAAACTCTACGATTACAATTGTTTTTTAATTAAAAGTAAAAAACAATTGAAATTCGACCAAGAAGAACCCTAAGGGTAAACCTTTGTTATAGTTAGAAAAACCTTGTTCTTTCTACACAAACCAAACTTAAAATACACAAACATTAGAAATCCTTAGGTTATAGTTATACCCCAAATCTATGATTTATGCATCACATTTGAATTACTATAACTCTATTTATCCTTTAGCTGTAAACAAAAGTTAAAGTACAGAAAAATTTAAATTTCGAAACTTATGCCTTTAATGTAAAACGTTTTACAACACCTTCAAATTATAACTTGCGCACCTCCATATACTGTGTATCAACTCTATAGCCACACTACAATAACTATAACTCACCACTTTACCATGCACTGTGTTCTCAGAAAAGATTTGATTTGCAATGTTATAACTGTTCTTTGAAAATACAATTCTTTTACATGGTATAAGTGAGATAATATGCATTGAATGGGGAACAGTCATGCAGAGTGTGAATAAAAAATCGTTCCTTCCACGCACCCTATGAGGAAATTTTAAGCCCAGTCAGGGGTCAGTGAAATAAAACGAGTGAACTATATGCAGGCCTTATATAGCAAGCATGCTTTCTTCATCACTACCTTTTGTTTTGTGTGATCTGTGAACAACTTGTTTGCACACCACGTACTGACATTTTTAGTGCATATTCCCACCAAAGTGTGTCCCACTGGCGTAATGTGGTTTCAGTTTTAAATATGATAAAATGTAGCTGCTCTATAGATAATGATCCTGGTGACCTATCATGCATGTGCATGAGTGTGTGCATGCTGTTTGCTAATCACTACAAACTGTGAATCACAGATGGATTCAGAGAGAATTGATAGGATCCTCATGGTCTTGACAAAGGCCGACTGACCTTAGAGGCGGTTTGATGCATTTCATTCAATGTTAACATGCATAATAAATTAATCCTTATACAATATGTTACAATATAAAAAAAATGTTTTACTTACTAAAAACTTTACTAACCAGAAAATATCTGTAAATGTTTTCCAAAATCTATTATTACTAAATATGATGTAAAATAAACACACAGATATAAATGTACACACACACACAGCGTTCCCTTCCTAATAGCGACTCCCTACCCATGTATGAATGTTTTGCAACCGCAATTGCGGTCGCAAAACACTCGCAAATTACCACCCTCTTCAAGAGGGTGGTAATGCACTCGCAAAAGGGAAGGGGTCCCCAGGGGACCCCTTCCCCTTTGCAAATGCAGGGGAAAATATTTTTTAAGGGCAGGCAGTGGTCCCAGGGACCACTACCTGCCCTTAAAAAATGAAACGAAAACGTTTCATTTTTTTCTATTTTAAATGCATCCCGTTTTTATTTATGGAAAACGGGCTGCATTTGAGAAAAAAAAACTGCTTTATTTAAAAGCAGTTCCAGATATGGTGGTCTGCTGAGCCCAGCAGGCCACCATACCAGGGACGGCCTGCCATTCTCAATGGGGTCGCAAATTGCGAGAGGCTCATTAATATTCATGAGCCTCTCAATTTGCGACCCCATTGGGAATCGCAAACAGTGTGATACACACTGTTGTACATCCAAAATAGCGCCTCGCAAATTGCGAGTCGCAAAAAACTCGCAATTTGCGAGGCGCTATTTTGCGCGTCGTACCCTTTGCGCCTTTGTGTGTCAGTGGCTGTATTACAGAGTTAGTGTCTGTGTAAATGGCTGTATGGTTGAGTGGATGAATGTGGGAGTGCTTGTATAGATGTGTAAATGGGTATGGAAGTGGTTGTCTGGGTATGTGAGTGAGTGTGTGAGTGCTTGTATGGGTGAGTGAGTAGCTGTGTTGAGAGACTGTATGGGTGAGTGAGTAGATGTGTGAGTGGCTGTATAGGTGGATACAACTGTGTGTGAGTAGCTAAATGGGTGATTGTATGGCTGTGTAAGTTGTTGTATGGGTGAGTAAGTGGTTGTGTGAGTAGCTGTATGAGTGAGTGAGTGGTTGTGTGAGTGGCTGTATGGGTGAGTAAGTGGGTATGTGAGTGATAGTGTGGATGAGGGAATAGGTCTGTGACAAGTTATATGAATATGTGAAGAAGTATGTGTATGGTTCTGTGGGTGTGAGTGTGGGTGTATAAGAGGTTGTATGGGGTGTGAGTAGGAGTGTGAGTGGTTCTGTGGATGATGTCATCAGTGATGTCATTTGAGATGTCATCAGTGATGTCACTGACCATGTCATCAGTGATGTAATATGTGAGTTCGTAAGCAGTGCTCAGGTAACTATAGTTAGCTCAGATAACTATAATTGCTGAATTTCTATGGTTTTGTACAAGTGAAATGTGAGCTTAGGTATAATGTGCATTTAACCTTTGTTTTTTTTTCAGGGAATTTCTATGTTTTTTAAAAATTCTATTTCCTAACTATAATGTCCCTGTAACATTTGGTTCTTTTCAGTGACTGATAAAAAAGGTTTCAATAACTGTAGCCTGTAACCTTTGATAGTGTATGTTTGAGCACCTGTGTGGGTCTGTGAGTGGGTGTATGAGTGTCTGTGAGTGGGAGTGACTCAGTGGCTGTGTGAGTGAGTCAATGAGTGCATGAGTGGGTCTGTGAGTGGGTGTTTGAATGGCTGTGTGGTTCTTTCAGTGGCTGTCAGTGCCTGTGTGTTTCTGTAAGTGTCTGTGTGAGTGCTGCTATGGGTCTCTGGGTGGCTGTGTGAGTGGTTGTATCGGTCTGTGAATGGATGTGTGAATGGCGCTATGGATTTTGGGCATTTGCTGTCACTAATAGATGTCAAGAAAGAAACCACATGTCACAGTCACTGCAGTACAGGATGTGCTCCAGTAGATTTACGATGCAATCACTTCTATTAAGGATTTCAGATAATTTTTCAACATAGAATATTAAAGGGAAATGCATTTGGTTTGCATTTGCCAAGCCCAAGAAGTTAGGATTGTTTGTACTTTACTTAAGTGGAGGCTCACTTGGGGCACCTGCTATGTTTATATTTGTAAGTGCTTCCTGTTGAGATTTAATGAGCATCAGGGCCAGAATAGAACTTCATTTTAGTCTATCAGGGTCACCAGTTTTGCCAAAAACATCTACCCAACTGCAGTACTTTCTACTGGAAGTGAGTAAATGCTTTCTCATTGTGTAAAAATTTAAAAATATTTCTCTGTGTCTCTCCTTCCCATATGTTTCAGTGGTTTAATAACTGTGTATTTTTGTTCTAAAATATTTATTCTTCGCGAATTCATTGCGAAATATAGTGGCACATATGGTCCGGTTCCTCGGAAAGTCTCGAAGATAGCGTGTTTATGGAAAAGTGTAAAACACATACATTTACATTTTGAAATTAATGTTTGAGAATAGTTGTTTACTAATAGAGTGTCAAAACTTGTAATTCTTATTCATGTAAAGCACTTTTTTATTGTGTTTCACATCATCGGGACGCCACCGGTTTTCGCAATGACGTTGGATTTCATGAATATCATGTGACCCAGTAACAAAGCGATGTGATTGGAGAAGACACTTTTCATTAACCTTCAAAGGACGTTCCGACCCATTTCTCCCTCCTTGAAGCTTTCAGTTGGTATTTGGATCATTGTAGGAGGCATCATATACTTTAAGTGAAGAACTCTGTTTTTGGTACTTTTTTTGTCATTTATTCTGATATAAAATGGAAACAGGAGGAAGCGGGGAGCAGGACCTGCATCAGGAAGCTGAAGAGCAGGAGTAACAGGCCCATCCAAACGACTCTTTAGATGAGGAACCAGTGCCAAAAAGGCAAAGAATTGCCTGGGATCTATTCACTATCCCATCCGGTGAATCAAACACTGTTGCCAAATTTGAAAAACTGCACCTTGTGTGACAAAACCCTTTCAAGGGGCACTGCCAAAAAATATTCTTGTGGCACAACAAGCATGTTGTACCATTTAAAAACATAGCACAAGAACCAACTGAAGAGAGCACAGAATGGAAAGAGCAGGAGAGGGCCCATCAACCTATAGGGCTACACCACCTGCCCTTGGAGAAAGAGTACCTGAGGAAGTGGAGAGGTGGCTGCCACAAATATCTCCTGAATTAAAGAGGATTGGTACCTTTTGTCTTGACTGACTGCAACACCCCCCTAGCAGCTGACGAATAGTCAGTTGATGTTATTTTGTAAACAGCGAGAAAACAGCTGTTTTTTAAAATTATTTACAACAGTTTTTCCACAGATTTTGTGTTTGTGGATAGAATACTTGTCTTCCTCGTTGGCATTTTATTTAAGAAAAAATACACAAGGTTAGAAAACAAAAAATACAGTTTCAGAAAAAAAGAAGTAAAAGTGGTTCTTGTCAGAACCGCCTTTCATGGTTAAAAAAAAATAAACTGTATATCTGTGTGTGTATATATAAAGAGGAGTGGTTGTATAAGTGAGCAACTGAATGTGTTAGTGGCTGCATAGGTGAGTGATTGGGTGTGTTAGTGGCTACATGAGTGAGTGACTGCCTCTGTAAGTGCATGTATCAGTGAGTGAAAGGCTGTGTAACTGCCTGGATAATTGAGTGAGTGTTTGCATTAGCGGCTGTATAGGTAAGTGACTGTGTATTAGTGCCTGTATGAATGACTGACTGGGTGGGTGTGTGTCTGTATAACTGAGTGACTGGGTGTGTCAATGACTGTGTGAGTGAGTGACTGGGTGGGTGAGTGCTTGTATTAGTGTGAGAGTGACTGTAGGAGTGAGTGAATGAGTGTGTGAGTGGCTGCATGAGTGAAGGAGTGGCTGTATGAGCTGCTGTATGAGTTAGACAGTGGGTATGTAAGTGGCAGTATGAGTGAGTGAGTGAGTGTGTGTGTGTGAGTGATGTTTTGAGTGAATGAGAGAGTGTGTGCGAGAATGTATGAGTGAGTGAATCAATGCATTAGTGCCTCTATGGGTGAGTGAGTGAGTGAGTGTTTGTGTGTGTGGCTGTATGGGTGAGAAAGTGGGTGTGTAAGTGGCTATAAAGGAGAGTGAACGGGTATCTGAGTGCTTGCATGAGGGAGTGATTAGGTGGGTGAGTGTCTATATAAGTAAGTGACTAGATATATTTGTGGCTGAAGGGGTGAGTGACTGGGTACGAGTAGCTCTTTGATTGAGTGTCTGCATATGTGAGTGGCTGCATGAGTGAGGGACTGTCTGTATCAGTTGCTTTTTTAGTTAACAAGTAGGGGTGAAACCCACTGTAAGAGTGAAATAGTGGGTATATTAATGGCTGCATGAGTGAGTGAGCTGCAGTGTGAGTGGCTGTATGGGTAAGTGACTGGGTGTGTCAGTACCTGCATGATTGAGTGACTGCATGTGTGACTGTTCATATGGGTGAGTGAGTGGGTGTTTCACTGGTTGTGTAATTGAGTGATTGGTTGTCTGAGTGGTTGTATAGGTGAGTGGCTGTGTGAGTGGCTGTATGGGTAAGTGATTGGGTATGTGAGTGCCTGCATGACTGAGTGACTGCATGTATGAGTATCTATATGGATGACTGAGTACCTGTATGAGTGAGTGATAGGCTGTGTGCATGGCTTTATGAATGAGTGAATGCCTGTGGGAGTCCTTGTATGACTGAGTCGGTTGTTGTGTTACTGGTTGCATTGGTGAGGCATTGCATGTGTTAGTGCTGATGACTTAGTGATTGGGTGGGTGAGTGTGTATATAAGTGACTGAGGGTGTTAGTGGCTGTAAGGATGAGTGAGTGTGTTGGTAAGTGTGTGTATAAGTTAGTCACTGGATATGTAAATAGTGGTTTCGCTGACTGAATGGGGTGTAAGAGACTGTATGAGTCAGTGTATGGCAGTGTCAGCAGTTGTATGGGTAAACAACTAACTGTGTTAGTACCTACATTAGTGAATGAATGTGTGTAAGTACCTCTAAGAGTGAGTCACTGGCTAGGTCAGTGTTTCCATCAGTGTGTGTCTAGCAGTGTCAGTTTCTGTATTATTGTGTGTGTGGGTATAATAGTGGATAGAAGAGTGTGTTCCCAGGTATATCACTGTATACAGAAGAGTGTGTCTGGGTGTGTCAGTGAATGCCTGGGTATGTTACTCTATGTATTAGTGTATATGCGGCTGTATTAGTGTATGAATCACTCTGTGCCTAGGTATGTCACTCTATGCATGATTGTCTGGATGGGTTAGTGTGTGCATCAGTGTCTGTCTGGGCGTAATACTGTTTATAGCATTGTGTGACTGGGTGTGTCAGAGTCTGAATCAATCTGTACATGGGTATGTGAGTATCTTTGCAGATGAACAAGCGGGTCCATGAGTGCCTGAATCAATGACTAATTGGCTGTGTGAATGCCTGCATAGGTGACAAATTGACTTAGTCAGTGACTGTATGCAATATTGAATATGTATGGCAGTAGCTATTTAAGTAACTGGCTGGCTGTTAGTAGCTGTTTATGTAATTAAGTATATGCATGCATCACTATTTATATTAGTTAGTGGATATCATTTTAGCTGTATGGGTGAGTGATGGGGTGTATCAGTACTTACATGGGAAAGTGACCGAGTATTTTAGTGATTGTATGTATGGTTGACTGGTTGTATAAGCTAGTGTGTAGGTGATTGCTTACACCTTTTTGTAACTGTATTAGGAAGTAACTAAGTGTGTGAATATCTGTATGGGTAAGTAAGATCATGTAGTGGTAGAAATATTTGTAAGTGATATGGTGTGTTACTAACTGTGTCATTGGGTTAGTGAATGGTTGAAGGGATGAGTGACTGTGTGTGTAAGTTGTGTAATCAGTTTGCGTGTGAATGTGTCAGTGTTTGTACAAGACTCTACCTTGGTGTATAGTTGTACAGTGTAAATTTGCTGAACTACACTGCAAGTTATAATTGCAAAATCAGCAAAACAAAGTGGTGTCAAGCTATTGCAACTGCTCTTCATGTATATAAACAGTGTCCACATGTATGTCTAGGGAATATTTCTGTGGTAGAACAAGTATTTTGAGATATCTAAAGACGTACAACTCCATCCATTATTGAAAAAGAAAATGAACATAATTATAGGTTAGCTTTTCATTTT
This sequence comes from Calotriton arnoldi, assembly GCA_963921515.1. Lineage (NCBI taxonomy): Eukaryota > Metazoa > Chordata > Amphibia > Caudata > Salamandridae > Calotriton > Calotriton arnoldi. Next base: position 1,732,592 of record CAWUFW010000700.1, read on the forward strand.
CAAAATTACAGAAACATAACGATGCACATTGCTTATACTGTAACACTATATCGCAATATAGTAAAACATTTCCTTTTTCCTTTTTAACTGTTCTCAGCTTTCATACTTCACCATAAATGATGGTCTGTATGAAGCTTTACCCTTGAAAAGTAGGGACAAAAACAATGAATAGATTGCAAAAAGAAAAAACAAAGCTGCCCAGTATATCACTATCAATAAGTGGCACTATGCATTGCACTCACTACAATTCATTAAGCAGTTGTTTGTTTCTGGAGGTACTACACTAATCTAAACAAACCTATGTAAGAAATATTTTTTAAATTATTATATCTGGTACAATACTACAAATACATTTAAAATGCTCTTTAATTTTAGAGATCCTCTTGAAAAGATCACCCCTGTAGGCTAAATGATGTGCAAACTGCTTATGATCCATATAGACAAACTTCCATATAGTAGTTTTTTTCCACAAATAGTACATAGAAGTTTGGTTGAAGAAACAGAATGAGACACATTTTTTTGTTTCAAAGGCAGTTTTCGGTTTCAACTTAAGGATGCTGTTTTTGGATTGTGTCCATCCAGTTTCTGACTTTAATTAGAGAGTGTTGTACATGGATGTTAAATTAACTCCTCTCTGGAAGATAAAAGAATTCTCCAATTTTGAAAACTTTTTAAAGACATCACCCCCAATAGGCCGTATGATGTCTAAAATACGAATGATCTGCGTAGAAGAAGCACTGTACCACACTTTTTCCAGAAAACCTCCTTAGAACTTTGGTTGAAGAAACAAAAGATAAGAGTTTAGGAGCTTGAAAGGAAGTTATATTTTTCATTTAATGTTGCTGTCATTGCATTCTGTCCATCCAGTTTCACTTTTTAAATGCACAGTGTAATGTCTAGATGCTATATTGAGTACTTCGTGAAAATAATAGCCAAAGTAGTATAAATCCTTCTAGAAATTGATACTTGTACAGCCTTGACGTTTGTAATTTCAGTTTCCAGTTTCTATCCATCTGCTCTGCATCATTATAACATTAATATATGGTATTTTCCAGTTCTTCATAGATTCAACGTAAACATAACATCTGATCTACAATATGGGCAGGTCATATTTTGGTGTACATTTTTAACGAATCTGTCAAAAGGAACAGATGTGGAATCTGGTAGTGTTAAGTACAGAAATCGCTCAGAATTTAGAGTGGCAGATGTGAAAGAGCAAACATCACAGTCATGGTTCCATTTGTAATTCAGTTCAAATAACTCATTAATATATACTTCTGCTTGTTCTAAAACTCCAAGGATACCCATAACAAATTGTGGTGCATCTTATTAGTGATCTGATACATATATCTTTAAGGTCTTGAATGCCTGTAGCAAATTGTATTACATTTTTGTCAGTCAGTAAACTTTGGGGCAAATGATACAGTGCAGAACACAATCTCTTATCTGGTTTTTATTGAATTTGGTTTACTTGATGTGGTGAATGAAACAGTACATTGAGAATAATATTTGCCTAGCAGTTGAGACCTGAACTGTTTTCCAACTGATAACCTACAATTTCTCCATCATTTTTCAGTTTTCTCTTCTTAACACCTTCTACAATGCCCTTGTGTCCTTTCTTTTCTTGGGCATCTGTACACTCTTTTGAAATCTTCCACTTTGGACAGATTATCCATTTCTAATAAATAGAATATTGGCCTAAATGAGAAGCGTATACACTTCTTAACCAATTGTACTCACTTACACAGCTTGCATTACCACTAACTTTCTTATCATCAAAATCAATCAAAAACATACCAGACAATGATCTAACTCACGACAATGCTTCATATGACATTCCTTCTTTAAATACAGTACTTCCAATATTAATCAAAGCTGCTTCTACACCTAAACCTTGTGATTTGTGGATCGTTACAGCATACACTAGAGTGAGTGGGAACTGCTGGTGCCACGCATATAAGTCTTTCACCAAGAATAATTTACAACGCATCATCCAATCTGTGTGACACCATCAATCTGATAACATTTTATGGCCATGTATTCTTCCTCATCTCTATTTTGGAAATTAGTTTAATTAATAACTTTACCCATTGCATAATTTACTAACCCTTCCTCAACATTTAAATTACAGGGCAAAATTAATCGATAGTGTTTGGATACAGATTTCTCCAAAGTATCCAATTTTGCTTGTAGTTTATCTGGGAGTAGTATAGTGAATCACTGGTGTTTCATTTTATCAATAGCAGTAATTTCCAAAATATCTTCTTTCTCCAGTTTAAGTAATTGTTCGTTAAAGTTGGAGCACTCTTGAAGTGTAGGCATTAAACAAACTATAGATTTCTGTCCTTCAAGGAATTTGTACATTAGTTCTGCTGCTGTAATCATAAATGTAATCTTGATAAATCAGCTTTCTAAAGCACGTTTTCCATCATTTGTTAGAATTCCTATGCTAATGTCTTTAATAATATTTCCATAATCCACATCAGATGCTTGATGCATATTTTCACTAGTTCCTTGTACTCGAAGTGTAACCAAATATTTATATTGCCAAAACTCCCCAGAGAATTTCTTGTTTCATTATGCACAGATGTTTTGAAAACAGGTTGTCTTCTTACGGGGATAAGTTGCACTAGGTTACCAAACACACTTAAATGCTTTCCTCCAAAGAGTACATCATAGTTTGTTCTTAAACTCTACTGCACCCTTAAGTGTATGAAGGCAAGTATTAAGTTTGATACCATGCTCACTTCATCAATGATTAGAAACTTCAGTTGTTTAATACTCTTGATACCTCATGATAAGCGTCACCAGATAATTTCTGGTATTGTAGTTTATTGTCAGGTTCAACAGGTAGTGCTAGTAGTCGATGTAGAGTAATTCCTTTAATGGTATGTGCAGCTAATCCTATTGGTGCTGTTACTATGCATGACAAATTTGAATGAATCTGTAGTCTTCTGTAGATAACCTGTGAGAACTTTAAATACAAATTTGTTTCCAGTGCCAGTTTCACCACTGATGTATAGAAATATTAGTTTATACAAAGAACATTCACATTGTTTCTTCTCGTGGAGGAATCCATGCTCTATTTCATCTTTAACTTCATTGAAAATGTATTTCTGTTCATTGTTCAGTTGTTCTACTAACTTTCAAAATCCACAGTTTCCCCTCTTGCTTGCTGCATTGCATTCTCCACCTCATTCATAGCTATAGCTGATTAATTTTGAATTATTGGTTCTCCAAGAGGATCTTGACTCAGTGGTGCAGAACTTTAGCTGTTTTGTGAACTCTCCTTGGCTATCTCAGCAGCAATGGTATCTTCCTGTTCGGTCACATCTTTCAACATTTGCACATAGGTTGGAAAGAGTGAACACTCAACTCTGTCTTTCACAGGGTTGAAAGAGTCTTCATAACAGTCGTAGTGTCCAAGTAAAATTGATTCAGCACATCATGGCTTGAACAACTGCAAAAGTGTCAAGTAGAAAAACGCTCTTCTCTCCGGAGTTTGGCAACTAAGCTTTCTGTGATTAATTGGATTTCCTTTGTTGTGTCTCACCAAATAACCGTCACATCCAAGTACTGCATATCTCCCTTTTCTGTTTTCAGTTATATTACTTCTCTATGTATAGTGTTGAAGTACTTTATAGAGACACATGTTTTCAAGATGTGGACTCCTTCTTGGGGTGTGTTATCCAAAATATTAGATTTCAGAATGTCTCTACTTTCTGGATCAAAATCTGCAGGGTACTGTATTTCTGGATAAGACTTTAATACTCTATTTCGACTGCCTGCAATGCATAGGCTTACCCACACAATTCCTCTTGACTTTGAGAACAAACTAGTTGAGCTCAACGGGTCCGAGCACTAAAAGGGTCCTATTTCTCTTTGAAAGCATTTTCAAGCTGAAATTGTACAATCTCTTGTTAAGGCTTGTTGTATTCCTCTTTAGGTGTCCGTATATAGGTTTTCCTGAATCATGTCCTTATATAGGCACAATTCGCATTGCCCTTATATAGGCATAGAATCCCTGTCCTTATTTAGGCATTAACCGTGCACTCCAAATACAGGCATGGCCACCAACATCCGTCCACCCTAACGTCACAACGAGTTCTTAGAAACCAGACCCTTAAGCTTCGGGAGTTCCCCTAGCACAGGACTATTGATTTCTCCAAGAACTCATCTATTATGTATGAACCGTTATACCTTAAGGGTTCATTCCTGACGTCTTCCTCTGTCCAACTTCACGTCAATGCTAACATTCCGAGGCACCTATCAGGTATAAATATACCTTCCCTCGCCCAAGCAAGTTAGAGGAGACCTCAACTTCAGAGGAGCCCGTATCCCGGCCTGACGCACTGAGAAGACGCTGTCATTCCTGCACGCAGAAGAATCCAGCTTCCAGTGTTCTGACTCCCTTCACGGGGTGTTAGAGTTCCAGATCCGGCAAGAGATTCCCACCTCTCTCATTTTCAAGGTATGGAGCTGACAAGAACCTAGAGGGACTCTTGGCATACTAGACTTAACATACTCCTAGTATACCATACTAGAGAATACTCCACCTACTTCTTACCTTTCCCTACACCTAGACTAGGTTAGGTACATTGGGGTAGAACTAGCTTAGAGACGCATCGTATGAGTACTCGCATTTTTAGCTCATGTTATTTATGTACGTGAATATATGCTAAAAGATAATGCTAGCGCAGTATTATTTATTCCTACTGCTTACGCTGTACATTATTTATCTTGCATACTGTCTTGTGATCATAACAGCACATATCTCTTACATGAGAAAGAAGACTGTTCAATAAAACCCTTTTATTGAAACGCCCGTCTTTCCTTTCTGTGTAACTCTGTAGAAACTAAACATGTACGATTGACTGAGTGAAACTGTTATCTATTGTTTCCACGATTCTGAGACGTGTTCCGATTCTAAAGGGAAACAAAGTGGTCATGTTTATGCGGTTGCCAGAAACTACTCCCTTCTTGTTCTCAAGGAGTTTCTAGTGGCCTCTGAGCTCGCTGGCACAAGTAATTAAGTTTAATATACTCGATAGGGACATACCGACCTTAGTCCTATGTCAAGCCTATAGGTTATATTATTCCAATGCGCAGAGCCTATTAGGGAAATAGGAACTACACTACATAGCGCCCAAACGTTTGGTAAGGCAGTAATTTAATGCTAGATACTGAGTAACTCAGTCGTGCTTTTCTCAGAGACCCCTACTCACATACTCCATAAGACGTCTGGAGTGGGTAGGGTTAAATATCCGCCATAACTAAATAGGAAAAAAAAAACTATATATTAGTTGTTTGGTTTGTTCAACGTTGAAGGATACAGTGTTCCAAAATATTGTGCACCTTATCTTTTGTTTCCTTGAAACTTGTTCTACATTTTTCAAAAAACAAAATGTCCATAAACGGGGACAATAACACCGGGAACGGTGGAGCTGCGGCTGAACCAGTCGTACCAGCTTTTAACATTACAGGTTTAAATGAAACCGAGGAGGGTGTTATAGACATCCATCCAAACTTAAGAAGAGCCATCACTCTAAAACTTATAAAACACGGCCTACCACCAAGAGGCGGTAGAGCAGTTTTCGTGATAGAGGCACACGAATCCTTTCAGACAGAGGTATTCTATTCTTGGATAATATTTCCTGAATCAAATTCAGTAACAAGACTGTTTCACTTCTACAAAGAAGATGCACCACCAGAGGAATATATTCCTTTCGAGGATATTGAAATTCCACTAACATACCAGGAGCATCAGCTCTGGTTTAAAGGCGCCCTAAAACATCACAAAAACATTACCAGGCTCGGTCCACTAGGTAGACCAGGAGCAACATGGCCGATTCTAGCCGGCTACACACCTCATCCTGACATTGATATAATGTCAGACGAGGAATTACTTACTCAACTTACAGAGTTAATAAAAATCTACAGACAACTAGTCCAATATGTCATGCGGACTTTCACAGTCCAAGCACCATTAACCATTCCAAATCAAACCCCTCAACAGGGGAATACACTAAAAATTACACCACAGACTCTATACGCAGTCATGGGTAAAATGCCCACAAAACGTGAGCAAATTCCATTCTGGATAGGTCAAAAAATTACTCAAATCGAAGCAGTATTTCCTAATACTAGCCCGTATGAGAAACACAGAATCCTAACAATTTGTTTACCAATGGGGATCACACCACAACTGGAAGACTGCACCACTTGGGGCTCAGTCTTTGCTGCCAACTATACTAAAACACATGGTGTTCCGTCTATTGCAGTAATACTTGATGTCCTGAAACAAATTCAAAACGAATACGGGGCAGAGCCTGCTCTGAATTTAGGTATGAAATTACTGAAAAATTTCGACCAGGTCTCAACAATAATATTATCTAATATTAAAGGGGAGGCAGCAGCAGTGGCGATCCGCCAACGATTAAGGGAATTCGATGTTACAGAACATCAAACAGAACTACCCAGAATAATAGAACAATCTTATGCAGAATTAGGCAGAGATAGTTTAGGTGGAAGACCATTGAAGCCAAAACTATCTGAAAGTCCTGAGAAGGACTCTATTAAACAAACTCCTGCATCTTCTAAAAAGAAGTGGGAAACTAATAAACAAAATTCAAACGAGAAACGTTCTCAAACCCGAAGTAGGTCTCCTCAAAAGGAGCCCTCTGAAGGAGGTATAACCTCAGGAATAGGGATAATTTAAGAAAGCCTGACAGGTATCAAGATACTGATACACGTTCCTCTCGTACCTTTCAGATATCGTCACAGACATCGGAAAGAAGAGGACGGTCAGAACATAGAGAAGAACGCGTGAAATCGAAAGACGACAAACACGTTCCGAAAAATAAATCAAAACCTCAATTCTCAAAAAAGAAGGTAGCAGGTCTGAAGATCAGACATGCCGAAGATACTGAGAACACAACTCAAGAACGGAAAATGGGCTCAGACAATGCTGGACAGTGCGGCAGAAGTCACAATAGCTCGCCAGAACCTGAAGGAACTTCTGGAGATAGTGGACTTGAATGAGTACATTACAGTTGAGACTGTAGACACCAGGGTTAGTACTCCACAAAGGTTATATGAAATAACACTCCGGATGGAGGGAGACATACCAAGAAAGGTGAAAACACTCTTTTGGGAAAAACTTTCAAGGGGTTATGACATACTTCTAGCAGAAAAAGACTGGCCACCACAATTTGTCAGGGAGTGCCTACATGGCGAGGACATTATTATGCCTGTCTTCTCCAACCATATTCCAATTCACCTAAAATATACTTATGCCAGGAAATGGGCAGTTGCCCAGGCTCCAGCATTATACAAAAATCATGTAGGATGGGATGAGGACTCACCTCACCATAAAATACATCTAAAAAATGAACCTACTGCACAAAGGCAGTACCCAATAAAGCAAGAAGCTAAAAAACAGGTCAGGGAGATCTTAGATCAACTTGAATACCAAGGGGTGATTGAAACATGCACCTCTTCAATGAACAATCCTTTGTTTCCTGTCTCCAAACCAGACAATACATATCGTCTAGTTTTGGATTACAGACACTTAAACACTTGTTCTAAAACATTTGCAGTGCAAAATGCACATAGTACAGCATTAATGAATAACATTGTGCGTAAAAAATATAAAACCACATTAGATATTTCAAATGGTTTCTTTTGTAAAAATATAGCACCTGAAAGCAGGTACTTAATAGCTTTCTCAATAATGGGGACCCAGCGACAATTTTGTCGACTCCCACAGGGGTTCAAGAACAGCCCGGGGTTATTCTCAGCGAGAGTAACGGAGTTACTACAAATTTATGATAATGAGGCATTGTCATATGTCGATGACATCTATCTGACAGACGGTGACCTGGATAGGCACTTGAACAGGGTGAGCACCATTTTACTGGGCTTCGCCTCTGAGGGCTATTAAGTTCAACTTTAAAAAATCCAGAATTGCCCATCTCAATGTCCTTTTCCTAGGATATGAGCTTTGAAGTGAAGGCAAGAGCTTGGCAGCCAACTTTTTAGAAAGGTGTGCACTGCTCCAACCTCCAAAAACGCTGAAAAATTTACAATCCATCCTGGGTTTCCTAAATTTTGGAAGAACTTACATTCTAAACTACGCAGAAAGGGTTAAACCTCTCTACGCATTAATCAAACCTGATTTTTCAATCAAAAATTGGACACAGGAACACACAGAAATCTTGCGTTCACTCCAAGCTAACATGTTAGCAACAAATCACTTACAAACACGCGTAAGTCAACGCAACTTAGTGATCCGAATAATTTCGGGTCAATGCAGATTCACCTACTTAACATTTAATGAGGGTGAAAAAGTACCAATTGCATACAAATCTCATTTGTATACACAAGCAGAAATGCGCTTCACTTCAACTGAAAAAATACTGACAGCAGTTCAAACCGCTGTAGCAAAAGAAAGAGCTCTAGCCCAAGGGAAACGCATTATTGTCGTAACCCCAGTACCGGCCTTAGAGGCAGTAACTAAAGCGAGCATTCCAAATGCAAAAGCATTACATCCTAGATGGATACAATGGGTTAATTCTCTTGCTGCAACAGATGTTGAATATGTTTTTGATCCTGATCTAAAAACACAATCGTTCCTGCAATATGAACATGAATGTCCTCTGCCTACTGAGATTCTGCCTCTCGATCAGTACGAATTCATAATTTACACTGACGGATCCGCACAACCCGCTACAGGGAGTAAGCAAGCTTACAGTGCAGCGTGCGCAATCGTTAAAGGTCGCATGCGTGATGGTAACTTCAGACCAATGGTCACTAAAACTCAATCTCTAGGAGATTGCACAGCTCAGCGAGCTGAACTACAAGCATTCAAACTGGCACTTGAAAGTACAGATCGCGAATTCCCCACACTCATAGTGTGCGATTCTTTTTACTGTGTTCAGTCGTATAATGAATATATACAAAATTGGCTTGAAAATGGGTTCAAAGATGCAAAAGGTGGCACAATAAAGCATAAAACGCTTTGGGAACAAGTAGTTCAGTTAAAAAACGAACTACCAAAGACTCACGTGATACATACACTGAGTCATCAACGTGATGGTGTTCATGTTGCAGGGAATTCATTGGCTGACGAAGCCGCAAAGGGGGCTGTTCACACGGCTTCCGTAGCTGCGATCACTCATTCAAAAACGAGAATAGACAGTGAGATAATGTTGGCTGTCAATGCTACGAGCAAAGGCAGTGGTGCAGCGTTACCAAAAAAGTTTCCACTCAAGTACTCTTATGTAATTGATATGAACAACGTTCCTTTTGCTCGAATCCCTGGAGTGGGGGATAGGGTAATTCCAAACATGGAACGTAGAGCAGCTTTGATTTATGAAGCACATCTGGGGGAGGGTCTGTCACATCAAGGGATCTCTAAAACAATATTAACATTAAAAGAGATGTACTGGTGGCCTGGAATGAATACACAGATTCACATCTTCATCAATGACTGCATAGGCTGTAAGGTACAGCGTGATGCAGAACGCCACCAGACACCATGCTAAGAAGTAGCCTGCCCAGTACAGACACCATTGTTAGATAGCATTAGACTATCTACGCGCAGGCGTCCTTTTGGACAAATGCAATCCCACGAATACTAAATCAAGGTTCCTATGGATATGGCCTCAGCGCTCGGCTGACGCTCGAACTGTTATAAAAGATTTGCGAGTCTTTATCGGCACATACGCAATAGGCACGCTACATTCTGACCAGGGCCCTGCGTTTAGCTCTCAGGCTTACAAAGAAGCCTTGGCCAGTCTGGGCGTTGCATTGCGGTACTCCTCTCCGTTTCATCCTGAGGGAAATTCTGTTGTGGAAAGGAAAAACCGGGACATTAAGCAGTCTATAACAGCTAGGGTATTAGGTTCGGGTGATGGGTGGGTCAAACATCTTTATGGGGTCCAACGCTCATTAAATATTTTGCCAAGAAGTTCTCTAGGGGGGGTCACTCCATATGAGGTCCTATTTGGGACAAGAATGTGGGTGCCTGATCTCGAATGTAAAGGCACAGTGGTGGAAAATAAACCCTTTGATATCAAAGATCGTTTGGCTGTTTTACAGGATCTAAATGAACTAAGATCGAAACAAAGCAACGTATTCCTGCAGCCAACCACCACTGGGGAAAAACCGGCAGTCCCAGCAAGGCCTGTCTGGATTCCAAAAGTTGGGGCTCTAGTCAGAGAGAAAATTGCGGACAAGAAGGAATTTGGACCTTCTTACAGACAACCAGTACCTGTCATAGCCGTCCACGGAACAAGAACAGTACTTCTGCCGCCCCTTGCTGGAAAAAAGGAGAAAAGATTTGTGTCCATCGACCTAATCAAACCACAGTATGTGGCCAATACTAAATAGTAGGCCTCGTGGACTCCGACCTAGTAGCAGACGCACTCCTCTCGCTACTATCCAAGAGGTTCAGACTGAAAGACTGATAACCATCGAGACTTCAGCAGTAACAGATGAAGGACTAAGCAACAATGCTATGGAACTCATCCCTCTTGAAACTCAAGTAACAGTTCGTCCAAATACACCTGTCTACACCAATGTAACAAGTGATCAACTGGTTCCAGCGATTTCTACAAATCCTGATGCAATTCCAACAATTGACAGAACTGCTTCTGGCTATTTCATTAACTTTGATACGTTTTCTGAGGATCTGAGTGAGCCTGAGACGTTGCCAGCATCAAAAACATTTAAACAGCAAGTACAAGACTTTTTAAATTTTTTGAGAAAGACTTATCTGGTTTCACCATGGATTGAACTATGGATCATTTCTGGAATATTTTTCTTTCTGCTTTGGCTAGCTTTGGTTATGACTATGAGCGTGCTTATAAATGGCAGATACATCCATTTGGACATTGAAAGTAAAGAAGTGAACTTACTTTTAAAACCACACAAATCATCCCATCGTGAAACAAGAGACTTGTCTGCAGTGAACATCACAGCCGTTCCTATACAGGATGGTATAGTGTGGGACAAAACAGATTTCGATATTTTCGGCCCTACGGAACATTTGAACATTCAACATTTATTTAAGATTTCATTAAGTGATTTTGTTTCAAACAATACCTATTCTGATGATTGGGACTTTGAAACTGTAAATGACATGATGTTTGACCTAGAAAAGTCTGCTGCATTTTCTAATAATGAATATTTAGAGGGGTCATCAGACTATGAACAACTGTATTGCTATAACCACTATGGTCATCATTTTTTGCATAAATCTGCAACACCTAGAAATGTGTTTCTGTTTAACCAATGGGAGCATTGTCCTACACCGCCAAAAGGTAGTTCAAAAACATTTGCTAAAAAGTTTCCATATTTTTCAGGATACAATACATCTGATCCAGAAACATTTTACTATAAAAATGTAAACAAAACAGGACTGAAAATTATGTTAACTAATACAAAACAGATTTACTCTGCAGCATTTATTGCCCAACTGTCTATACATGGTTTCGACTTGTGGAAAGACACAATAGACACTAAATCTGTCTGGGATTCTAAAGATTGGCAAGTGCAGGGGATAGAAGCTTTGTTTAGAGCATGTATCATCCCTCAGCAAATTTTGTTTTTGAATGACACTGTGCAACAAACGTCTTGCCTTGGTTTAGCCAAGATCAAAGACATGAAAGCACCTTCTGTACCAACACCTGCCAGTAATAACAATACACAGGCAGCGGTTACAGTTGACCAAATACTACAAATCAACAGAACAAATCCTGATTGGAGAAAATGGTTGATCTGGCCCACAGACACAAACATCTGTCAAGAAAGATTCCTGAATAAAACACAGGGGTTTACTATCCACAGGCCAGACCCACGATACGTCCAAAGACAACATCCGGGGGTAGTAACAACATACAGTGTAGGAAAATTATGCCTCGATTGGCTACAAAAATCTACACTTAAGGATGTGAAACAACACTTATCTTTACTTAAAGAAGACGCAGACCTTAGGGAATTCTTGCTTGGACCAAGAAAACCACGTCAAAAACGTTTCATATATGCCGGCATCTATGCTGCTTATAATGAAGCATGGAAGGTGTCACAGGTAGAGGCCGCAGAACGAATACGTGAACTTGATCGTATTCATTTAGAGAAAACTCTCACTGTGGTCGACAACGGGTTAACAACTTTGTCATCCAGAATATATTCATTGGACAACATTGTATCCTCTGCTATTTACATACTGGAACAAGATTTAGCCATGTTACAGCAAGGCCAATCTCAGTTACGTTCTATTATGTTATTAAGCTGGACGCTGCAATCTTTGCGTGCGGGCTATGTGCCTTGGCGTTTTATCAACACGTCGGCTCTGTTTGCAGAATACAATCTAACTGATAAACAGATCGAACTGGCACAAAGAGGAGCAAAGTATACAGTGCTGAGCATTGAAAAACTGGAAAAATTACCATTCACAGTGGCAGAAAAACCAGCTACAGAATGGCTTATTCATGGCAAAATCACTCTGCCTGTAACTACTTTTCAGTTTCAGTATTGCCTCAAACAAATGCAAGCAGGCAAATATGAAAGGTTGGGTAAAGAATACATTAAGACATACCTTACACATATAGATGTTGGAGTGGGGATCGTGAAGTGTTTCTAAGCGGTACACACTGTGAAAGTGCACTAAGCGGTTCACAAATTTGTCAGGACATTTCTTTACACAGGGCTTGCAATGGTTCTGTGGCAAATTTGTCCTGCCACCAGCAGGGTACACCGGGTACTGTGATTAACCCAACGTTTGGCCAACTTTCTAATGGGAGTTACCTCATGTTGAATGATCAGAGTTGCTGTGACATGTTGCCAGGCATCCCATATCTAGTAACGGTCGACTCCAGGGTCACTTGCTGTATGCAAGTATTGTTTGCCCCAATAGACACAGTAAGGGAGTCGCCTTTATGGCCTTCGTTGAATGTCTCTTATATACGATTTGATACTTTAAGCAGAATGAAAGCCTTGCTCATACAACAAACAGTGCCTCTGACCTCGGCCAAAGAAATCTATGATTTGCAAGTAGCAAGGACTTCGGCTGAGATACAGGCTTTAATTCGTACAAACTGCCCTATACAACGGACGCGAACATTGCATCTTCTGCTGAAGGCGATGTTTCACATCTCTGTGCAATTAACCTTCTGAACGAGGTGTTCCAAATGTCACCAACTTCGGTGGACGATATTTTGGCTATGGAAATAGATGATCTCATGTTTATGCCAGACCCATACACTGACTTTGATTCGGCTCACAGTGTACCAGGGAAGCAATGAAATTTGGCCTTCATATTTTCAAAACTTGGAACTTTTCCCAGAAATTGAACTTTTTTCTTTTGAATTTTTTTTTTAAATGACATGGCAAAAAACAATCTGCTTACAGTAGAACTAGTCTTATGAAACGGACTTCTTTGAATACTTCCAGGGACACATTGTCACCTTACTTGTCTAACATTTCATTTAATACTATGATATGCAATGGCTTTGATTTTGTGACAACTTATCAACCATTTCATCATATATTTCTATTTATTCATTCATGTTGCATTTACTTCCATCATATGCTTAGAATGATAACGATGCTTTAAAAGAACAGTACCTATTGCATTTCAACAGTTTATGTTGAGCTTCTTTTAATATGCTTTTAAAAATGTTTTTAGCAACATGTGGTACTCAATTTTATGTTTAGCATTTAAATGTTTAGCATTTAGTATTATCGTTTATTCGAAAGTGGAGTGGGTGTTGTATTCCGCTTTAGGTGTCCGTATATAGGTTTTCCTGAATCATGTCCTTATATAGGCACAATTCGCATTGCCCTTATATAGGCATAGAATCCCTGTCCTTATTTAGGCATTAACCGTGCACTCCAAATACAGGCATGGCCACCGACATCCATCCACCCTAACGTCACAACGAGTTCTTAGAAACCAGACCCTTAAGCTTCAGGAGTTCCCCTAGCACAGGACTATTGATTTCTCCAAGAACTCATCTATTATGTATGAACCGTTATACCTTAAGGGTTCATTCCTGACGTCTTCCTCTGTCCGACTTCACGTCAGTGCTAACATTCCGAGGCACCTATCAGGTATAAATATACCTTCCCTTGCCCAAGCAAGTTAGAGGAGACCTCGACTTCAGAGGAGCCCATATCCCGGCCTGACGCACTGAGAAGACGCTGTCATTCCTGCACGCAGAAGAATCCAGCTTCCAGTGTTCTGACTCCCTTCGCGGGGTGTTAGAGTTCCAGATCCGGCAAGAGATTCCCACCTCTCTCATTCTCAAGGTATGGAGCTGACAAGAACCTAGAGGGACTCTTGGCATACTAGACTTAACATACTCTTAGTATACCATACTAGAGAATACTCCACCTACTTCTTACCTTTCCCTACACCTAGACTAGGTTAGGTACATTGGGGTAGAACTAGCTTAGAGACGCATCGTATGAGTACTTGTATTTTTAGCTCATGTTATTTATGTACGTGAATATATGCTAAAAGATAATGCTAGCGCAGTACTATTTATTCCTACTGCTTACGCTGTACATTATTTATCTTGCATACTGTCTTGTGATCATAACAGCACATTTCTCTTACACGAGAAACAAGACTGTTCAATAAAACCCTTTTATTGAAACGCCCGTCTTTCCTTTCTGTGTAACTCTGTAGAAACTAAGCATGCACGATTGACTGAGTGAAACTGTTATCTATTGTTTCCACGATTCTGAGACGTGTTCCGATTCTAAAGGGAAACAAAGTGGTCATGTTTATGCGGTTGCCAGAAACTACTCCCTTCTTGTTCTCAAGGAGTTTCTAGTGGCCTCTGAGCTAGCTGGCACAAGTAATTAAGTTTAATATACTCGATAGGGACATACCGACCTTAGTCCTATGTCAAGCCTATAGGTTATATTATTCCAATGCGCAGAGCCTATTAGGGAAATAGGAACTACACTACAGGCTCATTTCACCAGAAATCTCCCCCACATCTCTTTCATTTCTGCTTTCTCTGATTTTATTATATATAAAGTCACGTAGCGAGCAACAGCGATGGAGTTGTCTGCAACAAATTGTACATCCATATTTGCATTCCACATCTTTAGAATAACAAGGTTGTAGTCATTAATATAATTCAAAACCTCTCCTCTTCTGAGATTGTATGCATTTTTTGGTGATTTCTGTGTTAGTGTATGTCTGACTGCAGACAAAAAGCTGTTGACTCTTCCTTCAGACATAATAGGTTGTGGGAATCCAAAACGGCTTCATTGTGTAAAATGTTCCTTTGCATCTGTATTTTCGATGACAATACTTCCCACATCAATGAGTTTAAATCATAGAACTTGTTGTCTCAAGCTCTTTTCACTACCGTCTTTTGGGATGGCGCATGTCACATACTGTTGTATGAAACTCAAGACAGACTAATCACTGTCTGTTCCAAATTTCGGTGCATCTTTTATCCATAACAACATGTGAATATGAGGAGCACCTCTTGCTTGGAACTTTTTGCACCAAACAAAATCAGTTACTTCACCAATAGGGGGATTCGTTTTGTTGCAGATGAAAGACATCATGGCTTGAAATCTGTGGTTGAAATATCAGCAAACATTTGCATGATCCAATGAGCAAAGTTCTCCAGCTGTCTTCACTTTGATGTCCTTTATATTTGAGTTTGCTTCTCGCAAGAATTCGAGCAGGTCATCACACGCATACTCAGCACAACTGATTGTTGGAAAATAAGTAGGTGCCCCTATGTTTCTCAACATGCATTTCAGCTCACCGTGGCTATGATACCAATACTCATTTGTTACATGTTAGAATGCAATGAAATTAATTAAGTTGTATTTCAGGTTTTCGTCTTTTCCTTGCACTTTATCAACAAAGTCCCTTGCTGTGAGATTTTTCAGATTCACTCCAGTTTTAAGAATGTGATTTACTGCATAAGATAGTCCTGAAAAGTCAGTTTCAAGTAGTAAATGAAATATATAGGGAATACACTTGCGAAATCTAGGATCTTCTGAATATAGTCTAGTTGATCTGTACTTGGCTGCTTGCATTGGAACAGGCCATTCATTCATCATATTTACCACCTACTCCAGAAGGAAACAGATGTGGAAAACAGCAAGCTTCTAAACTTTTCTCCCATACACTCAAGGGAGCTCCTTTTGCTTCTTTCATTTGAAAGAGATCAATAGCATCACCAATAACCTCTTTAGAATGCTGACAATTAATCCAATAGTGTTTATATATTTCTTCTGATCTGGATCGATTTACCTTTTCAATCTGACCCCTTGATGTTTATGTGTTATATCCTGAAGAACATCTACGTTTTTATTATTTTATACAATATATAATGTTGCTTTTAGGAGTTGACTAAAATCTACTAACTTGTGCCATATTTTGTTGCTCTTGGTACGAACACCAATGACTAGAATAATAGGAGCTTCTTCAAAATCTCTCAGCACCTCTACTGTTTCAATCTTCTGCTTGAAATCCAATGGCAAGTACACAACTCTATCTTTAAGGCCTTTCTGCAACTTTGTTGGAGGTAACTTCCCAGTGTTTGGCTCCATACAAACTATAGCTTGGAATGTATGTATACATTGTATTAGATTTGATTCATAAACAAATATTGAAGTTCTTGTGGGATTGGCCTTTGTGGTGAGTGCGTCAACAACATATACAAACACTGTTTGGTTTCTCCGAACAAACTGTGTTGAACTTTGTGACCTCTTCTCGTAAGTTATCAACAGTGATACCTGTTTTCATTTCCTCTACACATGCAGATACCATGCCCTCATTTCCACTACACTCCTGTTCAGGACCATAGAAGCAAAACTGGACATCATCACAAACTTTCTACCTCTGTTACAGTGCCTTGCAGAAGAGCTCTATTCATTTCTCCTAAACATAGCACAGGAGATTCTGAATTACTGTATTGCGAAACATTCTAACTCTTATTTCCATAAACTAACTCTGTCTTCTGGTTAACCTCCCTGCTTTTCTGTATGATTTTTTACACTTCGTATCCTGTACTTTTTCTCCTTTCTTATTTGATCTCAAACTTTATTTTTTATTTACTTGATTTCACTGGCTTTCCAGTTGTCCACATACTATTTCAAGAAATGTCTTTGTTCTCTTACCAGCTCTTTTCTATTTCACCACTTTCTCCGCATGTTGCCCTTTTTGTTTCTCAGTTGTGAGGAGATAGTATCCTTGCTTCTGTTTCTTTCTTCTCTGACTTTTTGATGGCATTTTTACGTACTGTCTGTACGTAACTACAAATTGATGCCTGAAAAGAGATCTACATTTACCTTTTAATTGCATACTATCACATTACATATTTTAAGTTTTTAATAGCCAAAAGAAACAGTTGTTTTATTATAATATAGCTAACATTACTCTAGTAATGTTCATGTTTATATGTCTCTGTGTCTATTTTGTGTTACTGTATGCATTAGTCTCTCACTGGGTACACTACCATATCCATTACTGTGTTGCTCTGTATATACCCATGTTTAAAGGATTACATGTTTGGATGGGTTACTAGGGTGTGTCAGCACTTGGCTAGAGATATGTCGATAGTCGAGCTGTTGAAGTGACATCAGATGTTTAAGTAAGTGTTCCAGTATATAACTCTCTGTTTTAGCATGCCCATGGCTCTGAAAATGTGTATGTGAATGGCTGAACATATACCTTAGTGTCTGAGTTACTCAATAGAGGGGTATGTAAGTGCGTCTGCAACTGCCTTTGATACTGCTGCATATACAAGTAGTTTCTGACTATGTGAGTGAATGTATAAGTCCCTCTGTCGCTGTCTGACTAGATGAGTGAGAGTCTCTGTGCTTCTGTGAACATGTATGTAAGTTGCATTATGGGTGGTATACTCTATATAGTACTTGACATAGGGGTCTGCAAGTACACGAGTAACTTATTGAAACTCAAAAGGCCACCTCTCATCTTTTAAGCACAAATCACCATCCTTTATGGCATACCTACAGCTTATCTCAGAGGTGAGTTATGAATACTAAAACAAGGGTTTAAAACTTGATGAAGGGCTTTTACATGCCAAGTCGAGCCTGCAGTGAAAGTGCACAGACAGGCTCTGCTGTAGTGGGTCTGACTCCTGCTTAAAGGACTATTTGTCTGAATAGATGACTAGTTTGTGTCAGTACTTGGCTACATATCTGAGTGAGTGTAGGCATCGACTTGCAGCAGTGCCATGAATTGTTTAATTAAGTGTGCCGGTATATGAATGTCTGTTTTACTAAGTCTAAGGCTCTGTAAATGTGTATATAAGTGGCTGAACGAATACCTCAGTGCCTCTATTAGGGAATATAGGGGTATGTAAGTGTGTCTGTAACTGTTTTTGATACTGCTGCATACACAAGTAGTTTATGAGTATGTGAGTGAATGTATAAGTTCCTCTGTTGCTGTCTGACTGGGTGAGTGAGAGTCTCTATGCTTTTGTGAACATTTATGTCAATTGCATTATGGGTGGTATACTCTATGCAGTACTTTGCATAGGGGTCTGCAGGTGCATAAGTAACTTATTGAAACTCTAAAGGACATCTCTCATCTTTTAAGCACAAAGCACCATGCTTTATGGCATACCTACAGTTTATCTCAGAGGTGAGTTCTCTATACTAAAAAAGGGGTTTAAGACGTGATGAAGGGCTTCTACATGCCAAGTCGAGCTGGCAGTGAGAGTGCAGATACAGGTTTTGCAATAGTAGTCCTGACCGATGTGTAAAGGACTATTTGCCTGAATGGATGACTAGGTTGTGTCAGTACTTGGCTACATTTCTGAGTGAGTGTACATGTCTACCTGTAGCAGTGCCATGCAAGTAAGTTGCCGGTACATGACAGCCTGTTTTACAAAGTCTATGGCTCTGTAAATGTGTAGTTAAGATCCAGAATGAATACCTCAGTGCCTCTGTTAGGGAATAGAGGGGTATGTTAGTGTCTATGTAAGTGCTTTTGACACTGCTGCATACACAAGTAGTTTATGAATATGTGAGTGAATGTATAAGTCCCTCTGTTGCTGTCTGACTGGGTGAATGAGAGTCTCTATGCTTTTGTGAACATGTATGTCGGTTGCATTATGGGTAGTATACTTTATGTAGTACTTGGCATAGGGGTCTGCAGGTACATGAGTAACTTATTAAAACTCAAAAGGGCATTCCTCATCTTTTAAGCACAAAGCCTCATGCTTTATGGCATACCTACAGCTTATGTCAGAGGTGAGTTATATATACTAAAACATGGGTTGAAGACTTGATGAAGGGCTTTTGCATGCCAAGTCAAGCTGGCAGTTAGAGTGCAGATACAGGTTTTGCACTAGTAGGTTTGATCCATGTTTAAAGTACTATTTCTCTAAATAGATGACTAGGTTGTGTCAATACTTGGCTACATATCAGAGTGAGTTTAGGAGTACACCTGTAGCAGTGTCATGAGACTTTTAAGTAAATGTGCCCGTATATGACTGTCTGTTTTAATAAGTCTATGGCTCTATAAATTTATATGCAAGTGGCTGAACATATACCTCAATTCCTGTGTTGGTGAATAGAGGGGTATGTATGTGTTTCCCTTTGATACTGAATGTGTAAGTGGCTCTGGCTCTCTCTGACTGAGTGTGTGAGTAGGTTTATTTTTATCTTAATGAGTAAGTGAGTTAAAGCATAAGTCAGATACTGCATGTATAACTGGACATATGCATCTATAACTACACATATGACTTAGTAAACTTAAAACTACATGCAAGTAAAAGCCACTGTGTCCTTTAGCCTACCTACAGCCTACCATGGGAATCAGTTATATGTAATTACTGCTGCATATATACGTTCTGTATAGGTATGTCACTCAATATCTGCATACCTCTGACTCTCACAGACTAGATGAGTAATAATTGTTTCCTACATGTGTACAAAACTTGTACTATATTTGTAACACTGCTTATTTAACTATACCTAGAAGTCTCAAACTACACATGACTCAGTTTTATATAAAAGGGAATATTTTGCTATCTAAGCACATACAAACCTACCCTATAGCTTACCAATACCCATCCTAAAGGGTCTCTAGTACCTAAGTGCCAGGTTTCACAGGTTCATGCATTATGTACTGCTCCAGCACATGTTTTTCCCTTTCAAATCTGTCACTTGTAGTGCTCTTTTAAAATGGAATACACACCAGCACATTCTGAAATCATAAGTATAGTATGATTCTTTGCAACACACTGGGTATTTCACTATCTCAATAACTCTATAAAAACATGTATGAGTCTCTGAGTGTGTCTCTATTTGTATGAGTGTTTCAGAGGGTCTGTAAGTGGGTGTGTGAGTCTCTGAGTGAGTGTGCTAGTGGTTGCATATGTGTCTGAGTCAGTCTGTGACTGGCTGCATGAGTCTCTGAGTGGGTTGTGAGTGGGTGGGAGTCTCTGAGTAGGTGTGTGAGTGAGTTAATGAGTCTCTGAATAGGTCTGTGAGTAGGTGCAAGAGTCTCTGAGTGGGTCTGGAGTGAGTGCATGAGTCTTTGAGTAGATCTGTGAGTGGGTGCATAAGACTCTGAGTGGGTCTGTAAGTGAGTGCATGAGTGTCTGAGTGGGTCTCCGAGGGGGAGCATGAGTGTCTGAGTGGGCCTGTGAATGGGTGAATGAATCTCTGAGTAGATGTGTGAGTTGGTGCATAAGTCTCTAACTGAGTGTGTGAGTGAGTGTGTGTCTCTGAGTGAGTGTGTGAGTTGGTGCATGATTGTCTGAGTAAGTCTGTGACTGGGTGCATGAGTCACTAACTGGGTCTGTGAGTGGGCATGAGTCTCTGAGTGGCTGTGTGAGTAGGTGCATGAGTGTCTGAGTACATCTGTGACTGGGTGTATGAGTCTCTGAGTGGCTCTGTGAGTGGGTGTATGAGTCTTGGGGTGGGTCTGTGACTGGGTGCATGAGTGTCTAAGTGAGGTCTGTGAGTGGGTACATGAGTGTCTGAGTGGATCTGTGAGTAGGTGCATTAGTCTCTATGTGGGTGTATGTGTGGGCACATGAGTCCCTGAGTGGGTGTGTGAGTGGGTGCATGAGTCTCTGAGTGGGTATGTGAGTGGGTGCATGAGTGTCTGAGTGGGTCTGTGAGTGAGTGCATGAGTCTCTGAGTGGGTCTGTGAGTGGGTGTATGAGTCTCTGATTTGGTTTGTGGTTGGGTGCATGAGTGTCATAAGTGAGGTCTGTGAGTGGGCGTGTGCATTCCTGTGTGGGTGTGTGAGTGGGTAAATGAGTCTCTGAGTGGGTCTGTGATTGGGTGCATGAGTGTCTAAGTGAGGTATATGAGTGGGTGCATGAGTGTCTGAGTGGGTCTGTGAGTGAATGCATCAGTCTGTGAGTGGGCATCTGTGTCCCTGAGTGGGTGCATGAGTGGGTGCATGAGTCTCTGAGTGGGTCTGTGAGAGGGTGCATGGGTCTCTGAGTGGGTCAGTGAGTGGGTGTGAGTCTCTGAGTGGGTAAATGAGTGAATGCATGAGTTTCTGAATGAGTCTGTAATTTTTTTCAGTAATATTTGTGAATTCGTCATGACGTTACTAAGCCTGGGCGGAGTTCACAAAGTTCTTCTATGAGGAACGCAACAAAGTGACCAAAAAACTATGCCGCGCTACGCGGAGTTCTGCAAGCGGCGGAGTGTGCTTGGTCACGCCTGTTCGCATTGATGTTCAGTGCCGGGTGTTTGTCCTGCGCTGGTAACTCTACACAAACGGAACCATGTACAGTACAAGAGGGTGCTGCTTCCTTTCTGCTGCTCAAGTAGATTTTCTACTCGAGCTGCAACTTTCTCAACGTGAGCAGAAGGTTTCTCAACGCGAGCGGTCGCGACCACCCCTGACCGCCCACGTTGAGAAATTTCACCGGAAGGTGGATTTGTTTTGCTCGCGCTCGCCATCTTAACATTGGTGAGCACGAGTGAGGAAAAATCTCACTGGGAGGTGAATTTTCCTTGCTTGCGCTCACCAACTTGACATTTGGGAGAGCGAGTGTGAATAAAAAGTCCGCTCCGCATTTTTCAGTACTCCGCGTGCTCTGCGGAGCGCGAAGTGCAGAAAACTCTGCAGACTCCACGAATGGTGCGGAGTTCACCGCCCAGGCTTTGACGTTACATGGGGGGGCCAAGTTGAGCATCACAACGAATTCATCACCTTTTCTTTGATGTTTATTGCCCATACTGTGCTCCAGAAACACCCCTCTATCCCACTCATGGGGTCAGGGTACACCCAACCTGACACCTTATGGAAGTCTTTTATTTGAGCCCTGGGGACTGTTCTGATAAACTAAAATGCAACTCTCTGCTTAGGTTGCAGCCAGCCAATCACAGAGTTCCAGCTGGCGCGCATTCGCGATTCATCACGGAATTGTTTGTGGTCATATTTATCCAAATTTTGATTTCCTTAAATTTAACGACAACTACTGAACAGATTTATACCAAATAACAAAAACCACAATCTGCGGAACAAAAGCTAGCTTTCTACCAAATTCAGTGTAATTTCATCCAGCGCTGCAGGTGTATCTAAAGACTCTATGGAAATTAACATGCGAAATGCACTTTTTTGACCCCCCATTTTCTTGACCCCTGCTTGACGGATCACCCCGAAACTTTCCATGTATAACTAGAATTACTGGCACACTTTGTTTGGAAAGTTTTGTGCAGATTCAGATTCATCAAACGACGGCAAAGTTATAGGCAAGTCAACAAAAAGCTTTTCATATGGAAACATGGTCCTAACTATAACTACCTACTGGTGACTGCCAGTAGGTATCATATATATATATGTATACATGTAACAATGTCATTCGAAACAATTGTGAGCAACAGTCCTTTTTCCATGTCATTTGGCTATGTAATGCACGTTTATTCATTTGCTCAGCGTGTGATCAAGGCAGTTTCTGCCGAAACGCGTTTTAACTGAGGAATAAAGTTATTTTGCACAAGCAGAGGATCGTTTGAGTGTGCGCTCTATTGAACTTTGTTTTGGATATCATTGTCCGGCTGTGGTTCCGCCGGCACCGCGCATCACCTGACCACGGGCTCAATCCCAGGAGGAACCCTCTTTTCTGGCGCTGCATATGGAGGGATCGTGAGCCGGCCGCTGACCTCAGTTGAGGATTTCAAGTTTCATGGAAACCCAACGTACCAGCCGACGTCCCAGAGGTAAGCTTGGCCCCTGGGGGAGTTTTCCAGGAGGGGGGTGTGCATGTACATCGTGCATGTACGGGCTCCCTCGTGGGTACGATACCGGGGGTTGGGTGCATACGTCTCTGGTTGGTGGCAGGGGGTTTCAAAACTACATACATTTGGCTTAAGTTGGGGGCAAAACCGCAAGAACCAATGGAAAGTTTAGCCGTCTACCAACAATAGACAACATATTACAACCCGAGTACAGGACGCCGTACACACCATTCTTTCTGTGCACCTCGGATTATTGCATGACCAAGCAAAACATCAGCAATAATTTAACGCGTGTGCAATGGGGTGCCATGCCGAGGCAAATCATAGGAACTAACAGAAAAGTGAAGTGCTCTACCAACAGTAGACAGCACACAACAATCTGAGTACAGGACGTCATATACAACTTTCCTCTTTACCCACACCCCGAAGGTCCGCTAAATCCCCCAGCAGGATCTTTTATACATTGGCCAAAACTACACGCGGTGTACTGGGGTGGCGTGCCATTCGCATCTCCACATTGTGGGACTACCAGAAAATTCCATTGCAGCATCAGGAACTTCCTATTACAGGAGGGAAGGACACTCTGCTTAAGTGCAAGCTAGTGGGGACCGCGGGCTAGGGTGTCCCAGAGTCCCCACGATCACGTGCATCAGTAACAACAAAGAAGGCACTCAGACAATTGAATTCAAAGACAAACATGGAGGACGAGAACGAACGACGCATGGCTGTGCAGACACTATTCTCACGCGCACCAGGAAAGGGACAAACAATTGCGGTATCCCAAAACCAAGATACTTCACTGAATACAAAGCTTAAACGGTACGAAAAATTGAAGAAACTCGAAACATCAAAGTGGTGGGAGGCGATCTCCCTCCAGGATTATGTAGATAAACAGATGGTACCGCGTGGACTCAGGATATATGTCACCCCATCACATGAGTCACCCAATCAACGCATGTTAGAAGAGTGGGCGGATAATTCTGCCACTAGCTCAAAGAACATGCTATGCATACTCATCAAATATGCATGGGAAGACAGAGACAAAATCATAAAAGAAATATCCGAGATTGAGGATGAGTTGAAGCAAAATAGTGACCAGGAGAGCATCAAAAAATTCAGAGACGATCTGAAGGGAAGATTACTCAAACACGAGGAAGATATCAAACTTCGCAAACAGAGAATATTACATCGCGATTGTATTGATTATGAGGATGGACGCATCTTAACTTATAGCCACAAGTACGACCATCTTTTCAACATAAAAACGTCACACGATGATCCGGCACTGCCAACCAACACCAAACAAGATCCTCCCCCTACATCAATAACAAGTGACTCAGATACGGACATATCAATTAACACAGCAAGCACATCTTCAGACATCGAGGTCCTAACAAAACCAGCGACTTTTTGGACGAGTACCGGATGCTAAGGAGGGGTCGGCAAACGGGAAGAACAACCCCCACACCAACACCTCCACCGAGAGGAAGGGGCAGAGGCCGAGGACGAGGAAGAGGCAGGGGCACAGCAAACAAAGGAGAATCAGACGGAAACACAGGACACAAAAACACAGAGCTCATGGGAAGCAAACGGGGTGGCTCCAAGAAGAAACAACAATGATGGACAGTGAAATGGTAAACAAAACCATTATTAACTTAACAACCCGTCCCCTTTCCCTGTATGAGAAGAGAACCTTATGTTTAGGATTGACCTTTTGCCCCACAGAAATGTTCAATTACTCAGAGACACGTGTTGACATTTTTAAATTCATTAGGAAATTTAAGCTTAAAAAGTGGCACAGTCTCAAAAACAGCAGACCTCCCAACACCAACGGCACAGCATGGGAGACACCCATGTTTTCGAACCTCACAGTCGGCGATGCAGACACATTGCAGGTCATGTATGATCTTGAACTGACTCCAAGGGGGGATACCGGTGAGGGCCCGATCCCTAACAGAGATTTGGATATCTCCACGGACAGAGCTGGGTGCACCAACTTTAAACCATGCTCTGTGTTTTACCCCAACCTCCCACACGATTGTATAGACACGTTCCATGATGTCGTCACAAAAGAACTCTTGAAACAAAACCATCAGAATATCCCAAAAAACACAGAAGCATACAATCTATCCAGTAGACAAAGAAACATAATTTCTTCTCTATCTAAAGACAAAAATATTGTAATTCGTCCGTCTGACAAAGGCGGCAATATTGTATTGATGAGTAGGCAAATGTACATTGATGAGGCCCATAGGCAACTTGATGACCGTAGATTCTATTGCCCATGCAACACAACCACATATAATGAGAGTATTACCACCACTTGGAGGAAGCTTGCAGAGTGGCAACAGTCTGGGATTATCACGTGGCAAGAATACTGTTTTCTGAAAAAGTATTGCCCCAGACTGCCTAGTCTGTATCTTCTTCCCAAGATCCATAAACATCCCACGGTCCCTCCTGGTAGACCTATTGTTTCATCATCATTAGGGAGCGTGTTTGAAAACATCTCCAAATATGTGGATCATTTCTTAAGAGAGTATGTTACCATGTTACCATCTCATGTCAAAGACACAAAAGATTTTTTAAGCAAACTTGAGGGCATCGTCTGGGATGAGGGATATATCCTCATCACCCTGGACGTGAATTCTTTATAAACCATCATAGAACACGACCATGGGATAAAAGCATGCATGCACTTTCTGAGTGACAAGCATATAGGCTACCTGGAACACACACGGATGCTTGCTGAAATGATGATGCTGTGCCTGACTTTTAGAAATGGGGATCTCTAGTTGGCAGCGGCTGGCGCCGAGGTCCAAATAGGGATCCTTCTTCCTAAGTCAGAGTAAGGGGGCTACACCCTTTGATAACCCCTGCTCAACCTTGTGGTAACGTAGCACGAGCAGACAGGCCTATCTCAGAGGCAGTGTGTGAAGCATTTATGACCATACACAATAACACAGGAGAGACGCTACAAACGGACACCACAAGTAGTTATAGAAAAATAGTTATCTTTATATAGACTGAACATGAGGCTAAAAGCACTCAAGGAGCCACAATGCACATAATTACAGATTCACTTCAAAAGCAATAAAGGCACTCGAAACGGGGGTGGAACGGACTTAGCTCGGGGCCCGGGTCCACGCGACCCGGTGATGCACAATGTACCTGAGATGTAAAGGGGCACGGCACGCAGCCTCACAAGGAAGCCACGGTGATGACAGGCGGACTCGCAGCGGCCACATCTCCCGGCTGTAGCGGTCCGTGGCGTGCACTCACGATAACCCTGGGTCGGGGCTTAAAGGTGGGCACCCAGCGGCACACGCAGGTGGTAACAAGATTCTGGAAGTGGTGACTAGTGCGTGCACTCAGCGGCACAGCTCCTCAGCTGCAGCGGCCCACAATAGCGATGATTCTCATAGGACGGCAAATGCGGGCACTCAGCGGCACAGCTCCTCAGCTGCAGCGGCCCACAATAGCGATAGCGATGATTCTCGTAGGACGGCAAATGCGGGCACTCAGCGGCACAGCTCCTCAGCTGCAGCGGCCCACAAAAGCGATAGCGATGATTTCCGTAGGATGGCAAATGCGGGCACTCAGCGGCACAGCTCCTCAACTGCAGCGGCCCACAATAGCGATAGCGATGATTTTCGTAGAATGGCAAAAATGCGGGCACTCAGCGGCACAGCTCCTCAGTTGCAGCGGCCCACAATAGCGATAGCGATGATTTTCGTAGGATGGCAAAATGTGGGCACTCAGCGGCACAGCTCCTCAGCTGCAGCGGCCCACAATAGCGATAGCGATGATTTTCATAGAATGGCAAATGCGGGCACTCAGCTGCACAGCTCCTCAGCTGCAGCGGCCCACAATAGCTATAGCGGCTTTCATAGGATGGCAAATGCGGGCACTCAGCGGCACAGCTCCTCAGCTGCAGCGGCCCACAATAGCGATAGCGACTTTCAGCCAGCGTTCCCCGCAGTAGAACCAGAAGCTCTGGAATTCTCAACAGAGGCCTCACCTGCGGGTAGAATCCCCTCAAATAGGAATCCAGACGGCTGATGGGTGAAGTCTAATGTCCCTGAGACTTCAGCAGGAGGCGAGCTCAAATCAGGCCCTTGGGTAGTTGCTTCAGCAAGATGGATGAAAGTTTCAAAGTCCTTTCCCTCTAGTTACACGGACAGAGGTTCTTCTTGGCATCCAGAAGTAACACACTGGTGGGGGTTTTCACGCACATCTTTATACCCCCCTCGCCTTTGTTCTCTCAAAAGTCACAAGTCACTGAACCCAGTTATAACCAGTTCGGTGAGGTCCTGGGGGCACGTTGTTTATGAGGCGGCATCCTGCCCTTTAGGAGAGGGGGTCTGCCATCAGACGCACCGTGGGAGGGGGAGCCATCATTCACCTTGCCAGGCGCAGCCCTGCTCAGATCAAAGGGTCACCCCTCCCTATACTCCAGCTGCAGATCTCTCTACTCGACCCAGGTCGGGTTCAGCCTGCCCTGTCCCTCCAAAACCAGACAGCCAATATACATAACAGCAGAGCACACTGGCAGACTTAGGCAAGAAAATACCCACTTTCTAAAAGTGGTATTTTCAGACACAGAATATAGAAATAACCCTCACTAAAAGATGTACTTTAATATTCTGAGCTCAGGCATACTAAATTTGACTTTCCGCTTTACAAGCTGCTTCTGTGGGTGGCGCAATCAGCGCTGCAGGCCCACCAGCAGCATTCGGTCTACCAGCCCTGGGCACGCACGGTGCACTATATTAGAGACTAACAGGTAAACCAAATGAGCCAATTATGGGAACATCAATTCATACAATCCATTTACAATAGGGAGCATTCGTGCTCTGGCACGGAATGGCCGTGGCACAGCGCCCAGAGAATCTAACACCAGCAAACACAGAGGAGACAAAAAGCGAAAAATGGAGGGGAGACCCACGCCAATGGTGCCAGGTCTAACACGTGTCCCCTCCAGCTGAAATGTGGGGAGAACTACCCACCCACTTGGGAGTTCTTATCACTAAGGCGGAAAAATCTGGACAGACCATCAGCATTGGCGTGCTCTGTACCAGGGCGGTGTTCCACCGTAGAGTCCATACCCGGTAGGGAAATGGACCACCTCAACAACTTTGGATTCTCTCCCCTCATCTGCATCAACCATCTGAGGGGCCTGTGGTCTGTCTGAACCCGGAAGTGAGTCCCAAACAGGTATGGTCTCAGCTTCTTCAGTGCCCAGACCACAGCAAATGCCTCACGCTCAATTGCACTCCACCTCTGTTCCCGTGGAAGTAACCTCCTACTAATGAAGGCTACAGGTTGGTCTAGGCCCTCTTCATCGATCTGTGACAAAACAGCCCCCACACCATGCTCGGAAGCGTCTGTCTGGACAACAAATTCTTTTGAAAAGTTGGGCGTTTGAAGTACAGATGCTGTGCACATGGCCGTCTTCAGGGTGTCAAAAGAGTTCTGACAGGTGTCAGTCCAGTTCACCATCTTGGGCTGCTTCTTAGAAGTCAGCTCAGTCAAGGGTGCAACAATGTTGCCATACCCCTTGACAAACCTCCTGTAATAACCTGTGAGTCCTAAAAAGGCTCTCACCTGTGTCTGGGTCTTGGGGGGCTCCCAAGCCAGGATGGTTTCAATCTTGGGCTGTAGGGGCGCCACCTGGCCGCTCCCAACCTGGTGTCCCAAGTACACCACAGAACCCTGCCCAATCTGGCACTTACTTGCCTTGATTGTGAGGCCTGCCCTTCGCAGTGCCATCAACACTCCCCAGAGGTGGCGCAGGTGGTCCCCCCATGAGGAACTAAACACTGCAATGTCATCCAGGTAGGCGGCACTGAAATCTTCCAGCCCATCCAACACCCTGTTGACCAACCTCTGGAAGGTGGCAGCGGCAATCTTCATCCCAAAGGGCATCACCCTGAACTGGTAGTGCCCATCTGGTGTGGAGAATGCTGACCTCTCCTTTGCCCCATCAGTCAAGGCGATCTGCCAATACCCAGACGTCAAATCAAATGTGCTGAGGTACCGTGCAGCCCCTAGCCGATCTATGAGCTCATCAGCTCTGGGGATGGGTTGCGCGTCAGTCTTTGTGACTGAATTGAGACCTCGGTAGTCCACGCAGAACCGTAGTTCTGGGGTCGCACCAGGCGCTGCAGCTTTTGGTACCAAGACCACTGGGCTGGACCAAGGGCTGCTAGAGGACTCAATCACCCCTAAAGCAAACATTTTGGAAACTTCTTCCTTAATGGATGCCCTAACCCGGTCAGTCACTCGGTAAGCCTTGTGCTTAACAGGAGGACTGTCCCCA
Organism: Calotriton arnoldi; assembly: GCA_963921515.1. Classification (NCBI taxonomy): domain Eukaryota; kingdom Metazoa; phylum Chordata; class Amphibia; order Caudata; family Salamandridae; genus Calotriton; species Calotriton arnoldi. The sequence goes on from CAWUFW010000700.1 coordinate 1,762,134, forward strand.
GTGTCCACTTCATGGACACACCAATCAGTGACACTAGGCACCAGGGAGAACAGATCACTGAATTGTCCTAACAGTTGGCGACAATCACTCTGTTGCTCAGGGGTCAGTGTGGCGGAGAGGACCACACCCTCCACTGACCCATCTTGCTCCTTTGCACACCGGAGGTCAGGAAGAGGCTCACTCTCCTCCTCCATCCCAGCATCTGTGGCCAGGAGCATGCCCACTTCGGACCTCTCAAAGTGGGGCTTCAGGCGGTTGACATGCAGGACCCGCAAGGGGTTCCGGGGAGACCGCAAGTCCACCAAGTAGGTAACAGGACTCATGCGCTCCACCACCTCAAATGGTCCGGTCCACTTATCTTGGAGTGCACAAGGCTCCACTGGGGCCATGACCCAAACCTTTTGACCAGGCTAAAACTCAATCAGAGTGGCATTCTGATCGTGCCAACGTTTCATCTCTTCCTGGCTGGCTTCCAGATTTGCCTCAGCAAGCTATCTGAAATGCCGAGTCTGGTTCCTGAAGGCCAGCATGTAACTAAACACATCCTGGGGAGGTTTCCTGGGAGATTGCTCCCAGCCTTTCTTGACCAGACTCAGAGGCCCTCTTACCGGGTGACCATAGAGTAGTTCAAAGGGGCTGAACCCTAGGGACTTCTGTGGCACCTCACGGTAAGCAAACAACAGGCATGGCAAGAGGACGTCCCACTTACGCCTCATGGTCTCTTCTAGGCCCATAATCATGCCTTTGAGGGTCCGGTTGAATCTCTCAACCAGCCCATTCCCTTGGGGGTGGTAAGGGGTGGTAAACTTATAAGTTACCCCACACTCCTCCCACAGAGACTTCATATATTTGGAAATGAAGTTAGTACCCCTATCGGACACCACCTCTCTGGGGAACCCCACACAGGAGAAAATCCCCATCAGTGCACGTCCCACCATGGGGGCCATCACTGTCCGGAGTGGGATGGCTTCAGGGTACCGGGTGGCATGGTCCACCAAGACGAGGATGAACCTGTTGCCCATGACTGTCTTGGGGTCCAGAGGCCCCACAATGTCAATGCCCACTCGCTCGAATGGGGTACTGACAACTGGAAAGGGCTGGAGTGGGGCTTTGATCTTCCCCCCACTCTTCCCACTTGCCTGGCAAGTCTCACATGTCCTGCAGTGAGTATCGGAGCTCCTGCGCATCTGGGGCCAAAAAAAGTGGGTGACCAGCCTCTCGAAGGTCTTGGTCTGCCCCAGATGTCCTGCCAATGGCACATCATGAGCCAACCCCAGTAGGAAGGCTCTGAAGCACTGGGGTACCACCAGCACACGGGCTGACCCAGGCTCAGCAACCTTAGGCTCGCTGTAAAGGAGGTCATTCTCCCAATAGATCAGATGTGACCCTGACTGATCACCTGCTGCCTGGGTTGCAGCCTGTCGCCACAGCCCCTTGAGAGAAGGGCACGTTTTCTGTTGTTCACAAAATTCCTCCCTGGTGGGCCCTCCTTCCTGCTGCCAATGGGTCAGCTCAGGCAGGTCCCCCAGTTCGGCTACCTGTTCCCCTGTAGGCTCCATGGCATCCCCCTCAAGGTCTGCTCCTTCCTGGACCGTGGGAACTAGGGGGGGCGGTTTCCCGTGCCCCCTACCCCTTCTCTGTAAGGCAGGGGCCTGGGCCATACTTTCAGGCTCCAGGTCCTTCTGAGCATCCTTACTGGCTGCCATGGACCGAGTGATCGCACACGCCCACTCAGGCAGACCGAACATTTCCAAGGGAGATTTTCTCTCCACCGTAGCCCACGGGGAGTTTTCTAAATCGTTGCCCAACAGACAGTCTACCGGCATGGCTGGCCTCACAGCTACTTGGAGAGTTCCTGAGACCCCCCCCATTCAAAGGGAACCTGAGCCACCTCACACTGGCTCTCAGAGTTGTCTGCTGACACTACTGGGCAGAATGCTTGGGGGACAACCTGCTCTTTGGACACCAACCGGGAGCTGACAGCAGTCACACTAGCACCTGTGTCCCTCAGAGCCTCCACCCTATGGCCATTGATGGTCACCCACTGCCTGTACTTCTTAGTGTTATCAGGCAGCGTGGGGTTAGGGACCTTCTCAAAGTCTCCTAGCGAGACAAGGGTCAATTCCACGGGATCCCACCCACCTTGGGCACCCATCTCCTCCCCCCCCAGGGCTACACTAGCAAGCTGGTGGGGTGGTGTGTGGGATGGGGCATTGAGGTTCCTCTGGGGACACGGGGGATCATAATACCGGTGGCCCATCTGACCACATTTAAAACAAGTAAGGGGCCCCCTATGAACCGGCCTACCTGTCGGGGGCACTGGCTTCTTCTCAGGGGGAGACTGGGACACCACTCCTTGGCTCCCTTGGGAATTACTTTGGGGCCCTCTCTGGAACTCCCTCTGTTTACCCCTGTCCCCCCACTTCTCTGCTGGGGACCCTGCCCACCTTTGTCGAAGTCTCCCACAGGACCCTTGCGAACCCTGGTGCTCACCCAGCGGTCCGCCTCCTCAGCAAGCTTCCTAGGGTTAGTTAGCTTGCTATCAACAAGGTGCTGGCGTAGCTCTGGAAAACAGTTACTAGATAAATGCTCCCATGCAAACAAATCATACAGTTGCTCAAAAGTTTCCACTTTGCTACCCTTTACCCAGTGATCCATTGCTCTGCAAAAAAAAGACACATATTCGACCCAAGTGGTACCCTCTAACTTCTTACAGGTTCTAAATCTCTGCCTGTACATTTCTGGGGTCAAACCATATTGCGTCATCAAGGCCTCTTTCATATGGGCATACACCATCCTGCTCTCTTCAGGCAGATCCAACAGGGTATCCCTCCCATCACTCACAAAGCATCCCCACAACCCCGCTCCCCAATCCTTCTCAGGGACCCGGTGGGACACCATGGCTATCTCATATGCGGCAAACCATTGCCCAATATCCTCACTCTTATGGAAATCCTTGATGACATCCTTGGGTATATACACGCTACTCTCGGTAGGTACTAACGGTATGCTGCCACCAGAGGGGGAGATCTCTAAGCTCTTAGCCTTGATCTCCAACTCCCTCAAAACTCTCTCATGCTCCAGTTTCATTTTCTCAAGTTCAAATGCCAACCTGTTATTCTCAATATCCAATTTTTTACTCTCTAGGTCGTTCTGACCTTCTAATTTGGCCATCTCCAAACTATGCCTCCTATCTCTCTCCCTGTCCTCCATCTCTTCTGGAGACAGACCCTTTGCGGACACACTAGTACCTGGATTGGAAAGTGCTTTACCTCCCACTAAATCCACTTCGTCATCCTGTTGCCCTCCAGCATTCTCTCCCTCATTCCTAGCGGACTCTCTCGCTTCTAACCAGGCCTTAAGAGCCTTCTGATACTCCTCCTTCCTAGAGAGACCCGCAACAGGGACTGTGAATCGCTTGCAAAAAGACTTTAGCTGTTTGGCAGTATAGGTTTGTAACCTCTCTTCCTCAAAGATGAGATCCTCCGAAGCATTGGACGTTGGCCTACCCGTTGTAGACATAACTGGCAATTACAATCGACAATAGAACAAAATCAAACCGTACGTGGTTGCGCCTAGGCCTACACTCACTAGTAGCGTATACTGGTTATTGTATGTGGATCACAAATGCAAGTCCTGATCCTCACCGCTGATCACCAATGTTAGAAATGGGGATCTCTAGTTGGCAGCAGCTGGCGCCGAGGTACAAATAGGGATCTTTCTTCCTAAGTCAGAGTAAGGGGGCTACACCCTTTGATAACCCCTGCTCAACCCTGTGGTAATGTAGCACGAGCAGACAGGCCTATCTCAGAGGCAGTGTGTGAAGCATTTATGACCATACACAATAACACAGGAGAGACGCTACAAACAGACACCACAAGTAGTTATAGAAAAATAGTTATCTTTATATAGACTGAACACGAGACTAGAAGCACTCAAGGAGCCACAATGCACATAATTACAGATTCACTTCAAAAGCAATAAAGGCACTCGAAAGGGGGGTGGAACGGACTTAGTTCGGGGCCAGGGTCCACGCGACCCGGTGATGCACAATGTACCTGAGATGTAAAGGGGCACGGCACGCAGCCTCACAAGGAAGCTGCGGTGATGACAGGCGGACTCGCAGCGGCCACAGCTCCCGGCTGTAGCGGTCTGCGGCGTGCACTCACGATAATCCTGGGACGGGGCTTAAAGGCGGGCACCCAGCGGCACACGCAGGTGGCAACAAGATTCTGGAAGTGGTGACTAGTGCGGGCACTCAGCGGCACAGCTCCTCAGCTGCAGCGGCCCACAATAGCGATAGCGATGATTCTCGTAGGACGGCAAATGCGGGCACTCAGCGGCACAGCTCCTCAGCTGCAGCGGCCCACAATAGCGATAGCGATGATTCTCGTAGGACGACAAATGCGGGCACTCAGCGGCACAGCTCCTCAGCTGCAGCGGCCCACAATAGCGATAGCGATGATTTCCGTAGGATGGCAAATGCGGGCACTCAGCGGCACAGCTCCTCAACTGCAGCGGCCCACAATAGCGATAGCGATGATTTTCGTAGGATGGCAAAAATGCGGGCACTCAGCGGCACAGCTCCTCAGCTGCAGCGGCCTACAATAGCGATGATTTTCGTAGGATGGCAAAATGCGGGCACTCAGCGGCACAGCTCCTCAGCTGCAGCGGCCCACAATAGCGATAGCAATGATTTTCGTAGGATGGCAAAATGCGGGCACTCAGCGGCACAGCTCCTCAGCTGCAGCGGCCCACAATAGCGAAAGCGATGATTTTCGTAGGATGGCAAATGCGGGCACTCAGCGGCACAGCTCCTCAGCTGCAGCGGCCCACAATAGCGAAAGCGGCTTTCATAGGATGGCAAATGCGGGCACTCAGTGGCACAGCTCCTCAGCTGCAGCGGCCCACAATAGCGATAGTGACTTTCAGCCTGCGTTCCCCGCAGTAGAACCAGAGGCTCTAGAATTCTCAACAGAGGCCTCACATGCGGGTAGAATCCCCCTCAAATAGGAATCCAGACAGCTGATGGGTGAAGTCTAATGTCCATGAGACTTCAGCAGGAGGCGAGCTCAAATCAGGCTCTTGGGTAGTTGTTTCAGCAAGATGGATGAAAGTTTCAAAGTCCTTTCCCTCTAGTTACACGGACAGAGGTTCGTCTTGGCATCCAGAAGTAACACACTGGTGGGGGTTTTCGCGCACATCTTTATACCCCCCTCGCCTTTGCTCTCTCAAAAGTCACAAGTCACTGAACCCAGTCAGAACCAGTTCGGTGAGGTCCTGGGGGCACGTTGTTTACGAGGCGGCATCCTGCTCTCTAGGAGAGGGGGTCTGCCATCAGACGCACCGTGGGAGGGGGAGCCATCATTCACCTTGCCAGGCGCAGCCCTGCTCAGATCAAAGGGTCACACCTCCCCATACTCCAGCTGCAGATCTCTCTACTCGACCCAGGTCGGGTTCAGCCTGCCCTGTCCCTCCAAAACCAGACAGCCAATACACATAACAGCAGAGCACACTGGCAGACTTAGGCAAGAAAATACCCACTTTCTAAAAGTGGTATTTTCAGACACAGAATATAGAAATAACCCTCACTAAAAGATGTACTTTAATATTCTGAGCTCAGGCATACTAAATTCGACTTTCCGCTTTACAAGCTGCTTCTGTGGGTGGCGCAATCAGCGCTGCAGGCCCACCAGCAGCATTCGGTCTACCAGCCCTGGGCACGCACGGTGCACTATATTAGAGACTAACAGGTAAACCAAATGAGCCAATTATGGGAACATCAATTCATACAGTCCATTTACAATAGGGAGCATTCGTGCTGTGGCATGGAATGGCCGTGGAACAGCGCCCAGAGCATCTAACACCAGCAAACACAGAGGAGACAAAAAGCGAAAAATGGAGGGGAGACCCACGCCAATGGTGCCAGGTCTAACACTGACCAACAACATCTTCATGTTTAATGGGGAGCTCTACAGGCAGGTGCTCGGCACGGCCATGGGCACTTGCTTCGCACCTAGCTTTGCGAATCTCTTCTTAGGCATGTGGGAGTACGAGATTCGTGCCGAAAAACTATTCCAACGTGACTTTGAGAGAGTGGTAGTTTGGCTGAGGTACAGAGATGACTTATTCATCATCTGGAGAGGAAGTGAACCTGAAGCCATCAACTTCATTGAGAAATTAAACATCAACCCGTACAACATAGTACTCAGCCAAAATATGAGCAGACATAGCATCGAGTTCCTTGATGTCAGGATTGAAGCACGACAGGGCACTCTTGTCACCAGCCTATACCTCAAGGAAACAGCCGGGAACAGTCTTCTTCATGCCCGCAGCAGCCACCCAGATGCTCTCAAGTGGAGCATCCCCTATGGGGAGCTGCTGAGGGCAAGAAGAAACTGTAGTATTTTAGAACACTCAGGGCCATCACCAACCAGGATATACATTATCCAATAGCCAGGCATTTTCAGGACCACCATCAATCCAACAACTCCCTCCTTCGCTTCTATGCCATTGAGCAATTCAATATGGGACACAGAGGCGGGAATAGGGAATTAGCACTGCGCAAGAAAGAATCCAAATGGATCCTTGAGTTAGAAACCAGATTCCCTGGAGGTCACAATTTGGACGAGGAGTTAGCAACTCATTTGCATGATGATTGAGAAGTCACCTTGCATGTATTCATGCCTCTACATGTTTCTGTTTTCTGTTTCCTCACTAGAACAGTAGACAATTGGTTTTATCATTGGATGTATTAACTATTTTTACTCACAATAGGTGTAGTCACGAACCGACGGTACATTGTTTCCTTGTTGTCTTTTTCACAGGAGAAAAGGAAGGGACTCACCGCACATGACGGACACTTCACAGGTTCCCTACCCTTTTCTTCCCCGGGCCCGGGTTTGCACTTTGAACAAGATAAGGAACATTTTATTCACTTTGAATATATCTTTTATAGATTCTGAGTTGTCTATCACATGTGATTTATATGTTGGTCAGTTTGGACTGCTCTTTATTTTGCCACTTGGCGAATGAAATTATGGATGGCCTTTGTTCTCTCTGCTACACGGCCATTCGGTAACCATCACATTGCTGCTCTCGCCAACACCAATTCCCACCATGCCATGCTGTACCTACTTAGGTTCTCATTGTCATGTCAGCACACAACAGCAAGGAACTTGAACTGCTTGATTTACATACTGTCACGCTAGTCATAATGTTTTTACACAAGCATGGCTCTGCATTTCATTGTCCAAATGACCATTATCACGTGGCCACTTAGATATTTATGATTTATGATTCATGTTTCCTGACTATGTCTGTTACAATCAATGACTATACAACCTGCACCAATTTAGCAGGTTTTTTATGTGTTTTCTGACCAAGAGTATGCACTTACGCGATATTGCACATTACAAAATGGCCGCCACGGCAATTGCTCGATTAACACAAATAGTCTTGCTTTTTACACTAATTGTACCCCAACTGTGGTTTTGAATAACACTACGACTATTTCTGACAATATCTGTGTTCTTTCATGATCTAACAATCAGTGCCACAAGAGCGTTGGCGAAAGCGTTCTTTTACTTGAAGTATGCAATCGTGTAGCAATTACATATTTGAATATGGCCGCCGTTGTAACACTGTCATTCGAAACAATTGTGAGCAACAGTCCTTTTTCCATGTCATTTGGCTATGTAATGCACGTTTATTCATTTGCTCAGCGTGTGATCAAGGCAGTTTCTGCTGAAACGCGTTTCAACTGAGGAATAAAGTTATTTTGCACAAGCAGAGGATCGTTTGAGTGTGCGCTCCATTGAACTTTGTTTTGGATATATATATATATATATCGTGTGATCAAGGCAGGGGATCCTGCTGAAACGCGTCATAGCCCTCTTAATATGCTAATAAATTAATTTGGAGCAAGATACCTTGGTCGCTGTGTAGTATTCCGGTGCCTGAAGGAAAACGCGCTGGTCTTGGTTCGGATATATATATATATATATATATATATATATATATATATATATATATCATCAGTGATGTCATTTGGGATGTCATCAGTGATGTCATCAGTGATGTCACTGACCATGTCATGAATGATGTAATATGTGACGTCATCAGCAGTGGATTGCGGGGTGTGATTTATAGTTAGCTCAACTAACTATAACGGCCGAATTTCTCTGGTTTTGTATATGTGAAATGTCCAAATAACTATAACGTCTCTGAAACCTGTGGTTCTTTCAGTGAATTTCTAAGGATTTTTAAATGCTAATTTCTAACTATAACGTCCCTGTAACCTATGGTTTTTTCAGTGAATTTCTAAGGTTTTTTAAATGCTAATTTCTAACTATAACGTCCCTGAAACCTATGGTTGTTTCAGTGAATTTCTAAGGTTTTTGAAATGCTAATTTCTAACTATAACGTCCCTGAAACCTATGGTTTTTTTCAGTGAATTTCCAAAGTTTTTCTAATGCTAATTTCTAGCTTTAACATCCCTGAAACCTATGGTTTTTACAGTGAATTTCAAAGGTTTTTTAAATGCTAATTTCTAACTATAAGATTCCTGAAACCTGTGGTTTTTTCAGTGAATTTTTAAGGTTTTTAAAATGCTAATTTCTAACTATGCCTACAGAGGTGGGACATGTGCAGAAACAGAGAGAAAGGTACAAAAGAAATCAAGAGAAATGCACAAACAGACAACAGAAGTCCAGAAAGAGGTAGAAAGGTGCAGAAAGAAGCAACAGATGTGCAGAAAGAAGCAACAGAGGTGCAGAAAGAGTCCTACTTTGACTGTACCTTACAACAGACTCATACAAAGTATCCTAATCACTAATCTATCCCAAGACGTCTTAAATCTCACTTTTCTCTTGAAAGTTTAATATTCATTGAGTGCTCAGAATGTTACGCCTACCAAATATAAAATAGCAATCCCAAGCATTTCACTGTTTTTTATATGTACAAGTTACTATTATATTTTTGGGAAATAATTCTTGTAATACTGTGAAAGTTGTTTTATTGTATTGTTATGCTTTCGTTTTTTCTTTTTTTAATTTTTACAAAGGAGTCGCGCACCCTAAGCAAACCTACTCGATGGGTGCGCGGATTAAGGGTGTGCGAACCCTGCTGGCGCGCATTTGCGGAGTTGCGTTGGAGTCGCGACTTCGGCGTAATTTCAAAAGTATAAAATATCATTGTAGAAATTATAAATATAAGTTTGGTTAAAGACTTTCACTAATATAATGTAGAAAACAATTTATAAACACTGTTTTTTAGTTTACTATTAACTATACGAAATTTCATGAGTGCGCGGAGTATGCGCATATGGTGCGCAACCCCGCCCTGCACGTATTTCCGGAGTCGCGCCGGGGTTGCAACTTCAGCGTATTTTCAAAGTCTGAAATATCACTATACAAAGTTAAAATATCAGATTTGTATAAACACTTTCACTAATATGCTTTTAAAAATATTGTATAAACATCTATTTATACTTTATAATTATGTATAAAATATTTTGCGGGTGCGCGACATGTAAGCGACGGGTGCGCGCACCCTATGCGACTTCATGTGACCTGAAAAGAAAGCTTCTGATTGGTTTAAATCATTTTCATTCTGTAAGAGGGAGGATCCATCCTTGTTATATTCCTCTCATTATTTGTCTGTTTTGGAAACAAGAACTGCTTGTTCTACCTCTCTTCATTTTTTCAATTTTTGTGTGTTTTTTTTCTTTTATTTTACATTATGGCATCTAGTCATCCAGATATTGATCCACTGGAACTTGAGGATGATGACATCATGAAGCCAGTCAAGAAAAGGAAGGAAAGTGTGGTATGGGCCTTCTTTAGTGTGCCAGAGGGAGAAAAGAAGGTGAACGCCCGGAAAGTCACCTGTAACATATGCAAGAGAGTCTTGTCAAGAGGCTCTGAAAAGAAATATTCATGCGGAACATCAAGCATGAAGAAGCACTTGGAGACTATCCATCCCTTACATCTGGCAAGAGAAGTAACACGGAGAGAGCAGAATGAAGCAGCAGAACAACACCTTAAGGCCCCTTCAACATCCTCCAGCAACACCAAGGCCACACATTGTTCCAGAACTGTTGGAAGTGGCCATAATTTGTAAGAAAAGTGATGCAAAACTCTGCATCGGGGAGCAGTGCATTGACGTTATTACCAATGCAATTAAAGCACATAAATGTTAATTTTTTTTTATAATGTGCTCCCAAATCTCCTTTTCCTTTTTTTTCTCAAACAGTTCCTTTGGAGTCTTCGATTTTGTTTTGTTTAAAAAAAAAAGTCAAAAACACCCAAAAAAAGAAAAAGTTTGAAAACAAAAAAAAACGGTTCTTGCGGAACCACATATATTGGTTAAAAATTGAAAAATTACCTGAGTGATTGCATGAGTGCAAGGATAGTGACTGAGTGATTGTAGGAGTACTTGTATAGTGTCTGAATGATTGCATGAATGCATGGATAGTGCTTGCATGATTGCATGAGTGCAGCAGAAGTGCCTGAGTTCATGCATGAGTGCATGGATAGTGGCTGGGTGATAGAAGGAGTGCATGGGTAATGCTTGGGTGATTGCATGAGTGCAGGGGTAATGTCTGGGTGATTGGAGGAGCAGATGGGTATTGCCTGAGTGATTGAAGGAGTGCATGGGTTATGTCTGTGTGATTGCATGAATGCAGGGGTAATGTCTGGGTGATTAGAAAAGTGTATGGGTAATGCCTGGGTGTATGGAGGAGTACATGGGTAGTGCCTGGGTTATTGCATGAGTGCATAGGTAGTGCTTGGGTGATTGCATCAGTGCAGGGGTAATGTCTGGGTGATTGGAGGAGTGCATGGGTACTGCCTGACTGATTGTAGGACTGCATGGGTAATGTCTTTGTGATTGCTTGAGTGCATAGGTGGTGATTGCATGAGTGCAGAGGTCGTACCTGGGTGATTGGAGGAGTGCAAGGGTAGTGCATGAGTGATTTTATAAGTGCATGGGTAGTGGCTTGGTGATAGAAGGAGTGCATGGGTAATGCTTGGGTAATTGCTTGAGCGCAGGGGTAATGTCTGGGTGATTGGAGGAGTGGATGGGTACTGCCTGAGTGATTGAAGGAGTGCATGGGTTATGTCTGTGTGATTGCATGAGTGCAGGGGTAATGTCTGGGTGATTAGGAGAGTGCATGGGTAATGCCTGGGTGTATGGAGGAGTACATGGGTAGTGCCTGGGTTATTTCATGAGTGCATAGGTAGTGCTTGGGTGATTGCATCAGTGCAGGGGTAATGTCTGGGTGATTGGAGGAGTGCAAGGGTAGTGCGTGAGTGATTTTATAAGTGCATGGGTAGTGGCTGGGTGATAGAAGGAGTGCATGAGTAATGCCTAGGTGATTGCATGAGTGCAGGGGTAATGTCTGGGTGATTAGAAGAGTGTGTGGGTAATGCCTGGGTGTATGAAGCAGTACATGGGTAGTGCCTGGGTGATTGGAGGAGTGCAAGAGTAGTACCTGGGTAATTCCATGAGTGTAGGGGTAATGTCTAGCTGATTGCATGAGTGTACAGGTAGTGCTTGAGTGATTGGAGTAGTGCGTAGGTAGTGTCTGGGTGATATTATAAATGTATGGGTACTGGAGAGGTGATTGGAGAAGTACATGGATAATGCGTGGGTGATTGGAGGAGTGTGGGAATCGTGCCTAACTGTATAGATGAGTGCATCGGTAGTGTTTGAAAAAATGGATGAGTGCAGTAAAATCAACTGTAAACATTAGTTCATATTGTCATGCTTATTACATTATTTCACCTTACCTTTTTTATTGTTGAAGATACAAATCTCAGTGGAACAATTTTACAGTAGTTTTGTTTTAAACTGAATTAAAAATCTTTTCAAACTTTACCATTACCTTCTTTAAAAAAGAAAAACAAAAACTGTTATCGAATATAATATTATAGTTTTAAGAACACAACATAATTTTAGAATTACATAACATATTCAGTTTCCCTTTTTTGCTGTTCTCAGATTCTACTGAATTTCACCATACACAGTGATTTCAATGTAGATCATCATATAACAGCGGGGAAAAAATACAATCAATTAAACTGTAAAAAAAAACAAATCTGCGTTGAAAATATTTACAACAAGTGCAACTATCTGTTTACCTATCTACAGTTTCTAAATTACATTCTTCAACTACATTAAATCATTTATTTCTCTGAAGTACATTTTGTAAAATATAGACTCTCATTTACATCGCCTATAATATAAAGATCAAATTTATAAACTACTTCTTTGAAACACAATTTTGCAAATGCAATAAGAATTAGCACAAACAATAATCCAAACAGTAATTGATCACATCTTCCCAATAGGCCGAATAATGTTTCCAAATCCATTTGCATAGAAAATATCCAAAATAAACTCGTTCATTCGTATTCACATCTTCCCAATAGGCCGAATGATGTTTTCAAAACTTTGGCATCAAAAATATCAGATATGAATTCGGTAATTCATAAGGCAGCCTACATTTGAATTCCAAATGAGCATCATTGCAATGTGTCCATCCTTTATTGCACTTTAAATACACAGTATAGTGTCCAGATGTTGTAGTAGGTCCATCATGCAAAACAATAGCCACAGCTTTAAAAGTTCTTCCTGAAATTGATACTTGATTTGCCACAAAACGTTTAATTTTGGTTTCCAATTTTCTTCCATTTGCTCTACAATGTTGTAGCATTAAAATTACATATTTTCCAAATCTTTGTATATATAATGTTGACAACATTTCTGATTTACAATGAGAACATTTCATATCTTGATTAGCTGTTTTTACTAATTTGTTAAAAGACACTGATTTGCAATCTGGTATCGTCAAGTATATGAATCGTTCGCTGTATATTTCAGTGGTAGAAAAAAATGAACACTCTTCACATTTATGTTCCCAACTGTAACTTAGTCCAAATACATTTTCAATTTCTATTCCTTCATCTTCCAATACTCCAAGCATAAACATAAGAAATTCTTGTGCATCTTGTTGTATATTGAGTGTAAATTGCGAAGAACCAGTACATATATCCAAAAGATGCCAAATACCAGAAACAGTATGGATTTTACTTCTATCAGTTACCAACTTTTGAAAAATATAATGTAGCAAAGAACAGAATCTTTTTTCTCGATTTTTCATAATTTCATGATGAAGATCTTCTAGATAAAAGACAACATTCACAATTACATTAGCATAGCAGTTGATACCTGAACTATTTTCTAACTGGTATCCTACAATATCATCAACATTGTCCATTTTCATTTTTTTTGCACCTTCATGATTCTCTTGAATTGTTTTCTTTTTTTGAATCTCAGTAGAATGTTTGTCATATTTCCGTTTTCGACACACTACACGTTTCTCATATACAGGATATTCACCTAAGTTAGGAGCATAAAGTCTTCTTAACCGATTGTACTCTCTTACACAATTTGCATCAGCACTAATCTTTTTCTCATCCAAATCAATCAAATACACACCAGACAATGTTCTTACTCGAGACAATGCAACGTATGCCATGCCCTCTTTAAACACTGTACTTACAATATTTACCAAAGCACTGTCTACACTTAAACCTTGAGATATATGAATGGTTACTGCATATGCTAAAGAAAGAGGAAACTGTTTTATACGAATATACGAGTCTTTTACAAGCAAAAAATGAACAGCTTAACGTCCAATCTGTTTTACTTCTTCAATCTGATCAAATTTAATCTTCAAAAATTCAATTCCATCTCTGTTCTGATAATTTACAAAATCAATAATTTTTCCCATTGCTCCATTTACTAAACCTTTCTCTACATCCAAATTACGCCGTAAAATTACCCGACAGTTTATACATACATATAAAGTCTTTTCTAAACCTGTAGTCTTAGACACAGACTTTTCCAAAGAATCCAATTTTGATTGTAATTTCTCTGAGAGAAGAATAGTAACTCCTTCGTGTTCCATTTTATCAATAGCTTCCATTTTCACTATTGGTTGTTTTTCCAATTTCAAAAGTTCTTGATTGAATGTAGAACACTCTTGCAGTGTAGGGCTTAGGCAAATTATAGACTTCTTTTCTCCAATTTTTTTATACATTATTTCAGGTGCAATGTTTTCATTTGGAAACAAGTTTGTCAGTAGCCGACTTTGTAAAGCTTCTTTACCATGTTTTGTCAAAACACCAATTCTTAAACTTGAAGAATGTTTCCATAATATTCATCACTTGCTTGTCGCATATTCTTAATAAGTTCTTTATATTCAAAATGAGACCAAATGTTCACATTTCCAATACTTCCCAAAGATTTACTAGTGTCTTCATGGACAAGTGTTTTAAAAACAGGTTGTCCTTTTACAGGAGTAAGTTGTAGTAGATCGCGGGATACAATTATATGTTTTCCTCCAATAGAACATCATAATCTGTTTTTAAAATCTGTTGCATTCTTAAATGTACAAAGGCAAGCATTAAGTTTGAGACCATGCTCACCTCATCAATGATTAGAAGTTTCATTTTCTTCAGTACTCTTGAAACTTCATAACAAGCTTCTCCAAATAGCTTGTGATATTCCAACTTATTTTCATGTTCAACTGGTAGCATGAGTAATCGATGTAAAGTAATCCCTTTAATGTTGTGTGCTGCTAATCCAGTTGGAGCTGTAACAACACAAGATAAATGGCATCCAGTAGTTTTGTGTATATATCTGGTGAAAACTTTAATTAAGAAACTTTTTCCTGTTCCAGCTTGACCACTGATGTACATTCGAATAGGTTTAAATGATGTGCATTGGCATTCTTTTTTTCATGTAGCAAACCATGCTGTATCTGTAGTGTCACTTGCTCATATATTTCTCTTTGTTCAATATTTAGGGGCATATTCACAAGGAGCTATCGGCGAATTAACTGCACTTTATCGCAGCCAAAGTCGTGATAAATTTACCTCCCCATTCACAAGCCGGTGTTAACAGTCCACAGCACCAGTTTACCCGCGATAGCAGCCGCAAAAAACATCGCCACAGAGGACCCCCGCAAATATCGCTAATGAGATGCAGAGTAGGCATTCCCGTGCCAAAAGTCGAGACAACATCACACCTCAACATTCACAATGACCAGCCACATCGGCGATAAGAACACAAAACAGGCGATAAGGCGCGTTAGCACCAGGAAATTTACACCTGCTCTGACCTGGTGTAAAGTCGGACGGCAGCCAGCACCACAAAAGGGAGCACAGCCCATGGCCACATCCGAAGGGCAACAGATGCCATGGAGCCACTCATCATGCGGCCAGGACACCCAAGAGGGCCACAACACCCACCGCTACCACCCCAGGACCCCAACCCATACCCGGAACACCCCCCCCCCACGGACCACCACAGACGCAGCGCAGACAAAGACAGCGGACCCCTAGGAAGCGTACCAGCCGCACAGACCCAACATCTGACAATGTCACCGTCCACTACAGGCTGAAAGTGACAAACATCCTATGCATCCTGACCATCATTGCCTAACAGGTCTACGGCACCAACACAGCGGACAACCAACATCCCACCCCACACAAAGCTGCTGGCTTGGCTGCACCTGTTGGCCCCTGGGACCCCCAACCAACACCCGCCAGAGTCGGAGGAGTCTCACAGCCAGCCACATCCAAGTCCCCCACACCTGTCCTGGACATCACCGTCACCCTGGTACCCCAGTCCCCATACGTACAACACAATACGCAGGATCCGCTGGAGACCAAGCAAGGACCATACGCCCAAGCAGGATGCACGCACATGTGTTGGGGGCAATACACAGCACACATGTACTACCTGTGCCCCCTGGTGACACAGCACACAATCACCGCAACAGGAAGCACACGTCTCACATCAATGTGCAGGCAACAACAGAACACTGTGGAGCCCCCAACAATGTCACCTTCAAATACACAGCCAGTGTGCATGATACCTTCATCCTCCGACAGTCCATCATCAACCAGCGTTCCTAGGATGGCAACAAGGGAAATGCACAGCCCCTTGGCAATATCCAAATGAACACCCCACACACCTCAACTCCACAACCATGCAACTCACAACTCTGGCAATGCACACGTCACAAAATCACATACAACAGGCACAACAACATGCCCACCCACCAGACACGACAGAACAACTTACAATGTTCACATGGGCAAGCCCTGAACATGAGCCAGCAATGGCATGGCACCTCAGCCACATAATAGTCGAATGTGGGGAGAGGTGGCAACCAGGCATGTGTGAAGGATGCAGTAGAACCATGATTGGGAAAGTACACAATGCCAAGAGTGGCGGAGATGTGCTGGACACACCGCAGTATGCAGAACACACCCATATCCATGGCGACACACACCACTGGTGTATGGAGTGTAGTGGACAGTGGACACCACCATGTCAGCCCAGCCAGTGGGGGACCTCGCGGAAATGTTGCCTGTTACGCCCCCCCTAAGCATCACCGGAGTGGGATGGCCCGGCGTACGCCACACCAGCGTAGGGGTGTGAATAAAAAGCACGTAGGCCTGGGTGTGGTCCTCTTCCGGAAAGACCCACGTCTCTGCCAGGGCGGCACCTCCCACCCCGCCACGAGGCCGACGCCGTCCTCGCGAGCGGAGTTGCCTGTGATGCTGTGCGCCTGCCGGACCCCGGCACGCTGGACCACGAACCCGTCAGGACCGCCCCTGCGCAGCCAGGCCACACTGATCACCTGCCGACACCAGCGTGTGTCAAGGAGGGCCCACCACGTGCCGGGGCAAGCTCCAAGCCCGAGGCCTGCAAGCTTGGTAGCCTCCTCAGACCATCACGGCCTCCACAACACAGGCCCGCCATACTCCTTTCTCGTTGACTCACTCTACTGCCGCCTTCGGCCCACTCGTCGGACCAGTAGGTCCCATGTGTGAAACTGTGTCCTGAGTCATGAATGGCAGTGACCCCAAATCCGGGCCAGCGGCCACAGCAACAGACCCCCCCCCCCGAACTGTGAGGCATAGTTCCATATGGGCATCTTGCGACACATGGTGCCACTAACCCTGTTCAAGGCCAGCCGGCGACACGTGGTGCCACTAACCCTGATCAACGCCAGCCGGCAACACATGGATGAGGGACCAGGACTACCCTGTGGACCAGTAGGTCACACATCCAGCACCTAGTCGCAAAGCACGAATGGCAGAGTCCACACCAGTGGTCGCACGGAGAGGTGTAAGAGGAACATGCGGCTCAGTCCGGATGAATGCCGGGTCACATACACGGAGGTGACCGAACACGTGGTGCCACTGAACCTGAACTACGCAGGCCGGTGGGGCCATCCAACCTATGCCGGCGACACTCGGTGAATGGGCCGTGCTGACCGCTGCCTCAGGCCTACACCACGGTCAGGTAGGTCACACATTTGGAACTGAGTCTTGATTACACCATGGCAGTGAACATTATTTAAGGCAGAGAACAATTCACTATACACCCTTCGATGTGGTGGCAACAAGTCTGTGCATGGCATCACAACCAGAAGTGTCTGTGGGCCTACGCAGACTACTGCCCTCGGCCTACGCTGCGCACGAGTGGGATCACAGATTTGGAACTGAACATCGGTAATTCAAAAGGCAGAATACATTTCATTGCACGCATGGAGAGGCGTAAGAGGATGATGCGTTGCAGTCCGGAGGGAACAGGATCATCGTTACGGAGGTGATTGAACACTACCAACAACTGCCACTGTGTCACTAACTCTGTGACCTGCGAGCCAACGACACGTTGCTGTGGGCCACTGCTGATCGCTGCCTCCGGCCTACACTGCGGTCCAGTAGATCACAGAGTCTGGCAATGTTGGAGTTCACATCTGTGTACCGGCATCATCGCAGACTGCATCCCCTCTCAGCTCCTGTGCCACTAAGTGTGTTCCCCGACATTCATGGACACTCACTGGTCATACATTGGTGGCGTTTGAGTCTATGGAATAGGGGCTAGTTTTCATCCTCATGTAGCTGATACCGAATTGTTGGTGAAAACGAGGGTTGTGCTTTCCACTCCTCCATTTGCTGCTTCCAGATAACATCAGACCTTCCGCATCATGCCCTGGAGGACACCTTCCACTGTCCCCCGCAACCCTCCGCAACATACACCTCGGACATTGATGGGGACCCGCTCAGGTCGCATGGCCCATCTGACTGCACCGCAAGTCACCGTCCCGTGGCTGGGTGCCTGTGCCAGCCGCAGTGCATCCGGGGCCACTAACTCTGTGCTGCTCAGGCCTGGGACCCCTTCTTCTGAGACATTGAATGGCCTCTGTAGCGATGGTCTTGGGGTCATCAACGCCATGTGTCTGTGGCCCTGCGCTGTCCGCATCCTCCGGCCTCAACTGCGGGCCACCAGGGCCCACACATAGCATCGAGTCTTGACTGGCCCGGACGTCGCATCACCGCAGGAGGCACACGCCACCACCGCAAGGACCACCTCCAACCACCTTCTGCCAGAGTCAAAATGGTGGTCCTGACAGACCTACGGAGTTGCTCAGACCTGTCGTGGATGCCATCATTGGCCTGATACCCTGTTCAGCACTCCAGGTGCCAGTGACTCAGTACACCACAAGCCATTGTCCGTTACTGATTGAGTTTTGTGCTGTTGTGGGGTTGCGCAGCAATGTCACCTCATGCAGTGGGGAAGACCTGGGACTATGATGAGGAAGATGTGTCAAGTGTGCGGACGGGAGAAGGCACAGACAATGGGAGGGCAGGAGGCAACAGCCCCAAATCAAGAATGCAGACTGGTGGTGGTAGTCAAGCTACACACCCAAATTTATTACTGGGTATTGCGCTGTGGACTGCGGACTGCGGACGCAACTGTCACCTCAGGCAGTGTGGGAGACCTGGGACGTTGGTGAGGAAGTTGATGCAGGTGTAACACACCCCACTGCATCTGCATCAGGACTAATCTGAAGGGACACAATCCAAGCAATTTCTTCACATGAGCGCGCTCTTCTCTAGTGCCCCTACCTCAGTGCACTGCAACTCACGGAACCTTCTGACTGAATATTGGGTGACCTCTGTCCTTACTCCGGATCCCTCCATGTTGCTCTGCAGTTGACTCTGTTATGCTGGTGTTTTCTGTTTCCATTACACTGGTGTCCACTGTTCAGGTTTTTGGTCAGCACCAAGCACTCCGTGTGGGCTGGCTTATACTCACCCCACACACATCCAGCACAGGCGTCACTGTTCATGTGGCCCTGCCAATAAAGGGGCCGGGCGCACGTGCCCGTAGCCAGTTCAACATGATATGTGCATGTGTCCCTGTGGTCTTGTTGTATGCATGGGGGCACTGGGCCCTACGACATTACATTGTGCTGTGTACAGCGGACGCAGACATCGGGCTAGAACCTGGACATGTAGCTTTGTCGTCACCCACTCAATTCGTAAGGGGAGTGGACTGTGCCGTCGTACACAGAGCCAATGTGGGTGTGTGACTGATATGTGCGTGCCCCTGGGCGTGGTTCTGTTCTGGGTATGTGCATCTACATGTGTCTCTATGGCAGTGTGGGTCTCCTTTGTGGGGTGTAGGTGGTCCCTGAAGGGTATTGGACACCCACGTATGTGTTCTAGTTCGCATTCCATGGGTTCGGCAACACCCGCACCTGTTGGGCCACCTCCTTTTGGCGTTCTGACACCTGGCATTGGGGTTCCATGTGTGGGTCGGTGAAGTGTTGTGAGGCAGCCGTGATTCCGGGTGCTTCATGCTGTGTGGTCTGTTGCAGGGGCTGGGTTCTCCTCTGAGTAGCTTGTCTGCCCTGGTCCTGGTGGTGGGTTGTGTGAGATGACCATGGGCTGTTGTAGGGCGTCGGTTTTGAAGGTGTGGTGTTCGTCTCCGGCATCACTGATGGGTTGTCTGTTCTGACCTGCTGGAGGTGTTGTTTGTCCCTCTGCATTGTGAAGGAGAGGTGCATGTTAGCATTGTGTTGGCGCCTTGTTCTTGTCAACATGCAGACTGTGTGACAATGTACATTGTGACTGTTTGGGCGGTGGTGGCTATTTTAGTTGGGACAGTGTACATTTGGCCTACATTGCTGATGTGGGGTTGTAGCCGTAGATATGCATCTCACAGTTCCCTGCTCTGTCCAATGTGATTGTTCTGTTTCTGCGCTTGGGAGGACCCAGTTGTGTCCCCTGTTCTGCAGTGTGGGTGTTGCACTTTGTGCCACATTGTCATGGTATGTGCTGTGATTGCTATGTGTGTGTGCTGCAGTGCGCCTCGGGGATGGGAGACATGTCCCTGGGTAATTGTGGGTGTGCAGTGTGCTACACCTCGTTGTGCATGTGTGCCCATCACCCCCCGTCCCCCCAGTCCCTGTTGGATCCTCACCCTGTTGTTGTTGTGTCGGGTCCTGTCGAGCTGTGTCCGTACTCCCACCTCCTTGCACCGTCTCCACACTGATGACTGTGGCCTGGGTTTCCTCCAGCTCCTCCTGTGGCACTGGACTGCCACCTCCTGTCGCCGTTGCTGCCTTCCTGTTGGCAGCGGGTTTGTGCCTGGTTTAGGTTGTCACGTCCTGGCACGTCCTGGCGGTGCCTCTTGTCCTCCTGGATTGGCCTCCTCGGCACTATGACTGCATTCCAGGTGGTCTGCTTGTGGGTCAGTTGCTGGTAGTGTTCTGTGACTCCGTGGCGCTGGTCTTGTTTTCCTGCGGTCTGCACCCCGTCTTCCTCTCCCTTTTCTCCTTGGCCTTCCCCGACCCCGTTGTTCCTTGCTGGTGGTCTGTGGGGGTTGTGGGGTTCACGTTGACCTCTGCGCTGGGTCAGGGTGCTTCCATGTTGCTACGTGCTTTGGCTTGTTTCTGGTGTGTTGTTTCTGTGGCTTTATGGTGCAATTTCCCGCCAGACGCGTGGGATTAGCAGGCCTGTGGCTGCTTTTCGCTACTTTTTGTACCGCGATTGGCCTCATCGCATGATTTCTCGCGTTCGCGTTTCGCATTTTTTCGGCATGGCGTTGATTTTTACACTGACATTTGACGCGTTATCTGGTGACTATCGCATGCTACCGCCTTGTTGTGAATTCCACGTTGACACGGGGTTATTTTCCCGCGATAGACTGCGATATTGAAAGTTGCGTTACGCTACTCTTGCGGTAATTATCGAACGTTCTTGTGAATATACCCCCTAGTTGTTCTTCCAAGTTTCCCAACTCAATAATATCCTGTTGTGCTTGTTGCATTGTCGTTTCTACTTCATTCATGGCTATTGCTGCTTCATTTTCAATAATTGGTTGTCCTAGTGGATCTTGACTTAGTGGAGCAGAACTCTGACTATCTTGAGAACTGTCTCTAGCTATTTCAGCTGCAATTTTAGTTTCTTGTTCAATCTCTTCATTTAATATGTGTAGATAAGTAGGGAAAATTGTGCATTGAATGTTATCTTTACATGCATTAAAAGAATCTTCATAGCAGTCAAAATCTCCAACTAATTCTGCTTCACTACGCCAAGGCTTGAACAGTTGCAATAGTGCTAAATAGAAAAATTCCCTTTTTTCAGGAGTTTCACAACTCAGTTTTCTGTGGTTAATAAGATTCCCTTTGGCATGTTTTACCAAACATCCATCACATCCAATTACTGTATATTTTTCTTCATTTATATTTTCTGTAACATTTCTCTCAAAGCTGTAATGTTGCAGTACTTCATAGAGACATAAGTTTTCAAGGTGTGGGCTCCTTTTGGGATAGTACGTATCCAATATATTAGTTTTAACAATATCTGTACTTTCTGGTTCATTCAATGCTAAGTATTCAATTTCTTGTAGAGATTTCAAAACTCTATTTCGTGTAGCCACAAGACCTAGACTTACCCAAATGATTCCTCTTGACTTTGAATATAAACTCGCGGAAACCAACCGATCCGAACATTCTTAGGATCCAATCTCTTGATGTGAAAGCATTTTCAAACTAAAGCTGTACAATTTGTTACTAAGACTCTTCTCTTGTGAAATTTCTTCCGACATTTCCTTCAACTCTGTCTTTTCAGATTTCGTTATATATGACGTAACATAGCGAGCCACAGCAATTGAATTATCTGCAACATACTGGATATCCATGTTAGCATTCCACATTGCCAAAATCACTGGATTGTAGTCATTAACATACTTTGAATCTTCAGTTCTTCTTGTGTTGTATGTATTCTTTGGAGATTTTGTGTTACATTTTGTATAAAATTTTCCCTTTGACTTGTATTTTCGTCGACTATATTTTCCACATCGATGACTTTGAAAACGTAAAACTTGTTCTCTTAAGCTCTGTTCTCCTCCTTTTTTTGGAATGGCACAGGTAACATATTCTTCGATAAAAGACAAAACACTTTCATTAGAATCGGTTCCAAATTTAGGTGCATTCTTGATCCATAATAACATGTGTATATGAGGAGCACCTCTAGCTTGGTACTCCTTTCTCCAAAAGAAATCAGTAACTTCTCCAAGAGGTGGATTATTTTTATTGCAGATAAAAGACATCATAGCTTGAAACATATGATTAAAATATCTGCACACATTTACAGGATCCAAGGAACACAGTTCTCCAGCTGTCTTCAATTCTATGTTTTTTACATTTGAATTTGCTTGTCGTAGAAATTCAAGTAAATCGTCCCATGCGTATTCAGCACAGCTAAGCGTAACAAACCACGTTGGGGTACCTAAGTTTCTTAACATACATTTAAGTTCTCCGTGATGACGATACCAATACTCATTAGTACCACGTTGACACGCCATCAAATTAATGAACTGAGATTCTAATGATCGTCTCTTTGATGAACTTTGTCCATAAATTCCTTTGCAGAAACATGTGTAAGATGAAGTCCTGTTTTTAATATGTGATTCACAGCATATGAAAGTCCAGACAAGTCACTTTCAAATAGAAGATGAAATGTATATGGAATGCATTGTCGAAATCTTGGATCTTCTGAGTACAATATTGTCGTCCGGTATTCTGAAGCTGGAATCTGTACTGCTCGTTCATCATACCATCCACCTTCTCCAGTGGGGAACAGCTGTGGAAAACAACGAGCTTCTAAACTTTTTTCCCATACACTCATGGGAGTTCCCTTCGCTTTCTTCATTTGGAATAAATCAATACTGTTTCCAATCACTTCTTTTGAATGTAGAGGATGTATACTGTAATGTTCATAAATCTCTTCACTCCTGGACTTGTCTACTTTTTCTATTTGGCCAGTTGAAATTTCTGTATCTTCCTCTAAACATATTTCCTGTTCTTCCACATTTACAGTTTTATAATAAATATTGTTCTGTACAAGATATAATGTAGCCTTTTGAAGTTTGGTCACATCTACTAACTCTTGCCATATTTTCCGACTCTTTGTTGGTACACCATTAACTAGAATAACTACAGGCTAACTTTCCTCTCTCTCTATACCAACAGTTTCAATATTTTTCTTAAAATCTAAAGGTAAGTACACAACTCTGCCTTTCAGACCTCTTTGTAAATCTGTTGGAGGAAGCTTACCTGTTTTAGGCTCCATACGAACAATAGCCTGAAATGGGTGCACAGATTGAATAAGAATGGACTCATTTGTATTTAAATCTGCCAGTTCTGGAGGAATAGCTACCAACTCTAACTTGTTATGTACTGCTCTAGCTGGCATTTTGTTCTCTTCTAATTTATTGTAACAATATTTACAAATACGTTTATCAGTACCCAACTCAAAACAACCTTCCACCAACAAATAAGCACCAAATTGCTCCCACTTATCATTATTTTCCTTTTCACTTTTTAAATATACATCAACATTCCTAGTTTGACTTCTCTAGTGAGTAGGTCGACAACAAATACAAACATAGTTTGGTTTTTCACATAAAAGTATCTTAAACTTTGTAATTTCTCCTGAAAACTTCTCAGTACTAATATCTTCTACCTGTTCTTCAACACCTACACTTATGAAGCTCTCACTTTCTGTACACTCCTCTTGTGATCCAAAGAAACGAAGCTGAATATCATCACAAACTTTTTTTACATCCGATACTGAACCATGCAAAAGAGCTGCATTCATTTCACTTAAAGATAATGCAGGACTTTTTACGTAGTGCAATCTCCTTACTAACTTCTGCATTTCTGTATGATGTACTGCTAACATTCTTAAATGATGAAAAGTACTTTTACATACTTTTCTAGAGGGACAAGCGAGAGAATGACCCTGCAACTTAGTATATTTTCTTACTTTACATGGATCTAGTCCTTGCAACATCTTAATCTTCTGTTTAACACTTTTTTTAGCATATTCTCGTAAGAAAACTCGTAATATATCAATAGATTCCTGTTGAATACTACAAATACTACTACAATCCCACTTATACACTGGAGCTTGTGCACGTCTCCCTTGAACTTCTTCAGCTATTACTTCTTCAACATCTCTAGGAACCATCTTTTCCTTTTCAATTGGACAATCATTTTTCATTTCATAACAACGACCACAGGTATCAACTGCGTGAACTAATGTATTTTGTTGAAAATAACTTTCTTCATTAAAAAAAGGCTCAGTACTAGAAGTATGCTTCCATTCACCAGAAAAAGCTTTGCAAAAGTTACTTCTATTAACCAGTCTTTTTCTTTTGCTTTTCACCTTCATAAAGTTCATTATTTTATTGAATGTTTTCATTCTCTTCAATACCAATATAAATAATTTCTGTTTCAATTCAAAAGCAGTATCTACTACACTTTTAATCTGTTGCTTCTTCTTATATGTTCAGATATTGTTTTATACTTTTTACAATCTTTTAATAAATTTTGAATTACTCTATTTCAGCACGTATGTCCTTAAATTGTTACTGTCTTTTTGTCACATGTCCTTCTTTTCCATTGTGTTTCTTCATTTGCTTCTCCTTTGTTCGAAAAATTTCTTTCCTCCTTTGCTTAGTATTTTGATCATTCAATCTCTGCACAACTTTTTTAATAAATTGTTTAGTTCTCTTACCAGAAGCCACTTTATCCTGAACATCTTTTTGGTGTTTTTCTGCTCCACTCGTTTTCGTTTTCATTAAGTACTTCTGTTTCCTTTGTTCACTTCTCTTTTCATGTTTTCTTTCCATCTTTTATTTCTAATCCAAATAAAATATCTTCCTAAAAAACAAAAAATAGTTTAATTCTTTTAGTACATTACTTAAAAATTCGAAATTAATATCATTTCAATTTTAAAAATAACGACTAAGCACAAAATTATAATGACATTTCTATTGCATTTATATCTCATAAGAAGAGAAAAGTATAAAAATAAGCAAAACATATGCAAAAACACAAGATTAGGTGGTCACACAGCCAAAAGGAGAAAGGAAAAAAACCAAAAGGTTTACAAACAGCAAAATGAAATACTCAAACAACACAACTACTGAAAAATGTAAGAAATACAGAAAGAAGCAACAGATGTACAAAAAGAAAAAACACAGGTGCAGAAAGACGCGAAAGAAGTACAGAAAGAGGAAACAGTTATACAAAAATGCAAGTAAGGTACAGAAACAAATAATAGAAATGGAAAAAGAGGCAAAAAAATTGCACAAAGAGGCAGGAGAATTGTAGAAACAGGCAACTGAGGTACAGAAAGACAGAAGAGGGGTGCCGAAAAAAGCAACAGAAGTACAGAAAGAGGGAAGAGGGGTGTAGAAAGAGCCAAGGGGAGTGCAGAAAGAAGCAAGAAGTCCATAGACCAATACGAGCTAACCTAATAACTAATCCCTCTGCCTACATGTCTTAAACCTCTCTTTTCGGCTGCAGCTACACTATTCAGCACCTATTCAGAGTGTTGGGCCTAGCCAAATACAAAGCAGCAACTTTTTCAATGTATCTGTTAAAAGTCTCACCATATTCCAGAGATCATGCATGCATGTGTATGTACCTTTTAAAAGACACATCATATATGAAAGAAACATACAAATAGATAAGTAGTGGGTAGTGCCTGAGAGAATAGATGACTGGATGGGTAGTGCCTGAGTGAAATATTCATTTCAAGAGTACTGCCTGGGTGATTGCATGAGAGCAGCAGCACTGAATGGGTGATTAGAACAGTGCAGCAAAAATACCTTAGACAAACCATGAGTGCAAGGCTAATGCATGCTTAAAGACAAGAGTATATGAGTAGTGCTAGAAAGAATAGAAAAGTGCATGGGTACTGCCTGAGTGATTCTATGACTGCAGTGGTAGTAGCTGGATGATTGTATGAGTAAAAGGGAAGTACCTGAGAGACAATATGAGTGTAAGGGTAATGCTTGGGCCATTCTATGAGTAGATCAGTAGTACCTGACTGAGTAGATAACAGCATGGGTAGTGCCTGTCTGAATGTTTGAGTGGGAAAGTAGTGCCTGGTTGATTGCACGAATCTATGGTTAATGTCTGAGGCATTACATGGCATGCATGTGTCTGTGACTTTTCCTAGTGGCATGATATATAAAAGAAACATACAGATACATTTATACCAGAGTGTTATACCTCTACCATCTGTTTAGGCATAACACATGTGAGAAAACATGTGCATGCAGACACATACCTCAGTCATAAGACTAAAAAGTCCCTTAAACTTGATAGACTGCAATTCCCATTTTAAAGAGACACCTAAACTTATGGGGCATACTTGAAGTGTACATCTCCACAAACCAATACAAGCTAACCTAATAACTAATCCTTCTACCAACAAATCTTAAACCTCTCTTTTGGGCTGCAGCTTCACTATTCAGCAAGTACTCAGAGCGTCGGGCCTAGCCAAATACAAAGCAGCAACTTTTTCAATGTATCTGTTAAAAGTCTCACCATATTCCAGAGATCATGCATGCATGTGTATGTACCTTTTAAAAGACACATCATATATGAAAGAAACATACAAATAGATAACTAGTGGGTAGTGCCTGAGAGAATAGATGACTGGATGGGTAGTGCCTGAGTGAAACATTCATTTGAAGAGTACTGCCTGGGTGATTGCATGAGAGCAGCAGCACTGAATGGGTGATTAGAACGGTGCAGCAAAAATACCTTAGACAAACCATGAGTGCAAGGCTAATGCATGGTTAAAGACAAGAGTATATGAGTAGTGCTAGAAAGAATCGAAAAGTGCATGGGTACTGCCTGAGTGATTCTATGACTGCAGTGGTAGTAGCTGGATGATTGAATGACTGTATGAGAAGTACATAAGAGAAAATATGATTGTAAAGGTAATGCTTGGGCTATTCTATCAGTGCATCAGTAGTACCTCAGTGAGTAGATGACAGCATGAGTAGTGCCTGACTGAATCTTTGAGTGGGATAGTACTGCCTGGGTGATTGCACGAATCTATGGTTAATGTCTGAGGGATTACATGGCATGCATGTGTCTGTACCTTTTTCTAGTGGCTTCACATATAAAACAAACATACAGATATATATATACCAGAGTTTTAAACCTCTACCATCTGGTTAGCCATAACACGTGAGAGAATACATGTGCACGCAGACACATACCTCAGTCGTAAGACTAAAAGCTCCCATAAACTTGACACACTGCACTTCCCATTTTAAAGAGACACCTAAAATCATGCGGCATACTTGAAGTGTACATCTCCACAAACCAACACAAGCTAACCTAATAACTAATCCTTCTACAAACAAATCTTAAACCTCTCTTTTGGGCTGCAGCTTCACTATTCAGCAAGTACTCAGAGTGTTGGGCCTAGCCAAATACAAAGCAGCAACTTTTTCAATGTATCTATTAAAAGTCTCACCATATTCCAGAGAGCATGCATGTATGTGTATGTACCTTTTAAAACATGCATCATATATGAAAGAAACATACAGATAGATAAGTAATGGGTAGTGCCTGAGAGAATAGATGACTGGATAGGTAGTACCTGAGTGAAACATTCATTTGAAGAGTACTGCCTGGGTGATTGCATGAGAGCAGCAGCTCTGAATGGGTGATTAGAACAGTGCAGCAAAAATACCTTAGACAAACCATGAGTGCAAGGCTAATGCATGGTTAAAGACAAGAGTATATGAGTAGTGCTAGAAAGAATAGAAAAGTGCATGGGTACTGCCTGAGTGATTCTATGACTGCAGTGGTAGTAGCTGGATGATTGAATGACGGTATGAGAAGTACATAAGAGAAAATATGAGTGTAAAGGTAATGCTTGGGCTATTCTATCAGTGCATCAGTAGTACCTCAGTGAGTAGATGACAGCATGAGTAGTGCCTGACTGAATCTTTGAGTGGGATAGTACTGCATACTTGAAGTGTACATCTCCATACACCAATACAAACTAGCCTAATAACTAATCCTTCTACCAACAAATCTTAAACCTCTCTTTTGGGCTGCAGCTTTACTATTCAGCAAGTACTCAGAGCGTCGGGCCTAGCCAAATACAAAGCAGCAGCTTTTTCAATGTATCTGTTAATAAAAGTCTCACCATATTCCAGAGACATGCATGCATGTGTATGTACCTTTTAAAAGACGCATCATATAACAAAAAAACATACAAATAGATAAGTAGTGGGTAGTGCCTGAGAGAATAGATGACTGGATGGGTAGTGCCTGAGTGAAACATTCTTTTGAAGAGTACTGCCTGGGTGATTGCATGAGAGCAGCAGCACTGAATGAGTGATTAGAACAGTGCAGCAAAAATACCTTAGACAAACCATGAGTGCAAGGCTAATGCATGGTTAAAGACAAGAGTATATAAGTAGTGCTAGAAAGAATAGAAAAGTGCATGGGTACTGCCTGAGTGATTCTATGACTGCAGTGGTAGTAGCTGGGTGATTGAATGACTGTATGAGAAGTACATAAGAGAAAATATGATTGTAAAGGTAATGCTTGGGCTATTCTATCAGTGCATCAGTAGTACCTCAGTGAGTAGATGACAGCATGAGTAGTGCCTGACGGAATCTTTGAGTGGGATAGTACTGCCTGGGTGATTGCACAAATCTATGGTTAATGTCTGAGGGATTACATGGCATGCATGTGTCTGTACCTTTTTCTAGTGGCTTCACATATAAAACAAACATACAGATACATATATACCAGAGTTTTAAACCTCTACCATCTGGTTAGCCATAACACGTGAGAGAATACATGTGCACGCAGACACATACCTCAGTCATAAGACTAAAAGCTCCCATAAACTTGACACACTGCACTTCCCATTTTAAAGAGACACCTAAAATTATGCGGCATACTTGAAGTGTACATCTCCATACACCAATACAAACTAACCTAACAACTAATCCTTCTACCAACAAATCTTAAACCTCTCTTTTGGGCTGCAGCTTTACTATTCAGCAAGTACTCAGAGCGTCGGGCCTAGCCAAATACAAAGCAGCAACTTTTTCAATGTATCTGTTAAAAGTCTCACCATATTCCAGAGAGCATGCATGCATGTGTATGTACCTTTTAAAACACGCATCATATATGAAAGAAACATACAAATAGATAAGTAGTGGGTAGTGCCTGAGAGAATAGATGACTGGATGGGTAGTGCCTGAGTGAAACATTCATTTGAAGAGTACTGCCTGGGTGATTGCATAAGAGCAGCAGCACTGAATGGGTGATTAGAACAGTGCAGCAAAAATACCTTAGACAAACCATGAGTGCAAGGCTAATTCATGGTTAAAGACAAGAGTATATGAGTAGTGCTAGAAAGAATAGAAAAGTGCATGGGTACTGCCTGAGTGGTTCTATGACTGCAGTGGTAGTAGCTGGATGATTGTATGAGTGTATGGGAAGTACCTGAGAGCAAATATGAGTGTAAGGGTAATGCTTGGGCCATTCTATGAGTGGATCAGTAGTACCTGACTGAGTAGATGAGTGCATGGGTAGTGCCTGTCTGAATCTTTGAGTAGGATAGTAGTGCCTGGGTGATTGCACGAATCTATGGTTAATGTCTGAGGCATTACATGGCATACATTTGTCTGTGACTTTTCCTAGTGGCATGATATATAAAAGAAACATACTGATACATGTATACCAGAGTTTTATACCTATACCATCTGTTTAGGCATAACACATGTGAGAAAACATGTGAACGCAGACACATACCTCAGTCATAAGACTAAAAAGTCCCTTAAACTTGACAGACTGCAATTCCCATTTTAAAGAGACAACTACAATTATGTGGCATACTTGAAGTGTACATCTCCCCAAACCAATACAAGCTAACCTAATAACTAATCCTTCTACCAACAAATCTTAAACCTCTCTTTTGGGCTGCAGCTTCACTATTCAGCAAGTAATCAGAGTGTTGGGCCTAGCCAATTACAAAGCAGCAACTTTTTCAATGTATCTGTTAAAAGTCTCACCATATTCCAGAGAGCATGCATGCATGTGTATGTACCTTTTAAAACATGCATCATATATGAAAGAAACATACAAAAAGATAAGTAGTGGGTAGTGCCTGAGAGAATAGATGACTGGATGGGTAGTGCCTGAGTGAAACATTCATTTGAAGAGTACTGCCTGGGTGATTGCATGAGAGCAGCAGCACTGAATGAGTGATTAGAACAGTGCAGCAAAAATACCTTAGACAAACCATGAGTGCAAGGCTAATGCATGGTTAAAGACAAGAGAATATGAGTAGTGCTAGAAAGAATAGAAAAGTGCATGGGTACTGCCTGGGTGATTCTATGACTGCAGTGGTAGTAGCTGGATGATTGTATGAGTGTATGGGAAGTACCTGAGAGAAAATATGAGTGTAAGGGTAATGATTGGGCCATTCTATGAGTGGTCAGTAGTACCTGACTGAGCAGATGAGTGCATGGGTAGTGCCTGTCTCAATGTTTGAGTGGGATAGTAGTGCCTGGGTGATTGCACAAATCTATGGTTAATGTCTGAGGCATTACATGGCATGCATGTGTCTGTGCCTTTTCCTAGTGGCATGATATATAAAAGAAACATACAGATACATGTATACCAGAGTTTTATACCTCTAACATCTGTTTAGGCATAACACGTGAGAAAACATGTGCACGCAGACACATACCTCAGTCATAAGACTAAAAAGTCCCTTTAACTTGACAGACTGCAATTCCCATTTTAAAGAGACACCTAAATCTATGCGGCATACTTGAAATGTATATCTCCACAAACCAATACAAGCTAACCTAATAACTAATCCTTCTACCAACAAATCTTAAACCTCTCTTTTGGGCTGCAGCTTCACTATTCAGCAACTACTCCGAGTGTTGGGCTTAGCCAAATACAAGGCAGCAACTTTTTCAATGTATCTGTTAAAAGTCTCACCATATTCCAGAGAGCATGCATGCATGTGTATGTACCTTTTAAAAGACACATCATATAACAAAGAAACATACAAATAGATAAGTAGTGGGTAGTGCCTGAGAGAATAGATGACTGGATGGGTAGTGCCTGAGTGAAACATTCATTTGAAGACTACTGCCTGGGTGATTGCATGAGAGCAGCAGCACTGAATGAGTGATTAGAACAGTGCAGCAAAAATACCTTAGACAAACCATGAGTGCAAGGCTAATGCATGGTTAAAGACAAGAGTATATAAGTAGTGCTTGAAAGAATAGAAAAGTGCATGGGTACTGCCTGAGTGATTCCATGACTGCAGTGATAGTAGCTGGATGATTGAATGACTGTATGAGAAGTACATAAGAGAAAATATGAGTGTAAAGGTAATACTTGGGCTATCAGTGCATCAGTAGTACCTCAGTGAGTAGATGACAGCATGAGTAGTGCCTGACTGAATCTTTGAGTGGGATAGTACTGCCTGGGTGATTGCACAAATCTATGGTTAATGTCTGAGGGATTACATGGCATGCATGTGTCTGTACCTTTTTCTAGTGGTTTCACATATAAAACAAACATACAGATACATATATACCAGAGTTTTAATCCTCTACCATCTGGTTAGCCATAACACGTGAGAGAATACATGTGCACGCAGTCACATACCTCAGTCATAAGACTAAAAGCTCCCATAAACTTGACACACTGAACTTCCCATTTTAAAGAGACACCTAAAATTATGCGGCATACTTGAAGTGTAGATTTCCATACACCAATACAAACTAACCTAATAACTAATCCTTCTACCAACAAATCTTAAACCTCTCTTTTGGGCTGCAGCTTTACTATTCAGCAAGTACTCAGAGCGTCGGGCCTAGCCAAATACAAAGCAGCAACTTTTTCAATGTATCTGTTAACAAACGTCTCACCATATTCCAGAGAGCATGCATGCATGTGTATGTACCTTTTAAAAGGTGCATCATATAACAAAAAAACATACAAATAGATAAGTAGTGGGTAGTGCCTGAGAGAATAGATGACTGGATGGGTAGTGCCTGAGTGAAACATTCATTTGAAGAGTACTGCCTGGGTGATTGCATGAGAGCAGCAGCACTGAATGAGTGATTAGAACAGTGCAGCAAAAATACCTTAGACAAACCATGAGTGCAAGGCTAATGCATGGTTAAAGACAAGAGTATATGAGTAGTGCTTGAAAGAATAGAAAAGTGCATGGGTACTGCCTGAGTGATTCTATGACTCCAATGGTAGTAGCTGGATGATTGAATGATGGTATGAGAAGTACATAAGAGAAAATATGAGTGTAAAGGTAATGCTTGGGCTATTCTATCAGTGCATCAGTAGTGCCTCGGTGAGTAGATGACAGCATGAGTAGTGCCTGACTGAATCTTTGGTTGAGATAGCACTGCCTGTGTGATTGCACAAATCTATGGTTAATGTCTGAGGGATTACATGGCATGCATGTGTCTGTACCTTTTTCTAGTGGCTTCACATATGAAACAAACATACAGATACAGATATACCAGAGTTTTAAACCTCTACCATCTGGTTAGCCATAACACATGAGAGAATACAAGTGCACGCAGACACATACCTCAGTCATAAGACTAAAAGCTCCCATAAACTTGACACACTGCACTTCCCATTTTAAAGAGAGACCTAAAATTATGCGGCATACTTGAAGTGTACATCTCCATACACCAATACAAACTAACCTAATAACCAATCCTTCTACCAACAAATCTTAAACCTCTCTTTTGGGCTGCAGCTTTACTATTCAGCAAGTACTCAGAGCGTCGGGCCTAGCCAAATACAAAGCAGCAACTTTTTCAATGTATCTGTTAATAAAAGTCTCACCATATTCCAGAGACATGCATGCATGTGTATGTACCTTTTAAAAGACGCATCATATAACAAAGAAACATACAAATAGATAAGTAGTGGGTAGTGCCTGAGAGAATAGATGACTGGATGGGTAGCGCCTGAGTGAAACATTCATTTGAAGACTACTGCCTGGGTGATTGCATGAGAGCAGCAGCACTGAATGAGTGATTAGAACAGTGCAGCAAAAATACCTTAGACAAACCATGAGTGCAAGGCTAATGCATGGTTAAAGACAAGAGTATATGAGTAGTGCTTGAAAGAATAGAAAAGTGCATGGGTACTGCCTGAGTGATTCTATGACTGCAGTGGTAGTAGCTGGATGATTGAATGACTGTATGAGAAGTACATAAGAGAAAATATGAGTGTAAAGGTAATGCTTGGGCTATCAGTGCATCAGTAGTACCTCAGTGAGTAGATGACAGCATGAGTAGTGCCTGACTGAATCTTTGAGTGGGATAGCACTGCCTGGGTGATTGCACAAATCTATGGTTAATGTCTGAGGGATTACATGGCATGCATGAGTCTGTACCTTTTTCTAGTGGCTTCACATATAAAACAAACATACAGATACATATATACCAGAGTTTCAATCCTCTACCATCTGGTTAGCCATAACACGTGAGAGAATACATGTGCACGCAGACACATACCTCAGTCGTAAGACTAAAAGCTCCCATAAACTTGACACACTGCACTTCCCATTTTAAAGAGACACCTAAAATCATGCGGCATACTTGAAGTGTACATCTCCACAAACCAATACAAGCTAACCTAATAACTAATCCTTCTACCAACAAATCTTAAACCTCTCTTTTGGGCTGCAGCTTCACTATTCAGCAAGTACTCCGAGTGTTGGGCCTAGCCAAATACAAAGCAGCAACTTTTTCAATGTATCTGTTAAAAGTCTCACCATATTCCAGAGAGCATGCATGCATGTGTATGTACCTTTTAAAACATGCATCATATATGAAAGAAACATACAGATAGATAAGTAATGGGTAGTGCCTGAGAGAATAGATGACTGGATAGGTAGTGCCTGAGTGAAACATTCATTTGAAGAGTACTGCCAGGGTGATTGCATGAGAGCAGCAGCAATGAATGGGTGATTAGAACAGTGCAGCAAAAATACCTTAGACAAACCATGAGTGCAAGGCTAATGCATGGTTAAAGATAAGAGTTTATGAGTAGTGCTAGAAAGAATAGAAAAGTGCATGGGTACTGCCTGAGTGATTCTATGACTGCAGTGGTAGTAGCTGGATGATTGAATGACGGTATGAGAAGTACATAAGAGAAAATATGAGTGTAAAGGTAATGCTTGGGCTATTCTATCAGTGCATCAGTAGTATCTTAGTGAGTAGATGAGAGCATGGGTAGTGACTGACTGGGTGTTTGAGTGGAATAGTAGTGCCTGAGTGATTGCACAAATCTATGGTTAAAGTCTAAGGAATTACAACTGTATATAGATAGTGCCTCCTAGATTGCATAACTAAATAAGAGCACACATCTGAATACATAACTCCAGG
Organism: Calotriton arnoldi; assembly: GCA_963921515.1. Lineage (NCBI taxonomy): Eukaryota > Metazoa > Chordata > Amphibia > Caudata > Salamandridae > Calotriton > Calotriton arnoldi. The sequence continues at coordinate 1,796,805 of CAWUFW010000700.1, forward strand.
ACTCACTTGTGCATAGTGACAATACTGCATACCTAGTGCATGAGTCTAGACATATAATTCTCACCAAGCTACCAGAAAACAAACACTAACTGTACATTTCATAACATATTTCATACATCACATTTCTCTTACAATTTCAACACTTGGAATTTTTTTTAAAGTAGAAATATAACTAGAAACAATAAAGCAGTACTGAATAATGTATAATACACCTTACAAATTGGTTTCTCACATTTGAGGGAGTATTGCAGAATACCAAATATCAGAAACTCTTAACAGATTTTCTTTTCCACACAAGAAATGTAATACACCTCTCTCAGAAAGGTGAAACCAGAAATGGCAAACCTTCCCTCTCTTTTGCACTCAAATAAATGTAAGTATCAAATCACATTGCTTCCATCATTATTTCAAATTGTAAAACACATTTCTATTGGTTAGACATATTAACCCTTTCTAACTGTCTTCAAATGGTGCTCAAACTGCTTCTGTAATTTTCTGAAGTCGCGATGGAGCCGCGACTCCACACAGGAGTTCAAAAACCTATTTCTAATAATACTAGTATAGATTTTCAGCAACACACTAATTCTCCAGATACTATCTTAGAAAACCTTAATTTACTATCTTTTCACTTATGTTTATATATCCATTTCACATTTTAAGTCCACAGTTAAGTTTCAACCCTTCCTCCATTCTGCTTAATGCCGGTTTCCATAGTAACAGTTCATGGAACATTCAACTGTACTAGCAGGTCACAAGTTCACCGTAGTTTCAAGTTCAGCACACAAGCTTACTAATCCATACAGCAGGTGTGGTTGACTTTTGCAAAATATTACCTTAGGATATCAACTGTACCTTTCAAACATTTTCTAACAACGAATCACAAACATGATACCTCAGCAAAGTAACATGCATCCTACTTTTCAGTGCACAATCTTGATGAACAGCCAATCACTTATCAACTTTTTAAAAAACAACATGTTCTCCAGCATTTTAGATACCTCTCATTCTACCAACTGACTACCTGAGCTACTGATTATTTCCAGACATCCCTTCAAGATGCTCACAGTGTGGATTGTAGGACACAGCTATGTTTTCTGGTGCAAAAGGTATGCTGAATGCAGAGGTATTGTTAAACACGTAGCTTTGGAAAATGTGGACATTAAATGGATTGCACAGAGAGGGTTAAAGTGGCACCAATTGTTGCCTTTGGTTAAAACCTTTTTTCATCTCCAACCCCCTGAACTCATGATTGTGCACTGTGGTGGCAATGACCTAGGCACATTGACTGGGGTAGGTCTGGAAATGCTAATGAAGGATACTTTTGCACAGTTGATGTTGCTTTTGCCTCAAACTGTCTTTGTATACTCTAACATATGCCAAAGACAGAAATGGAACTGGTCAAATCAATTCTGTCCACAGTTTGAGAAAGCTAGGAAGAGTGTCAATAAAGCTGTTTCTGCATACCTCAGAGATCATAGAATGGGGTCCATATACAGCAACAATCTATGTTTTGATATGAACGACATCTACAGAAGTGATGGAGTGCACTTCACAGATCAAGGAAACAGAGCCTTCCTCAACAACCTAAAGCTGTGCATCCGCACTTACATGTAGTTACAACAAACTCATTATGAAAACAAGGGCTCTTTTTAGAGCCACCCTATAACCCATCAGTTAATCTTACTTTTTAAAAAACATACATATTCTTTTTTTAATTTTGCTTGGAGTCGCGAACCCATCGCCTTTACACTGGAGGGCCGCGCTGAGAGCCGCGATGGAGTCGCGACTCCAAGCACGCGAGGATAAAAAAAGCCCCCCATTCCTATTACTCAAATTCTGCCCCGGGACCCCATCCCCCGAGGCCCAGCCATTTTATATTTTTAGTGAATGGATGTCTCAGTGGTACATGTCCAAGTAACTACATATGTAAAAGGCAGTGTATGTGAGAGTTGGAGTATATAAATGACTATACGTGAGAGTCAGTGATTGTGAGAGTGGCTGTATGGATGAGTGTGTACTTGTATCAGTGATTGTATAAGAGATTAAGTATGCGTTTGTTTCTGTATGAATAAGTGATGTGGTGTGTGTATAACTGTATAGGTGAGTAAATGGAAGTGTGATTGATTCTTTGCATGACTGACTAGGTGTGTGAGTAACTCTGGATGAGTGGTGGTGTGTGAGTGTCTGTATAGGTGTATGATTGCATATGATAGTGTTGTATTGATGAGTGACTGCATGTATGAGTGATTGTATGGGTGAATGAGTGGATGTGTGTGTAGACCTAGGAATCAGTGAGTGCGTATGTAGTAACTGGTGTTGGTGTGTCTATGGTTTCGAAAATGGTAGTCTGTATTTTACAGTGAGTGTATGAAAGGGTATATTAGGGTGTGAGGAGGTGCATCAGATTATCACGTGGATGATGTCATCATGATGTCATCAGTGATGTCATTTGAGATGTCATCAGTGATGTCATCAGTGATGTCACTGACCATGTCATGAATGATGTAATATGTGACGTCATCAGCAGTGCATTGCGGGGGCGCGAGTTCTAGTTAGCTGAACTAACTATAACGGCCGAATTTCACTGGTTTTGTATGAGTGAAATGTCCAACTAACTATAACGTCCCTGAAACCTGTGGTTTTTTCAGTGAATTTCTAAGGTTTTTTAAATGCTAATTTCTAACTATAACGTACCTGAAACCTATGGTTTTTTCAGTGAATTTCAATGGTTTTTGAAATGCTAATTTCTAACTATAACGTCCTGAAACCTACGGTTTTTCAGTGAATTTCAAAGGTTTTTTAAAAGCTAATTTCTAACTATAACATAGCAGTCTCGTTTTCAGAGTGGTGGAGAAAGGTGAGCGTGGCCTCCAAACACCTTTTAGCAATCCCACTGTGTGGGATTTACTGGAGGTAACAGGAGGGGTAGTTAGCCCCCAACGCCAACCTTGGGGGCCAACTACCCCTTTTATTACCTCCAGTAAGTCCCACACAGCAAGATTGCTAACTTGTAATATCAGGCCCCGCCCCCTCCCTCCACCACTGTGCAAACGCGCCCCCTGGCGCGTTGTAAGTTAAGGGATTAAGTCCCCTTGAATCCTGAGGGTCCCTGGGGGCCAATTAGCCCACCAGGTACCTCCAGTAAGCGCCACAGAGCTGCGTTGCAGAGAGGTGTTCCGAAGCCACGCCTCTTTTTACACCACGCTGCAAATGCGGCTTCTGGTGTACTGCTGCTCGGAGGATGAAGTCCACTTGTGTCCTGAGGTCCTCAGGACACAAGAGGACCTCATCGCCCCACCAGCAGTGCGCCAGAAGGCGTGTTTGCATTACGTGCATACCAAGTTTTTATTAGTGGAACAAACCTCACCTGACCTCACATGTGACAACTGCAATGGAGCTAGAGAAAATACTCAGACTTGCGATTCAAGGTTATAAAGATGAACTAGTTATACATTTAAGGTAATAAATACATTATATTTATGTATAAAACCCCTACGCTATGAAGCTATTACATATTACATATTAGATATCAAAATTAATATATTTTATTTATTATCACTGCAGAATTATTTTTTAGTTTATTCATCAGTTGAAAGTACGGTGCATTTTGCTTGGGAGAGGCCTTGTTGTACTGTTTTGATGAAGTATACAGTTTCTTGAGTTCTTCCGTGACTCTGTCGTGGAAAATATCGATTGCGTCACGCGGCATATTTGGAATGAATGTAGATGGAGCTTTAAAAGGACTGTGACATGATGATGACACACTCATGTCCTCCATGTGTGCCAAACTTTGAGTGCTTACTGCAACGGGTGTATTGCTGTTACTTTCACTCCCTTATGAATGTAAGGTTTTGAGGAGTGACACATCCCCCGCTGTTAATCCAGTACTGGTGCTTTGGATTGCCAATTGGGAATCTAGATCTTTTTTGGATTGTCGTTTTATAGTGTAGTATTTCATAAGTTTAAGCTTTCGTATAAACTTAAAAACGTCAATCCTCGTTTCCCCATAGTTAAAACTGCTCTCTGGACAAAAACTTAGTCCCAATGCAAGGAGTTGTTTTTCCGCTTGGTTAAGCTGTACATTAGTTAAGTTGATGATTGTCCGATCAACATCGGTTAGCGCTTCTGCCACCGTTTGTTCTGCTGCCCTCTTCCTTTGGTTTTTGCAGCATTTGCGTTTCTCTCTCCTTCTAATGTTCCTTTTGTGTTTGAGGTAGTTTTGATGTTCCGTGGTCGTAGGGACTGTTTTCTCTGTTCCCTTATAAAATCCATTTCCTCTGCATATGTTAGGACTCCCATGTCCACTCTAGAGCTATATATTTGAAACAAAGTCCCAATCCCTCCTATTGCCAGAGGGAACAGCAGCAGGTACAGACCTCTCTATACTCTTGTAAAAATTCGCAACCACACAGGGTTTCTGCTGGCAACGTCTTTATTAACAGCAAATGTAGACAGACAAGTGTCCGCCCCAGACGCGTTTCGATCGCAAAGTAAATTGGGGGATTAATTCCCCTTGAGTCCTGAGGGTCCCTGGGGGCCAACTAGCCCACCAGGTACCTCCAGTAAGCGCCACAGAGTTGCGTCGCAGAGAGGTGTAAAGAGGGGCGTGGCCTCGGAACACCTCTCTGCAACGCGACCGCCAGTAGGTAATATATATATATATATATATATATATATATATATATATATATATATATATATATATATATATATATAGTTTCCATAGAAAGAATATTTTTTGGTTTGCTAATAACTTTGGCCCTGTTTGACGAACCTTCAGAAAACTTTCCAAAAACAAATTTCATCCACCTCAGCTTCTTCTTGGAAAGTTTCAGGGTGAGCCATCAAGCAGGGACTGAGAAAAAAGGAGGTCCCAAAACACAAAATCCCAATGCATTTTCCACACACTTCTTTAGGCAGGGCTAGAGCAAAACCTGCTGTACAGAATTATCCTTAATTCGGTAGAGAGCTAGATCTTGGTTTGCAGATTCTGTTGTTTGTGATTTGGTGTAAATCCATTGAAAAGTTTTTGAGAAATCAAGGGACAAAATAATTGCATATCTGAAAGGTTGGGTCTGGAAGAGTCTTGATAGACTCTCGTGAGAGCCACAATTTAACAATAGAGCATTCTGATTGGCCCAGGGAGCTTTATTTCCCTTGGGCCATCTCGGTCCTGTGGGAGTTAGACTCCTGTGGGAGCGAGGGCTCTGATTGGCTACCAGCAACATGAGAAAACTTTTGCTGGCAGCCATTACAGGACTCTAAGACTTAATACCTTGTCCTGAAGTTAAAGAAAATAATAATAAAAGGGGTCAGGGTAGGGATACCCTGACCCCATAGCCCCCCGAGGTCAAAATGAAAAGAAGCTCAACAAACGATGGCGCGATCATGCGTGACTCCCACAGGATCGAAAAAATAAAAATATGATGACCGGGCTGCATTTATGAAGATTATGCTCGTGAAGCCCACCCTGGGAGCAAAATTTGCTTATATAGGGAGAGGGGCCACGCAGCCCCCCATCCCAGAGCCACCAAAGGCCCGGGGACAGAATTTGTTTATAGGGGGAGGGGGGTGCGCACACCCCAACTCCCTAAACCTCCAATGGCCCAAGAGACTCCATCCCTCATGCAGGCTCAGTAGCTATGCTGGCTCCCGCTGCATGCGGTGAGTTGAGTGGGGGTGAGTGGGTCTTGGGACTCCCCCCACAGCCCCCAGCAAATAGTATGGTGAGTACCTAGGCAGGCACCAGGACACTCAACTTATACTCAACTTAAATGCGGGCCCCAGGGGATGGGGTCCCTGGGGCCAATAACAGCTCGAGGATGGGGCGCATGTCTCCCCCTAGCCTTAATTTTTTTAAATGACCCTGGGGATAGGGTCGCCAGGGCCTAGCAAAACTCAAGGAGGAAGCCATGCAGCCCCCCCTACCTTTAATTAAAATAAATGCCCCTGGGGGATAAGGTCCACAGGGCCTTATAAGGTTCAGGGAGGGGGGGCACGTGGCCCCACCTCTGCTTTCATGAAAATAAACAGCCCAGGGTGATAGGTCCCCCAGCACCTAATAAGGCTCAGGGAGGGGGGCCACGTGTCCCCACCACCCCTATTATTAAAATAAATGGCCCTGGGGAGGGCCTCACAAAACTCGGGGAGGAGGGACATGTGGCCCCCCTGCCTTTAATTAATATAAACAGCCATGGGGGATAAGGTCCCCAGGGCCTAATAAGGCTGGGAATGGGGACCAGGTGGCCCCACCTCCACTTTAATGAACATAAACAGCCCTGGGGGATAGGGCCCCAGTGCCTGATAAGTATCAGGGGAGGGGGGGGCATGTGGCCCCTCCCCTTTAACATAAATAAGGCCCTGGGGTATGGGGTCTCCAGGACCTAATGAGGCTTGGGGAGGTGGGCCATGTAGGCCCTGTCCCTTTTAAAAACAAAGGCCCTGGGGGATAGGGTCCCTGTGGCCAATTCCCTCCAAGCATGTCCGAAGGCTATGTGCAGCGTGGGGCTGTCTGCCTTTGGGGGAGTTGCCTGCAGGGCCTGGTCACAGGTAAGGCCTTGTGGCCAACCCCCTACTGCGCATCACCAAAGGCTGTGCACAGCATGGGGTTGGCTACATGTGGAGGGTTGTCCATAGGGCCTGGCCACAGGCTAGGCCCTGTGGCCATCTCCCCACCGTGCATGACCAAGGGCCCTGCACAGTGTGGGGTTGGCTCCCTTTACGGGGGTTGGACACAGGGCCTGGCCGCATGCGCTGCTTGTGACTTCACATATTACATCACTTATGACATGTTCTATAACATCATTTATGACATCACTGATGACATCTTAAATGACACTGATCACAAGTCACTGATTGACAGCGGTGAGTGTCAATCATGGCCCACTGTGGTACAAAATCCTGTTGATATCAAGGCTACTAACACTGGCGACTGACTTTAAAAATTGGCTTGATTAAAGTTTTTTAGTTTTCTATGACCAAGCTCTCGCTACATGCATTACTGAAGGTAATGCCGATGTGCTACTGGTCCCTCTGTGTGACTTCTCAAGGAGGGGGCACATTCTTCACCCTGCCCTGATTATAGGTGACCTCATGGTCCCTCTCCATCCTACAACTTTTTCAATACAGGCAGCATGTACAGACCCTTCAGAATTTATGAATAGCACACTCCCACTCGTTAACATGGACTAAATATTCTACAATTGATATAGCCATAGTCATCTTTTCAGCAAAAAGAGCATATTTTCACTGATACTCTCGCGAGCAGTGGTCTGCACTTGAAAGGAAGTCAGGAAATCCCTCTTTTCTCAAGTGCCTTTTTGCTGCCTTTCTTTTCAACCCTAGTTTATGATCTCAGACCCTTTCCAGTAGTGTTCCGGGTAACCCAGAGGTTTATTTTCAATCCTCCCTTCTTTTATCTGCTGCCAGTGGCTTTCACATCAATGTGGTATACTGCCGCTATTCTTGCTCCAGACCACTCCCCTGCTCCATCGCACGATGTTAACCTGCTGTGTGTGCTTTGCACAAAGCTGTGGGATTCTGCCAGGCTGCCGCACGCTGCACGCCACATCAGAGGTCACAATTCTTTGGGCAGTTTTATTAAGGTATTGAACGTGACACAAAATGACTCAGAGAGGCTCATAACTACACGGTCCATTGCCATCAGCAGAGCATTCTTCGGTATAAGGTCTCCCTGATGCAGGACAGGCGTCCATGTAACAGCAGCCGGTATCATGCTCACTGAAACGCAGTCAGCTTGAAGTTTCTGATGCAAGTCTGTCTGTACTGTAACAGCAGCAGTTGATTCCGCTCTCTGACTGGACCCAGGACTCTTCAGAGAGGTTCTTCCAAAACAACATTTATAGCTTTTGGTAAAAGTACGGAGAGTTAAAAATAAAGGGCCTCATTTATGAGAAGTGGCGCATCGCTGCGTGAAAGCAGCGATGCAACACTTTTCATTGCGCCCTCCTTGCGACACCTAGTATGCGTCATATTTACTGTATGACGCATCATATCGCAAGAAGTTACAGATACGTCGTATCAGTTGGCGAAAAAGTGGCGCATTGCTGGGGTGTGTCTGAAAACAGACGCAACTCCAGCAATGTGTCTTTACACCTGCCATGAGACAGGCGTAAGGTTTTGATGCATTGGGGTCCTAGAAGTGGCGCAGTGAAATCTTATAGATTTCACTGCGCCACTCCTACGACCATTTCTTGCGGGGAAATGCCCACCCTGCGCTACATTATACCTGACGCAAGTATAATGTAGGGCAGGGGTTTACGAAGTGACGCATCTGCTTAGATGCGTCACTTCATAAATATGGCGCAACATGGTGCATTATTTACGCCGCCGCTGCGTCACAAAAGTGAAACAGCGGCGGCGCAAAAGTGATGCAGGGGCTCATAAATAAGCCCCAAAATGTTGATGACGCTAATGAAGAATTGTGTATCACGCTTGCAAAGATATTACGCATTAAATTTTTGGAGATCAATTTGAAATTGTAACGAAACAAAAGGACAGATATTTAAGAGCAGTCTCGATTCAGAAATCTGAACTTTTTCGACTCATGAAATGGTTTGCTGCACTAGAAAGAGCTGTGATTTTGCGAATCACAAGGTTTACGACTGCAAAAGTGCTCAGTCAATCTGGTCCTAAGACAATAGTCCGCAATTTAGAGGATGAATTTGTTTTAATACCAAAATGCTATTTTGCCAATTAGTTATATCAGTTAATTTTATGTGTCCTGACATAATTGTTTATATTTACAAACCATAAATATGTAAAGTGATATTTTACATAGCTACGACACAAGAGCACGGCATGTACAGAGTAGGCGGATATCATGCAGGGCACCCAGATGAATATGCTGTAGCTAAGCCATTGTGAGGCAATAGAGAGGACAGCATGGCTTAGCAACCTTGATTACAAGTACCCCGGAGGGGGGGTAGGCGATAATTTATATTAATCGGTGCTGCAAACTTTGCAACACATGTAATTGCAATCCCTATGCAAACAGATGCATACACTGGCATCGTTAATTACTGGGGCACTCGTTATCGAGTCCTTACTTATTGACTTCATTATAGTTTCTTCGCCCCTCAAGAATGTTGCTTTACACAGAGGGACAGTAGGTAGGAGTGTTCATCCTTAACTGTACATATTGATGTGTGCAGTTGGTAAGCAGTCAGGTGGCCTATGAAAGATGATATATCAAATCCTTTAGCCATCTATTGCTACAGTCCTTATAGTCACCACTTGCCACTTTGTGGGAATCATTAGTGTACTTCACCAGAAAGAAGATTCGTATGATCAATGTCCATTGAACTTGAAAATCGGATCACTGTCACCAAATAAGGATTTGCAATATATACGATTAAAGAGTTCAGCTTCCCACCTTATAGACTCCTGGGATAATGGAATGACATTCCAATATAATTTTTGGCTCCCGGACCAAGCCAGGCTCCATAGAAATAAAAACAATTAGAATTGATGTTAATCCCATCTTTACCTGGCCCAAGTTATCAAACCGGTTAAGGAAATTGGGATGTTATTGTGGAACTGCATTAGATATGAAATGCTCTAATGTACACACTTTATTGGACTGTTAATTTTATTCAGTAGAGAGGCGTAGGATTATAAAAAGATTTTAATTAGTTTTGTCAAATCATAAGAAGGAATCTTAGTCCCTTGATATAGTCTGCATAACTTATTTTTTTATTCAATTTTTTAGCTGAGTAGAATTATGCATTTTTTAGATTTTAAATCCTTGTACGATATATGAGCTGTGGATACAGTGTGTTCATGAGTGAGGAGATTTTATTGAACTCTCACATAATTTATTGTAATTCAGTGTCTTACTAAGTATGTTTTTTAGTTTAATGGACCACGCTCCCAATCAACTGAATTTGACTGACAATGTCCACTGCATGTGGGAGACATCCACTTCCTGTAAACAACTACCTAAAGGAGCACAGGGATATTTCTCATAACCTACCCGTGAAAACAAAGTGAATAATATTTGAGTTCATAAGCAATGGGCACTGCAAACAAATGTATGCTTTGTTGGAATGCTACAGCTTTGATCACTTGATTAATGAGGTTATTTGGTGATGTTGAAGATACTATTCAGAGGATGCTGTCCAAATGCACTCATGGTTGCTGAATTACTTTGTGCTCTTTAACTACAGACATTGTCTATTTACTTTTGTCTTCTGACCTTCTCATCCTTAGTGATTCAAAGCATACGTATCTGGTCGCCATCATTCAAACATCAATGGCTATGGTGCCATCTTAGGTCATGAGAACTAATTGGTAAGTTGTGCACATACAACTTCTACAATTGCCAATCACAGCTTCTGATGCCATTAATTAGCAAACCATTGTTCTTACGAGCTCAACTGAAATTGCTTTTGAACAATCTAAAGGTCCTTTAAATGGTGGTCCTCATACAAATGTAAGCAACACTTCACCAACCTTGTGGAGAGCCTTGATGTGTGTGGAGCGGTGGTAACAGTGAAGGCTTAAAAGGATATATTTTGTCTCTTGTAAGGCTGGTTAGATGTCTAAGCAGGCAAACGCTGGGCAACATTGTAGACCCTTTATCATATCCATCTACTACCTACTAAGTAGGCTTTGTGGCTGTCATGGTGCACCACAATCTGCTGTTTCTCTTTCAATTGACTGCCTGTGGCTATCTCATGTAAGAATTCACAAATCTTCATGCTTGATTCATAGCCTATCTGTACACAACATTGCATTTTAAGTTTTCTGTAAACGTTTTCATATGCCTTAGGTCAGAATTACAAAACATGAATGGAGGAATGTCTTGCTACGGTCAGACTGACCACTCCTGATGTACCACTGAAACTCATCATCACGTTGCTGATAACAGTGGCTTCCACAACCATGGATGTGTGTTTTCTCATTCATTGTAACATAACCCTCAATATCTGCTTCAGTATAAGGCTGTGTGTGCCATCTTAAGCTGCCACCGTTGCCTGGCATAAGCATCATGCATAGACATCCAGTAAGCATAGGAAATTCAATGACTAAGGCAAGACTGTGCTTTTTCCCTTAGCTTCTACTTCCTTCTTTATGTCTATAGAATATTGCGTGTCAGCATTATATTTGTGCTCAGCATTAAAATGTTGATACTGGGCCAGAACACCTTGTCCTTCAAGCACCAACTCTATCTCCTGCAGCATTCAGTTTCCCGGGTATCGTAGGTGTGTTTCTTTGCAGCTGGGACTATGACCAGCAAGAACTGTGAGTCACTGCACCTCCCCTTTCCTTATGTATAACATGTATATCATTGTGTGTCTTTGCCATCATCAGCTATTGGTGCGTCAATGCTTAGTTATGACAAATATATTTTCTAAGGTATTCTGTATTAAATGGCACAATGTTTCTATTTTTGCCAGTCGTTTATGTTTGTCATATTTTGGTGAAAACTATGGGTCATATTATCAAGAACGGCGATAACATTATCGCCGCTTAGCGGCAGGAAACTGCCGCTAAAGCGGCGATAAGGGGCTTGATAATATGCCCTACAGAATTCAATAGAAGCCCAGGTTCTGGTGTGAAGGACATCAAACCTGGGCTTCTATTGAAATTCTATAGGGCATATTATCAAGCCCCTTATCGCCGCTTTAGCGGCAGTTTCCTGCCGCTAAAGCGGCGATAATGTTATCGCCGTTCTTGATAATATGGCCCTATGTTTTTGTGGATCTGCTTTTTGCTCATTTGAATCATCATGATTTGCTATTACTGTCTACTAATTGTTCTTTCTTGCTATACTGAATTGTTAGTAAACCTACATCTTAAAGGACCCCTCTATCTTTTAAAATGGCTTTATATCATATTTTCCTTAGCATGTGACTTATTAAACTATTTGTTTATTCTGCTGGGGGAAAGCATGCACAGTTTACTAAACCTTCTCCCCATACAGAATCACTAACTGTGGAGATACAAATTAGCTTACAACACTAGAGACTATAAAGAGCTTACAAGCTAGCCTGTGAAAATAAAAAGGCAAGTTTATTTATTTATTTATTGAGAAAGAGAGATGGAAAACTGAAATACCGCTAATGCAATTAATGCCTACTACCAAATAGTGGTTCACCTTCAGTGGTAGTCGGGGTAGGTATATTCCATAGAACTGTCGGAACCTCCCAGTGCCCTCTCTCCAAACACCTCTTTCTTCAGTGCGTGCTGGCATGGACTTCCAATGATTCCCCTGCAATCCTGCCTTGTCCCCCTGGCTCCTCCGCACTATGTACAATGTGCACAATCCTCACCACAGGTCTGGTAAAGTTGATATACACAGCTACAGTGTAGTAAGTGGGTGCCCGCTTGGCCGTCCCCACAGCTAATACTCTTAATAATCTACTGGATTTTTACACACCTACAAGGATTTTTACACACCTACTGCCTAGACAAGGATTCAATGCCTACACTGTCCCACATGTGAAAAGCAGGTTTAAATTCCCTTGTAATAGTGGGGATAGGTCCTGCTTAGGCGCAATGTGTTCTGGAACATATATAAATATCATCATGTCTGAAGCACAAGAGTGGCATCATGTTGTATTCGGTCTCTCTGATAAAGATTTAATTATGTGCCATGGTACAGTCCCTTTATTCCCCCTCCTAGTTTATCCTGTGGTTTCACCCCCTTTGTTCAGGCCACGGGTGCATGCCAACGTTCTACTGTCAGTTAGAGGTGACAGTTGAACCGGCACTGCCTGTGTAGCTACTTTGGTGTGTGGAGGCTGTTGATGTTATAGAATAAAAGAAGTGTTGGAAATTCTCTGTGTCCGGCGTTCCACTTCTTAACATTGGGGACTGGGATGGAATAAGAACCCGTAAGATTTAGGGATTAAGCTCATTCTTAACAGTGTTGAGCCAGTATTTTCTGTGGGCAGGGACAGCAGTGGACTTAAGGCAATCTGTGACGAAGTGTCCCAGTATTGAATCATTAATTGTTAGTTTTGGAACTCATGGAAAAGTGAATTGTCAGGTATTCTAATTATCATCTCAATGCCTAGACAGTCTAGTATACAAAGAAAAAAAAACTCTTTACTTCAAAGTCCCTCTCTGAGTATTTTTTCTGTGATCTACAGAGTGGACTGAGTAACCGCCAGCCTTTTTAATCTTGGATTTGCAGCTAAAGCACACATGAGGGAGACTGCTTCATGATAGTCCCTTGGATCTGGAAAAAATTGAAGCTTGATGTCTATTCTGTAAGTTTTACAATCCTTTTAAGTGCCATCTTTTCTGCTCTTAGGGATATAAGAGGATCTTTAGTGCACATCCCCAACTCTTGGGTTTTCTTCTTAGAACACAGGCAAGTTCTTTAAGCATGACCATGGACAGCAGGCCTATGCACAAGTCTTTGACTCTGCACACCATCATACTCCTTTGCACTTTTTTCATTTTGACCTTTTTAGCATGCACTTTTAGAGCGGTGTTGGTGGCAGACATCTTTTTGTATTCACAGCAAGGAAATCTCCTAACTTTTCTTATTTTTAACAAACCAAGGAGCATTATTCAATAAAGAAATTAAAAAGAAAAGCATTATTGGTTATGGGGCAATCCCAGGTAACACTGTGTTTCGCCATTTACAGATTCACCTACCACTCACCTTTATATTCAATATTGGTGGTCCTGAAGAAGGTAGCTCTAAAGTGATAATTCGCAACCGAAATGTGGGTTGACCTGGATGTCTGATACCCAACCGACAACACAGTCATGGAGACTGTTTTTGATGTGTCTTCACCGTGACATTTTGAGTGTATGCGATCTAGGGTGGGCATTGAATATGCATGATGAGAGAGTGAGAATGTATGATGGTATGTTAGGCTACTATGTAAGTGTGGTCAATAGTTAGGGGTTGTGTAATTAAAATGAAATGATATAGGTACTATTGCTTGTGATGGAAAACAACACAAATGTTGATTTGTTACAGCTGATAAAATTCTTAGAAATGTGAAATAATGTGGAAAAACATTTTTTTACTATAAAACAAATGTGCATTTTTTTCCTTTTTTGTATGTTGACCCAAATGGAAAAAAATATTATGGAATAATCAAAAAAATTAAGTAATAAAAAGACATATAAATTGTAAGTCTGTCATGTTACAATTGTGGATAGCCCTATAGAGCTGTTGTCAGCCCACATAAAAGTAATATAGGCCTAGTGGGAGTTTTTAGATTTTCTATTGTTTGAATTCCCGGAAGCATTCAATGAGGAACTAGGACACTTGAAAAAATTCCAACATAAAATCAAGGTGAAGGATAATGCCATTCCGGTGATTCACAAAGGGGGATATTCACAAGAACGTGCGCTAAACATCTCCAAAAAATGTTAACTCAACTTTACACATCGCAGTCTATCGCGGGAAAATAACCCCGTGTTAACCTGGAATTCACAACACGGCGGTACCATGCGATAGTCTCCCGAAAACGCGGACAATGTCCGCGATACAACCACCGCGACGGAGATAAAAACACAAACCCCAACACCAAAAAATGTGCTATGAGCCCATTCGCGATGAGGAAATCAGCGATAAGCAGCGCCAGGCCTGCCATACACACACCGCAGGCGGGAAAATCACTACAAAAGGAGAAAAAACACACAAACACAAAATGACCAACACCCAAGCACCATGGAGGCAGCCGGAGCAGGCGCAGAGGACGAGCGCAACCCCACAAGCACCCCGGACGACCAGCCTGGGACCTCGGTGACAGGGAAGGGCAAGAACAAGAAGAAGAGGAAGACGAAGTTTAGTCCACAGGAAAACAGGATCCTGGTCACGGAGGTGATGGAACACCATCAACAACTGTTCGTCACCTCCAACGTGTCATTGGGCACCAAAAATGGAATATGGCGGGACATCGTGGACAAGGTGAATGCCGTCGGCGAGCACAAGAGGTCAATGGACGAGGTCAAGAGGCGATGGATTGACATCAAGCGCAAGACCAAGGAGAAACTCGCAGCCAACCAGAAGGCAGCAATGCAGACTGGAGGTGGGAGCCCAGCGCCACAGCTGGAGCTGGATGACATGGAGGAGCTGGTGTCGACAGTCATCAGTGTGGAGACCATGGCAGGAGTCGGGGTACCGGACACTGCTCGACAGGACACAACACCACAACAACAGGGTGAGTAACCACCAGGTACTGGGGGGACGGGGGAGATGGCCACAATGGCACACATGCACAATCAAGCAGAGCACAGTGCACACCCACAATGACTCTGGATCATGGCCCTGATCTACACACTGTCACAATGTACATTGCCATGCTGTCTGAATGTCAACATGTACCATGCGGCCACATACATGAGGACACATTGTAACACAGCATCTCCCCTTCACATTGCAAGGGCATCGTCAACGCCACCTGCAGAGCAGTCCCAGCCACTCTTCACTGATGACGAGGAGGACACCACCAGCATCGACACCCAAGCCCTCCAAGACATCATGGAACTCATCCGCAAATCACCTCCAGAACCAGGGTAGCCCAGCTGCATCGAGGAGACCCCACCCACTCCACAAACCACCCAGCAGGAGGCACCCACAACACCTGCTGTCTCCCAAGACCCCCCGAACAACACATGGCCTTCCAACGCCGTGTGTTGGAGGTCCAGAGGGAGATGGCTGAGCAGGTGCGGGTGGGGTTCGACCTCATGGCTACCAAACTGGACGCCATCCATGGGTGTCTGAGTCCCATCAGGGACCACCTCCAGGCTCTAACGGACACCCACACGCTGCTCCATGGTCTCCAACGAGCCCTGGATGACATCGCTGGAGTAATGACTCGGAGATAAGAACACCTGTCCGCTCAGAGTGGCTCCAGCGATCTCAGCCGTGAGATGGCACACATGCGGAGGCTCATGGAGGACATGGTGCGGATGGAGGCGGAAAGGATGGCAGCCACCGCTGCACATCAGCGAAATGTAGCTGGGATCTACCATGCCCTGCATGTCCTCATCATGGCATTGCTGCCACAAGGTGTGGCGCGGATAAATGCTGCTGCCCCTACACCATCCACATCTCCGCCCCCTGGTGTGTCCGTGCCTCACAGTGCGGCAGACGTTTCCACTCCGGCACCTGATGTGTCACTGCCACACAGTACGGCTGACAATCCACCTCCGGCCCCTGATGTGTCAGTGGCACACAGTGCTGCAGCAGGAACAGCACCACCCACAGGTGGGGCAGGGCACACATCCGAGGATGAGGACGTGGCTGGCTTTGGGATCAGAAGGAGGCACTAGCATTCATTTCCGCCACCTGGCCTGTTGCTCCTTGGTGCCGCACATGGCCCCATGACCTCCCACTGACCCCCGATGCACTCTGCGGCACTCACCTTGGACCGCGACATGGACCTCCATATCCTGTTTGGTGACCAATGACACGGCGACCAGACTGCGGACTGCACTCTTCCACATCCTCTGTACTTGTCATTCCCCGATGGGCTCTGGCTGGCCCTCCACAGGCCCATATTGTGAAGAGGGGTTGGCATGGCCCTGTACTGCTCCAGCTGCTAAACTCCACTGGATGTGCAATAAACATTCAGTAACGCACTGCTGTGTCATGTCTTTCATCATTCAAGTATGAATGTGTGGATGAATGTAGGGTCAGTGATTCCCCCTAATGTCAATGATGCTCATCTAGTGGGATTCCAGTCACAGTGTGCTACATTGCCGATTGCGTTGCGGGTGCCATAGACACCACAACAGGGACACACGCATTAGTCACTTTCTTGTCCGGACATGGACTGCACCACGCCCGAGCCCCCGAGTCATTGTTGCAAGCCCTGCGCTGGTCCGGCGTACGCCAGGACAGTCCACTCCGCTTACGCTCTGAGGGGGGGCCACATGACCACTTGTCACAGGTTTACACGCTAGTGGTCCGCAGGTCACTGGTCTAGTTGTCAGCATGTCGCGGCCACTCCCTGAGGGCAGGTTTGCACACACACCACACCCATCCGGCGCAGGCGTCACAGGCCATGTGACCCCGAGTATATAAGGGGCCGGCAACGTCACATTCCCCACTGCCGGAGGTGACTGGATGGCGGACGTACCACGGGGTTCAATCATAAAGAGCCCATGAGTTGTTGCGCACAGGGTTAGTGGCACCCGCTGCCTTGCGGCCGTCACGGGCCTACCACCACGTGGCGCTGACTGGGGTTGCACAGGGTTAGTGGCACCCGAAGCCTTGCGGCCATCACGGGCCTACCACCACGTGGCGCTGACTGGGGTTGCACAGGGTTAGTGGCACCGAAATTGCTGAGCGGGTGTGCAGCCTGCGATGATGACGTGTGCTGTGATGTGGTCTCTGCCATTGATGCTTCAGGACTCAGCGCCATGTGTGGGACCTGCTGGGCCGCGGTGTGGGTCCGCATGATGTGGAGCATGCCATGGTGGCAGGACCGGAGCCTGGAGCTTGCACGGGCACGTGGTATGCCCACTGGTGGACACACCGTTGGCGGAAGGTGAGCAGTGGGGCCTGGGTGCGCAAGGGCGGACAGCCAGCGCTGGCTGGCGGGAGGGGGTAGTGTGCGGCTGCATGTGTGCGCAGGGGAGGACAGGCGTTGTTACCGTGTGCAGTGGGATGGACTCTGCCATGATTGACTCTTGCCTCGATTTCAGGTTGCAGACCTGGTGGCTTGCAGTGTATACCGGCACGTGGTTGGAGATACACCGGTGGCAGCAGGTGAGCAGTGGTGCCTGGATCCGCGGGGGCGGCAGTGTCCTTCCTTCTCTCTCTCTCTCTCTCCCTTTCTTTCCTTCTCTCTCTCTCCCTTTCTTTCTTTCTCTCTCTCTCTGCCTTTCTTTCGTTCTCTGTTTCTCTGTGTCTCGCTCCTTTGATGTGCGCATTGACACACGTTCTGATTTTGGGCTTTATTTTCCAGGCTGTGACATCAGGATTGTCCCGGACGGACCCGTCAGGAGTCTTCCGCAATGGTGTTTTGTGTTGTATTCAATAACGTTTTTGGTTGCTACTTCAATGATGAGTGACTGTTTCTCGTTCTTCTGACCACACATGTGTGTTTCTGTTTGTCATTGTGCGACGTCATGCGCTTTTTGTGGCTCTTGTGTCGTGCACGGTATGTGTGGGAGGGGCGGGACGGGTCCTGGGGGTGGTGGCGGCCCTGGGGGGGGTAGCGGTGGGTGTTGTGGCCCTCATAGGTCTCCGAACTGCATGATCATTGTCTCCACGGCATCTGTGGGTCTTCAGATGTGGCTCTGGCCTGGGCTCCCTTTCATGCTGCAGGTAGTCGTCCTGCTCAACACCAGCAAAAGGCAGGTGATAAATACCTGCTGCTACCGCGGCTTATCGCCTGTTTTTGGTTCGCATCGCAGATCTGACAGTTTGTTGTGAAAGTGGTGTTGTGGTGTTTGGGTGTGTTTTTGCATGGGAATGCCTACTCTGCATCTCATTAGGGTTAGTTGGTGGGGTCACCGGTGGAGGTAAATGTTGAGGCAGTTATCGCGGGAATACTTGTGTTGTCTGCAGTTTGCAACCGCTTGTGAATGGGGCGTTGAATCTGTCTCCACTTTTGTTGCGTTAAGTTGGCGATAACTCGGAGATGAGTCCTTGTGAATATCCCCCAAAGTCCGTTCTATTCCTCACCTTATGCAGGTACCGCTGAGTGAAGAATTGAATAAATTAGTCTCTCAGGGTTTTATTGAGCCTATTGAAAGTTCTCTGCGGCTTGCCCTAATTGTAGTCACTAAGAAGTTAGGAGGTAGAGGGTTGCGCCTCTGTGTGGACCTTAGAGACTTGAATGCAAATATTTGGGTGGACAGGTTTCCCCTCCCTCTTATTAATGAAATGATTAGCGTGATTGGAAAGGCAGAAATATTCAGTGTTATCGACTTATCGTCTGCATACCACCAAATAGAATTGCATCCAGAATCCAGGTCCCTCACGTGCTTTATAACACCTTTCAGGGCATATAGGTTTTGCCGCATGCCATTTGGCCTGGCATCGGCGGCTTCAGTATTTCAGCGAGTGATGCAGAACATTTTGGGTAAGATCGAAAACGTCCTCTGCTTCCAGGACGATATATTGATTTATGGTGTTTCAGAGAAACATCACGCCAATACTTTAAGGGAGGTACTAAATGCCCTCAAAGATGCGGGTTTTACAGTGATAAAAGATAAGTGCCAGATTGGGGTTGATTTAGTGGACTATTTGGGTCATACCATTTCTAAGCAGGGGGTCAAACCCAAAATAGATTTAGTTCGGGCTGTAAGGGAGGCTCCTCCTCCAGGAAATAAAGATGATTTAAGGTCCTTTTTTGGGATTGGTAGAGTATATGATGAAGTTTGTAAGGCATTTTGCAGATGTAACGGCCCCTTTAAGAAGCCTACTGAAGAAGGGAACACCATTCATGTGGGAGGTGACAGGTCAAGAGTCTTTTGTAGCAATTAAGGAAGCAATAATAAATGCTCCCTCGTTTGGCAATTTTGATATTGGAATTGGTGCAGCTTTGACACAGAGAGTGGAGGGGAAGGAAAAGGTTGTGTCATTTGCATCCAGGGCTTTGAGAGAAGCTGCACGTAAATGCTCTACAGTGGAAAGGGAGGCTTTGGCCTGTGCTTGGGCCATAGGTCATTTAATTTTTTTTCTAAGGGACCTACCTTTTAGGGTGCGCACTGACTGTATGTTTTCAACCAAAGGAAGCGGTACTATGACCTCCCATATTGCAAAATGGCTACTTGGTCTAAAAGGATTTAATTTCACAACTGAATACGTGCCAGGTACTTGGAATTGGGTGGCAGACTGACTCTCGAGACTACCTTGCAAGGAAGTTGAAAGTGAAGCTAGTTGTGGTGAGGGAGAGATCATTTCATTAGTGGAAGTTCCCGGAATATCTAAAGAAGAATGGGAGTTGGGGATGGAGGAAGATGAAATCCTTAAACAAGTTAAAGAAAGGATTATTTGAGGCTGGCCCATTAAACCTGGTAATCTAATTGAAGTCCTCAAACACTACTGGGTGTTGCGTCATGAATTAAGTATCGTTGACAATAGGGTCATGAGGGGGGACAGGCTGGTTCCTCCAGAAAAGTTGTGGGGAAGAATTGTAGAAATTGCTCATGAAGGGCATCTGGGAAGAATCATCACCAAGACCACAGTCAAGGCTACTTATTGGTTCCCCAGAATTTGACACTGTAGTTGAGGCAAAAGTGAAAGATTGCTTAATATGCACCCTAAGTGATGAAACCAGAACCACCAGGAATGCACCTTTGTCTCCGGTTACTGATAAGCTGGGATTGAACATTATTGGTCCCCAAAAGGTATTGATGTGGGATGGGAAGTTCATGCTTGTTTTGGTGGATTATCACTCCCATTGGATAATGACTAAAGTGGTGGGATGTGTCAACACGAAGTCTCTCATATGTTTCCTTAAAGAGCTGTTAATGATGGAAGGGATACCCAGCACTCTTATTACAGACAATGGGGTGCAATTTACCTCAGAAGAGAATGTGAGTTTCTAAAAAATTGGTCCATACGTCATTTTGAAACTGTTTTATACGGCCGTAGGGCAAATGGATTGGTGGATTGAGTTAATCGAATGATTAAAGTGTGTTTGCAACTGAACCATGTGTCAGGAAGTCCAGCAGATAAGGCCCTTAAATGCATGATTTGGTCCTACCATACAGCACCTAATCTAATTACCAATGTCTCACCGTTCCTAGCCTTAAAAGGGAGATTGCCAGGAACTAAGATGTCGCCTAATTGGTTGGGTGGAGGAGAACCCAAATGGGTGTGCCTTGATGAAATGAACAGGCTTAGGGAACTTCACCAGAAAAGTTATAAAATGAGATATGATGTCAGACATGGTACTAAAGAGGGCAAGTGGAAGGTGGGGGAAGCTGTTTTAGTTAAACTTCCTGCTCCTCGCCAAAGTGAGGGAAGCACGTTTTCCAAGCTTATGAAAGTGGTGTAAGTGGGAAAAAGTGTGGTTATTCTTGATGATGGCAGAACATGGAGCATGGATAGGCTCTCTTTGTGTCATCCCTCCCAGATTAATGACAAACACAAAGAGTTTTCTGATGAGAGTTCCTGTGCAGGGATAAGTCCTAGGAATGCAAGACTACACAAGGCTCCAAGATGGCACAAAGATTTTATCCCACATTGAAGTGTACATATACCAGCAGGTGTGGGGGGATTTTCTTTGTGGAATGCATTAGAGTTTCTCCTTCTAATGAATTTGCATGTACTACCACTGGTGTTTCACAGGATTGCATGTACTGTTAATGATGTTGCAAAGTGACCAATACTTGCTTTAGAGTTTCTTGGTCTAACAGAGATGCATGTAATGTTACGATGTCCTCTTATTATATGTGTCAATTCAAGTAACCCAGCATTTGGTAAATTTTGTCTGTTTTGTATAAAAGGGAGATGTGTTGTATTCGGTCTCCCTGATAAAGATTTTACTATGTACCATGGCACTGTCCCTTTCTTACTCTTCCCGTGGTTTCCTCCTCTTTGTTCAGGCCACAGGTGCATGCCAACATTCTACTGTCAGTTAGAGATGACAGTTGAGCCAGCACTGCCTGTGTAAGTACTGTGGCGTGTGAAGGTTATCGATGTTATAGAATAAAAGAAGTGTTAGAAATTCTCTGTGTCCGGCTTTTCACTTCTTAACACATCAACATTGACTTATCAAGACCTCTCAGTATATAAGGTGCCCTGTCTAGCCGCCGCAAACTGCTCCATGGGTTTACTAGTAAACAAAATCAATGGACATCTCCTTGGCCACCAACATCCTGCCCAAGCTTGCACTGACTCTACCTCTGCCGTTTCCCTACCATTTTCAATCTCTCTCCTCATTTCGGACTGTCTTTTTCAAGTATTCCACTATGGGTGGAAGCCTTTGATTATAGGCTTTCCAAACTGTTTTGGCTTTTCTCCCATCCCTGCCTTCAACGCACTACATTTTCTTTCATTATACTAGGCTTTCAATTGCTCCCAAGCTTCATCTTCTTAAGTGCTCTCTTCAGTCTCATGCTCTCATTGATTCTCAGCTGCCCCCTCTTCTTGCTTTGAGCTGTTATATAGAGGGTCCGGATGACTGTGCTATCTCTTCCCATAATCTTGAATCTTCCTGAGCAGAAAGACTGGCAAACCTGAGCTGTGAAACTAACTTTCTGATGCTTCCTGCTTCCCTTATCCCTCCTTACTTTGTGTCCTGCATTACCCATGTTGCCACCTCTCCATCGCAGTTGCAGTTCAGCACATCATCGCTGAAGCCTGTTTCATCATTTTGTGTGCTTTTTTTTTGCCTACTTATCATGCCACGGGTCTCTTTTCCTCCTGACTCCCCTGATTTAATCTTGACACACTTCCCTTTAACTTCAAATGCCCAGGATTTGTATCATTGAGCTCTCGTAATTGTTTCTATAGCTGCACCATCATCTCTACTTCCTTAACAGCTTAAGGCCCTATTTCCACTATTTAATTGAGATAAAATACTTTAAAGATTCCAAACAGGATATTAGGCAATGGTGCTGGAGCTGCATCAGTGCTCCTTTGAAAGTGCGAACTGTACTGTTACCCATGTGCGCATTAAGTGATAGTACAGTTTGCAGGGTCTTGTCTTTAAGAACCCAATTTGCAAAAAACTGAAGTGCCAGTCACAAAAACTGGGTGGCAGGCCTTACTGGTCCCTTAGACTGTCTCTGCCAGTGGCCCACCCCTCACCTCTATAGTCAGCCTGGTGGGTCAGTAGCATGCATATTAGCAAGGAAAGAGTAGACTAGTTCTACTTTCATTTTCACTGTGGTTCATGGACATAGAAGACAAGCTGCCAATACATTGAAATGTTGGATGCTCACTGCATTGACTGCCCTTCTGTTAATCTGTTTTATGGAAATAGAGAAGGACCAATTGGCTGTCTCTACTCTTGTTTCTCATATGGTGTACAAGACAGTGCAGGGCATGGTAAAGTGTCCCAGTCCCCTGAAATAAGTGCCTATGGTTCCTCACGGACAACTACCCATACAAATTAACCAATGTGATTTGTGCTCTGCACGTTTTACTGTACCTGGCTATATAGGCCCCATGGTTATATTTGGGACTTGAAGCTGGCCCTGTTTGTGGGGGAAACATGGCTGAGAAGATGGCCAACTGTGGGCAGCAAAGAGCTGCACGGAACCTGTTAATACAGGCTCCAGCAATCACTGTGGTAGGGATGGGGTGGTGGCAAGAAGTTCATCCTGTCAAAAACAAGCCTTGTGGAAACTGCCTGTTTGGGCTTAAGAAATGGATGTTGCAAACAATGTTTCAATAGAGGAGTGGTCAAATCTGAATAAGTAATGTCCCTACAAAACCTACCTGTCTGTGCCTTGAGGGTCATTGTAAATGGATGGCAGTGTGGTGTGAGGATCCTGAGCGTACAAAGTAAGCAAAAGTCAGACCTGGCTATAAAAAATGTTGTCGATGAGATGGGTTGGTAGAGTTAAGACCAAGGGTTCTGAGTATCTGAGCCCTGATAAATGATGTAGCTGGGAAGACGCTATAGTGGGAAGGACCACTCTGCACAATAAAGATCCCAATGGAACCTAGCTATTCATGCCCTAACAAATCTTATCAAGCTAATATGCTGATTACAGGAGCAGATGAACCTGTAATGGAAGGGCCTAGCCTGAGAGCCAAAGATCCCAAAGGGACCTAGCAATACAGGTGCTGGTATCACTCTAGCCACGTGTTGCACTTTTAACCTTCTGACTTACTCCACAGTACTACCTCGCTTCTGCAGGTACTTCCAGGCCAGTATTTTTCTAATGCAAAAAAACCAATTGATGGACAGAATGTTGAACAATGTCAAACATTCACCCAGCACAGAGATCTGGGCCTAAATCCATTGTTTTTTTGCTCCCCATGCCATACCAGTTTAGAACCAGCCATATGCAAATCAGCCTTGACCCTGCTCCTTATGGGAACAGTCCAGCCCGAACTGCCAGGCCAGGTCCTCCCTAGACTGGAAACAAGCATCGAAGGACCGGTTTTGGGACTTCACCCCTCATCAGCCAGGCTAGCTTGACTCCAGTGGCATGGAGAGCACAGGAACCACGTTTGGACATACCCGAACCTCTCTGGTTGACAAATGCAAAAAGAACAATTGATGGACAGAATGTTGAACAATGTCAAACATTCACCCCAGTACAGAGACCTGGGCCTAAATCCATTGTTTTTTTGCTCCCCATGCCATACCACGTTAGACCCAGCCATGTGCAAATCAGTCTTGACCCTGCTCCCTATGGGAACAGTCCAGCCCGAACTGCCAGGCCAGGTCCTCCCTGGTCTGGAAACAAGCATCCTAGGACCGGTTTTGGATTTTCACCCCTCATCAGCCAGGCTAGCTTGACTCCAGTGGCATGGAGAGCACGGGACCCATGTCTCGGCATACCCATCCCACTTTTTCTAATCCTTCATCTCCAAACTCACTCCCTCTTCCTAGCCCCCGGCCCCAAGTCCCGGAAACCCTTCCCCCACACCTCACTCGAATCCAGACTTGATGAGAACACACTTTTCCTCCAAAAACTCAAGGCGGATGCTCAAATCTTATTACACCTCACCTCCGAGTTGTCTGATAATCAGAGGTTACGAAGACTAATAGCCACAGCCATGCACATCCATCTAACTACTGCACCAGTTTTTCAGCATGCCCTTCATCCACTGGAACCTCACCAATCTCTGCTTCTCCGCACCATTGATGAAAAACCTTTCCCCACCCTAACGACCCCTCTCGGCCCATCAGATTAAATGATCCACTGTCTGACAAGGATATTCATTCCCTCCTACTCTCATATGATCCAACGTACTCCGCTAACAGATAATATGGCCAAATCAAGGCAATCCATATGGACCCATTCAGAGAACCTAGGGCAAACTCCAGATCCTTCAATACGAACAACCTCACTCAAGTCACCACCACACATTCTACCACAGTTGACACAAGCCAAAGCTTAAATGCATGCTTCTCAACTGCAGATCAGCAGTAAGACACGCAGTTGACATTGCTGCCCTCATCCTCGCACACGATCCTGACCTCTTAATGCTGACTGAAACCTGGTTAAACGACTCATCTGCACCTATCCTTGACATACTAGTGTCTCCTAACTACGACATCATTAGGTTAGATAGATCTAGTGGACAAGGTGGAGGCATCACCTGTATACATTGTAACAATCTATCTGTCAAACAATCACAATCTGCTGCTCTATCATCATGCAAATACCTTTGCATCAAGGTTGCATGTAACAACCGACAAGTATGCAAATTACACGTGCTCTACCACCCTCCACGAGACAACCTTCCCTTCATAGAAAAAATCATGGAAATCATCTCAACTAATGCAGAGCTTCATGGCACACAGATCTTCCTGGGAGATTTTAACCTCCACTGGAATGACATGAATACCTCAGCAGTCAATTGCCTTAAATCCTTCTTAGTAGACCTCAACCTGATCCAAATATGCAACAGAACTACTCACATCAAGGGAGCTACCTTAGATCTAGTCATCGGTAAACCTCAACCTAATCCAAATATGCAACAGATCTACTCACATCAAGGGAGCTACTGTAGATCTAGTCATCGGTAAGGTCAACTCCATTCATCTTGACTATCGTCCCTTGTGGCTGGACAGACCACCATTGCATCACCTTCCTCATCACAGATCTGTGAAAGCTAATAAAGTTCAGCTAAAGAAACCCAGACACTGGCAAAAAAGCCTGTGAAACATTAACTTGAATGATCTGACTTCCCTCAGTGATAACATCTTGCCTCCTCCTGTGGACGGACATGTGTGATGTTCATGAACTTACAGACCACTAGAACCGGTCCTTGACAAACATTTTAGACTCGATAGCGCCTCTACAGGTAAAAAGAATGTCCTCCAAAGTCTCCAAACCTTGGTCCAATGGTAGTTTAAATACAGACAGGCGAAATCTGAGACTAGCGGAATGATTGTGGAGATCCTCTCCATCCCTTGAACATCTCAATCAGCTGAGATCTTTGAGAAACATCTATAACAAATGCATTAGATGCTCTAAAGCTAGTAACTTCAGAAACCAACTAGAACAAGCTAAAACCCCACTGAAAAAATTGTTTGAACTCATCAAGCTTCAATCAAATAGCCAACCCAACCTTTCCCCAGCCGGACCCTGTCCGCAGCCTAACGGCGAGGAATTTGGCGCCTTCTTCCTTGAAAAGACAATAAAGATCTAATCTGATTTGCCGTCACATTTGGAGCACCTACCGATCACATCACCTATTACCCTCCCTCCTCCTCGGTTAGGTGTGCCCTCGCTCGCTCCGGTTCTCACCCCCAAAAACAACGCTTCTTGGAGCCTATTCAAAACTTTGGATGAAAGCACTATTCTCAAAACTCTTGCTGCACTGAAACACTCAAACCACTTTAGTGACCCCTTGCCTTCCAACTTCTTCAGTGAGATCAGATCATCCATACTCCCACTTTGGACTAAGATAGTCAATGCTTCACTACTTCAAGGCTTTATTTCGGATTGCTTAAAGTCTGGGCAGGTCACCCCTATTCTAAAAAGAACGACTGCAGATCACACTGACCTACACAATTTCCGTTTAATTTCCAACATCCCGACTCTGGCACAGCTCCTCGTGAAAACTGTCCACGTCCAGCTATGTAACCACTTAGAACAATTCTGACTGGTAGACCAATTCAATCCGGCTTCCATCAGGGTCAAAGCACAGAATCCACTCTCGTTCACATTGTAGACGATGCGCTAAGAATGCTTTATCAGAATGAATACTGCCTTTTGATTCTCCTCGCCCTATCGTCAGCTTTTGATACGGTTAAACACAGCCTAATCGACCTATTGGAACACAGTATGGGGATTTCTGGATCCGTCCTAAATTGGTTCTCTTCATTTCTCCACAATAGAACCCAAAAATTCAAGGTGAACCAGTCTCTGTCTAATACCTCACCTGTCACTCTGGGGGTACCACAGGGGTCCACGCTTTCACCCGTTCTTTTAAACTTATTCATGGAGCCTTTAACAGACATTTTGAAACTATCCAGCATCCACTATCACATGTATGACGATGACACCTAACTGTACCTGAAAGTCTCCTCCCCTGAAGACGTCAGGTCCTTCAACTCAGCTTTACAGAAAACCCAAAGTTGACTGACCCTTAATCACCTTAAATTAAACACTCAAACTGAATTCCTCTTAATCGCCCCACCCAGTCACCAGCCATCGAAGAATGGCTGAATCAACTAAGAGCTCATAATTGCATGCCACACATCATTGATTGCACAAGCTCATTGGGAATAATGCTAGATAAGAGTTTGAACCGGCAGAAGCACATTAGTGCTCTCACCAAAGGAGCAAACTTCCAATTGAGCATCTTAGGGAAAATAAAACCTTACCTCCCCGCCAATGACTTCTAGGTTGCGGTGCAAGCCCTAGTTATTTCTAAGATAGATTATGGAAGTGCAACACTCTGCGGCCTTCCTAGATCGAATATCATCACAGGCTCTTAAAGAAACAATCATATCACGCCTGAGCTGAAATCCCTAAATTGGCTCCCATATGAAGCAAGGATACAACTAAAAATTGCATCCATGACCCACAAAGCCTTACATTTCAACACCCGATATAGCTCGTACAAAAACTTGAGGTCTCTGGTAGCTCTAGGTCTTCTAGAAGTGCCCGCACCTTACTGCTAAAGCCACAGAATTTCCATAAAAAGAAAACTTACAATTTAGCTTTCTCGGGTATCACCCTGAGAATCTGGAATTCCCTGCCCCTAGATTGAATCCCTCGACTCTTTCTTTAAAAAAGGAAGTTAAAGTGCTACTGATGAAGACATTTGTGCCCCAGAACTCCAGTTTCCCAGGCACTCTTGGACACGCTCTCCTCACCCTTGTTTACTATTTGACTGTTATGATTGTATGTTGATCTGTTGGTTTATTGTTTCTACTTCCTGCACCTTTCGTGATTGCTAAATTGTAAAGCGCTCTGATACCCCTAGGGGTCATGTTCGCTGTATATATAAAACTTTTTAAATAAAATCAATAAAAATAAACAGCTGACCTAGGAGCTCTCTTCCAGGGCGAGGGAAGCCAATATTTAACTTAAAAATTAATGGGACAGCAAAGGAAAGTGATCAACTCAGCATTATACCATGAGCGGTACCACAGATGTAAAACTAAGGACACTTCTTTATTCTTTGATGCCATTAAATTCTTTACAGTAATATTTAGTATTTACGGTGCTTAGAAGCCGTAAACGTGCGGTTTGATGCACTGTGTTATAAATAGCTTTTAACATTATTTCAGAAAGCACTATCAGTTTTTGATAGATTTGTATTAGATTGGTAGATAAACTGCTTTTCCCGATAATCAAACAATGCACCGTCTTTGACAGGATCGGGCACAATCAGAACACTATGAAAAAGTATTTTTCTTAAATTTCTGAGCCATCTGTTTTCATGACCTCACCAGTCAGGAATTACATAATTGTTCTTTACAGTTGTTTTGTGCTTGTTAACAAGTTCAGTGGCTGTAAACTAGTCTAACACGTTTCCCTACCCTACCTTTCTTTATAAGCAAAACACAACATAAAACAGGTCGTTGCAATTACTGTAAAGAAGGGCACAAATGAGAAAATAAATGAAAGCAGAACATTTTGCTGCTACTGCAAACACCCATTTTAAACAGGCCACGATCTTAATGTGCTCCACACGTAAAGCAGGCTTCAGGTTTCCAGTCTTATTTTAACCATTGCCTGGTATTTGTTAAGATAATGAACACTTTGGAGTTTCTGTGCGCTTTGCTTTCATCTTTCCCAGCACACTATGGTTCCAGTCGCCTCGCAGCTAAGTGATTATTTACATTTTTCTGTCCCTTAAAAGGCACCCGCATCTAACAAGCTGTCTCTAAGCCTGTGTTCTGCTTCACTGTTTGCTTTGCAGCTGCCAGTAAAGAAAAATATTTTACGTTTTTGAGATACAGTTGCTAGGGGCAGATGACAACACAAGTATGTATAGTGATCTACAGAGTAGAAAAAAAGGGGCTGCTAAACACAAGCGGCAAAGCCAGTAGCTCTGTTTTTATGTGCTTAGCATGCAGCGTTGAGATTTAGAGACATGGGAAGGAGTCAAGAGTGGACAAAGGGCCCTAGCGTTGTAAATTAGGCGCTTATGAAGTTCATTATAAAACACTCAAGTAAAGGCGGAAGGATACACCCAAACATGAAATAGCATTAAGTGCCAGATGAATAATCCACTGAGCTGTGCCAATATATGATTGACAAAGTATCAAGCTGATGGCTCATTGAAGAAAGGCAATGTTGAAACCAAAGTCCACTCACACACACCACATACTCTCTATCTTGCTCTCTCTCTCTTTCTCGCGAAAATGTAAGGTGAAAATGTTATTTAAAATATATTGTTTAAAACAAACAAAACTTCTGAAATTCACCAGTCATAGTTATCGCAAGTAACTATAACTCGTGCCCGACCATGCACAGTGTTGTCATCAATGATGTCAATTCAAATGTTGCAGTGATGTTATAAATAATGTCATAGAACATGTCATGAGTTATGCAATAAATACGTAATAAGCAGTGCATGGAAAGGGCGCAAATTATAGTTACTTTAGGCCACGAGTTATAGTTACTTGAGATAACTTTAACCAGTGAATTTCAGTGGTTTTGCTAGTTTAAAAGGGTATGTTTTAACTAACATTTTCAGCTACCTATAACGTCCCTTTAACTCTTGCTTTAAGATAAAATTACCATACGCAACTGTAATGTCACATTAGCCTTTGTTTTTTTCAGTGAATTTCGAAGGTTTTTTAAAAGTATAGTTAGAAGTTGGGTTCCTGGTTGGCAGAGGCACCCTGTCCAAGCAGAAACCACAATCTTAGTCAGCGCAGATCACAAACACACCATAAATTAACCTGTGCTCACACTCTGGTAGCTTGACACAGAGCAGCCAGGCTTAACTCAGGAGGCAATGTGTAAAGTATTTGTGCAACACATCAAGCAGTAAAACAGTGAAAACACCACAAAAAGACTCCACACCTGTTTAAAAAAATAGAGAATAATTTTATAAACAAAAGAAGACCAAAACGACAAAAATCCAATCAGTACATTTCGAGATATGAATTTTTAAATATTAAGGGGCCAGATGTAAGACGGTATTTAGCATGCGCAAAAGGGTTTGCGACCCGTTTGCGCATGCTTAATACCTGTGGCCAATGTATAAACACTATTTTGCGAGTCACAAATAAATTGCGACTTGCAAAATAGTATTTAGCGACTCGCTATTAGGAAGGTGCGTTCCCTTCCTAATAGCAACCGCAAAGCCATGTATGAATGATTGCAACCGCAATTGCGGTCACAAAACACTCGCAATTTACCGCCCTCTTCAAGAGAGTGGTAAAACATTCACAAAAGGGAAGGACCCCTTCCCCTTTGCAAATGCAGGCAAAAATATTTTTTAGGGGCAGGCAGTGGTCCTGGGGACCACTACCTGCCCTTAAAAAAAGAAACAAAAGCGTTTCATTTTTCTTTTTTGAAATGCATCCCGCTGCATTAAAAAAAAAAAATGCTTTATTTAAAAGCAGTCCCAGACATGGTGATCTGCTGAGCCCAGCAGGCCACCATACCTGGGAGAGCCTGCCATTCCCAATGGGGTCGCAAATTGCGAGTGGCTCATTAATATTCATGAGCCTCGTATTTTGCGACCCCATTGGGAATCGCAATCAGTGTCTCTGACACTGTGGTACATTGTAAATTGCGACTCGCAATTTGCAACTCGCAATCGAGCGCAAATTGCGAGGCGCAATTTACAATGGTCGTACATCTGGCCCTAAATGCAAAAATAGCACCTAGAAACAGTAAGCGATTAAAGAATTAATTTGTTGCGCTGGACTGGTAAGTCAAGAGGTCAGGCTGGCCGCTATGTAGCGTGGGCCGGATACGGGACCCACGCAGGGTCCGCTGAGCAAAAGTACCTTGATCCTGGTCGCAAACAACGGGGTGCGAGGTACAGTGGGGCGATGGGTCGGTGATCCCCATGCAGCTGGCGTGATGTGCTGGATTTCATTGTCAGCATTCCGTCCATCATTTGTTTGCTGTAACACTTTTCGCCCTAAGTGGGATGGGTATGCCCAGACGTGGGTCCCTTGCTCACTGTGCCACTGGATTCAAGCTGGTACAAAAGACAATGGTCCTAGACCTTTATATTTTTAAATGATATGTATCAACTCTAATTTTATTATTCAAAAACAATTTCGAGCATACACAAGGTTAGCTCACAGTATTAATACAATAATTAAACTAAACTGCAACAACCAAGGGATATTTTACCAATGTATTATTTCATTCCAAATTATAAATTGAACAGTAGATTACTTACTGAAACAAACAAGGAAGGGAAGGGGGAAGAAGGAGGTTGCTCCAATGGAACGTGCAGAAAGAGAGAGTGCTCTGGTGTAAAGGCAGTGAAAAAGATTCAAGTAGTGTAATAAGGGAAAAACTAAAAACATTCAAATGCTGGACTGACAGATAATTCTCAGTCTTCAGTAGCCTGGCCACATTTAAACAATAAAGGTTCCTTTACAATCAATTTCAAATACACAATTGTATTCTTATGTGGCACGTTAGATATGGGACTTGTGATCCAGGCCAATAAAGTGGGCGTCGACGTTTCGACCCGACTTGGGGCTCAGAGGGCGATTTGGGGCCTCGGCCTGCGGGTCTTCCTCAGGACTATGTGGGGCAACCTGAGCAGGTGTGATTTCAGTGTTGCACACCCGCAGGATCTAGCGGGGCGCTGCGGGTTCCTCACCGTCTAGTTAACCATGGTAGGCATACTCATCCGTTAATGGTAGCGCACTTGTTCGTTTTCAGGGCAATAAATTCTGAAGCTTAATATTCAAACAAAATGGTGTCCGCGGTCCGCACAAGTTGCAAAAAGCTCAAGCTAGCCTGGCTGAAGAAGGGTGACATACCCTGAAACCGGTCCCAGGATGCTTGTTTCCGGTCCACGGAGGACCTGGCCTTGCAGTTCGGTCTGGACTGTTCCCATGGGGCACAGGGTCAAGACTGATTTGCATATGGCTGGGTCCAAACTGGGGTGGCGTAGTGAGCAAAAGAATGATGGATTTAACCCAGATCTTTTGACTGGGGGAGAATGTTTGCATTGTCAGCATTCCGTCCATCATTTGTTTGCTGTAACACTTTTCGCCCTAAGTGGGATGGGTATGCCCAGACGTGGGTCCCTTGCTCACTGTGCCACTGGATTCAAGCTAGCCTGGCTGAAGAAGGGTGACATACCCTGAAACCGGTCCAGGATGCTTGTTTCCGGTCCACGGAGGACCTGGCCTTGCAGTTCGGTCTGGACTGTTCCCATGGGGCACAGGGTCAAGACTGATTTGCATATGGCTTGGTCCAAACTGGGGTGGCGTAGTGAGCAAAAGAATGATGGATTTAACCCAGATCTTTTGACTGGGGGAGAATGTTTGCATTGTCAGCATTCCGTCCATCATTTGTTTGCTGTAGCACTTTTCGCCCTAAGTGGGATGGGTATGCCCAGACGTGGGTCCCTTGCTCACTGTGCCACTGGATTCAAGCTAGCCTGGCTGAAGAAGGGTGACATACCCTGAAACCGGTCCCAGGATGCTTGTTTCCGGTCCACGGAGGACCTGGCCTTGCAGTTAGGTCTGGACTGTTCCCATGGGGCACAGGGTCAAGACTGATTTGCATATGGCTGGGTCCAAACTGGGGTGGCGTAGTGAGCAAAAGAATGATGGATTTAACCCAGATCTTTTGACTGGGGGAGAATGTTTGCATTGTCAGCATTCCGTCCATCATTTGTTTGCTGTAACACTTTTCGCCCTAAGTGGGATGGGTATGCCCAGACGTGGGTCCCTTGCTCACTGTGCCACTGGATTCAAGCTAGCCTGGCTGAAGAAGGGTGACATACCCTGAAACCGGTCCCAGGATGCTTGTTTCCGGTCCACGGAGGACCTGGCCTTGCAGTTCGGTCTGGACTGTTCCCATGGGGCACAGGGTCAAGACTGATTTGCATATGGCTGGGTCCAAACTGGGGTGGCGTAGTGAGCAAAAGAATGATGGATTTAACCCAGATCTTTTGACTGGAGGAGAATGTTTGCATTGTCAGCATTCCGTCCATCATTTGTTTGCTGTAACACTTTTCGCCCTAAGTGGGATGGGTATGCCCAGACGTGGGTCCCTTGCTCACTGTGCCACTGGATTCAAGCTAGCCTGGCTGAAGAAGGGTGACATACCCTGAAACCGGTCCCAGGATGCTTGTTTCCGGTCCACGGAGGACCTGGCCTTGCAGTTCGGTCTGGACTGTTCCCATGGGGCACAGGGTCAAGACTGATTTGCATATGGCTGGGTCCAAACTGGGGTGGCGTAGTGAGCAAAAGAATGATGGATTTAACCCAGATCTTTTGACTAGGGGAGAATGTTTACATTGTCAGCATTCCGTCCATCATTTGTTTGCTGTAACACTTTTCGCCCTAAGTGGGATGGGTATGCCCAGACGTGGGTCCCTTGCTCACTGTGCCACTGGATTCAAGCTAGCCTGGCTGAAGAAGGGTGACATACCCTGAAACCGGTCCCAGGATGCTTGTTTCCGGTCCACGGAGGACCTGGCCTTGCAGTTCGGTCTGGACTGTTCCCATGGGGCACAGGGTCAAGACTGATTTGCATATGGCTGGGTCCAAACTGGGGTGGCGTAGTGAGCAAAAGAATGATGGATTTAACCCAGATCTTTTGACTGGGGGAGAATGTTTGCATTGTCAGCATTCCGTCCATCATTTGTTTGCTGTAACGGATTTCTCCATGCAACAGTGGTGATGTGTCGATTACGTGAGCGTTGTGCCGGTTCCGATGTGTGGCGGTTCTGAATGCGATGCACCAGGTTTCTCCACACTGTAGAGGCGATGCATTGATCTTCCCCACGCAGAGGCAGCAATGTGTTGGTTCCGAAGAGGCTGTTCCGGAGACGATATGGCAGTTCCAAGTGTGATGCGTCGATCTGGTTCCTGCAATGGCGGTGCTGCGTCACTTCTAATCAGCGCAATGGTGTCAATGAGTGGATTCTGTCAGCTCCAGCACTTTATACTCACTTCCAAGGGCCCAGGACAGGGTTGGCACCACTTGGCAGACAAAAACTTGCAGCAATCAAAGTCCAGGTGCTGTATGTAGATTTAAGAAAAGTCTTTGATATTGCTCAGACTTCAGAACAGGAGGCAAGCCAATAAGCCCTTGGAGATACTTAGGTTCTGGGGTGTAAAGATGCAGGTCCATTCCTTCTCACTCCCAGGCAAGAAGCAGCAGGCCAGCACAACAAAGCAGTCCAGCAGAGTGGCAGTCCCTTCAGCAGCACAGCAGTCCTTCTTCCTGGTAGACTTTTCTCAGTTCCAGTACTTATACCCAGTTGGGTCTTTGAAGTAGGGGAGACTTCAAAGAGAGGCCGTTGCAGTGCGCAAGTCCCTGCCTTTCCTGCCTTCGCTCCAGACTCACTACGGGAGGTATGCAGCCCTTTGCGTGGGGACAGGACACAGGCCTTTCAGGTGTAAGTGTCAGCTCCTCCCTTCCATCCTGCCCAGGATGGCTCATCAGTCACACCTAAGCTCCCTTTGGATGTGGCTGTCTAGAGGGAATGCACAAAGTCAGATGTCACCCACACCAGACCTGTATTCAGAAACAGGCAGAATGCACCAAATGGTTGCAATAAGAAAATGCCAACTTTCTAGAACGTGGCGCTTTCAGATTTGCAATTTAAAATCCAACTTCACCATAAGTTGTGTTTTTAAATTGTGATTCCAGAGACACCAAATTTGGGAGTCCCATCTCTTCCCAATTGGAAAATACACTTGGGAGAGACAGGCCTTGCAGTAGTGAAAAACAAATGTAAAAGTTTTTCACTACTAGTACATGTGAAACTTAAAAGTACATGTCCTACTTTTTAAATACACTGCACCCTGCTCTTGGGCTGTCCAGGGCCTGCCTAAGGGGTGACTTATATGTATTAAATAGAATGGTTTGCGCCTGGCAAGAGGGTTAACTTGCCAGGTCGACATGGCAGTTTAAAACTGCACAGACAGGCTCTGCAATGGCAGGCCTGAGACATGTTTAAAGGGATACTTAAGTGGGTGGCACAATCAGTGCTGCAGGCCCACTAGTAGCCCTGGGCACATGGAGTATACTTTACTAGGGACTTATAAGTAAATTAAATATGCCAATTGTGGATAAGCCAATGTTACCATGTTTTAAGCAGAGAGCACATGCGCTTTAGCACTGGTTAGCAGTGGTTAAGTGTCCAGATTCCTAAAGCTAACAAAAACAAATTGAGCAAAAAGAAGAGGAGTAAGGCAAAACGTTTGGGGGTGACCCTGCATATGGGCCACTTCCAACAGTAAAGTAAAATGTTATTATCATGTGTAACACCCATACATGGTGTGAGGTTGACCACAGAGCCTGGCCTCTGGCATCCACCCCTCGTGGGCAGCCAACCCTGCTCAGACATCCAACCCTACGACACACGTGGCCGAAGTCGAACACCTTGCAGGAAAGCAACCCCACTTCATGTATGGCCTTCGGCTGTGCCCAGCGTGGGGTGGGTCATGAGCCAGGCTCTGTGGCCAATCCCCGCTGATGCATAGCCCCTCGCTGCACATGAGCCATGTGCAGCAGGGGGTTGGCAGCAGGGCCTGGTGCCCAAACCCCCATGGGCACTCATGGATGAATATAAGGGGTTCCATTTTAAGTAAGGCAGAGCTACTGACTTTCAGGAAGGGTCAGAGGACCAAAATATTAAAAGTGGATCTATTGACTTTATGAAGAGGTCAGGATATCAACATATATACAGAACATTTATTGTCTTTATCAAAAAATTTCCAATAATTTTAATGAAATGTATATTTCATTATTTCACACAGTACAATGTTTAATAATAGTGATTGTCATTACAAAAAATTGAATAAATCTTTATGAAAAAATCAACATTTCTGAGTCTTTTTAAACATTTTCAAGCTGCAAAATGCAGTCATAGAATCAGCCAAATGGGGGCTCTCCACTCCAGCTGAAGAGCCTAAAGCTCTATCTAAGAGTGCTTTAACAAAATATGGCAAGCTCTCCTGGAGTCATGGATTTAATGACCCAGGAGACTTACTTTTTTTAATTGTTGCTGGGGGGGGGGGGGCTGCTGCACTCCCTACGGCCCCCCAGAACATCAATGCTTGTTAGTGCCCCTGCCTCTGCTAGGGATACCACCAGACTCAAAAAACACTGTTTAAAAAGCCCTTGCAGGACATTATGGGGCACACTTGCATAAAGCAGTGAATAATAAATGAGCGACTCCTACCTTTACAGGCCCGGAGCTCCACCCCTGAGTCCGTATTCATTTTTATGAGGGGGCATACGCCCCCCAACCCCAGGCCTTTACATGCCCCGGGGACCTCATCTCCTAGGGCCTAAAGTGGGTGTGCCCCGGTGCCTACCTTGGGCACTCACAGCTCACAATGTTGGGGGCTGCATGGGGTGCCCCAGGGTTCCCATGGCCTGCTGACTCCCCTGCATGCACCCAGAATGGGTGCCACAGAAGCCAGTTTTGCTCCCGCCCGCCAGGAGTATTTTTTTATCTGTCCCCGCTTGGCGGGAGCAGTTTCTGTTTCCCTGCCCATAAAAGCATTTTTGCAGCTTCCGCTGGGAGGTAGTACACATTTTTTCCCTGTTCACGCTCTTGCGGGCAGGGAATCTGTGTCCTGGGGGTGGGCTCCCAGGGACACAACAACGGAATAGGCCTCAGGGGGATAGGCTCCCTGGGGCTTCTCGAGGCTCGGGGAGGGGGAGCCACATTCCCCCTCCCCTTTCTAAAATAACAGCCCATGGGATGGTCCCCCAGGCCTTTTGAGGCTCGGCTAGTGGAGCCACACTTCCTCACCCTTTAATATAGAATTGGAGCAGGGAATGGGGTCCCTGGGGCCTCAGAGAGGCTCAGGGATGAGGGCAGCATACAATGTCAGTCCCAGGGGGGTTGGAGGTCCCTCTCCTTTAAATATACAAATGCGCTGCCCCTCCCCCCCCCGTGCCCTTGCCAACCCCAGGGGTTATTTGTTTTAAAGCACAGGACCTCATGCTTTTTTAAAAAAAATCACTTCAGATTCACAGATCCATCGTAAATTTGTGGTAAAATGTTTTAGAAATATATTTTTGGGGCACCAGAGGGGGTCCCCCCATGGCCCTCCAACCAGGCCTAGGGGAAGCAGGGTATCCCTACCCCTTATTTCATTTTTTTTTTTTTTCCAGGATAAGGGACTTAAGATGGCTGCCGCCACATCATTGTTGATGTGGTGGCAGCCACTCAGATTTCATCTTGAGATCTGTCGGCTCCACGGATCCTCAGTGGCGTGAAATATATAAATGTTTGAGCTTTAATTTCTCAAAGCTAT
Organism: Calotriton arnoldi; assembly: GCA_963921515.1. Taxonomy (NCBI): domain Eukaryota; kingdom Metazoa; phylum Chordata; class Amphibia; order Caudata; family Salamandridae; genus Calotriton; species Calotriton arnoldi. Next base: position 1,834,292 of record CAWUFW010000700.1, read on the forward strand.
GGAAGGATCTGGACCAACATCTAGCTTTATGCCAAATTTGGTGTAATTCCTTTCAACAGTTTTTGCGATATCGCCTTTCAGTTTTCCTATGGAAAAATGAAGGGGGAAAACAACCTTTTTTAGGAACGTTTCATGAAGATTCGTCAGACTGCACCAAAGTTATAAGGAAAGCAAAACATTATTTTCTTTTTTTTTTTTTATAAATCTTTATTAGCATTTTCACAGATATAAACAAATCAGATTGAGCAGACAAAAAAAATGGTGTCATTTTATCCAAAACCCTCACATCCTCCCCTTCCCGCCCCCCCCCCTCCCATGGCTGACCAGTACTAGTAAGAACACATTTCATTGTCAAATATTGCAAGAATTACAAAAGATGCAAAGCAGGGTATTCAAAAATTCATTATTCACAATTCAGATGGGGCCAATTTATTAGGGGAGCCCAAATAGCCAATCCTTTAGCTTTTGATTTATGGCCTTTTCTAGAGTATACGGCTCTTTCAAATCTGTATATTGCTAGAAATCTTTCAAGCCATTGTTGGCCCGATGGAGGAACAGGATCGAGCCAATGAGTGGCTAAACATAGTCTAAAAACTGTCAAAGCAATAAATAAAAAGGACTGGTTCTGACTTAAGGAAAGAGGACCTCCCACCCCTAGTACAATCAATTGAGGTGATAGGTCAATTTCTCTGCCCAACATAGTTGCCAAAATACTGCTGACACTGTGTTTCAAAGTATCTAGAACTGGACATGTGGCAAACATGTGTACACTGTCTGCTTCAGGATACTGACACCGGGGGCATGTAGAACCTGGTCCTCTACCCCATTTAGCAATCTTGGCAGGTGTAATATACAAACTGAACCATGTTCTGAAGCATTGTAATTGTAAGTTAGCCGCAATGAATGAGGTCTGGGCCAAATATAGTGAGTCTTCTATCTCTCCGGGTTCAATCTCTAGCAGACTTTGCCATCGATCTATATGCTTGGTCAAATCATCAGGTATTAAATCGTTCAGAATTTTAAACAATCCCCCTAAAGTACTTGAACCTTTAAATAGTTCATCCACCAACCTCACCCTAGAAAAACCACAAGCACCCCCCGTCTTTTTACTTATAAAATCTCTTATTTGGAGATATTTAAAAAACTGTTGATTGTCTAACTCAAACTTGTCCCTTATAACATCAAACAATAACAACTCAGACTCATTTGTAAGATCTCCAACTGTCCTGACTCCTTTGTCATACCAATACCTCATATAACCATCATTAAAGATATTTGGAAGACAATTATTCCTATATATTGGTGTATAAGCATTAACCCTTTCCGTGCTCATGACGAGCTCAGCTCGTCATGCTGCGCGGTAGCGCTGTGCGCATGACGAGCTGAGCTCGTCACGACCCCACCCGCGATCGGAATGTCCAGCATACGAGCGGAATTCCGATCGCGGTCAAGGGGTTAATACGCCCAAGACCAAGTTTTTTTCGGACCGAAGTCCAGACCTTAAAAGCACAGATTAAAGTTTTAAATTTGACCCTTTTGTAATAATTAAATTCTATGTGCCGTAAAAGGCACCCCTTAGCCTCAGTTCCTAAAATCAACTCAAAAGCAGAAATAGAGGAGCCTAACCTCATTGTATTGTCTTTTTCATTAAGCAATATCCCCATTTTCTGTAGCATTGCCGCCCAATGATATAGTTGAAGATTAGGTACTGCCCAACCCCTCTATCTCTAGGCAAAGTTAGTAATTTAAGTGCTCTCCGAGGGCGACAGTTAGCCCAGATAAACTTAGAGAAGAGTTGATTCATTGTGGTAAACCAGGCATTACATATAGTCAAGGGACTAGCCCTAAAGAAATATAAAATCTTTGGCAGAAAAATCATTTTAATGGCATTACACCTCCCTACCAACGTAAGCTTAAGGTTCTCTAGACGGCTAAATTCAGTTTTGAATTTAAAAATTAGGGGTTCAAGTTATTTTCAGTGATTTTGGAAACATCTACCATGATTTCTACACCCAAGTATACTGCTTTCTGAACCACACGTGCATCATTTATCTGAAGGCCATTTCCAACCAGGATCTGAGTTTTGTTTTGTTTTAAACGATAGCCCGATAGCTTCCCAAAAATGTCAGCTTCATTCTCAATCTCGCTTAAGGCATTCATGGGATTTGAAGTAGTTATTGCGAGATCATCAGCATAAGCCAATATTTTCGTAATCCCCCCATTGCTCTGCACTCCTGCAATCAGGTTATTAGCTTCAATCCTTCTAACAAGCGGATCTATATAAAATGCAAATAGTAGGGGGGAGCAAGGACACCCCTGCCGGGTCCCTCTACTAATAAATATCGGGTCCGACATCTCTCCCATGATTGATATTCGTGCTATCGGATTTCTATACATTGTTTTAATAGCTGTGATGAATTTTTCTCCTAATCCTCTATTCTTTAAGGTTGCCCATAAAAAAGACCAGGAGACTCTATCGAAGGCTTTCTCCGCATCAAGCAGGATAAGCCTGATAGGGTCCCCGGTAATACCTGCCGCATCAAAAAGAGCGATAACCCTCTGAATGTGGTCTATTGTACTGCGTCCCGGTACAAACCCATGCTGGGTTGGGGAAACTAATTTCTTAATAAAAGCCGCAAGGCGAGAAGCAAGTATTTTAGCGAATATTTTAACATCACTATTTATTAAAGTAATAGGACGATAAGACCCCATTTCATTAGCTGGCTTTCCTTTTTTGGGAAAGACGATATTAGCTGTTCCCCAAGACCCCGGGGCACCATGCCCGTTTTGGGCTTTCAAAAACACGTCCTTCATTATTTCTTGTAAGGAAGAGGCAAAAATTTTATAAAATTCTCCAGGTATAGCGTCTGGTCCTACTGCCTTTTCATTTACCAATGAGCAAATAGCACTGTAGATCTCCTCCCGCTCTTCTGGAATTAATTTCTCCGCTGGAGCTCCAGCCAGATAATTCTCTCACCACACTCATACATTTTGGACCGCCAAGCACAATATTTCCCTGCTGCTTTATTTGATGGTAATTCTATAATTGAGGATTTAACAGTAGCCACCTTGGTTTGTGCCTGTTCTACTTCTCCATTGTTGGTAATAGCCTGTACCAATTGAGTTTCAGCTTCACTCAACTTCCGATATTGCTCCTGGAGATAGTTTTTCTCATTTGCTTGTGCAGCCCAACCATATCTCATTGTTTCCCCTCTGATCCCAGCTTTGAGTGTATCCCAAATTGTCCCTACCTGCGCGCTTTCCCTATTTTCTTCTAAAAATCTAGGAATCGGGGCGTGGCCAAGATGGCGGACTGAACAGTCGCTTGTCCCGGAGGCTCCCTGCTCCTGGCCCGTTCGCCCGGCTGTATCTCAGCATTTAGCCCCAATTAACACACCGATCGCAACGGGAAAGGGCCGAGGAGTGAAGCGGCAGTCTAAACAGCGCAGACTGCGACGGTTTGTGCCCGCTCGAGAGCTAAAGTGGTAGCGGAGTGCGGGCTGACACGGCAAGAGAAAATGGCGCCCAGGCCGGAGGACCGCTAGAGCAGCGACCCCGGCGTCAACAAGAGTGGCTCCGCGCAGCGGTAACACAGAGGCGGTCTACCGTGATCGGAGGCGGGCCCGGAGCGCCCAAAGGAGCGGTGGTGTCTGGGGCGGAGCGCCGGCAGGCTGAACGTCCTGAAGCGGTACACCACAACCGCAAGCAAGAGGGGACCACCCGGGCCGAGCGGAGCCCGCCGCCGGCGTTGAAACGGACCGGAGCGCACCTCCGATCAAAGACGAGTCCGCGCGGACGTTGCGGCGGAAGAGGTGAGGCGCGAGCAGGGTGATCCGGGAGAAGGCATCCTGGAACTCCAGAAGGCCTGGGGCCCCGAGGGGCCTGGAGTGCGCGGGAGGCGCTAACTGCAAATGGCGCCTAGGCCCGTCGATCGCTGAGCCTGCTGTTGCTGCCCCGACCAGTGGATTCAAGGAGGGAGGATAAGGGACACTCGCGCCCACTATTGCAGGGAGGGAGCACTCCGCCAGGAGGGACACCAGAAGGGCCAGACACTGCGGGGGTCCCGCACCAGAGAGCCACAGGGATAGAAGCCAGGGGCACCTGGACACCAAACAGAGCGCCGACATCTGGGGAACTGAGAGGCCAAGCGGCGACAAGCACCGGGAGAGGGGAAAGGGGCCCGGTGAGTGAAGGTGCAGTCGAGGTGGTATAAAAGGCTCCCGGACGCCATCCCGGAACAACTAGGGATCTACGCAGGAGACCCCATACAACGGGGGTGAGACAATACTAGGGCAAACTTGCCGCAACTGGGGCCTGGCGTGTGAAGAACGCCGCTGGTAGTACTGGGAGCAGGGACCAGGCGAGAGCCCAACGCAAGAGCACAAGAGAGACGACGGGCTCTTCTGGGATCGGGGCCCTAAACATACGCAGCGCAGAAGTGGAGAGGACCTCCAGGGGGAGCAACATCAGCAAGACGGGACAGTGGGCCCTATAGCTCTTACCCTTAAAACAGCAGATCGAAGACACGACTGACCCTTGTGGGGAGAGAAGAGAGGCCTCGAATACACGCTTGACACGGGAACAATAGTGGGAGTCCGTGTCGGAGCTGCGAGCCTGCGGGGCCCAACCGCAGAGTGGCGCCTGGGAATTCAGTGAGGCGGCGGGGAGAGCAGAGGGGCCTACACTCGGCCAGAACAATCGGCTGGCGGAGAGGAGAGGAGCTGGCTGTAAACGGCTGACAAGGGGGCCACGCGGGCTCGGGGGGTGCTTCCTGGGGGAGACTGTACGCCATCGAACAGCGAGGAGACCCCCTTGCCCCCCTCCTAGACGGCGATCGAGCTCCAGAGGCGGCTCAGGCTTCCCACCCACCGACAGGCCCAGCAATGTCCTCGGTGAGGAAGAGAGGGGAGCGATCTCTGAAAGAGATGCTAACCAGAGGACCCCTGCCTGGGGACAAAGGCAATAGAACGTCTCCAACCCCAAAAGTTCAGACAGACTCGGAAGACGGGGAGGTCCCAATCACCCGCTCCTTCTTGGAGTCGCTTTTCAACGTCCTCCGAGAAGACTTCCAGACCCTTAAAAGTGAAGGGGCAAGTGAGGTGCGAGAGATTCGCCGCGACGTAGACGCAGTAGGGGAGAGAGTAGCAGCGATCGAAGAACGTGAAATAACCAAAGGAGAAGAGATCAAGCAACTCCAACAAGAGGTGATTCGTCTGAGAGATCAACAGCTGGACCTCTAGGCCCACGCTGAGGACCTCGAAAACCGCTCACGAAGAAATAACATTCGCGTCAGGGGGGTCCCATCGAAAACGGAAGGAACAGACGTGAACCAATACCTCCAGGGTCTGTTTCGGGACATACTAGGAGAGCCACAAGACTTTTCAATCCGCATAGACAGAGCACACCGAGTTGGGCTGGCGAGACGGGCCCCTGCTCCTCCGCCAGACATCCTTGCCTTCCTACCGGACTTTCCTCTCAAAGAACGCATATTGCGGGAGGCGCGGTCGAAACAACCTCTACAATATCAGGGTCAATCCATTGCCCTATACCAGGACCTTGCCGCTATCACACTGCAAAAGAGGAGGACTTTTAGGGAAGTGACTACCCACCTGAGAGCACAAGGAGTGGCGTACTCATGGGGCCATCCCTTCCGCCTGATCTTTAAAATGAACGGCAAACTACACCAACTCCGATCCTTCCGAGAAGCCTGTAAGATTCTGGGCCTGGAACAGAGAACCACGGAAGAGTCACCCAGTCGCACACAGAGCTCAACAGGAAACGGATGGCAGACCGTGGGCAGCAAACGCTCACCCAATCCAGAAATACGCCCAAGCTCCGACACGATGGCGCATGAGAGACTGGTGGCACTGGAAACAGTACAGAAGGAAACCGCTCCGACGACCCCACCGTGATTCTACTAGAGGGACTGTTCAGCATTGGTATTGCAATGGCCGGGGGGGGGTCAGGGGCGGGGAGCCCGGGACACTTGGTCCACACACTAACCCCAATTCTTTATTTACCACATGCCCACGTTCCTATACGAAGGGCAATGGACAATGATGGGACTCTGGGGTTTCCAAGTTGGGGTTAGGGAGGGCGGGAGGGTTCATGGCTGGGGGGGGAGAGGTAGGGGTTTTTCGTTGCCTCGTTGGAGGGACGGGGGTTGGGACGGGGGAGGGGGGGAACCGGTGTGCTGCTCAGAGGGGGGATACATATGGGACACATGCCCACGAGTGCAGGGTATCGAGAACCTATGAGGGGGCTCAGGGGACAAAGGGGGTGGTCCTCCACCATACATAGCGGTCTGATTTTGTAGATACCCTATGTCAAGGTCCACATTGCAGATACTTACCCTTAATGTGAGGGGACTGAACAACCCCATTAAAAGGAGAGCTGTGTTATCCTATTTAGAGAACTAAGGGGCGTCAGTGTGCCTATTGTAGGAGACTCATCTCCTATCCAAAGACTGGCATCGCATGAGAACCCGAGCTTTTCCCCACCAATTCTACTCCTCCACTTTAGATAAGAAAGCGGGGGTGGCCATTCTGATATCTAAATCGTTCCAAGGTACGATAGGGGACAAAGTGGCAGAAGTGAAGGGCCGGTTACTGGCCCAAACACTCTGGGTTGGGGGTACCCCTCTGGTGGTGGGCTCGGTCTATGCCCTGAACTCGGGACAAGAACAATTTTTGAAAATAGCACTGTCAGAGGTCTTGTGGTCCCAGGAACGGAGGGTGGTCGTGGGGGGAGACCTAAATTTGGTCATGGATGCAGAGAAAGACAGATCAGGGCAGCGATATGGCCAATCAGGGGCGCTCTCCAAGACAGGGAGGGACTGGCTAAAGGATAGAGGTTTGCTGGATTTGTGGAGGGTGACCCATCCCCAACTCACACAATTTTCCTACTACTCCCATGAACACCAAACATACGCCAGGCTGGATCACTTCATAGGGACCACAGACGTACACACACTGGTAGACACAGTAAACATCACCCCAGCAGCACTTTCGGACCATGATGCAGTGGTACTGACTCTCGCTATCCCCTCAGCCAAAAGACCTCCAGGGAGGTGGAGACTCCGAGAAAATTTGCTTTCTAGAGCAGGGGTGTCCCAGCAATTACAAAAATGCATCTCTGACTACCTAGCGATAAATGACTCCCCAGACACGCCTCTTTCAGCGCTCTGGGGGGCCTTAAAAGCCGTGGTGAGAGGCGAATTAATCGCCATCTCTGCCGCTGAAGCCAAAGAACGTAAAGAAAAAAGGGAACTCCTTACAGAGAGAGTGATAGAACTGGAACGCATACACCAGCGACTAGGCGCGCCTCCGATATGGCGTCAACTAAAAGCAGCAAGGGCACAGCTAGGGTCACTGGACCTCGACAGAGCCGAATACGCAGCCCTTCGGCTGAAGCACTCATACTATGTGGGGGGAGATAAAACGGGACGACTCTTAGCCAGTAAACTTAGGGCCCGAGCCCAACGCGCCAAAATACAAACGCTCCGGAATGATTATGGGGAACCGGTTGAGGGGGATGAGAAGATTGCTGCGGTCCTCCGGGTCTTTTACTCCACATTATACGGTAAAGCCTCACAGTTATACGGTGACGGGGACACATACCTTCAGGGGGCTGCCACGTCGGCGCTGGACGCCACGGGGGCCGAAGCACTGGATGCGCCCATTACGATCGAAGAAGTGATTGGAGCCATCTCCCGTCTTAAACCCCTGAAGTCGCCGGGCCCCGACGGTTTTTCGGCAGGATTTTATAAGGCCCTATGCCCACTCCTAGCCCTGATCTTAACGCAGCTTTTTAATTCCTTCCAGGGACCTGGGACCATACCTATGGACATGCTAGATGCGGATATCGTAGTCATCCCTAAACCAGGGAAAGGTGCAACTCAATGTAGTTCTTACCGCCCAATTTCCCTCCTCAACCTTGATCTAAAGTTGTTCACTGGGGTCCTAGCAGCTAGATTAGGCCCGCAACTGCCCGGAATTATTGAACCGGACCAATCCGGCTTCATCTCCAATCGTCAAAGCAGTGACAACACTAAACGAATACTACATTTGATAGATAAAGCCCATCGCACTAAAATGAACGCCCTACTGCTGTCGGTCGACGCAGAAAAGGCGTTCGACAGAGTCAGTTGGGATTTTTTAGACAAAACCTTAGCTCATTTTGGAGTGGGGGATCGCTTCAGAACCTGGGTAGCGAGTTGCTACTATAGGCCCACGGCAGTAATTAAGGTGAACGGAGTAACCTCCCGACCCTTTGAGATACAGAGAGGTACGAGACAGGGGTGCCCTTTGTCACCCCTTCTTTTTGCACTGTATGTGGAACCTCTAGCGCAACAAATTCGAGACAACCCCGACATCTTAGGTATCCCTTTCGGGGGGGGAACGTCACACAGTGAGCTTATTCGCCGATGATATCCTGGCGTCTCTAGAGTCCCCTGAACGCTCAGTCCCAGCTTTCTTGCAAGAGCTGACCGCCTTCGGTCGAGTGTCCGGCTTTAAGGTAAATGTCCAGAAATCCATGGTTTTACATCTGGGTAGCGGGGCAGGCCAGCGCGAGGAAGAGCACCCGCAATGCGGTGAGCTGCAGTCCCGTGACACAATCACTTATCTTGGGATAGAACTCGCTCCTTCCGTGGCGCGTACGGTTACGCAGAACTATGCCAAACTCCTCTCCCAAATCCAGAAAGACCTTAGACAATGGCAGAAGCACTCTTTATCATTATTAGGCCGCATAGCATCGATCAAAATGAATATCCTGCCCAAAGCTCTCTACATTTTTCAGACCAAACAGGGCTGGCCCCCACCAGGGACACTCCACAAACTACAAAGCACGGTGCAGCAATTCATTTGGGCTGGGGCGCGTCCGCGCATGCGCAGAGATCTTTCGCACAGAACCCCAGACGAGGGAGGACTGGGTATCCTGAACTTTTTAGAATATTTTAGAGCGGTGCAACTTAGACACTTAGTGGAGTGGAGCAGGCCCGAGTCGGAAAAAAGATGGCTTTTCCAGGACCGAGCGCTGGCGAAGCTCTCTCTATGGAAGGTGCCTTTCCTCAAGCGGCCAGATAGACCACCAAATCTCAAGGGCTCCCCAATCACCAACACGCTGCTAAGAGTCTGGGACTCGGTGGCAGTCAAACGCGGACTCACATCCTTTCCTTCGCCAATGACTCCCATATTCGACAACCCGGAGTTTTTACCCGGGCTAGACGAACGCGCGTTTCCGCAATGGCGGGCTACGGAGTGCAGGTCGGCGGGACACCTTTTTGATCTGGAGGGGTTCCTCCCGCTTGCAGAAATACAACAAAACTACACAATCTCCGCCCCGCAACGCTATCAATACTTCCAAATCCGCCACTGGCTCCTTCACCCAGAGGTGAGGCCGCTGGTGCACAGAAAGCTCACTACGTATGAGAGGTGGCTCATAACCAAAGATTCAGATAAAAAGATGATTTCTGACTTATACGGGATGCTGCGTTCACCAACTCCCTCCTTACCCTCTGCGGGACAGAGGCGCTGGATGCGGGAACTTGGGAGAGACCTAACGGCGAAAGAATGGCGAGAGATATATTTTCGGGCTAACCATACGGCCCGCAATACAGCTAGTAGGGAGGCAGCGGTTAAAGTGGTCACCTACTGGTACCTGACACCGGCCAGGCTACATAAAGGGAACCCTGACCGAAGCCCGACATGCTGGCGGGGTTGCAACGAAGAAGGCACACTGACTCACCTACTCTGGGACTGTAAGGAAGTGGCTGACTACTGGGGTGCTATACTAGACGACATAGACAAGCAATTTGTGACTGAAATTCCCCGATTCCCTGCATAAACACTACTAGGGCTGCCCAATCCACTTACTTACCCCCTGAAGTTGATTAGGGGAAAACAGATGGGTCTGGCGATGGGTGCAGCCGTTCAACACATTCTCTCACTATGGGGCACACGGACCCGACCAACCCACACAGGTTGGCTACACAAACTATGGTACATTATAGGTATGGAGCGGATCCAAGCCACCCTAACGAACTCTACGGATACCTTCCGGACTATATGGCGCCCACTGCTGTCCCTACTAGCGCTTGAAATGAATGAAATAACATGCCCTAAATACCTTCGCCTCCTGCGGCTCACCGAAATAGCACACACGGACGAGCCCCCTCAACCTGCTCACTAGTACAAGACTCCCACATCAGGTTCATAAGAGTTACTTATCCAGCACACCGGTTCGGGGAGGGGGGGAGGGAGGTTGGAGGGGGGGGGGTCAAGGGAGTTTTGTGTTTTTTTTTTGTCTGTTTCTGATCTACATATCAGTAGGATATACTGTTGACTTAAGACAGTCCCATGCTACACCCCCCATGCGTTTACCTCCACGCTTGTCTAGGACTGGCTTACGGAGATTCATCTACGTATCTACGGGTATGGTGAGGATGGGGGGGATGATGATTTTGTGAGTATCATATGGGATTGTCTGCTGTAATCAATGCTACTTCATTATTTTGACATGCTTGAAATAATAAAAAACAGAGTTAACCATAAAAATCTAGGAATCCATTCCCTCATATGTTGCACATAGTCATCCTCGTACAATAGTGCTCTATTAGAAGTCCATCGAGAAATAGGGGGTTTAACTGTCTGTAATGAGATCTCTAACACTAATGGGTTGTGATCGGACATCACCCGAGGAAATTTTAGTATGTTGGATTTTGCCAATATCTCTTGAGACACAAAAAAATAATCAAGCCTAGCATGGGTCTGATGTGGAGCTGAAAAAAAGGTATATCCCGGCATCCTGAGGTTTTAGTGTAGACCATGCATCAGAAAGACCATGGGTTTTACATAAATTAGAAAGCGCTTTGAAGACTTTGGGCTTGCGTCCAACATAGGATCTTCCACCTATTTTCCCTATTCGATTATCTAGATTTAAATTAGCATCCCCACAGATAATCAGGGGTAAAGGCCAGCCCACTAGCTCAACATTCAACCACTCAAATAAGGTAGGATCGTCTAATATCGAGCCATATAGGGAACATAGAGTAAATGAATAATCCTTGGTGTGACATTGAGTAATAACCCATCTACCATTTTGATCTGATTTGGAGCGCGGGAACCTAAGACCTGTTCCCTTCCTTGCCATAACCGCAACCCCTCTTGTACGTGTCCCATGCGTTGTAGCAGAAATCAGGTGATATCCTTCTAGTTCAGTATTCCCAGATCTGCTGGCCTCAATATGAGTCTCTTGGAGACAGATTATGTCTGCCTTCAAATATTGTACATCAACATTAATCCTTCGTTTTTTCAAGGGATTATTCAGGCCGCATATATTGATTGAGGCTATCCTCAATTTATTTAACATCATTTTGAGTATAAAACATTCTGCTCCCCTTCCTGCTTTCCATTGATACTAACATATCTGACATATCTAATACAACCAACTGGATCAGCCCTCCCGTCCCCCCCCATTTCCTCCCTCTACCCTCTAACCCTAGTCAAAAACAGGTCCGCAGACCCTCGTGATGCCTCCTGCATTCAGCTGCTCTCCCCGCCACCCATCCAGCTCCACCAACAAGAAATCCAAACACAAAAAGAAGACCCCCAATAGTGAAAACAATTAAGCAATTTAGATAGTTAGACCAACTAACCCCATCTCATTTCCGAAAATAGTCTTTCTCCGATCAAATGTTTCACAGCTATCCCTCAGACCCCTTAGAGATCCTAGTCTCCGAGATTTCACGAAGGTGGTCTTGAGCTTGTATTTCTGATGTAAATATTCTGGTGGTACCCTTATAAATAATTTTAAGTCTCGCTGGACTAAGTAAATAAGCCTCTGCTCCTATCTTTTGAAAGGGTGAGATTAGTTGGCGAAGCCTCCACCTCCTCTCTACCGTGATATGGCAGAAGTCAGGTCTCACAAAGAAGGATAGGCCCTCAGCCGACCGCCGTGCCTCAGGTCTAGCTTTGTCAAACACTGCTTGACGCAGAAGAAAATTGCCCCAAAAAATTAAAATAGGTCTAGGCTTTTCATTAGTATTGTTAAGATCATGTTTCTTTTTAAGCATGAGAGGGAAACGATGCACACGTTGAATCTCCTTTTCCCAATCCCAATGCCCTAGCTCAGGAAAACCCCCCTTCAGTAGGCGCAACACAAAACCTCTAATATCATCCCCCTCCGCATTTTCGGGGATACCAAGGAGTCTTAAACTATTGCGCCGCTGGCGATTTTCAAAATCCTCAAGCTTCCACATAACGTCCATCATACGAGATTTGTTTGTGGAGACTTGTCGAGCTGAATTCTCTGCACCAGTCTCTAGTGCTACTACTCGTTCCTCCAGGGCAGTCATTCTCTCCGTAATCTCAGCACAGGACTTGTTCACTTTTCGTATTGCTCCTTGAAGCTTCTTTGTTGCAAGATGGGCACGTTTATGTTCCTGTCTTGCTTCACCTTACATCTGTTTAAGGGTTGCGTATATCAGGCTCATCGAGGGGGGACTCTACTGCATTTACCAGTTTGTCAGTCGATTTTGCAAATCCGTTTCTAATGTCCCCATCATCATGCCCACCATCCTCACTCAAAAGTTGAGTGGTTGAATAGTCCCATTTAAGCTGACTATGATCAGATCCTGATTGACCAATCTCTTGTAATACTCCACCACATTTAGTCTTTTTCCTTCGTTTTACTAGGGAAGGAAGATGCTTTTGTGTACTAGGGTTAGAGAAAGAACTATCTGACTCCGTGCCAGAGTTGTCAAAATCTGTTAGATCACTGGGATTAGACAGTTCTGAATCTTCATTGAGAGAAAAAAAATTCTCTCCATATTCCGGTGTTCTAGGACATTCCCCAATAGGCTTAGAGTTTTTGTCTGGGTTATCATTCATATTCATATTATCCTTCACACTGCTATCCTTATCAATGACATTGTCTGTTTCACTGCTAACTAGGGCTTCATAACCCTTTGCATCTCCTTGTACTGAGCTGCAAGCCTTTATATTCACCACACTGGCATCATCTGCATTAATATTCAAGTTGTTACTCACAGTGTCCTCCACTGAATCGCGGGTCGCCTTTTCCACCTCCACTAGCAACCCGTTAGTCAAAACTGGGGATAGCTCTTTCTCAGTACTCTTCGGCTTCTCCGCTGGTTTGCCAATCCCAGAGAACATCCCTGGTATCACTCGCTGCCTTGCAGAGCCAGAGCCAGTCGCTTCTGCTAGACGCTGCTCACGCACTTTGGGCTTCACTGTCACCGCCTCGACGCTTCCTGCCACGGGAGTAGGGTCCCCGGCTTTCCTCCCGCTCGATGCCTTCCGTGGAACCTGCGGAGCCCTATGTCCTCCTGTCGCCTCCGCTGCACCACCAGCCGCGGCACCTTTCTCATTGCATTCCCGCGGGGGTTTTTGCTGTTTTGGCGGCATGTTCCGGACAAGGGATCGGCGTCTCCCTCCACAACACTCAAAGAACGCCTTCAGGACCGCCTTCAGGACCGCACATACAAACGAACAAGTAAGTCGGGGAGAGATTCGGGTATTACTTTTTTCCAGCTCTCGACGTTTGTTAGCAATTATGAGCAAACTCATTTATCCGTCTGGAATGGGGGTTTTCATCCAATTGTGGAGCGCTGGACGAGCGGCTTCTAGCAGTGCTCACACAGCCGCCATCTTGCCCACACACCGCAAAACATTATTTTCAATGGAAACACTATCCTAACTATAACTGCTCAGTGGCGACCACCACTGGGTAATACACACACAAACACACACACATGCACACACACACAGACATGCACACTCACACACATACACACATATATATATTGATATTACCTACTGGAGGTTGCCAGTAGGTAGTTATAGTTAGGACCTAGTTTCCATAGGAAAAGAGTTTTCTGACTTGCCTATATCTTTGGCACCAGATGCCGAATCTTCACAAAATTGTCCAAATAAATTGTGCCGGTGGAACTTATTGTGCATAGAAAGTTTCGGGGTGATCCATCAAGCAGGGGCTGAGAAAAAGGGGGTCAAAAATGTTGTTAATTCCCATTGGAATTTTATACACGACTACAGTCTGAACCGCTGAACGGAATTACACTAAATTTGGCAGAAAGCTAGATGTTGGTCAAGAAAGTGACCTTTTTGTTATTTGGTGTAAATCCATTCAGTAGTTTTAGAGTTATTAAGGAAAATCAAATTTGCATATCTAGGGACACGACCACTCCGCGAATCCTCCTGATCTCCTGCAGAGATCTGATTGGCTGCCAGCACTTCAACCAGGAAGTGTTGGCAGCCATTTGAGACTCAGCCTCAGCCAAGTCCCAAAAAAAAGTAATAATAAAGAAAAGGGGCCAGGGCAGGAATATCATGACCCCCATGCCCTGGTGCTAGGGTCCCCCAGGGGCTCCACCAGGGCAAAAAAAGCATTTTTTTAAAAAAAATAATAATAGTAATTTGCCGTAAAATCACAAGAATTCGCAAATTTGCGGCAAAAATTGAAAAAGAAACCAAGCATGGTCTCCTGCGCTTGTTTCACTTTCAGCCCCCAGGTGGGCCAGGTCCAGTGGGCATTTATTTTATTAACAAATGGGGAGGGGGCGCATGTGGCCTCCCCTCCCCAAGGCCAGTTTGAGCCTGGGGACCACCACCTCCCTGGGTCTTTATTTAATAATTAGGACGCAGCCGTGCGACCCCCCTCCTCAGGCCTTCAAAGGCCCTGTGGACCACCACCTCCCCAAGGCACAAATGTATTGAAAAGAAGGGAGAGGGCCACGTGGCCCCCCTCCCAGACCATATTTGGCACCGGGGACCACCACCTCTCCGGGGCATGGCCAAATGCAAAGAAGGAGGGGGCACATGGACCCCCTCCAGGGCTAAAAAAGGTCCCAGGGACCAACACCTCCCTGGGGCCGGCCCGTAGAAACGGAAGGATGGGGCCACACAACCCTCCATCCTGGAGCCAATAATGGTCCTGGGAACTACCACTCCCCAGGGCTGGATCATGTTATTTCCTGAGGTGCTAACCCTTGGGATAGCTGATTCCTTTAGCTTGGTGGGAGCTGTGGCATCTCCCGCCAATCGAGGGCAAAGGCTAACTCCCCTCCCAGCAAGTGGGAGCTGTCAAACTGCAACCACTTGCTGGGAGCGGAGATTTCATCACACACTGGCAGTGCAAGGGGCTTGTAAATAAGCCCCATTATGTGAGTGACTGTGTGTATCTGTGTGTGTATGGGTGTCTGAGCAGCTGCATAGGTGTGTGAGTGTGCGTGTGAGTGGCTGTATGGGTTAATAAGTGGGGGTGTGAGTAGCTATACAGGTGAATAAGTGGGTGTGTGAGTAGCTGTATGGCTGAGTGAGTGTCTGTATGAGTGGCTATATTGGTGAGTCGCTTAGTGTCTGAGTGGCTGTATGGGTGAGTGAGTGGGTATATGAGTGGTGTATGGATGAGCGAGTGGGTATGTGAGAGCTAGTATAGGTAAGTGAGTGGCTGTGTGAGTGGCTTTATGGGTGAGTGAGTGGCTGTGCTAGTGGCTGAGTGAGTGGCTGTTTGAGTGGCTGTATGGGTGAGTGAGTGACTCAGTAAGTGGCTGTGTGGGTGAGTGAGTACGTGTGTAAGTGGTATATGAATGAGTGAGTAGGTGTGTGAGACACTGTATAACTGAGTGAGTGAGTTTGTGAGTGGCTGTATGGGTGAGTGAGTGAGTGAGTGCATGAGTGGTATAAGGGTGAGTGAGTTGGTGTGTGAGTAGCTATATGGGTGAGTAAATGAGTATGAGAGAGACTGTATGGGTGAGTATGTGCTTGTCTCTGTGACTGTTTAGGTGAGTAACTACAAGTGTTAGTATCTGCATGAGTATGTGAGTGGCTGTGTCAGTGGCTATACAGGGAAATAAGTGAAGCTATGAGTAGCCACTCACTCCCCCACACAGCTACTCACACACCCACTTATATACCCATTTAGCCTCTCACACACCCATACAGCCACTCAGACACCCACTCACATAAGGATACACACAGTCACACAGCCACTCACATAATATATGCTGGAAGTAGTATCACTCATTAGTAGTGTACCTCGTATACTAATCTAACTTTATAGTAGATTAGTATGTCTTTACCACTCACAAACTCTTAGAAAACACTTACACTCACTGGATGATGTCATCAGTGATGTCACTGACCATATCATGAGTGATGTAATATGTGAGATCCTAAGCAGTGCATTGCAGGGGCATAAGTTATAGTTAGCTCAGGTAACTATAACTGCTGAACTTCACTGAGCCTAACTGTAACGTTCCTGTAACCTTTGTTTTTTTTCAATGAATTTCTAAGGTTTTTTTCAATTCTATTTCCAAACTATAACATCACTGTAACCTTTAGTTTATTCAGTGAATTTCTATGTTTTAAAAAATAATATTTCCTAATTATAATGTCCCTGTAAATTTTGTTTTTTTAAGTGAATTTCTAAGGTTTTTTTACATTTAATTTCCTAACTGTAACCTGTAACCTTTCAGAGTTTTGTATGTGAGTGGCTGTATAAGTTGGAGAGTGGGTGTTTGAGTGGCTGTATGAGTCTTTGACTGGGTGTGTGAGTGACTGTATAGGTCTGTGAATGGGTGTTTGAGTGACTGTTTGAGTTGGTGACTGGGTGTGTAAGTGATGTGTGGATGTCTGAGTGGGTGTGTGAGTGTCTCATTGGGTCTCTGAGTGAGTGCATGGGTCTTTGATTATGTCTAGGAGTGGGTGCATGGACTCTGAGTGGGTCTGTGACTGGGTGCATGGACTCTGAGTGGGTATGTGACTGGGTGCATAAGTCTCTGAGTAGGGGTGTGAGTGGGCGCATGAGTCTCTGAATGGGTATATGAGTGGGTGCGTGAGTCTCTGACTGGGTCTGTGAGTGGGTTTGTGAGTCTCTGATTGCATCTGTGAGTGGGTGCATGGCCATTTAAAGCACTGCAGGCAGGGGAATGAATGAGAAGGGAGCTTTATCATGAATGGCTGAGTCTCCCCTCAATTATTCGAATTTGCAACAAGTTTCCGGCACTCAAATCTCCGCAGTCAGCACACACTTGCAGCTACTTCTGATATAGCACTCTCCGACACAATCTTGTGCGGTTGGAGAGCTTAAGTCAAGTATGCTACTCACCAATGCTTTTTTTACCCTGGGCTTTAAGTGCATTGGGCCCCTCCATGTCATCAGACCCATTAATATTTTAAAACAAATATTAAAACGGGTCCCTATCAGGCCCTATATATTTGCCCTTAACTTTACTGGCAAATAACACTGATTGATTTCTGAACAATTAATGTCAAAAACGTCAAGGTAATCCATTTCAGCTATATAGTTCCTGTTTATATTTCATGTTTTACTTAATCTTGCAGCAAAATACCGGTCGGGTGGCACACTATAGGATTCACAAAAATGTAGTTTAGATATTTAACCACACCCTTATTTACATAGGACATTCCCCTTTTTGAAACCCACCCTTCCCCCCACACACTTTTTACATACAACTTAAACTCCAGCTTTTACCAGCCTTTTAAGTGGTGCTGTGAGCTGCCAGCTGCATGTATTTGCAACAAACGCATTGACTTCCCGAGCTGCCCTGGCTGTCCATTTCTTCTAAGCCACAGGAGAGTGTTCAGTCTGTGTTGCGTGCGCTATAAACAGTAAAAGCTGGGGTAATTGCTTGCCTGTCGCCTGCCCCAAGCAGTCAACGTGAGAAGGCACTTGCCAGCTCTTTCTGTTTTTTAATTGCCTTTTAAATCAGGGACACAAAAGCCGCTGGGCTCTGTATTATCTGGTAGGGAAGATGTGTGTCTTCTCTGAGTGCTGTTGCATGATCTTTGGGCTTGAAAGGGGATCGGAGGGTATTTGCGGCTCCTGCAACTGCCCTGGGACACGGCTGCTGCCTTTGCTGCGAATGCACCACGATAATGGGAGAGGTGTATGTGGTGGAGGGAAGATGTGAGGCTGAGTGAGGAAAAGAGAGAGTGAGGTTGAGGGAGGAAGTGGGTGTGAGCAGTGTTTGTGTCTTTCCCTGATACCACCAGACAGCCAGACATCAGCTTAACTTCTGGTGTTTCCGAATGGGGTGGGTGTTACATGTTTTCTGATGTTTCTTACATTTGTTATGAGGCAGAGCAGGGGCTGCATTGCTTCCCTTGCTCATATAGGTATTGCCCCAGGTTCCGGGGAAAAGTTCAATTCTTTCAGTTATTCCATGGAATCTAGGCTCGCCCCAGGGGCCCTTAACCCTCTGCGGAGCCCTGTCCACAGAATGATATCTGGTAACGGAGACAGAGCAGTGCGGTGTAGTTTTTCAAGGCATGCTATCTTCCCTTTACAACCAGTCTGGTACCTAAATGAAATGCTGCAGGGGGGTGGAGCTTGCCTGGCCCAAAGATGGCCACGGTCTAAGCTAGCTCTGTATGCCGCCGTACCAATCCTGCATCTATCCGTCATACTCCCGGGGATAATCATCCAGGAAGCAGCGCAATTGTTGCGGTAAATATAGAGCGTTCTAGCGATATCAAGATCAGCCTAATACTCGCGGCTGGTGCGGAGCTCCCGCCAACTGCGTGGTGCGGCCTTCCGCTGCGAGGAAGTGAGGCGCATTGAGGAAAGATCTGCCCGGAGCCGTGAAGACGTGTAATGGCACAGCCGCAGGCCTTCGACAAATAGACTGAACTCCCCCTTTGGATACCGGCACAGCGGTGAGTGGAGTCCTTGTGATTGTTTGGGACCACACTCGGAGCAGGGCTGAAAGCATTACCGGCGCCTGGGCCTGCCATTCAAGTCCCGAGTTAAGCGTAGAGCATTGTGCAGCACTCTGATCCCTTCTGTTGCCTGAGCGGGCATTTAGCATTAAGAACTATCGGCCGAGTGACTGTGTATTGGGCGGGTCGCGCCCCTGTGCTGGTTAGGTGCTCTTAACTCTCGGGGGGCAGGTGCAGTCGAGATTACCCCCCTGATGGCGTGTGCATCTGCATGACAGAGCCAGGTCAAGTGAACGTATCTGTGTGCGCTCTGCCCTGAGCTTGGGCTGTTGTAAGCTGTTCTGCGTGCCCTCGCCACCCGCACTTTCCCCTGGCCGCGGGAGATGGCCAGACTGAGTGCTGCGGGGAGCGTGGTTCAGGGACGCAGGCCAGTCTTTAATGTAGTCTCAGCTGGGCCACATAAGCGAGAACTGCACTGGGTAGCGTGAGAGCGCTGTACACCCCCTTGTCATATTTCCGATTATTGATTCTCTCAGGCGAGAGCAGTTGGGGGCCAAACTATCCACGGCAGCACATTGTTTGTCCGCTGCTGCAGCAAGATGGGCAAACCGAATAAAACACAGCCAAAACTGCAATTTGAACAGCGGAAATCCAGGCACAGAGATGAGGCCACAGACGCCGCCACGGCCAAGATGGGCGAGGATCCGGAGAACGACAGTGGGGATATCAAGCAAATACTGGCCGCGATGCAAAAAAGTCTATCTACAATTGACGGAAACATTGATTCATTGTCCTAGAGAATGGACCGAATGTCTGAAAGGTTGGACAAGCACGCAGAACGCCTGGATATGGCAGAGCGGCATGTCGCAGAGGTGGATGAAGCACAGACAGATACATATAACGCCCAGAGGCAAATGGAGAAAGTCTTAACTGTACTGCAGGACAAGGCAGAAGATTTAGAGGCTAGGTCACGGCGCAGTAATCTGCGCATCGTAGGCCTTCCGATATCCACGGCAACGGGGATCATGGAAGTCTATGTGGAAAAACTACTGATCGCCCTGCTGGGTAACGAAATCTTCTCTGCCATGTTTGTCGTAGAACGTGCTCATCACTCCTTGGGCCCCAGGCCTCCCCCCGGTGCCCCGCCGCGTCCCGTCATTGCTAAATTACTCAATTACAGGGACAGAGATGCGGCGTTGAGAAAAGTCAGAGAACTGGGGGAGCTTAAGTTCGAGGGTGCCTCCATATCGTTGTTTCCGGACTTCACCCTCAAAGTTCAAGAGGCAAGAAGGCAATTTGCCCCTATGAAACGGAAGCTAAGAGAACAGCACATAGAGTATGCGATGTTGTACCCTGCAAAGCTGAGAGTAATGTTTAACGGCAAAGCTAGAATTTTCTCAGACCCTAAAACTCTTCAAAAAGCCCTCAAAGAGTTGACTGCGACGTGCGCACAAAAGAAGGGCCCGGACTTGGCCTACGCGCAGAGTGCTCAACTGGGAATCTTGAGGAAAATGATTGACATTGAACCAGTGTTTCTTATCCTCTATGTTGGACTTAGTAAGAAAGGTTGTTGCTATAACCAGACTGGTATTATAGAAACTGGGAATGTTGTATTGATTTAAACCAAACTACAGACTTGGTGGGGCACGAATGAGATGGTTTTCCCCTTTATGTGTCAGCAGTGTCGCGCCGCCCTAATCAAGGATAAAGGGACACAGTATTTACCGGCTCCGTAGTATGCTTTGGAACGAAATTGCTGCCCACTCAATCCGTTCCTCTGCCCGCCCAGGTCGAGTGGTCTGACCTTGGCTGAGTGTCTTATACCTTTGCCAAGCGGTTGGTGTAGTGTTGGCAAGTTCGAGGTAATTGCGGTAACATCCGCCCCCGTGTGTTACTCACTGGTTGGCATAAGGCCATCAATGTTGTTTGTGTAACTGTTATTGTTATAGGAAATGTTATGCATGATGACATCATACCCAACTGTAACATATGCACAGTTGGGTATGGCATAGTGTGGGAGGGGTATTTGTTCGAATTTCACAGCGCACATTGTCAAGGTTGATATGATGTTAGCAAACGGATGGCTTAGATTGCCGTGGTTTACAGGTGATAGGACAAGCAGATTTAAGTGATGCAAGGCGACACAAGACGTAGTCACGCGGGCAAAGTCCGGTTTATAACCTGGAATGTTAGAGGGCTGAATGACTTTAGAAAACTACGCAAAATCCTGGCTTATCTCAAACGGCATGAAGTAGATGTCGCCTTGCTTCAAGAGACACATCTTGCCCCTAATAACAGCATGCTCAACAGAAGGAGACTTCAAGGTATATTTCAGGCGGCTGGATTCTCCTCTCATGCCAGGAAAAAAAAAAATGAAATGCCGCACAGCAACGATTCACAGCCTCCACAGCTAGGGCAGTGTTCCAGGCAGCGCTGGGGTGGATTTGATTACATTTGGGCTGTAAATTCTTCATGATGCAGCTATATACTGTATTTCAATTTTTATCTGCCCTCTGTTTCCTGCAATGTGCATTTAAACTCCTCGCCTAATTAACAGCCACCAATGCCCCCGCAGTAATATTTTAGACGGCAAGTCATTTTAGCGCAGAATATTCCCTCGGTGTTGTGGTCGCTCCTTCATCTCCTGGCCCTAGGTACGTTTTTAAAAAGAGACAAGAAGATTGTGTAAATAATGGCGTGGGGCCCACTGCCACTGGGGCGGGGGGCTAAAATTACCACCCCTAGCCAGGCGATTCTGTTTGGATGATGGGGGTTCTGCTGGCAGTCACACAAATCCTGCCCCAGAATCGCAGCTCAGCCGATGTACGGGGCCCTTTTCAGCCCCCACCCCAGCACCCACAGCCCCGGTCTTGGTGCACCTGCCCTGTTCCAGGAAGACTGCGGCTGAGTCTCAGCAGATTTAAAAAGCTTAGTCTGCCTTTTGTAGGGAGAAGCGCACAGAGGGGCTACCTTGTATTTACATTCATGCACAAGCGCCTGAATTATCAACGGCTGTCCAAAGCGGAGCTTCTACAGTGATTTTAATATGACACTGTTTAGGAAGCTTTGGCATAACATAGACAGACAGACAGGTTCTCGTAGCATCTCAGGCAGCGATATGCGCTCTCATTTTATGACCAGTACACATATTGCATAATTCCCCCCCTAATTACAAACAAGCGTGGGAGACCCTTTTTTCAATGATTTTTCATGATTTCACAGCAAAAACATTTCAAAAAAATATTTTTTTGCCTTGGCAGGGGTCCCTACAGGACCCCAGCATGACGGCTAGGGGGTCATTGTCTTCCTACCCTGCCCCCTTTTCCTTATTTTGTTGGGTTTTTGGGGAACTCGTCAGAAGTTGAGTCCCAAAATGGCTGCCAACGCTTCCTGGTTGAAGTGTTGGCAGCCAATCAGAGCTCTGCCGATCTCTGCACGGGCTCGTTGTTAGTCGCAAAGGCTTCTCGATCCTAGTTATACAAATTTGGATTTTCGATAATATCTCACAAAAACTACTGAACGCGTTTACACCAAATAACTGAAAGCGTAATCTGCAAACCAAAGCTACCTTTCTACCAAATTTGGTGCACTTCCGTCCAGCGGTTCGGGCTGTAGTCGTGTTCAAAGCTGCTATTGGAATTAACATGGGACAAGCACTTTTTTTGACCCCCACCCTTTTTTTTTGCCCCCGCTTGACGGATCACCCCAAAACTTTCCATGCACAACTAGAATTACCAGCACACTTGTTTGGGAAAATTCTGTGAAGATTCGTCAAACGAGGTCAAACTTATAGGCAAGTCAAAATACACTTTTCCTGTGGCAACATGGTCCTAACTATAACAACCTTCTGGTGACCGCCAGTGGGATATACATGTATGAAACATACCATTGTAAAAGAACAAAAGCATTGAAATTCATCCATTATAGTTATCTCAAGTAACTATAACTCCCTCACCATGCATTGCTAATTACCTCACATATTACATCACTCATGACATGTTCTATGACATCATTGATAACATCACTGCAACATCTGAAATGACATCATCGATGGTGACACTGTGTATGGTGGGAGCAAGAAAAAATGTTTACTACTGCTGTGCAGGGCGGGAGCATACTTGTTGTTTGCTCCCTCAGGCTCCCAGCATGGGCGCTGGCTGGCGAGCCAGCAGGGGCCGTTGGAGTCCTGGGGCTTCCCCTGCAATCCCCTCATGAATTAAAGACTTGTAGATGCCCCAGGTGGGCAAGGGGGCACCCACTGCAAAACAAAATGTGTCCAGCTCCCGCCAGGGGAGCTGAACTGGGGCCCTGGGGTAACCTCATGCCCCCAATGAATTGAAGACATGTGGGTGCCCCAGGTGAGAACCAGGGCACCCACCACAAAACAAAAAAAGGCTGCCAGGGGAGCCAGCAGGGAGCACTGGGGCCCAGGGGCTCCCCCCATGGCAACCACCAAGGAAAATCTGTGGGTGTCCTGGGTGGGACGAGGGCACCCACAAATACAATAAAAAATATATTCAAAGAAAGGATAAAGAATAATAAATTAGCAGTTCCGGCTGCTCATTTATTATTCAGTGCTCCACAAGTAGTGCCCCATAATGCCCTTCATGGGTTAATTTAAATATATTTTCATCTAATCTGGCCAAGGGTAGGGAGTACAGCAGCTCCACAGAAATAATTAAAAAAAAAAAAAACATGTTTCCTGGAGTCTATATAACATGACACCAGGAAAAGTTAATTATTTTTTAAGCAGTTCCACAGATGGAGCTTTTGCTCTTCAGCTTGGGAATGCAGGGACCCTTTGTAAACATCCTTATGGCTGCATTATGTGGCATCAGGAGTGTAAAAGAAAAAGCTTTCCACCTGTTTAATTTTGTTATGACTACAAATGCTTAATTTAAATGTTTATTGTCTGATGAAGCAATGACCCCTTGACAAAACCAATAGACTTGTCTCGCCATGCACTGCTAATTACCCCACATATTAAATCACTCATGACATCTTCTTTGACATCATTGATAACATCACTGCAACATTTGGAATGAAATTCTTGATGAGAAAACTGTGCATGGTGGGCACAAGTTGTAGTTGCCTTAGGGCATAAGTTATAGTTACTTGAGATAACTACAACTATAACTAGTGAATTTCTATGGTTTTTAGAGTTTAAAATGTTACGTTGTTACTGAACGTTGCACCTGACTACAACATTGTTTTAACCTTTGTTTTTTTCAGTGAATGTATATATATATTTTTATATAATTTACCCATGTATTTATAACCATATAACGCACAAGACCCTAGGACAATTGCCTGTAGAAAGGGTATGGAACACCTAGATTACCTTCAATATATTTGTTATATTTATGAGAGGGTTTTATATTCCTTTTAAAACGTGAGACATGAAACGCTGCACAATGAAAGAAATAGCAAAAATTAAATGTGGTAATTCTTATGCAGAACGGTTCAAATATTTGTACAGTTTCTGAACAACATTAACCATAGCAAGTAATGAAGGAGAAGAGCATTAATTATGCAAAATAGAACACTGAGGTTGGATAGCTTCTTTTCATGACATTACATTGATGTGCTGGGAACACTAATTAGTTATAATTTAGACACAGACATCTACTTTTCGTTTCTGCAGAGCTGCCTATGAAGAAACAAAGCAGGATAGTAACACATTCTTTCTTTTCCATACTTACTTTCTATGCTACTGGTCTTACCCTGGAGCCTATAGACCTCTGGGGGTTCCATATCTGATTACAAAATTAAATAATATTAGCAGATTAATAAAGTATATACACATAAAAGAGCAAAACTGATAACTTTATAATTTTAAACACTTTAACTATGAAGGAACTTGAAATTGAAGGCTAAAAATGTATTTTTTATGCTTAGCTGCATTCCTGGGAACAGTGCAAGTACAGAAAACAGAATCTGGTATGAACGATTGGAGGCCTCAACTGAAGTACTGGTGTACACAGACAAAAAAAGGGCATGCGTTAGAAGCAAAAAACACAAATTGATATGCTAGCATCTATCATATCTTTTTGACTTTGGAAAATAAAACCAAATTTTGAACCCCTGCAGCCTTCCCAATTAAACTAAAACGTTGATGTTTGTATTTATTTTATTTGTGAATAAAATAAAGTATTTCATAATTCGTGTATTTGTTTGATGTATCCTTCTTCCTGTATTTTTGTATTGCTTTGAGGTTCAAATCGTAGAAATTGTTTAGTCCGCGTTCTGCAACTCCCAGTAGTGATTCAGTGGATGTCAGCAGAACTCAAAAGGTTAACAACCGCTGCTGGACATAAGAAACGTGTTGTGTGCATTTGACCATTGTGTCCATGCTGGTTCACGCAT
This sequence comes from Calotriton arnoldi, assembly GCA_963921515.1. Classification (NCBI taxonomy): domain Eukaryota; kingdom Metazoa; phylum Chordata; class Amphibia; order Caudata; family Salamandridae; genus Calotriton; species Calotriton arnoldi. Next base: position 1,859,380 of record CAWUFW010000700.1, read on the forward strand.
TAGTAAAGTAATTTCAAAGGCAGGGTTTCAACCTGGCATTTTGTTTTGCTGTTTCTCTATAGACTATTTTCACTGTCCGAAAATGAAAGCCATCAGAGCCCTCAGCCAACATCCCTGTGCCGACCATCTTGCATTTGGTGAGAGATGACGGGAAAGCTGTGTTCTGCAGGGACACTGTGATGTGCCTTGGAGTACTTGATTACAGGTGACTAGTTACCTTCTGTAGTATTGAAAGTAAGTTCTGAGAAAATAAAACACAAGCCTTTATAGGGATATTAAAGTAGGTTCTTAAGCCATGTTAATTCTCACCTGATAATAGGAAGGTCCCTTAAATGTACTTTCGTACTCAGTACTCCAATGTGCATAACAAAGCACTGCAAAGAACCAGTGGCACCTCATGTAGGTGGTTTATCAAACAAAATTAAATAAATAATGCATTCAAAAATTGTCTTTTAATGCTGAAACCTATATCTGACAAGTTTATATGCAGCATTTGTTAAATGGCTGAGTAAGATATGCCTAACTTAATTTCAAATGTCATTTCATTGTGTACCTAGCACAAAAAACTGTGAATTCACCAGAAAAATCGCCATGAAAGCTTCTTATGAACCAAATAGAGTTGGTACAGTGCATGTTGGGTAAAAACTGCTGCAATGTTAGATGACTGAAAGGGCAGAACTAACCCAAGCAGTCGATAAATACATCTGCAAATTAGTAACTTGTTTATAAAGTAAAGTCTACGAAATGGCTTCATCCCGTTCAATATGAGCAGATCACATGGAGGTGGTTTTAACTTTGTAAAAAAGGTCACTTTTATTATGGAGGCAGTATAAAGCTCAACCTTTACATCGCCTCCTCCCCCATTCACCCAGATTTCTTATTGACTACTTTTAACCATTTTCCTTCATTCCTGGATAAATCCAGACCTGCTTGTCTTCTGGGCCTATTTACCTACTAGCCCAATTTGTCCTTCTACCTTACTATTCCATCCTAAATTTTGACCTATCAGTCTTCTGGGCATTTTTTCCTATTTGTAAACAACACATTTTAATTGGTATATTATGAGCTCAATATACAGAAAAATGATGTGGACAGTAAACCAATGAAATGCTTATCTTGAGTATATGAATCTGCACATGCAAAATATTGCAGTGCGTGAAATTCATATATTTCTCAAAAATACAAAGAGAAGATATTTAAAATCACCTGAAAATCGATACTGCCCTGAATAAGTGTTTCGCGAAATGTTCTGGCTTTGTGTTCAAATTAATGAGTTTCAACAAAGAACTTTGATGTAGCATTAGAAATTAATTAAACACGTGCTTTTATTGGTGCCTCTCATAGCACTTTCTTAAAGTATCACCTTTTGCACTTGAGGTGAAATTAATGCCGACAGGGTGAGTGCGCCTAAATACAAGGCACGCACACCTTGAAAACACCAATTTTCTGATAATTTGAAAAAATATACTCTGGCCTTACTGGCAGTGAATGAATGTAATTAACGCACATGTGATGAAAGCAATGAGTCGATCCCATCATTAGGCTCAAAATCAATTACTTGCAATTTCTGTGCCCAACAGATCGATTTGTTTTAATCGTGGGGAGTTTACAAAAATGCCTCATTATGAGCCTAATGAAGTAATTTTCTCATCTGGAAACACTACAATACACTGATTTATGATAACCTAAAAAAGGTACTGAATCAATGTGTTCATGGCATCTTTGCTATTTATCTTTGACTTGGTTATCACATCACACAGAACCTGAACTAAAAAAGTGGGTGAGTGTAGTGTGTGGTTGCTGTTTTTAAAGGAAAGCAGAAGAGTTGCACCCTTATTTTATTTTCTCACATTTATAGGGCACGCATAACTAACAGAATAGCTAAGCTTGTACCCTACATAGAGTTAACCTGTCACATCACAAAACATTAGCAGAACAGTTAAGGTGATTAGAATTGTCTTCAAAGTCTTACAGAACTGCATAAGGGTAGGCAGTATTCTTAAGTAGTATTGTTACAAAAGACATAAAATCTAAAACTACCCCCAGGTCCTTACCGAGGCAGTGTGAAGCTCTTAGCAAAGAGGCGGCAGAATCTCTCTCTTTCTGAATAAATTGAGACATTCTGAAATCCATGCAGTCACTTTACCCAGTACGCCAGGAGGGTCAGGTTGAAGGTTTTGGATAATTAAGCTAGGTGTGTGCTAGTGCTTCAAAGACAGCCTCATTATGCTTCTGGGAAGGAAAATGGAGGACTCTGCGCAGCCATCATAGCTTGCAAAATGCACCTTCATTAGTGTTCCTTTTTGGATGTTCCTTATGATTATTATTATTATTATTGAGATTTTATAAAGCGCATGGCTGCCCTAAGGCTTCCCAGCGCTGAGCGGTCAGATACTGAATACGGGCAAACCATGTCTTAAAGATATTGCATGAACAACCAAGTCTTGATCTCTTTGCGGAACTGTAGTTCTCTGTCTTTCAGTCTGTATTCCAACGGCATGGAGTTTGGGAGCTAGGTGGGAGAAAGATCTTCCTCCCCATTTCTCCCTGCTAACCTTTGTATGTTTTAGGCGTTCTTCCGTGCTAGATTGCAACCACCTCTTTGGGATGTAGGGAGAAACTAGCCTCTTGACTTTTTTTGGGCCTCTATTGTGCCGTGCTCTGTGGATAATAACCAGTGCCTTGAATTTTATTCTGGCTTCTACCGGGAGCCAGTGGAGTCTGAGTAGATGCTTTTTTACTGACTCCCGTACCGGGACGTTACACAGCAGCCTTGCGGCTGCATTCTGGGCCACCTGCAGTCTCTGGATAACATATTTAGGTGCCCCCAGGAACAATGAGTTTCCATAATCCAATCGCGAGGTGACTAGAGAATGGACCACTGTCTTCCTTAGTTGTATGGGAATTCTATCTAGGATTTTACGCAGGCTTCTGAGAAGTCCGAAGCAAATTGCTGTGACCTTCTTGGCCTGTGTCACCATAGAAAGATCAGTTTCTAGCCAGAATCCTAGGTTTTTTACTATTTCTGTGGGGATGGGTGGGTTACCTAGGCATGCAGGCCAGTCTATAATGGGCCTGGGTATTGCTTTGTTTCCAAGGAACAGTAGCTCCGTTTTATCTCCATTTAGCTTTAAGCAACTTGTCGTCATCCACTCTTTAACTTTTACCAAGCAGGAAGATAATCTCTCACCATCCCTGCAATTTTTTGGAACCAGGAAAATAGCCAACTGCGTATCATCGGCATATGAAGTCATGGATATGTCCTTGCTAAATCTGCAGCCTTGGCTATATTTCTGGCAGCGCTATCAGCATTACAGATAGGGCCGGACAAGCATCTGCAGCCCATTCTGTAATACCAGAGCGTCCTGGGAGTGCACAAAGCAGGCGCACATGCTTAGGCGCTTTGCTCCTGGGAAGTATGTTGGTCAGTTTGTGCTCTTCTTTGTGAGAAGGTTTAGGCAATGTAAAGTAGAATGGTATTGAAAACTGATCTGCACTGTCAAGAGGGATAAGGGGTGCACATGTGTGGGCAATAGCTAGAAAATATGATGTTGAGGTTGTTGCCCAGGAATGGGTGGGGGCAAAGGTGGGTTGCAGTGAGGTTCAGTGATGCTACCAGATTTAGTAGAAGTCCTTTGTGGAGATGGTATGGTGAGCCTCAGGTACATTGACATTACCTGGGAGAAATTGAAGCAAGGAAGATGGAGTCTTCTACGAACTGGGTATCATGTAAAGGTACGTGATATATAACATGTCATATTATGTATTGCGATGGATACAGGAAGCGGTAGGTTTAGAGGCAGTTGAAGCTGTGTAATATATAAGAAGGAAAGGGGTAATTAATGGACAGAGTAGGTTTGTGAGCGATGGCGAATGGCAATGGAAAAATCATTTCTGTGGGAAGATATATAAATATGGGCCAAGTCTCAGTGATGAACAGTGTTAGAAACTTGTGTTAGATGAGACGATCTGTAATATCGGCTGAATGGTTGTTAGCAGAATATAAATTGATGAGGAGAGTTAAGGTGGGTGGAATGTTTTTGAGTGCTCTGGTTAGTGATGTAATAGGTTAGTGTGTGTGTGCCTGTGAGATAGAGGTGCTTGGATCTGCAGTGGTTGTGTATCATTAAGATTGTTAATGTTGAGGAGGAGGTGATACATGTTTACGTGTTTTGAGAGTGGTATGGATCATCTGGTTCAGGTGGATATTACCATTGATTACTGCACATTAGTTACATATGTAAGGAATGAATTTCAAAAACCAAATTTAGACTTATAGACCATGTTAGAACTGCATCTTAGAATGTGTTTAAACTGTGCAAAAATGTTTTTACATAGAAAAATAACAAGTAGGAAAAATGTGCTTGCTTAAACGTGTAAAAGAATCACTTTACAATGCAATCCAGCTTTGATAAAATAAATCTTTTCACATAGAAAATAACACGTAGGGAAAATGAGCTTGCTTTATAATGTGTAGGAATTGAATAGAACACATTTCTATTCTGCTTAAGGAATAAGTAGCAAATCACATATAAGAATAACGTGAAGATTTTTTCTGTACTAGGCTATCATACTTAAATGTGCCCCTTTACTTAGGCCTAAGCTTTTTCCTTTTGACTATTGCTCGTAGCTAAATAGACATTTATTTAGGAAATTTTGCCTAGTACCAGCATCTTGCTAAAAGAATATGCTGACTTCAAGATTACGTTTCCTTAGCTTCATCTTACCATATTAGATCATTTCTACATAACAATGAACCTTGCTGTGAATTCATAATCAATAGACTGTTAGAATGAACAATATTTAGATATACTTTATGTATGCTTAACTAGAACATCATTGATATATTTGTTTCAGCGCATCTTACTAGCCTTTGTATTCACAATAGACACTGAACGCAGCTTTAGCTTAGGTAAGAAGGTTCTCATGAGAACTTTCCTCCATGTTTCTAGCAATGGCCACTGTGTTTAACTATGTACCGACATGAATGTTTACCGTGGGAATTGGGAGGAGAAGCAACGGATATTGACAACACCATTGTATGTGCGATTTCTATTGGATGAGAGAATCGTCACCTACTAATTTTCGTTACATTAAAGTGTGATTTTATATGTTATAGTATGTGTTCTTAGTGAGTTAAGAGAGACCCTTATGACTGTGTTACAGGTGAGTCGCTTTCCATCCTTTCCCTTTTGTTACCGTCAGCTATTGCTCAAGGTGACTTTATTCTTATTTCTCTGATCTATACTACTGCAACTATCATTCCTCTATCACTGATATCCTAACGGTTGCAACTGCAGCTGTGGGGAACTTGGCTGAGTTTCCAGAACAACTCTAAATGGAGAGTTCTAGTCTCTAACTTTGCTCCAAAATCTTGCTCTTTTCTAGAAGAACTCTTTATGGGTTTCTCTGCATAGGGTAGATCAGGTCCTTTAGCTAGTTTAGTGACGATTTCCTTTATGGAACACTTTGTATTGATTTATGTTGTCACTATTCAACCTTTTATTCGGTATTTCTGTAAACTGGATTAACTTGAATAAAGATGTCCAAACTATACTAATCCATAGGATAAATAGAGGTTTTTAAAACCTCTTCAACCTCTCATCATTGACTGAACATTAAGGATCTGACAGTTGATGATATATGCATGACTTGTGTTTTGTTCCAGCATCCTTCCTCCTACGGTGGCAATGGTCCATCTGACAAATCAAGTGCTATCTGGATTAACAAACAGGTAAATCTGTAAGTCTGGGTGTTTAGTCTTAAATACCATTTGGCCAATCCTTTAGGCGCTAACACATACTAGAAAGGGTCATTCTACCGCAAATTATGCCAGATTGTGTCACTGGGCTTGTGTAATTATCTAGCTATCACAACTGCACTGTTTGTTAGAGAGAAAGTATACATGCTAAGTTCACTAAAATGCTGATGTTGTTCAGAAGCACACACACTGAGGAATACATAGGCACAATTCGCTGTCAGAGAACAACTATACCTGCACACTTTGCACAAGTGCTGATTTTGTGAGGGAGCAGATGTACGTGTACAGTCCACTCAATTTAAGACTATGTCAAGAAACAAATATACACATACTGGCATTTAAATCTACATTTTGTTAAGGAGCAGGTGCATAACCATGGTTAGCCTAGACCATGAGTTTGTTGGGGGAGCTGTGTCTCTTTGCTAGACTTATTGAAGATGATTGTAAATGAATGGGAGAAAGTCAATAACAGCACCTCATGAGGTCAGTGATAACAAGGTACAGGAATTTTGGCCCTTGGCTGTCAGTGGACCAAAGGGTACATGGAATGCCTGCCTCATCACTATTAGACCTTTTCCATACATGTCAATATTTGGAAGTAGATAATAGGAACATATTGAAAAACAAATTGGACAGGTGGATTTAATTTCCCAATACCTTGCATTGAAGCCGAAAGAAAGATGAAAGGCGTTTTTTTTTTAAATACTCTCTTCTGCTCTTGCATGCCTCTCACCAGACATTAACCAATGAGTAGTAGCTTTCAATAACACATTTGGACGGCCCTTAATAGCAATATTCTTATCACCATTCCAACACCTCTGCACCTTAGTTCTCTCCTGTGCTCCTTGAAAAGAGAGAGAATTACAAGCCTCTTGAACACATTTGGAAACAAATGTACTTGCATCCTCATCAGGATGTCTACTGTAACGCCCATCGCGATTACAAAAGATCAGTTTGCACAGCTAGAATTGAATTTTAGGGTAATTGCATTTATTTGTCACATCATAAAATAAAAGATGTTTTTTAAAATTTTCAAGAAGTGATTCTGTGTTGTTAGTCTTCTCACCAGCTATTGTAGACATTGTATGGTGATCACACTGATTTCTTTTTTAACAAGATCAACGATCTCAGGCAATCTTTTATTACCAACCCTCTCACCATTCTGAAGTACAATGTTTTTCTCTCCAACTCCCTTTGACTACTCTTAAACTCTTTCTCTCAAAAGATAGGGATTTGCGAGAAACAATCAACTCATAAGTCCACAGTTTTGCAATAGTGATCTGCAGGTTTCTGTCTACCTGCCAGTAAGGGTCTATAGCATTCTTCAGGACCTAGATGCATATATTATACCCTAATCTAAATACTCTGCACTCTATTCTATTTGTGTGATATATAAATGGTCAAGCCCACTATCATACATGTACATGCATGATCACATATATGTGAATAAAGGTCACACGTACCTTAAGTTAATGTTTCTAACATCAAATCTCTTGTCTACTATGGTAATCTGTATACCACTAGGGGAAGCCAGACATTTAGTAAAGTGGCTGTATAGAGCGTTGTTAGAAATGGTGAGAAAGGCCTCTTGTTCGGATGCAAGAGAAGTGGGGGAATAATAGGAAGAGATCTGCTAGACAAGGAATGGACCTGGGTCCTGGGGAGCCCGAAACGGATGTCCAGAAACTCCAACTTCAAGGTCATTCAATTCAATTATATCCATATTGTATATTTGACACCTCATAGACTGAATGTTATGCATGGAGGGGAGGTCTGTGGTTGCCCTAGATGTGGACTGGAAGATGAGGGCTTTGCCCAGATAACCTGGGAGTTTACGTGCCTTAGGGAGTTCTGGGTGACAGTCTTGACCATGGTTAAGTGCACCCTGGCCCGCACTCTTCCCAACACGGCGGAGGTCTGCCTGCTGGGACTGTTCCCCAGACCAAAAGCTAGGAAAGTGGGTAACAGGTTTGCGGATTTAGCACTAGTCTTGGGGAGGAGACAGATAGCACTGCATTGGAAAGCAGCCACTGGTTCCACGTAAACAGCCTGGGAAAGCAATGTAGACACGTGGGCCAGGGCTGAGCCGAGGGCAGTACAGAGGGAAGATGCACATGGGATCTGCCGGCGCCCACTGGCGGATCTCTGGACTGAAGTGCTGAGAGCCTGGGAGGCCCAGTATGAAGCAGGCTCAGGAAGTAATGCAGAGGCTGCAAGGGGCGTGGTAGATGATAGCTCTGGGTCCAAGGGGCCATGAGAGATGTCTAGATGAGAACTATGTAGGAGGGATTCCCTGTCTTCCTTCTTTCTTCCCGCCACACACCTGATGACCCACATGGATCCGGTACTCTGAACTAAACGGATTTCCCCCCCTCCATGAAAGCAGATATAGGCCATGATGCAGAGCAGAGGGGCTGCTAGGAGAAACTGGGTCTGAACTGGGGTGGCGAAGTGAGCTAAAGAACGATGATGGATTCAACCCAGATCTGTGACTGCGGGTGAGTGTCTGAAAAGTTTCAGTACTCCGTCCATCATCTCCTTGTGTTTGCTTTGTTCACCCTAAGTTGGCAGGGTATGCCCAAACGTGTGTCCCTTGCTCACTTTGCCACTTGACTCAAGCTAGCCTGGCTGATGAGGGGTGTTACCCCGAAACCGGTCCCAGGATGCTTGTTTCCGGTCCAGGGAAGACCTGGCTTGGCAGTTCGGGCTGAACTGTTCTCATGAGGAACAGGGTCAAGACTGATTTGCATATGGCTGGGTCTGAACTGGGGTGGCAAAGTGAGCTAAAGAACAATGATGGAGTCAACCCAGATCTGTGACTGGGGGTGAGTGTCTGAAAAGTTTCAGCACTCCGTCCATCATCTCCTTGTGTTTGCTTTGTTTGCCCTAAGTTGGCTGGGTATGCCCAGACGTGTGTCCTTTGCTCATTTTGTCACTGGACTCAAGCTAGCCTGGCTGATGAGGAGTATTACCCCGAAACCGGTCCTAGGATGCTTGTTTCCGGTCCAGGGAAGACCTGGCTTGGCAGTTCGGGCTGGACTGTTCACATGAGAAACAGGGTCAAGACTGATTTGCATATGGCTGGGTCTGAACTGGGGTGGCGAAGTGAGCTGAAGAACGATTATGGATTCAACCCAAATCTGTGACTGGGGGTGAGTGTCTGAAAAATTTCAGCACTCCGTTCATCATCTCCTTGTGTTTGCATTGCTAGGAGAAACACCATTACGAGGTTACATAAAGTTCGAGATAAAATATTGTATTTTGTTTGACTGATATATCTCTATGTTTATTGGATATTTGTAACTAGGGGTGGGCGGAATTTGCGTAGTCGCGTTACGCAAAGTTCCGCAAAACGGTAAAAAATCTCCGCGAGCTACGCAGAATTCTGCGAGCACGCGGAATTGCTTGTTCCACCCGTTTGCAATGCGTTTTTCCTGTTTGGGGACGCTGTTTGTGTGCTCGGGGGGAAATATCTTGCGAACTTGCCCATGCGGTCGCCAATTGGCGAGGCCATCTTGTTTCCCTTGTCCCGCCCGCTCGCGATGCGTGTTTCCTGTTCGCGAACGCGGGTGTCCGATGGCGAATGACGTGTTCGCGATCGCACACTCTCGCAGGATCGCGCGGCTGGCTACCAAAATCTCGAGGCGCACGCGAACGGATAGGAAAACTCGTCGGTGAACGCAGGGATCCCGGTAAGTCGCTCCCGTGCGCGCGAACACGCATTTTGAAAGCGCGAACAAGGAAAAAATTCCGCTACGTCGCGGATCGCGGAATTTTCGGCAATTCCACGTTCTCTGAGGAATGCGGAATTGCCAAAATTCTGCAAATTCCGCGAGCGGAGCGGAATTTACCGCCCAGGCCTATTTGTAACTCCCTCGAGTACACATGGATAAAAAGTACCAAGAATATTTGCAAGGTATTTCACGATTGTGGTTTGTAATGTCACCTGCACGAGTGGATTGGGACAAAGTATTGAGCATCTTTATTGAGATATACAAGGCCACCTGTTGGTAGATATTGCAAATGTGTCTGTACATGTAAAATGTGTTTATTCTAAAATGCCAATAAAGATATATCTTAAAAAAATACTATGGTAATCTGTGGGAGTCCATGTAACAAAGTACGTCTCTACAGGCTTTAAAACAGAGTGATAACGATCCATCCTTAAATGGCTAATGATTTCAACAATGCTTTTCACAATCAATCAGTCAGGCCTACTGCATTATCATAACTTTTCAGAATAAACAAACCAGACCAGACCTATAACTTTGACCACTGGCTTGTCACCATAACCTCCACACTAGAAATTGGGTTACTGGTTGAGGGGTGGTGAAACGCTTCTGAAGCAGGAACCACAAACCTTGTCAGAGTAAGGCATAAGCAAACCCCAAATTAACCTGTGCTCAACCCTCTGGTGGCTTGGCACACAGCAGTCAGGCTTCGCTTAGAGGCAATGTGTAAAGCACTTCAAACAGTAATAAAGAGAAAACACAACACAAGACAAAATTAAAATTCCATACCAAATTAGAAACATAGAGTGCATTTTGATAAATAAAACAAGACCAAAACGACGACAATCCAATAACTAGAACTGGAGATATGCAATTTTAAAGATTTAAGTGAAAATAGAACCAAAAAGCACAAAGGGCCAACTGTGAACATCTGTTTGCGCTAGACTGGGAAAAAGTCACAAGTTAAGGCTGGCTGCGATGGTGCGCAGGCCAGCTAGAGGGACCCAGTTAGGCCCTCTGAACTAGAGTACCTTAAATCCTGGTTGCAGAGCGTTTCAGAGTGCTGCATTGATTCCTAGGAGCTGCAAAGCTGCGATGCGAGGTCCTGCGTCATCATTGAGGATTCCGCCGATGAGGGGCTTGCGATGCGAATGCCTGCATTGAGGATGCATCGCACAGCGGCGTCTGCGCACAGTTATGCAAAGTTCTTGCGTCAGGGGAACCCACGCAGCAGAAGCAATGGGTTGCTTCTGCTCGGGGTTGCGCCACGCAGCAGAGATGTGTTGGCCCTGCTGAAACCACAGATGAGCTGGCAGAGCACCTTCAGGCCCACTTCCAAAGGTCCAGTACTGGGGTGGCACCACCGGGCAGGGTAGGACTCACAGATGACAGAGTCGGGGTGCTGGGTTCAAGGTTTTTGGAGCCTTCTGTCTCTGAGTCTCTAGTCAGGAGACCAGCCAACTAGCCATTGGAGTCACTCTAGGGTCTTGGGTTCAACAGATGCAGGTCCAGTCCTTCTCATCCAGTCAAGAGGCAGTCCGCAGGTCAGCACAGCAGGGCAGCAGTCCTTCAAAGCAGCAGTCCAGCAGAGTGGCAGTCCTTTCAGCAGCACAGCAGTCCTTCTTCCTGGCAGAGTCCACAAGTCCAGAATTGTACTGAAGAGTTGGGGTCTGAGGTTCAATATTTATACCTGGTGCCCACTTTGAAGTGGAGGAAGCTTCTAGATGTTTACATCCCCTTGAGGTGTCAGACATCCCCTTCCTCCCTGTCCTGGCCCTAGATTGCCTGGGGTCACAAAAGACCTTTGTGAGAGTGCTTAGACAGAGCCTTTGTGATGTGCATTGTGGTAGGTGGCAGCTCCTCCCCATCATTAACTCAGAGTGGCCCATCCTGCCAACACCTATCTTTCCTTTGTCTCACTGTCTGGAAGCATTCACAAAGACCAGCTGCCAGCTACACCTAGTCATGTGATGCAGGATTAGGCTGCAGGCATTAGGGTGTCACTTTCCCTGCGCCACCCGTAGAAACTCTTGCGCCACCATAGATGCGCCGTATTTACAATACGGCGCACTATGGCGCAAGGATTGACAGATGCGTCAGAAATTCTGATGCATCTGTTGGCGGAAAAGTCACGCATTGCTGGAGTCGTGTCGCAAGCACGACGCAACTCCAACAATGCGTGTTGAGGCCTATTCCCACTACACTGCGTCACTACTTACGCCTGCTTCAAGCAGGCGTAAGGTTTTGACGCAGTGGCGTCCTAAATGTGGCGCAGTGAAATCTTGTAAATTTCACTGCGTCACTTTTACGAGGCCTTCCTGCATGGGAACGCCCATCCTGCATACATTATACCTGACGCAGGTATAATGTGACGTAGGGCTTTACAATGTGACGCATCTCCCTAGATGCGTCACGTTGTAAATAGGCCGCATTTTGTGTGCCGCCATTGCGTCAAAAAAAGTGACGCAATGGCGGCGCAAGAAGGCGCAAGGGGCTTGTAAATCTGCCCCTAAATGTTTAGGGCAAGAAAATGCCAACATTCTAAAAGTGAAATGTATAGAACCTATGGTCTAGACACAATGTGCACTACTGTGTCCCCAATCAGGATTTTTTACATCATTCTACGTCAATAAACATGGTTAAAACTAAATAAACAAGAAGTTCAAAAAAAGATAGTGCTCAGCAAACAATGCGGCGTACAATTGACTTTGTGAATCAAGTTTCTTTAATCCGGTCAATTATGATGCATAGACGAGATTCTTGTTCATGATTCATCCATATAAGTGCCAGTCATTTACATTCTTTAGTGTTAACAGTTCAATCCAACCCAATGCATTTCGGGCCGATACAAGAGCCCTTCATCAGGGGTATCTTAAGCAATCGATGCCCAGCCAATTCAGTGAAGTTATGTCTGTGGCTCGATATGCGTAGTTAGTGAACACAGGAGTCCTGACCGAGTGTGTTCTGGGCTAGTGCCTCCATAACGAGACCGCAAGTGAAATGCACCAACACAACATTCTAAAAGTGGCATTTTCAGAATTGCAACAAAAAATCTGACTTTACCATTAAAGAGGGCTTTTAATTACAATTCTTTAGACACCAATCTCGACCTGTCTACTTGCTCCAAATTGAAAGTTACAGCTTATTAAATGTAATAAGGTAACTCCAATGTTATCCTATGAGAAAGGTAGGCCTTGTAATAGTGAAAAATGAATGTAACAGTTTTTCATTACCAGGACATATACTGCACCCTGCCCTATGGGCTGTTTACGTCCTACCCTAGGAGTGACTCATATGTATTGAAAAGGGCGGTTTGGTCCTGGCAAAAGGTTTGTTTTGCCAGGTCGAAATGGCAGCATAAAAACTGCACATACAGGCTGCATTGGCAAGGCCTGAGATGTTTAAAAGGCTACTTAAGTGGGTGGTACAATGAGTGCTGCAGGCCCACTAGTAGCATTTATTTTACAGGCCCTGGGTACATGTAGTGCCACTTTACTAGCAACTTACAAGTAAACTAAATTGTAAGCCAATTCTACCACATTTAAAGGAGAGAGCACAAGCATTTTAGAACTGGTTAGCAGTGGTAAAGTGTGCAAAGTCCTAAAAGCTAATAAAAACAGGTTCAGAATACCAAGAGGATGAAACCAAAACGTTTGGAGATAACCCTGCAGAAAGGGCAAAGTCCAACACACTGCAACACAGTCCTTTTGTTTAGGGCATAAGATTAACAACAAAGCAAGCAAGCACTCCATCTAAGTGAAAGTACACAACTTCCGCTCAATCAAATACTGTGCTCAATGTAACCAACATAAGCCCCTCTCTGAGTAGTAATGCTGAACGCTATTTTTTCTGTTGATTTCAAAAGGTCGTGGAGAGTCATGTGGGGGCAAAGACAATAACCACAGCTGAGTGAAGCTAGAAACCACTCATAATACAACCGATCCAAGCACTGTGCTTCCCAGCGAAAGATAATCAGAACTGTGAAGTGCACTGCCCTTAAACAATGACCGGTCATTTCAGCTTAAATATAATGCCATCTTAGAAAAGGAACTTTCAGGCAGCTGAAGTGAAGCAAGACGCTGTGCATGCATTGTCAAGCAAACCTACCAGACTCCTACTTGCACACTCACCCTGCATGCGCAGAACAAAATGCGACGGTCATGCCTTTTCCTACCTCGCTCCTATAGCCTGGAAAGACCTGCCCCTGAGTATCTGTTCTTGAATTCTGCAAGAAACTGAATACCTAGCTTTCCACCTAGCTATGACCCTGGCTTGGCCAGAGCTTCTGCTTCAATGCCAGGATACCTTCCTGGGTGAGTTGAGCACTACACAATCACACATGACATAACATAACATTTTCATTCAGCAGTGCATACACACTGTTGGGATGGAAAAGTCATTTGCATAGTTAAAGACATGTACCCCTGCCCTGAATGCCCATCTCTACTGTTATATGGATCCCTAATGCTGATTTTATGTAATAGGTGAACACAGATCATGTGTGTGCACCATGACAAAGGCCTGTCTCAGGGATTTTGGCTTGGACCGGTAGGAGCATCCAAAGTGCTACCCTCATAGTGGTGGAAGGCTATCCCCTTCACCAGGAGTAAAGCGGCACAAGCATGGTTATGACAGCATTCCATGTAGTGATTATTAGTAGTGAACAGGACCTTTTTACTCACATATACAAAGCACTGCACAACATCGGACCAGCATACCTGAACAACCAAATACACTTTCACCAACTCACCAGATACCTATGCTCAGCCACACTTGCACTCGCCCACACCTCCCGCATCCACAAGAACAGAATGGGAGAATGATCGTTCTTCTACATCACACCCAAAAACTTCAACAATCTCCCACAACACATTAGAACCTCCTCCTTGATTCTCGGATTCCGTAAGAAGGTGAAGATCTAGCTGTTCGAATAACTTTGTGAGGTCCTGCGCCTTCACACCTGCTCAAAACACCTGGATACACTCATGATCACCATTCTATGCAAGTCTACATCACCTAACATAACAAGCTCTGAAAGACTTCTGCCTGTGACTCGGACTGGAGGCCAAGGCCTACTGGTCTCCCTGCTGGGTGAGTGGCCATCACCCAGGGAAAACCAAGATCACCTGCCCTGGAGCCTGAAGCAACACTGCCTGCCTACTAGCCAAGGCCAGAATGCCCTGTGAAGAAGAGGAGAGGATTGGAGGGCGCGAGGTCCAGTGGGGAGCCCTAACGAGAGGACTCCCTTTGCGGGGAGAATGAATGCACAATAATCGAGTCACTGCATGTGTGCAGGAATGGTCCTGCAAAGCCCATATGCCAGTAGAGTGCATTCGTGATCTAAGCCGCATGAAGAGCACTGTGTGGTTATCGCCAGGCCCTCACTACTGCACCATGTTGACCCCATATGCCAGAGGGGTCCACCGTTTAACTTATTAAGGCCAGGAGCGTGAGACTTCTGTCTGACAAGATTGGCGACCTGGTATGCCAGGAAGGGCCGCAGTAGTGAGGGCGGTCACACCAGAGAAGTGTGCCCAATTGTGAGAAATGCGACAACCCCATTTGACGGGAGGGGTTGCCGGGACCATTGTGTCAAAGTGTTCGGGTCGTGGTCTGGACGAGAGGATTGCTGCTGTGACTGGCAGGTACCTGAATGATTCTCTGATGATTGCAAGGACACCACCGAAGATATCACACCCTCGCTGGAATTCCATTTGGGAGCCGGAGAATCCCTCCCCCTCCCTCTTGGTTGAGCAGAAGAAACTCCGATCGCTGGACGAGCCGTCAGCATTGCTCGGAGGAGACAGCCTGCGCCTGCCGGATGCTGCCATGTGAACTGCGGGCAGCCCCGTCTTCGTCGAATAGGATCTGGACTCAGGAGCACTCACAAAGAGGGCACTCGCAGCAACACTGAACAAAAGAAGACAGCAACTGGGCATGTGGGGCTCCAGGTTCTCGCTGCTAACAGTTCTACAGCACCATAGATACTTTTGACTAATAAATAAGGAGTCACAGGGAAACTCTTGAGTACGGCCTACTAGCACGCATACCCTGGATGTGACCACCAGTGAATGGGGAATGGCCCCGAACACGTTACAAGGTAGAGGGTGGGACAGGGATTGGCCTGACAACTACTAGATCCGCGACCTCAAGGGGAGTGTGTTATTGCATATCAGTCAATCAATCAATGCTCTTGTAAAGTGTGACTAATCACCCGTAAGGGTTTCAAGGTGCTGAAGGGGCAGGGGTCAGCTGTTCAGTCGAAGAACCAGGTCTTGAGGTCGTTCCTGAATTGAGGCAGAGATGGAAATTGCCTGAGATGCAGAGGTAGGGAGTTTCATTTCTTTGCAGCTAGGTAGGAGAATAACCTTCCCCAGCAGTGGTCCTGCAGATCCGTGGGATAGTGGCCAGTGCCTGATGGGTGGAGCGTAGATGTCTGGTGGGAGTGTGGAAGAGAGGCGTTAGCTGAGGTATGCAGGTCTGGCGTTGTGGAGGGCTTTGTAGGTGTGTGTGAGGAGTTTGTAGGTGAGGATTGTTATTCCTTTTCATGTGTAAAAGTTAAAAATAAAATACTTTTTTGACTTATAAAAGTAAGTATTGGACTGGACATTGATTTATTGTTCGTACTGTGTGCACATTGAGTTATGAGTTTTATTCACTTACCTGTATCTACACTTCCCACATGAGGGAGTCTTTGACTGCTCGTCCACAGCTACCACTGATAGTTAAGTACAGAAGGTGTATTTGGCCTAATTGCTCAGGATCCATGGTGGGTCAGCCCCAGAACATCAGGAGTAAAAGGCATCAACCACTAAGGTTGGGCCCAGTAGCCACTGCTTGACCCGTAGCCCTCTGAAAGGGGCTCTGACAATTGGTGGCAAGCGGTGGGGTGCCTAAAATTTAGGAGCCCAAGATACAGAGGTGCATTAGCCATTTCCAATCTGCACCAGTACTGCAGTAAGTCCACTTTGTTTCTTCTGTGCACAAAGGCAAAGTGCATAGGCAATGGAAAACATAGGTTTTGGAATTGACCTCAGCACCATGTCCATAAATCAGAAGGAGTTATGTAGAGACAGAGAGGGGAGAATTCCCAGGAGTAGGGACAAAGAGGTCCTTGCTAATTTCATTAGGGACCATTTTGAGATACTGGGTGAAAAAGATGAGACTGTAGCTCACTCCAGGGAGGGAGTCATAGTAGGATCCCAGGAAGAGAGTGCTCTGGATTCAGGATGTTGAATCCCCTTAGCACATATATATTACAGACACACACCCAGTCTGTCCCCTAATGATTTTTTCCAGTATTAAACCAAAACACTCACCACCTTTAGTTTCTAGAATGTCCCAGGTGCGTACACAAACCCAAATTTCTAGATTAGCTGTTGATTTATTGTTTGTACTGTATGCACCTGGAGTTATGAGTCTTATTCACTTACCTGAATCTACACTTCTCACCGGAGGGAGTCTTTGACTGCTCGTCCACAGCTACCTCTGATAGTCAAGTGCAAAAGCGATGCTTAGCCTAATTGCTTAAGGTCCATAGGTCAGGCCCTAGGACATCAGGAATAAAGGGCCTCAATCACCACGGCTGGGCCCAAAAGCCTGTGTGCCCTGTGGCACTCTGAAAGGGATTCTGACACACACACACACACAGAGTCACATCCGTTAAAAAGCCCTACGTTACTGTCTAGTTTTCAGTTTCACATTTCTCAGCCAACATGTTCACACAGTCAATCACTCATACTCACTCAAACACTCCTCTTCACTTCACCCCATTCTCAACCACATCACTTCCAATTGGACTAACTGAGACACGAGCTTTGTCTCTTAAGATTTTGATATCCAGGGTGAAAATAAAGAAAGTCAATGCTTGTGTGTAGTACCCATTTGTAAATATAATTTATATAATTTCAAAATTGTTTATATGACTATTGAAGAAAGAAATGTCTATTGTTAACGTTACTAAAATATGAAAGACCAGTAAAACATTAAGAACATTTCCATACAAAAGTTAATAAACAAATCCATATTTCTGTTATTGAAAGCAACCTTCTAATGACACCAACAAGCCCTGGGAAATGCAATAGGTCTAGTGTTGGCTGTCAGCCCTTAAATTTTGATAATTCTTGGGATTTTTGTCATGGTTTTGGCAAACATTTTATAGTTAGGGAAGCTGCCAGGCCATATTCAATCTAAAAAGAATTGGCTAAAAGTATAAAAGAATGTTCTCAAAAAGAACATATTGCGATAGTAGTCCCTGGCACTGAAGGGAAAGTAGTCCCTGGCACTGAAGGGAACTGCTTTGTGTGTGGATGTGCTTCTCAGGAAAGGGCAAAATGAGATCACTCACAGTGAATTTAGCCAATGGCTGAAGTGGGCTGATCCACTGCACCATGTTGCATGCTGTAGTGGGCAGAAGAAAAATGTGAATGCCACTATAACAGTCCTATGGATCATAAGGGCTGGATGAAGCTCTGATTACTAAGCACGGTATGCATATTTTTCTGGTAAAGTCAAAAGGGCTTGGCTAATGCCTAGACCTACTAAAAAGAAACAAGCACTGGCAAAGCCAATAGATCCCCGCAATCCGAGCACTATTAGCATTGGCATGGTGAGCAAAAGAATGATGGATTTAACCCAGATCTTTTGACTGGGGGTGAATTTTTTGATTTGTTCTGATTTCCGTCCATCAACGGTGTGTCTTTTGCTTTCTCATCCTAAGTGCGCCGGGTATGCCCAGACGTGGGTCCTGGGCTCACTGTGCCACTGGATTCAAGCTATCCTGGCTGATGAGGGGTGAAACTCTGAAACCGGTCCTAGGATGCTTGTTTCCGGTCCAGGGAGGACCTGGCTTGGCAGTTCCGACTGGACTGTTCCCATGAGGCACAGGGTGAAGACTGATTTGCATATGGCCATGTCTAAACTGGGGTGGCATGGTGAGCAAAAGAATGATGGGTTTAACCCAGATCTCTTGACTGGGGGTGAATGTTTTGATTTGTTCTGCATTCCGTCCATCAACTGTATGTCTTTTGCTTTCTCGCCCTAAGTGCGCCGGGTATGCCCAGATGTGGCTCCCAGGCTCACTGTGCCACTGGATTCAAGCTATCCTGGCTGATGAGGAGTGAAACCCTGAAACCATTCCTAGAATGCTTGTTTCCGGTCCAGGAAGGACCTGGCTTGGCAGTTCGGGCTGGACTGTTCCCATGAGGCACAGGGTCAAGACTGATTTGCATATGGGAAGGTCTAAACTGGGGTGGCATGGTGAGCAAAAGAATGATGGATTTAATCCAGATCTCTTGACTGGGGGTGAATGTTTTGATTTGTTCTGCATTCCGTCCATCAACTGTGTGTCTTTTGTTTTCTCGCCCTAAGTACGCCGGGTATGCCCAGACGTGGGTCCCGGGCTCACTGTGCCACTGGATTCAAGCTATCCTGGCTGATGAGAGGTGAAACCCCGAAACCGGTCCTAGGATGCTTGTTTCTGGTCCAGGTAGGACCTGGCTTGGCAGTTCGGGCTGGACTGTTCCCATGAGGCACAGGGTCAAGGCTGATCTGCATATGGCCAGGTCTAAACTGGGGTGGCATGGTGAGCAAAAGAATGATGGATTTAACCCAGATCTCTTGACTGGGGGAGAATGTTTTGATTTGTTCTGCATTCCATCCATCAACTGTGTGTCTTTTGCTATTAGCGTTGTCAATGTCTTTTAGCCATGTTTAATAGCAGCACGATTGCTGTTCAGCATGGCTAAAAGTCATGTAAAAAAGCACTATGACCCAGTCTGCGCTGTGTTCTGAACTCACATATTTGAAATCGCTTTCATGTGCGATAATGAAGAAAAAATGTTGGTGAAAAAAAATATTTGAACAAGAGCACACTACACTGTATTCTGAATTCACCCCACCATTGATGTCACCAGAGATGCCACATGACTCCGAAGGAGCACCAGAAGTGCAGGCGGGGGGGGGGTTCATCTAACACGCACACACAGACAGATTCAGACACGCAGTGACAGAGGAATTCAATGATTCAGTGAAACATTGTTAGAAATGGGGGTCTCTAGTTGGCAGAGGTAGGTACCTTTGTCCAAATAGGGACCCTTGCTTCTAGCCAGGGTAAGGGGGATACACACTTTAGATAACCCCTGCTCACCCCCTGGGTAGCTTCGTACGAGCAGACACTTATCCCAAAGGCAATGTGTAAAGTATTTGTACTCAAAACACACAGTAATACAGTGATAACACCACAAATGGACACCACACCAGTTTAAAAAAATAAAGTATCTTTGTCTAAACTCAAAAAGACCAAAACAACAAAAATCCAACATACATGTAATAAAAATATGACTTTAAAAAGGTTTCAAACAACTTGGCCCAAAGAAAACTATGGATGTGTGATTTCTCTCAAAGTACCTGTAATTGCGACAAAATTCACAAGGCCAAACAGCCGCAGAGATGGGAAGCGACAAAAAACAAAGAGATGTGTCAGTTCCTGAGACCATGGGGAGGCGATGCAACAGTTCTGCTGTATGCAGGAGAAGTGATGCGTTGAATCCGGTCTGTAGGGGGATGTGTCCAAGACGGTTCTTGTCCACGGGTGATGCGTCGGGAAAACTTGCTGCACAGGTACGATGCGTGGAAATCCATGATGCGTCGGTGATCGGTGCGGCGGCGCCTAGTGGCGCCAAGTCAGTTGTTTCAGTCGTGATCCCTTGATGTGTCGGTTCTTGCAGCGCGACAGGTGCTGCATCGGTTTTGGCAGTGGCGCGGCGATGCGTGGAGATTCTTCTCGCACAGTGGTGCTGTGTCGGAAAAAAACAGCCGCAAGAAGAGCATCTAAGCCAGCAAAACTGAAATCCAGCGCAGCATCAAAAATACAGGAGGTAGAGGCAAAAAGTCTGGGGAAACCACGCCAAAGTTGCCAAGTCTAACACACATGCACACGCACTGATGCATGCATGTCGAAGCATAGAGGGATGTACATTGACATGTAGGTGTCCACTCTGTGACAGGCCCACACAGCGACCGAGACACAGACACAAAGTGACAGTGACAGATATAGAGGTCCAATTTAAGGAACACACACATACACAGTGACAGGGAAAGGCACAAACACAAAAAACCTTAGTGTCATATAGAGATAACTACACAGTGAAGGAGGGAAACAAAAGAGACATATAAATTGACAGACACACAAAAATCAGTTGATACACACATGGCAAGTAAAAAAAAACTACTACATCGAATCAGGCATACAGACTATGATAATAGCACACCTTGTATCAGGCACGCTAAAGGACAGTGACAAACGATAGACACAGTGACAGAGGCACAGACACACTCATGCACACATGGATATACAGTTTCAGCTCCACGCAAAAAACGAGCACATTGAAAAGAATATTTATGCGATGGCAAGAACAGTGACAGGTAAGCAGAGTGACAGAAAGAGAAAGACGCAAATTGATTGATACAAACCAGCCTGACAGTGACAGGAGAATCTGAAAAGAGGAAGCAACATGTGGCTCTGTCCCTCTGCGCCCCTCTCCTCTTGAAAGCATGTCTGAGGGCGGTTCAAGTGGGACAAGCATTGAGATCCCAAAATGCCTTCGCTAGAGATGGGACCTACAATGACATGGTGACAAGTAAACACACATTGACACACAGGTAGTGACAGGAGCCAACACTAGTAGTGATATACAGACACTGACACATAGGCACACACACACAAACATACAGGAAACAACACACTGTGATGTGCATGACAGAAACGTAAAGTGACTGGCATACACTGGCACAGGCATACACAGTGACAATGATGCTCAGTGGCACACACATGATAGACGTGTAATGGCGGTTACACGGCGATGCACACTGGTAGGCTTAAATACAAACACACATAGTGAAGCGCGCACAATAGGGACAGACAGTAACACTAAAGTAAATTTGTTGAGCACAATGTAAGATATGCACATGCAGACACTCACAGTGACAAGTGCCCCCTCCCACAATCATGGTAAAAGGCATTTCCTTCAAACTTCCCACCCCTAGCCCCTTCGAGATTCGCACACTCAGACAGAAGTAGACAGTGATAACGTCCTCCAACAGATAGGCATAGCATGCACACACACACACGATAGTCATACACACACCCTCACAGTGATTGTGCCCACCACAAGCAATCACAGATAAAGGCGCTTCTCCCCTTCCCCTTCTAAACGCACATTGAGACAGAGGTAGGCACACTGACAGGCAGGCAAACACACAAACTCACAAAGCAGCCCTCACACGCGGAGGAGCCCTCGTTCCACCTCGGTGAGCTGCAGCGCTGTCCACACCGGAGCCATTGTGAGCCATGGATCAGAGAAACTGAGCGTGAGGAGAGCTCAGAAAGACAGAGGGAGGAGAGCAATGAGACAAGCAGCCAGGCAGAGGAGCGCTGAAGTCCAGTAGGAGAGAGGCGGAAATAAAGTGTGGAGACTCCCAGAAGCTAGGAAGCTAGGAAGGAATAGGAGCGAGTGGAGCCAGGCGGCATTGAGAAACGAGGACTGAGGAGCCTGGAAGAGCTCTTCCAGGGGCACTGTGAGTCGTGCAACGAGGGAGAAAAAGACTGAGAAGCCTGGTAGAGCCCTTCCTAGAGTACTGTGAGTCATGAAGGCTGCAGTGAACTCGTAAGGAGTGCTCAAAGACAAAGAAAAAAGTCGCTCCTGAAATGGGAGCAGTGGATTGAGACAAGTACTTGGTCCATGCTCTAGGGCTGGGCCAAACACAGGAAGAGGCATGATGCATTCATGCTCTGGGCAAATGGGAACGAAGAATATGAGAGCAACGATGGAGCCAACAACTGGTCATCCTATGGGAAGGCTGAAGCCCACTAAATTGTAAACAACATGTCTCTTTGAGACAGTGCATGTGCTGTCTAGCCGAAACCTAAAAAGGTACTGCTTTTAATAATAATAATAATAATAATAATAGGGCACTTGTACAGTGCACAGCTACCTCCAACGGAGGTGTCCACTGCTTTTAACATTACCCTCTGTGTTTCAACATAATAAAAATATTGCACCTGACTTAGAGCCATATGTTGAAAAATGCGTGCCTGTTCATACATTGATGTGCGTTTCTGTACTTTTTACGCCTCATCGTCAGTTTGCACGCCCTCTTTTCTTATTTGAGTTGTTGCTGGGCTGACTTATGTGTTTTTAACGGTGTCTTAGATGTGCAATAAAGAAGACGAATGAGAGATTGGATACGAATCGACGAAGAAGATCCATATTGGTTTTGGAACTGGTGGTGGGTCTCTTGTATTCCTTATACTGTGCTGCTCACAATATTCCCTTCATATGTGACATTTAAAGAAGTGTGGACATTGATGCACTTTAATCATTGCTGTAGCGATAGCTTTTTGAAAATAAGGTGACAAACTTCCATGCAGTACGTAGCTGGGACTCCAAGCAATATGACTCTCTGTTGTGATGTCTCGGGTGACTCCTCTCAAGTATCTGTCAGTTGATTTCAATGATTGGTTCGTGGGCAACCGAACCAGGGAGAGGTAAAGCACCATTATTAATCTACTACGGGATATGTATGATGTAACAAAACCATAGTTGCCCTCTCAAAATATTTATTAACCGAAAATATGTAGAAAGAAATCTCAGGTAGGCACTTCTTCATTAAATGTGTACCAACTGATGAAAATAAATCTCAAACAAGGGCTCAAGTATAACTTAATGATTAGACATGAAAATAACAGAAATGCTGCTTCACCTATGCAATGAATGGGGAGCGCATTAATGTTTGCACACGTGCTTGGTATGTAGTCCAAGGTACCAATAATAAGCTTGTTATGCGTAATTTCGAGACTAAAAGCTTTTCAAGTAGGGAAAATATGCCTTGTCTTTCCCTGTCTGGAATAAATACATTTAAATGAAGAAAACAATCCTAGAGGGCAGAAAAATAAAAATTACAAAGAGCAAATTTCTAAGTTGAAGCCATAATTAAACTATCAGTATGACTTATTCTATCCATGCCTTCATAGAGAATATCCGGACTCCTCCAGAAGCTGCTTTTAAATCAACAGCCTGTGCACCATGCCTAAGTAAATGAAATACAGTCTGCAAGAAAAAAGGATACAACACCATGGGGGATATTCACAAGAACGTGTGATAATCCTTGCAAATTCAGCTTAACGCAACTTTGCACATCGCAGCCCATCGCGGGAAAATAACACTGTGTTAACGTTGTATTCACAACCCGGCGGCACCATGCGATAGTCCCACGACAACGCGCCAAATGACCGTGTTAAAATTAACGCGATGCTGAAAGAATGCGAAACACGAACGCGAAAAACGGTGCGATGACCCAAATCGCGAAACAAAAAGCAGCGATAACCAGCGACAGGCCTGCGATTCCCACGCGACATGCGGGAAAATGCACCACAAAAGCAGAGAAAAAAAAGAAGACAAAAAAATGTAACTGCGTAGCACCATGGACGCACCCGGATCGAGTGCAGAGGACAACACGAACCCCACAAGCCCCACAGACGACCAGCCAGGAACCCCAGGGCCAGGGAAGGGCAAGGAGAAGAGGAAGAGGAAGAAGGGGTTCAGTCCGCAGGAAAACAGGATCAACGTCACGGAGGTGACAGAACACTACCAACAACTGTCCGTCACCTCCACTGTGTCATCGGCAACACCAACGGAAATATGGCAGCACATCGTGAACAATGTGAATGCATTCGGTGTGTCGAGGAGGACAATGGAAAAGGTCAAGAGGCGCGGGAATGATGTGAAGGGCAAAACCAAGAAGAAACTCGATGCCAACATGAAAGCAGCAACGCAGACTGGAGGTGGGGGACCAGCGGCACACCAGGAGCTGGATGACCTGGGGAAAATGGTGTTACAGTCATCAGTCGGGATACAGTGCCAGGAGTCGGGGATCGGGACACTGCTCAACATGACCTGACACAACATCAGCAGGGTGAGTACCGACCAGGGATTGGGGGGACGGGGGGGAGATGGGCACAATGGCACACATGCACAATTAAGTAGAGCACACTGCACATCCACAATGACTCTGGATCATGTCCCTGATCCCCGTGCCACACTGCAGCACACATTACGAAACTCAGGGAATGTGTGATGAAATGAATCCATCAGCACATGCTGTGCCTGTGGTCATTTTGCACTGTCTCATGATTGCTAGGGACAGTCACAATGTGACGTCCTCATGTGAAGGAATTGTCAATGATGTTGTCCCTACGGGCTATTCCTGCTGCAGCTGCAGTGGGGTGTGGTCCAACTGCCTCATCTCCCTCATCATCGTCCGGAGCATCTGGCACTTGTAACCATGGGGCATTGGTGCGTACACATATGTTGTGCAACACACAACATGCAATGATCATCTCGCACACGATGCCTGGGCTGTACAGGAGCCTTCCACCTGTGATGTCCAGGCACCTGAAACGTGATTTCAACACGCCAAATGTGCGTTCCACGATGCCCATGGAGCGTTTGTGGGCCGCATTGTACTGCCTCTGGGCCTGTGTGTACGTGGCTCGGAGGGGTGTCATCATCCAAGGGCAGAGTGCATATCCTTGATCACCTGTGACAGTGCAGAGAGACATGAGTCAATAGTTGGTTCTGCATGATGTGTTGGCAGGCTCACTAGTTTATTGGCGTGTGATATGTGTGTCATAGTGATTCCTGTGTGACACGTACTGCTGGTAGCAAATGAGCACCATCAATGTGTATTACGTAGCCTCACTGCTGCTCCCCCCTAGCCTAATTACCTGTGTGTGCTGCGCAGTTGCACCACATGCACTCCTACGGCACACCATTGTCATGCCTGTCTGCGCATGTCCACAAGCCTGACAACGACACTGTGATGTTGTGCGTTGAAGGTGGGCGGCCACGTGTGTGTAGGCCAATGGTAAGGATAGGGCGGACACAGATGTAGAGTTAATGGCTGGCTGAACTTGCGATGCGGTCGAGGCAAGACCTTTGGCATATGCTGTAGCAATAGCGATACACACACAACAGTTGGCATGTATGATCCCGGACCCCGAGCGTGCTTGCGCACATTCATTTATCCCTTCGGCCGAGCCCGCACTCCGGGGGCATGTCACATTGCAACTTTGTCCATTGCGGGGCGGGTGGCGCAGAGACTACAACACAGACACACGCATTAGGTACTTCATTGGCAAGCCCAACACTTAACCACGCCCAGAGCCCCGGGTTGATCATCCACACCCCTACGCTGGACTGTCGTATGCCAGCCCACACAGGCAATGCCTACAGGGGGGTACGACACAGCTACATGTCCCAGGTCCCACCCACTGCCTGAGGTGACATGGCTGCATCCGCTGTACACAGTACAATGCAATGTAGTAGGGCCCGGGGCCCTCATGCATACACAATGACGACACGGCCACACTTAGATAGTTTGTGTAACTGGATATGGGCACGTGCGCCCGGCCCCTTTTATTGCCAGGGTCACATGTCCAGTGACGCCTGCGCTGGATGGGTGTGGGGTGAGTGTGAGCCAGCCCTCAAGGAGTGTTTGGCGCTGGCAACAACTACAACAGTGATCAGACAATCAGAAGTTCACAGTTCACACTGCAAGGGTCTATGACTTGGGCTGCACGGAGTTAGTGGCACCGGATGCACAGCGGCCGGCACATGGGACACCGCCACGGGACGGTGACTACCGGTACACTGAGGTAGGGCCACGAGAGCTGAGCAGGTCCTCGTCGATGTCCAAGGTGAATGTCACGGAGGGTTCTGGGTGACAGTGGAAGGTGATCTTCCAGGGCATGATACAGAGGGCAGAACCAAGCAGGCATAGGTAATATGGAGGAGATGAATGCTACAGACTCATTTCAGACACCAAGTCAGTATCAGCTACAGGATGATGTAGACAACCCCCAGGCCATAGACTCAGACGCCACCAAAGTACAACCAGAGAGTGTCCATGAATTTCGGGGGAACGGAGTCAGTGGCACCAGAGCTGAAAGGGGATGCAGTCTGCGATGAGGCCTGTACAATGGTATAAACTCTGCCATAAATAAATCAAAGCCCAGTTCCAAATGTGTGACCTACTTGACTGTAGTGTGGGCCAGAGGCAGCGGTCAGCAGGGGCCCCCAGCCACGTCCTTGGCTTGCGATGCACAGAGTTAGTGGCACCAGAGCAGTTGTTGGTAGTGTTCGGTCACCTCCGTAATGGGGTTCCTTTTTTCATCCGGACTGAACCGCGTCTTCCTCTTACTCCTCTCCTTGCGTACAATGTAGTGGACTCTGCCATTGCACAATCAAGACTCAGTTCCAAATGTGTGACCTACTGGGCCGCAGTATAGGCCGGAGGCAGCGGTCAGCGGGGGCCAACCGCTGTTCAGGCAGTTCCTCCTGGTACTCTCACACACGACGTTGGAATGCCATGTGGCGTAGACTTGTGGTTGACGGAGGTAGGAGCACCAGAGCTGGGCATGTGTGCAGCCTGCGACGATGCCGTGTCCTGCCTGGTCAGGACTGGATTGGATTGGTGTGAGGCCTGCTGGACCGCAGTGTAGGCAGTACACAGGTGACCCCGCGGTGCTGGCCCGCAGTGTAGGCCGAAGGCAGTAGTCAGCAAGGGCCCACAGACACGTGTCGTTGGAATGCTATGCACAGAGTTCGTGGCACCACATCGAAGGGAGTACGGTGATATGAAATCTGCCATAAACGTATGTACTCTGCCATAGCATGAGCAAGACTCAGTTCCAAATGTGTGACCTACTGGACCGCAGTGTAGGCCGGAGGCAGCGGTGGAGTACGTCAATGAGAAAGGAGTACTGGGGGCCTGTGTCGCGGTGGCCATGATGGTCTGAGGAGGCCGCCATGGTCGCGGGACTCAGGCTTGGAGCTTGCACCGGCACGTGGTGGTCCCTCTTTGACACATGCCGTGTCGGCAGGTAAGCAGTGAGGCCTGGGTGTGCTGGGGTGGGCAAGACGGGTCTTGGGACCAGCGGCCTGGGGTGCAGCAGGCGCACAGGATCGCAGGCACCGCCGCTCACGGCGTTGGCCTCGTGTCGGGGTGAGAGGCGCCTCCCTGGCAGACACGTTGGCCATTCCGGAGGAGAACCACTCCCAGAGTAACAGGCTTTTTATTCACACCCCTACGCTGGCCTGGCGTACGCCGGGCCAGCCCACTCCGCACACGCTTATAAGGGGGACGTAATGAGCTACATTTCCGCATTCTCCCCCACTGGCTGCGGTAACATGGTTGCGTTCACTGTCCAGTACACTGCAGACACCAGCAGTGTATGTCGTCATGTGAATGTCTGTGGTCTGCATACTGGGGTCTGTCCAGCACATCCACGCCACACTTGGCGTTGTGTACATACACATTCATGGGTCGCTTGTCTCCTTCGCACATGCCTGGTTCCCACCTCTCCCCACATTCTGCTATTGTGTGGCTGAGGTGCCATGCGGTTGATGGCTAGTGTACATGGCTAGACCAGGTTGCCACAGTATGTTGTGTTGTCGTGTCTGGCATGTGGGGATGTTGGTTGTCATGTTGTATGTGATTTTGTGACGTGTGCATTCCCAGAGTTGTGAGTTGTATGTTGGTGGAGTTGAGGTGTGTGGTGTGTTCAGTTGTTTCTTGCCGACGAGCAGTGCATTTCCATAGGTGCCCTCCTGTAAGCGCTGCTTGATGATGGACTGTCGGAAGATGAAGGAATCATGCACACTGCCTGTGTAGTTGGCGACGACATTGGTGAGGAGTCCCCGGTGGTCCACTATTGCCTGCACATTGATGGTATGTGTGTGTTTCCTGTTGCGGTAATTGTGTGCAGTGGCGGCAGGGGGCACGAGGAGTACATGTGTGCAGTCGATTGCCCTCAACACGTGCGGGAAGCCAGCTATGGCATAGAAGCCTTGCTTGGTCTCCAGCTGTTCCTGCGCAGTGTGGGGGAAGTGGAGGTACTGGGGTACCAAGCTGATGATGGCATCCAAGACAGGTGTGGGGAACTTTGATAGGGCTGGCTGTGAGACTCCTCCGACTCAGGCATTTGTTGGTTGGAATGTACCAGAGGCCTACAGGTGCAGCACAGCCAGCAGCTCCGTCTGCGGAGGGATGTTGGTTCTCCGCTGTGTTGGTGCCATCAGCCTGTGGGCATTGAGGGTCAGGATGCGGAGGATGGTTGTCCTTTTGTGCCTGTAGTGGGCAATGACTTACTCTGGCGTTTAGTCACGGAGGCTGGTGCATTTTAGGAAGGTCCGGTATCTTTGTCTGCGCTGCGTCTGTGGTGGTCCAGGGGGGGGCGGGGAGGGGTCCGGGGGGGGTTGCGGGCCTGGGTGTGGTGGCGGTGGGTGTTGTGGCCCTCTTGGGGCTCTGAGCTGCATGATCAGTAGCTCCATGGCATCTGTTGTTCTTCAGGTGTGGCTCTGCTCTGGGCTCCCTTTTGTGGTGCAGGTTGGCGTCCGACTTAACACCAGGTAAGAGCAGGTGTTGAATCCCTGCTGCAAACGCGCCTTTTCGCCTGTTTGGGGTTCTTATCGCCAAGCTGGCTGGTCGTTGAAAATGTTGTGGAGTGGTGTTTTCGCGGCTTTTTGCACAGGAATGCCTATTCTGCATCTTATTAGCGTTAGTTGCCGGTGTCATCCGTGGCGATGTTTTTTGGGGCTGCTATCGCGGGATAACTGGCGGTATCGGCTGTTAGCACCAGCTTGTGAATAGTGCAATAAATCTATCGCCACTTTGACTGCGATAAAGTGCCGCTAACTCGGCGATAAGTCCTTGAGAATATGCCCCCATATCTTTAGCCAGTAAAGAAAAATAGTGAATAACTTTAGCTCATAATGGCCGCTTTCCTATCCAAAGTACACAACTGAAGGAAGTGCATCAATAAATATGCCAGTGTATTTTACCTAAAATCTAAACTTCTATTATTCAAAACAATGGCATTTATTTTTGTATGTTATACCTTTTGGTAATTGCAATACAGGTTTAGCAATTTTCGTTGACCGTACTTCTGGTACTGTATGCAAATTTAAAACTACATATGCTTGAATTTTTCATCCATCTTCCTTATCCCATTCCTAACTAACTGAGGGTTGTCCCGATGTACAAGCAGACTTTACCTATTCTAACTTAAAACAAAAACTAAGACGTGTCACTTTTACCCCAGTCTCTGCCCTTGGCTTCGTCTATCCTTCCTTGCCTCAAAGGCAGGGACTGCCATACTGACTTTCAGTTTTTTCTATCTCAGGTAATGCAGTGGAGTGCCAATTCCTAGCACTGAGTGTTCCAAATTATTATATATATTTGTTTATATTTATATCCTGTACGCCCTGCTAAGCGGGGAATGACATTCTTGTCTCTTTTGTAGGGCCATATTTCTGCTCATATTTTCCTGAGACAGAAGGTCCCCATGACTGTGTTCAAGCCAGTGGGGTGGATTTCCTTCTTTTAGTAACGTGGATTGAGCAGCCATGGTCCTGCCTTAGCGGTCCCGGGTGATATGCCTGCTTTTGTTGGCCTCCGGCCATTGCAGGGCTTTGTTTCCTGGGCTAATGGAGCTCCAACACAAAGGCAAGGCAGCTTCTTACATGCCCTTGTTGAAGTGTATTGCAAGGCCTGTGCAAGTCTCTCCCTTGCTCTGTGGGGTGGAACAAGGCATAACAGATCTAATTTTGGGCCCTTCGGGAATTGCATGGCCAGTGCCAATACCTGACTTTCAGATGGCCCAGTCTTGAAAATGCTCAAATGAGCCAAGGTATCTGGTTCCCATGCAGACTGTCTGCTGCAGGAAGTGTTTGCCAGTTTCTGGGGAGCTTAAGATGTGTAAGGCTTGGAAAAAGCTTGTTGCTGCTGTTCTTCTGACTTGTCATTATGAAGTCTGGTAAGCACTTGCAGAGGCTACACTTTTATGAACAGAACTGCTCTTCTGATTCAATCCCTCTTGCGGGTAGGGTGCAGTGTACAGATGTATTTCCCTCCAGACCCTGTTGAAGCAACACACTGATAAAGCTCTAGCAGAAGCTCTGCAGGCCGTAAAAGGGCCTATCTACCTTCTTTGTCATTCAAAATGGTAACTCTTCAGCCCATCACCCCAATAATATCTTCAGGGTATTTTATGGCATCACTGGATCTCATGGATGTTTACATGCATGTTCCAATCCATCCAAATGTACAGATGTTTCTTTGCTTTAGTGTCCTGGGAAGGAATTACCAGATCCAGGTGATGCAATTACGTCTAGTTTCTGCACCAAGGATCTTTACAAAGATCCTGGCTCCCTTGGTGGATAAGCTTTACTCCACAGGGTACACAGGTGTTCTCATATCTAGAGGACTAACTAATCTGTGCCTATCCTTTTTCCAAAGGACTCAAAGATATTCTTCAAGTCTGCAAGGTTTCATGGGCCCATGGGTTTCTAAACCATTGAATAATTGTGTGTCTTCCCAGCATCTTCAGTTCATTGGGGCAGTACAGACTTGGGTCAGTATTTACTTCATCTTCCAAAAAAACAGAGGCAGGTTCCAAGTCTATCATCCCTATTGGAACGGTCCATTGCAACTGCTGAGACTACAGAAGCCTTCAGGAGGGAGATGGCAGCCTGTCTAATAGTGGTTTCTAGGGCCAGTTATCTCCTCTAGCCCCTGGTTCAACATCTTCTGTCTCTGACAACACAGATCTGCCAGGCCCTTCAAGAGAGGTTACTCCCACAGATCCTGGGCAGGAGAATATATTTGGCTCCACCACTTACTTTGATCTTAACTACAGTTGCCAGCAGCGAAGGTTGTGGGGTGAGTTTGGAGGAGGATTCTGTCAAGAGTCTTTGGGCTCAAGAGGAGGCAAAAAACATTTTTCAGCTTGAGGGAGTTGGCTGCCTTATAGTAGTCTCTGTTACATTTTGTTCCCTCTTTGGGGTGATGGGTTTGTGTCGGGCAGACAACTAGGTGGCACAGGCATAAATTCTAAAGTTGGCAACCCTGGCTGAGGATATTGGTCTGTGGCCAGGGCTTAATCTTAATTTCCTGACAGCAACATCTGCCAGAGTGGGAAAATGAGCCTGCAGATTATTTGAACTTCTTCCCAGTTTGCCAGGTTTTATGTTGCAATCTGTACTTGGAGCTCACAGCCTTCTTCAAACACTGTAGACTGGATCTATTCACTACAGCAAAGAACCCTCCTCTGCCCAATGTTTGAACCTTGCATACTTCCTTGATGCTTGTGGAGGTAATGCATAGTCCATTCAGTGGCTTCTGGGTCTTATTTATTAATTCCCTCCTTTTCTGTTGATTCCCAAAGTCCTTTGAAAGATTCAGGATGATCATGCAGGGGTTCTCCTACTTGCCCTTTGTTGGCACAGGCAACTGTGTCCTCTGCTCCTTCAACTCTCAAAACGCACACACTAGATATATTTCCCATGTCTCTGTTCTACATAGTCCTCTCTTTTATGCCTCAGACTAGGGGGTGGAGCTTGAAAGGTTAAATCTTCAATTGCACAGTTGTTCAAGTTGTACCACCATAAACAACATTCTCAGCATTGTGTAAGCCTCAACGTTTATTGTCATTATTGGCATCATTTTGAAGCCTGTTTTTCTTCTACTGGAAATGATTGTGTAGAGTGACACATTCGTGTCCATAGTGGCCTTTGATCTCCTTAACAGTTTTTTTTTCTCCATCACCCTCTCCTCTTTGGAACCTTTCTGTAGGCCTTCAGAGACTGAAGGGTGATTCTTTTGAGTCACTGGAATCAGTGAATTTGAAGTTCCTGTCAGCCAAGGTAATTTGTTGCTGGCTATTTCTTCTGGCTTTTGAAATGGCGAATTAGGGACTTTTCTTTGCTCAGTACCCAGTCTACAGTTTTCCTGGAAAACCTGGTTCTTCATCTATAGCTTTGACCTTCCTCCTTAATGACCATCAGATTTCCACTCCTCACAAGATATGGTCATGTCAGCTTTGCGAGGAAGAAAAGAGGTGGCATCCAGTGGATGTAAACAGGACATTTTACAGTTATTTGTTAAGTATGACCTCCTTCTGGTCTTCTGATTTATGGTTTGTTAGTTTGAGCATAGCAGCAAAGGAGCAGCATCTGACTACAGCAATTCTTAGCCAATGGACCCATCTTGCTATCTCTACTGCATATCAAGCAGCAGGCGCTGATCCTTGGTCCTGTTCAGAATCTTTCCACTGGGAGATTTTCAACTCCTTGAGCAGCTTTTAAGGATGCTTCCTTGAATGCCATATATAATACAGCTACATGGGTATCCTATCACACCTTTATGACTGATTTCAAATAATAGGTGGATTAGGGTGTCAGAACTCATACACATTTATTAACCTCAAATCCTGCCTCCAGCCGGAGTGATAAAACTACTACAACACGTCCACCCTATACTGGAATCCCTGAAGTGTGACAGCTATTCACAACAACAAATGGGATTGGGAAGAAAGAGAGAAAGATAGTGATGGCCTTCCGGCATGGTGTAGATACAATGGAGATTATGGCTCTACTGTCTTCTGTTCTCATGTGCCTAGTATTTGTGTGATTAGAAGCAATACATATTTGGAGAGGAAAAATCATTACTAACGGACTATGAAGCCAATCATGGCATAATTAAATCACAACATAAGGTCAATCATAATTTAATCTCATTAATTACCTTTAATGTTCTTGCTGCGCCTGTGGCCTCTCCATTGTTTTAATATGATGCATTTGGTCTTGATCACTAGAACAACGAGGGGCAAGTTAGCCATTTTCTCAGATTGTATAATGTGCAATCTCAATAACTGACTGTGAGGTCTGTTATTATTACCATATCAACTGTCTTGTAGATTTAAGGGTTGTTCTTCGCTACCTTATTTTAATGCATTTTTTACTTTCTTTATTTTTTGCAGAGTAGGTTGTTTTAAATTTAAATATACTCTTACGCACTCGGTTGGCTTCATGACGTGGCTTGTGTTGTTTTCACCACAAAAGCACACAGGGGAAGGAGCATACAAACAATGAAACTCTTAAAACTAGTCTTTTTATTTGCTCTGGTATGTTAAGACACAAACACGCTCTTGGGAAAGAACAGTCTTGGCTATTTGAGTCCACTCCTTAAGACACAAACAAGGTGATAGTCCGTTAGATTAGTCCTACTGAGTAACCCTTCTTATACATGTAACGTGGAGCACACTCAAATTTCTATTGTCTTTCATTTCTTTAACAATGCAGGAATGCATAGGTAAACAAACCTGTTTACATTTCTGTTCAGAGACAAGGGAGTTCAGTCTTCGATGTGGAGCTAGGCGTATAACTGTTGCTTAGCATTGTACCTTACTTGGAAACTATTCCTTCTGGCAGAGCCAGTACTAGAGCAGAGTTACCATAGGAGTTACATTCATGGTCTTAGGAAGGGTGGTGTGTGTTCCATGTGGGCCTTCTTGAAGACAGCAAGCTGAAGCAGTTCTACTCGATCTTCTCACTTGCCTGACTCTGTACATCTGTCAGAGTCTTCTTGAAAGGGGTGTGGCTTTTATAAATGGCTGCACCCCAAAAGGGCTCCCATCCTCACAAGATTTGATGTGGTCTGGTCTGGAGCATCTGAGATCTCAACTAGGCGTGTGTGAGATTTATGAAATTTATTGACAACATAATACAAACAGCATTACACGCTTTTCTACAGTGCTAAGAGTAAAATAGCATCTAAAATATTCCAGCATAATGAAAATTATGTCCGGTCCTAATGCAAATGCATCCTATATATATATAAAGTTCCACAAGTCAAGCGTACCAAATACTGGAATACGTGCACTCGCCTCTACAGATGATAGCAGCCAATAATTAACTTTGATTCATTTATTATTAACAAAGCCATAAAAAACATCGCGTTTCGGCGTGACACACACCTTGATCACAGGTGGGAAAGCAATGTTCCCGGCACAATTTTAAACAATACGTGGAGACAAGCAACAATATCAAGAACAGACAATACAAACTGAGTTAGTAATGAGGCTGATGAGCGTTTCGGCCACCTTGGAGTATACTGTGAGAGCATAGTAGATGTATGTGCAATAACATAGATTCCTCATACATAATACTGTTTGCATTAATATATTGCATCAAGTTTCATAGCATAATAAATATTGTAATTAACTAACCATGTGACAATAATATATGAAAATAAATAAATAAGTGCACTAGTGAATGCGTGTTGCAATACATGAATCCTCATGTAGGTACTGTCATATCAATCCTATGAAAACAATAACACCACATTGGGCAAATAATTGATAGAGCGACTTACGTATGTATCAGTGAAGATAGCAACACAGCAAAAAATGTAAAACATGTAATAAGAAATCAATTGAAAAATGTATCTAGTATACATATGAAACTCATGTGGTCACAATGTTGTAGTCTCTTAATGCCACATACTCAAAATGGTAAATTAGATAAAGTGAGAAAACGAAAAAGTGAAAAAGAGATGAGGGAGGCATTCTGTTAAGTTGATGTATATAAATACAGATCTCTAATACTGACAAAGAGAAGGACAGAGACATACATTTACAGCCTAATTTACATTTACCCCCCTAACCTCTCTAAAAATGCTAAGAAGAATTTTAAGCACAAATTATTAATACGTCACCAAGAAACCTTATTCGTGGATAACTACCTCAATCTCACCTCCACTATAAAAACCAACTACATCTTCTACTCCAAACACCCCTCCAAATGGAAAAGTATCTTCCTCAACCACCTCCCCATCTCGAAATCATGCAAAATCCCATATGGTCTGAAACTGTCTACCACCCCTTCCCCTGCTTTTCAAGGCGAAATTGACATCTCTATTTTCAAATCTGGTAACATCCTCATTCAAGCCTCTGAAAAACACCTCACCATCTTTGAACACCACTACAGCACCTTATCTTACCTTCTATCGAAATCTCCCTCCAACCCTCCAGCCTCCCAATCACAGGTGGACCTCCCTCCCTCTCTCTCTCCTACTTCCATCCCTCCTCTCACTGACACTTCTACCGCCTTAGATGTCTCCGAAGGCCAGACGCACAATTTCCCTCCCACGTCAATTACCGTCCCTCCTTCCGAGTCTCCTACAGCCCCCTCTGCCACTCAAACTCTCCCACCTCCTCTTGATTCGTTACCTCCTTACTCTAATGCCCCCCTTTCATCTTCGCCTTCCTCCCAACTCCTTAATTTCGATCTCCCTTCGGCCCAACTATTGACTCCAATTTCTCCTGCTCCTAACAACCCTCCCCCTTAACCTGGACGTCTGCCCTCCTCACTCTCCCCACGCACCCTTTCCTCCCCTGGACTCGCAACGGGCTCCAGTGAATCTCCTTTCTCTCCTCCCTCCCCTCCCTTCGTCCATCTACCAGAACACCCCTCTCCACCCCCCACCCGGGCTCCCACCCCACCCTCACCCCAGACCGCCCGCCCAGACTATCTTAGAACACGCTCCTCTCCCCCCCGACTTCCCTGCCCCATCCCTATCTCTCTTATAACACAGACACTTTTTAACATTGAACTCCATCTCGCTAACCTGTCGTTTGAACTCACATCACTCAGGAAAGACGTCAATTCCCTCTCCGCTCTTAACCACCCCAACCATTCTATTTCCCTGGGCTCTGTCCAAACCAACACCTTATCCCACCAACAATGGAAAACTACCCCCCTCTGCAACGATACAGATAGTACATCCCACGCCTCAAGCCATCTCCCCTCTCCTGATCTCTGTGTCCTTGGTCGCTCTTTCCCCCATAACTCTCTAATTACAGACCCTCCTGTCCCCCACGCATCCATCCCTGTGATCCTTGGAACTAACAGAATGCCAACCTCCCCAGCTTCTCCCAGGCTGCCTCCGCAACTTACCACTATCCATACTATCCCCCCTCCCAAAACCAATCCTAAACCCCTTACCTGCATGCTGGTTAACTGCCGCTCTGCTGCATGTCATGCGTTCGAAATATCGGAAACTATCCTTAGTGAAAACATTGACATCACCTTTCTAACTGAAACTTGGCTCAATGATCACTCTTCTTCCATTCTTGGCCTGCTCTCTCCCCCTGGCTACTCCATCCTCAGAAAAGATAGACCTGGCAGAATTGGAGGTGGTCTTGCCATAATCTATAAAAAGGAACTCCAACGCTCACTTGTGCAGAGCTCCGATCATTCTACTTTTGAATACCTCGGAGCGGAACTTTGAGTGCATGGTGCCCCGCCAATTCGCCTTCACAATATCTACCACACCCCTAGTGACTCACTTCCCTTTGTAGAAGAATTGTCCGACCTTCTTTCTCAATCCTCGCTTTCCAATTCTAAAAACCTCTTCCTCTGGGACTTTAACCTCCATTGGAACAAAAAGGATGATCCTATGATTAACCTCCTTACGCATCTACTTGATATTAATGACCTGAAACAACTCTGCCATTCGCCTACTCACACAAAAGGAGCTACGCTGGACGCTATCATTACAAGCTCTGATTTGGCCTCCCTTTCCTCCATCGTACCCATCGACTGGTCTGACCATCACCTCATCCTTTTCACGATCTCTAACACGATGCTACCCCCTCCCCCCAAAACCTTCAAACAGAAGAAATTGACTAGAAATTTCCATCTTATACCCCCGGGCGAACTTAAGACTAAAGTCAAAGCGCAACTTCGACTTCCTCCTCCTTCCCAAAATGCTAATGCCCTCACTGAGCACTTTAATAAATCCATCACGGTTGTCCTTGACCAAATTGCTCCAGCCAAACTTAAACTTTAGAAAAACACCTCCTCCAAATCCTGGTTTAATACGGATCTCAACAATGAGAGGCGCGCCCTTAGGTCGACTGAACGCATTTGGAGACAAAATCCATCCCCCCTAAATCTCGCCCTCCTCAGATCCACCAGGTTCAATTACAAAAAGCATATCCTTAATACTAAGGCTGCCTTCTTCCGCTCACAACTGGACCCGGCCAAAAATAGACCCAGGGAACTATTCAGCATTATTAAAAACCAAACCACCTCTGCCCCCCCCCAAGGTGACGGCCACTATTGAGAGATGTGAAGAAATTGCTAACTTCTTCTCTGAAAAAATCTCCAAAATCGATCACTCCTTCGTCTTAACTCCCCTTCCACATTGCCCACGACCCCCCCAAGACTTTTCCTCCAGTTCTCCGGCCCTCTTAACACTTCCTCACGACCCTTCATCTCTGCCTCTAGTCGTTTCTCTTCCGGAATCCGACCCCACCAAACTTGAAAAAAAAAATAATGCTTCCTGGCATCACTTCCATCCAGTTACTGAGCTCGAAGTCCTCAACGTCATTGCCAGACTTAAACCATCCTCTCACTCCAGAGACCCTCTCCCTGCCAACCTTGTCCAAGATTTAAAACACATCATTGCCCCTTTCTGGACCTCTATCATCAACTCCTCCTTTGCCACGGGTTGTGTCCCTGTCTCCCTCCAACTCGGACAAATCACTCCCATCCTCAAAAATTCTGTTGCCGACCCTAATGACCTAAATAATCTTCGGCCTATCTCTAACCTTCCTCTTCTCTCTAAAGCCCTTGAAAAATGTGCCCTGCGCCAACTAGACACACACATCGACACATTCAATCTGTTGGACTCTTTGCAATCAGGTTTCAGAAAGGGCTGTAGTACGGAAACGACCATGCTCAATATAATTGATGACATCCATCACTCCCTCGACAAGGGCGAGTCCTCCCTTCTCATTCTCCTTGATCTCTCTTCACCTTTCGATACTGTGAACCACTCTACTTTACTTAACACTCTTAAAGATCGTTTTGGCCTCAACGGTTCTGTTCTTAAATGGTTCTCCTCCTTTTTCCAACACAGAACGCAGCAAATTAAAATTCATGACTGCCTTTCTAAACCAGTGCCTGTCTCACTGGGTGTCCCCCAGAGCTCTATTCTCTCTCCCTCTCTTTTCAACCTCTTTATGGAACCCCTCACCCTTATTCTTAAGCATGCGGGAATGAAGTATCACCTCTACGCCGATGACACTCAACTTTATCATAAGGTTCAATCCCGCTCTGACGTGCTACACCTCAATGACGCCTTGACTAAGATTCAATCCTGGTTCCACTACAACCACCTCAAACTCAACCCAAAAAAAACTGAAACCATTCTTTTCTCCCCTAAAAACAGCTTGCTCCCCATCCAATCCTGGATCTCGGACCTTACAGCGCTCAACTGCTCTCTCACCTTATCCAACTCAGTTAAATCCCTCGGAATTAACATTGACCAGAACCTCTCTCTCATCTCCCACATAAAAAACTCGGCCAAAAGCGCTCTCTTCACTCTCTATCACCTCAAGAAATTAAAACCCTTCATCCCTGCTGATGACTTTAGATCAGCTGTCCAATCACTGGTCCTGTCTAAAATCGACTATGGTAACGCCATTCTCTCTGGAACACCTAAAGTCCACTTAGCCCCAATCAAATCTGTTCTTAACCTCGCTGCTAGGCTCCTTACCGACCTCAAACGGTTCGATCACATCTCCCCTACCCTTAAAGCCCTCAATTGGCTCCCCATTGAAGGCAGATCTACCTACAAGACCGCCTGCATTACGCACAAAGCCCTGCATCAACACATCCCGCTGTACCTCGCAGACAAACTCCTCAAAGCGGGCTGCTCTCGAACACTGAGGAGCTCAAACACACTCGTTCTTGTCCCTCCTCTGTTAAACAAGAAATCTACTCAATCACGCTCCTTCTCCGGAAATGCGCCTACCATCTGGAATGCACTCCCTAAAGAACTTCGTTGCAACCCCTCCTACTTCAGCTTCAAAAAAGACCTCAAACTACACCTTCTCGGCAAATTCTGGGGTCCTTAACCCCTTCTCTGGGCTCATATCCCAACCCGGCTTCCTACTGTTTAGGATCCCACCTTCTGATCTTCCGACGCCCTTTCACCACCCCCTTTTCCACTTCTCACTTTTCTTCTCCCTCTATCTCACTAATCCCTTCATAGGCCCTGCCTGACATACTTGTTATTTCCCTACCCCCCTCACAGCCTCTCACCACTCTTACATCCTGCCCCCCTCTTCTCTATCCCCCCCTTCT
Source organism: Calotriton arnoldi (assembly GCA_963921515.1). NCBI lineage: Eukaryota > Metazoa > Chordata > Amphibia > Caudata > Salamandridae > Calotriton > Calotriton arnoldi. The sequence continues at coordinate 1,898,925 of CAWUFW010000700.1, forward strand.
CCACGACAACCTCTCTTCTCTTGACTTGCTGTTGATTATCGCAATTTGTGGTAACCAGATCGTTTAAATTGAGCTGTCATCTATTGTTTTAATTGGACTTGAATGCTACCTCATTGTATTTTTTGCTATTTTCATATCTACTCATGTGACCCTTGTAAAGCTCTCTGATACTCTTGGGTCCAGCCAGTGCTATATAAAACCTTTAAAATTAAAATAAAATAAATAAATAAATAATTTATGTGGTGCAACTCACGTTATGCCAAATACCGGCATGACTTTGCCTGGTCCAGGATAGTTGGCAATTAAGCCCAAGTGGGCAAAAGCATCAAAACAAAAGCATAACAGTAAAAATTATAATAAAAAAGGTCCTCACAGAGCCTAGTATTACATGGAAATCCTGCCCGTCTCTCTATGAGTAACTCAAAATTGTAACTCAACCCATAACATCAATACAAGAATATCTACTGCTCCAACCTCCATAAATCATACTATAACTATAAATAATACTACCACGTTCTCACGGGGAGCAAAGAGTCTCGGCCCAAGGATACCTTCTACTCTCGCTATATGTACAGCTCTTCACATGTAAACACTCAGTAGGTCCTATGTGAGAAATATAAAAACAGCGGAAAAACGTGTTAAAAACGAGTAACATAGTTACAATTAAAAACATTTCCTTGAAGGCAGAGTCAAGTACATTTAGTGCCACAGAACAGAAAACCGGAAACTTATATTGTATAGTTCGAAAGGTAACAGCATGGAAAGGTACGAAGGGGAAAGGAACACAAGAAAGAAAGAAAAAGGAGAAGAAGAAAAAGAAGAAAGATAGAGGAGGGAGAAGGAAAACTCAGTAATTAAATTAATACATAACAAAAGCAGAACTTGGTACTCATACTGGACAACTCTAAAGAGCAAGCAATGTTATTCCCCTAAATGACTGGACATCTCTTCATCGGAGTTCAAACCCTGCAGTACCGTAGTATCCAGCTCTAAAATATATCTGGACTCTAGTTGATGAAGTTTACATATTCTGTCACTGCCCCTGATGGATTTAGGGATACGATCAATGACACAGAACCATAGAAGTCTCCTATTACTGTTATGGGCCTCCTCAAGGTGGCGAGCTTCTGGGTATACTTTGTCTCAATTCTGGATTGCCCGCATGTGTTATAATATACTTTTCTTTGCCGGGAACATAGTACTGCCCACATAAGATTTGTCACAGGGACAGGTAAGTACATAGACACACATATCTGATAGACATGATAGATGTTTTTCAATATTCCTGTAAGTCTTGGTGACAGGGGAGAAGACTTTCTTGACATTGGTGCTAAATTTGCAGGCTTTGCATGAGGTACAGGTAAAGAATCACTGTATACTGGACACCACGGGCTTGGTATTAGGTAGTTCATTCTTACATAATCTATCACTTAAGGAGTTCCCTTTTCTAAAAGTGATGCTAGGGCGATCAGAAACTACATCATTAAGAGTTGTCTCGGTTTTCAGAATGCCCCAATATTTTGTGAGGCATTTTCTTATCTCTTGTGATTTGTTTTTGTAAGTAGTAATGAATCTCAAGGTGGCATTATCTTGGGGGCCCTCTTCAGTTTTAGGGGCTAGAATTGCTTCTCGACTCATATTATGTTTTTCAGAAAAAAGCAAAGGTTAAAGTGATGTTATAGTTAGGTGAAAATGCTAGTTAAAACGTAGCATTTAAATTAAAAAAATAACGAAAATTCGCCAGTCATAGCTTACGGGGCTAACTAGAACTTTTGCCCCACCATCCCCAATATTGTCATCAATGATGCCATTTGTGATGTTATAAGTCACTGATCATGTTTTGCACATTTGCACTTTTCAAACAATAATAAAATGAAAAATGAAAAAATAAAATGAAAAAAAACTAACATGCACATGCTGGTGTGCAAATTACCAAAATTCTGATCAAGGAACGTTCCAAGCGTGCATCCTGAATTAAATGATCAATTGACCATCCAAGCATTGTTTGGCAATCATTGGTGCAAGTTACCTGTTCTAAGTGCTGTGTCCATCTGGCTATCTATGCTTTTCTTTTTTCCTGCGGCAGAGGCATACATAAGCAGTGCAGTGGAGTCATTTGCATCTTCACTTACAGCTGAGCATGGGAATGCAGGCTTAGAATCCGAGGCAGGTAGCTTGTTTTTTCAGGAAATGGTCTAAGGGTGTCCATTGCTGACTTAAATACCATTGACTGCTCATTACAAAGCCTACGGTTGACTCTAAGTTTACATTTGTTTTATTTCTTTATTACTGCTCATCATTTAGTAACCATGCCAAATGGCTGCATCCCCTGACATTGTTTATCTGTACAACACACATTGGTCCATTTAAGTTTATTACTATTTACATTTGCTGCACACCAAATCTAAACATAAGCATTTTGTCCTTTTTTTTGTTTTTTCAAAACAAATATTTCTGTTGTGTTTATGATTCTTTTTTTAATCTGGAAAGTAGATGTCATTCTCAAATTTAGTTCTAAAGATCTGCTATGGCCCAAAATGTGCAATTGTTCATCTTCTAAGTCATCCACATTCCTAATGATCCAGTTCTTGTAAATTGAGACATCCACTGTTAAAAATGGAATGAAAGTGGCCAGCACATTTTTGAGAGATTGGAGGTCTATCAGACATTTGATATTAAGACACAGGATAGGAGGTCCAACCGACATTAAAAAACTGACATGAAATATAAGAGTGATGATTAGTTACAATGATGGAAAAATGGATGCAACAATAAGCTTAGTATATATGCGGTCACGGAATGATATGTACCTGTAATACTTATTACAGAGGACATGATTAAGTCCTTTCACTTTAAATATGTAAGGGAATTTTTGGGAAACTGTTGGACCTAGACTATGTAGAAAATGTCATTTTATCGAGTGTATTGTAGTGAGTGATGTATGAGTGGGAATGTTTGTTTGACAAGGGGGTTTTTGTTTTGGGACATGGGTGGAAGTAGTGGTCATGTACTGAATATACTTAAAAGTGTACAGATTTAATATGAATGAGAGATAAATAATGTAAACCTTTATATATTGTAATTTTATATTACATTGAATGGAACCCTGATTTACAAAGTTATGTGAAATCTTCCATATATCTAGTGGGCTCCATATTAAATATGATTGTGTGTATTTAGAAGTTGATGACGTACCTGTGACTGTACAGCACATAGTATGTCAAATGGGTAGGTGGGTTTTTCTGAGCTAGTTCAAAGAAGCTTCTTTGTCATTTAAATTGACAAATATTTGTTCCAACTTTTGCAAATGTTCCTACAGCATGTGCAACAATAGGGTAATTTCACTTATGGCACTGTCATCCTTGCTGACGTCTGATGTTAAAATCTCAAAAGGCATTAGAATTTGGATCAGACACTTCACTAGTCCTCATTTGCCAACCTCTATTTAGCGGTTGCATCCCCTCCCAGCAGGTGTTGCAGAATGTATAAGGTGGAGTTCCAACTGGTTGGCACCTACTGTCTGAGGGATGTTGCAGGGGTCTATAAGCATGCTGAATGATCCTCAACTGCTTCCAGGATTTGAAAGAATTAGTGTATTGATTGCAAAGCTGGTGGCATGTGACTATTATGATCTTGTGACTACTGCCTCTTTTTTGAGGATGTCCCACACAATTATTTTACTGCATTGAACGAAATATAAGATTCTGATGTATTTTCTATTAGCCATGACTTTAACAATATTACTACCATTGTCAGTGGCAACAAATCCATTCCAAGACCTATGGGCTAAAACCATTCATAGACTTTGGTATTAAATTCTTGCAAGATGTTTGCAGCTGTATGTAATTTCTCCATGGAGAACATTTCAACTTTTACATATTGCCTAATGCCTCGAAAAGCATCTTCAATGGTAAGACCTGAGGCTGTGCTTAATTTGAGCCAGTTGTTGCAGGTGAAGCTGCCGGCACTCATTTTTGGGGACATGTCCTTCTTTTCATCATCAGACTGACAAAAAAAACACAAAAGGGGTAAAGAAGGAGGAAGAAAAATATGGAACAACAGTAATAAAGAAAGTAAGCAAGAAAAATAACCTGAAATAATGAGAAAAGGAGAAAGAGAGTGTCTTGTGGTGGTAGGAAGAGGCATGAGGTGAAGTCATGATTATGTAGCCTTGGTATTCGGCCCTCTGGCATTTAGTGGCTTCAAGCAGAACTTAGGGTTACTGGCACTTATTCTTTTACAAATTAAGGACTGACCAGTGGCTAGCCTTTGCTTAGCCCCCTTGAAGGAGAACCAGTGTGCAGTGATGCACATATAGGGGCCTAATCACAAACTGTATTATGTAGTACATTTAGTAGTACCACAATAGTACTGCTAATGTGCAACAAAATGCTAATCACAAACCTACATGTGGAGGTTCTGCCTCCACCTTGCCTATCTTTTTCGGTGTGGAGATCTCTACTCTGACTGTGGAGTCTCCACACACGTAAGCATATGTTTTTATAGCTAATGTGTGAGGAACAGAGTGTAGTGGCTGAAAAATAGGGAATATTTACCAATAAAGGGGAAGGGATAAGGTAGTGGTAAGGAGAGGTTTAGGGAGAGACGTGCACCCACCCACAAAAGAGCAAGCCCTTTATTATTCACAAAATGCACATCTAGAGTTACTACAGCCAAATTGGACCCCAAAAAGCAAAAAATTTACCCTGGATCAGTGCTGGAGAAAATCCAGCACAACACAGGGCCAACCACTCATACTACAACACCTTCCCATAGAAATCAAAAGAGGTAGGAACTTAAAACCCATAGGAAATAATGTTCAATTAAATAAAATAATGTAAACTATTTAAAAATATAAATAATTGTAATTTAATGTTAAAAAATCATCAAAAAAGAAAACACACTTATTTTTTTATTTTAAAGTATTTTAATAACTGTTTTTGAATAAAGAAATTAATGTAACCAGCTTTTCTAAAAACATAAACAAACTATTTTTAATTAGTTCAATACATCACTTTTCATAATTATTAACACACAGTAAACATTTTTAGAGGTAATTTTTTCAGTTAGACTTCGGAAATTATTTCTTATTTAATTTAATATATTTTAATTAATTAAATATTGAATTCAAAATTAACCTGCATCTTTTTTTATTTTGTTCTACTTTAACATAAATATATAAAATTAATTTACATTTATATTTAATGTAAAAATATTCCTTCTGTTTTTTTAAGTAGCAAAACGTTTTCACTTTTCCCTGTAAAATAAGTGAACTTAATTTTATTTTAACAAAATGAATGCTATATTAATTTATAAATTCAAAAAAGTTATTAAAATGTTTTAATATGAAATAATATTTGTTTTATTTTTATAATTTTTTAGTATTATATTAAATGTATATATATAAAAAGATCAAAATATATCATTTGCAGTTGCGCTGGGTCGCCGCCGACACAGCAGCGCCAAAGCCGCACAAGTTTCCCCCGCCTTATAATGAGTTGAACTCGTGTAAGACGGACGCTCCTTTACCTTTCCCATGACGGTGCCTGGAAAACAGCCACCGCAATGGGAACAGCAAAACATTTCCAGCACTTTGGGGGATTACAGACAGGGGGGCACAACTGTGCCCCCCTGAATGTATCCCCAAGGCGGGGGGCAAAGGGCCCTGTAGGGCCCCCTTTGTTCCTCCACCGCCAACCTTTACATGGCGGGGCTCCCGCCATGAAATGGCTGGCGGTGGCGGAACTCATAATATGCTCAGCAGGACTGCGCCAGTCCCGCTGACCATCTTACATTGTGGTGCAGCTCTGCCACCCCCAGGGAACAACTGTTCCCTGGCGCGGTCGGTGGTCCTCCGCCGCAGCGTCATAATGCGGTGGGCGGTGGACTTCCACGACCGCCTCCCTCGTAATCAGGCACTTAGACTCCTAAATTTGGCTCCACCCCTGGTTTAGGAGGTAGAGACATGCAAGTACACACTTCTGGGCAATTTTAGACTTGTAATTGACTTGACATCTGATTCACACCTGTCCTGAGGTGAATGGACTAAGCAACGCTCTCCTTCATTGATTCGCCAACTAATTGCAGCACTTGATGGTGCAGTGCTGGCACAGCAACAGTTGAGAAATAGTACAGAAGGCCTACACAAATTCTTGAAACCCCTCTCCTTTCACCTAAAATAAAGGCAGGAGGTCAGTTGTTAACATTTAGGCCAGCTCACCTTTGTAGAAATGGACATTTTCATGGGTTCAGTGGTACGGAACTCCTTGCTGAACGTAAACTTGATAGAGGGTTTTTGTGACTGTTTTCTTTGTGAGGATACCTCCATAAGTGACCTACCTCCAAGTGACAAATGGGTAGCAATTAAGCTGCTTGAAGACTTTGGGGTGCCTTTTTCGTTTGTGGTATAGCTTGTTTGCTGTGGGTAATCACTGCACGCTATCAATGACAGCCACAGGGCTGCTTTGCGTGATGTCCTCTTCCTCACAACCACCTCTTTCAGTTCAACCGTTTCTCCTCTTCCATCAGCAGCAATCTTTTTGAAGTGCTCATCCCATACAATTGCATTTTGATTTTTCAGATTGGTCAAGTTGGCCCTCTGTACCATAATGTTTACATAGCTTGCCGCCATGCACTAGCTTGCAGCAAAGTGAACATTCTGGGATGCGCTTCGCATAGGGCCTAAGTGAAAAGAAGTCCTAAACTGGCAAGGAGAGCTTTATTATCAAAATAATGCCTGAAGAACTTGTAGAAGTGAAAGTAGGTGATTGTGGTTGCCTTTCCCTAGGGTGGGCTGTGACTGTGGTAGAGGTGGTAGTGGTTGCTGCAGGTTTTTGGCTTCTTTTAAAGATGGAAGCAGGAGGTGTATGTGGTGCTTCATGGTTCAGAGCAGGTTGAATAGAGGTGATGTGCACTTCCTCTTCCACACAAACAATCACTGGTTTATAATCTTCCTCTTTCTGGAACTTTCCTTTTTCTATGTCTCTCGTTGTGGGTTTCGGTCCAACCCATGTCAAAATCATCAGAAGGAAGCTTGGAAAAAAAGGGAGAGTGCTCTTTCTTTTTCATGAAGCTGCTGTACCCAATAGAAAAGCAGTCACAATAACATCTTGCTAAGTAGCAAGCTCAACTTCCTGCTCTGCTGCTATTTCCGGAACATCAGGTCTCGCAGAGTATGGTTGTGGTTGAGTTTCCAGTGAAGATTCTGTTTGCTGGTGGAACAATTCAACTTCTGATTCACTGCTAGTGCCATTGTTGTTCCACAGGGTGATTCTCTTCCCAGCTTCTTCCTGCCCAGTGGAGGGTGAAAAAATTACACTGCATTGTCAGAAAAGGGATAAGGGCTTATTGGCAGTGGCAAAAGACTTCTCCTCACTGGCCACTTTCTTGGCACTTTCTCTTGCTTTGGTGTCCTCGCTTAGCAGAAATGCCTCCGGACAATGTTATCTGCTAATTCACAGACTTCTCTCCATCTCAGTCAGTAATATCCTCTCATGTACCTGTAGGAAATAATGCAGAAAGAGAGTGAGCCTTGGCAATTCTTCTCAGTGCAATACATGTAATCACCATTTGCTTTATCATCATAACAATGCTATAAACATTGAGTAAATTAATATGCAAATACCTGGTGTCCCTCCAGGGTCCATGGAATCCCTATAGGAGGCATGTGACGGCAGGCAAAAATCAATAAATTAATTAATACTTGCCATCTATACAGGGCCCATGTGGCCCCTATGAGAGGCAGGTAAAAAATAAATTGAATAATTAATAAAAAGTTTGTGTCCCTCCAGGGCCCATGGGGTGCTTACAGGAGGCAGGGTGCAGGCAAAGAATCAAATAAATAAATATAATAATAACTGGTGACCCTCCAGGGTACGTGGGGCCCCTGTGGGAGGAGGGGGTGGGAGGTAAACAATTAATACATTTTTAACATATAATTGGTATCCCTCCATGGCTCTTGTGGTCCCTATGTGAAGCAGGGAGTTAGTCAAAAAAATTAATTTATCAATATAATAATACCTGGTGTCTGTCCAGTCCCGATCAGGTCCCTATGGGAGGCAGGCAATCAATTAAATTAATTAAAAATTACACCTATGTGCTACAGACGACTGTAATCAACACAAGCACAAATATCTCAGAAAAACATATATCACGAAAAAAATGAAAAAAAATATCTTGAGCTTCTTTTAATATCTACGCTGCTAAAAAATGTTTTTAAAAGTGGATTAACATGATTAATAATCAGAAACACCCACAGGCTCAACAAAATGGTGGTCACTCACCATATGGTTTTGGCGAACAAGAAAGGAGACATGAAGAAGAAATGTAAAATGGCTGCCCTTGACACCCACGCATTGGCTCCACAAAATGGCCATCACTGCATGGCTGGTGAAGAATGAGGGATGGCCATGTATGGCACACTCACACACATGCACACTGGGGGCCGCATTTATGGCATTGTAGCGTAGGGCAGCGCAACAAGGCACCTTGCTGGTCTGCCCTACACCAAAGTGAAAGGGCAGGAATGCACCGTATTTAAGCAATATGGCGCATTCCTGTGCTTTCTGCCTATCATTTTGGCAGCCTAGCACCAACGTAGGCACCCATGCGCCATGGTGCAAGGGTGCCTCCATTCCAGGGGTAGCAATCCTATGACCTGTTTCCCTCTTTCTATGTATACTGCAGAATGCAGCACACATAGAATGAGGGAAAAACAAGGAGAAATTAACATATTTCTCCTCATTATGCCTCACCTCGGGAGGCATATGGATTTGACGCTCCCCAGCTTTACATCACTTTGTAAATCTGGGGCAGCTTCATATTCCATGAGTGTTGCATGGGAAAACCAATTGCAACGCCCATGGAATGGCTCCCGGGTGCAGAGTAAGGCAACGCAGTGATTTGCGTTGCGTCACCTTGCTCATGCTTTATGAGGCCGCTCAAAGCCATTCAGGGTGGCTTTGCGAGGCTTCTTAAATCTTTATAAGAGCCCTGCATCACGCATTTGTACCTCTTTACGTGGTGCAAAAGTGACGCAGGTCTCTCATAAATAAGCCCCTGGGTCTACAAAATGGGCATCACCACATTACCAGCAAAGAAGGAGACATGAAAAACAAAGAAAACATGCCTGCCCTAATCTGGCTGGGCACCCTTACTCCCACTCCAACAACAAAAACTTGCAGGGAAAGGATTGCATAAATATACCCCCTAAATGTGACTGGGCATATCTGTGCACCTAGTACACCATCAGTTAAGCCGCAAGAACAAATCCAACAGCACAGCAAAAGGGTAACAGTGAGAAATGATGTCAGGCTAAATGGCCTAGGAACATGGAGCCCCTCAGACTATAGCCACCAACAGGCACAAGTAGACAAAAACAAATTTGTCATGAATGCAAAACCATCCACAAGTCTGTAAAATATTAAAAAAATCTCTAGCACACAAGCAGTGAGAATGTAAAAAAGACACAAAAAATATATCCAAGGCCACCAGCAGACCAGGTCTCAAAAAGTAAAACACAAGGAAATATAAGATACTGCTATTAACCCCATGCCTCAACCATCCAGAAATGCCCATTATCCCTTAATCTCAAATGGACCTGCCTCTACCGTCCCTAACTTAAACTCCAGGCTATCACCAACAAACAAAATCAAGAAAACCAAGAAAGGAACAACAACAGTTGTGTCTGCCAACGCAAACCAATTGCAAAGAACTGCATTTACTTTACTTGAGTTTTCCAAAAAAGAATTACGGATTCCAACTTCCAAGGGTGGATGATGCAGCAGAGATTGCAGATAAAGGAAGAGTGATGCTTTACTTCCAAAATCTAAATCCAAAAGAACAAAGAGCTGGACAAAGCACAAGGTGAAGTCGTTTTCAGGACAGGAAGAGGAAGTTGATATTGTCAGTACAGTAGTGTTACTCTGTATGGCACTTCCTCTATGTAAACAAAAAAAAATATGAATAAACAAAAATAAGATGCATTTTGCTCTCAAAATTTGACTGAACGATCCACTTGGGTAAAAAAGTTTAAGCAAAATTATATTTCAAGTTATTTCAATGGCGCAGAAAAGGAAATACTGTTAGGGGCATATTCACAAGGATTTATCTCCGAGTTATCGCCACCTTAACGCAACAAAAGTGGTGATAGATTTAACGCCCCATTCACAAGTGGTTGCAAACTGCAAACAACGCAAGTATTCCCGCGATAACTGCCTCAACATTTACCTCCACGGGTGACACCACCAACTAACCCTAATGAGATGCAGAGTAGGCGTTCCCGTGCAAAAACACACGAAAACACCACTACACCACTTTCACAACGAACTGCCAGATCTGCGACGCGAACCAAAAACAGGCGATAAGCTGCGGTAGCAGCAGGGAATTAACACCTGCCTTTTGCTGGTGTTAAGCAGGACGACTACCTGCAGCATGAAAGGGAGCCCAGCCAAGAGCCACATCTGAAGACCCACAGATGCCATGGAGACAATGATCATGCAGCCCGGAGACCCATGAGGGCCACAACACCCACCGCCACCACTCCCAGGCACCCCCCGGACCTCCCCCGGACAAACACATACCGTGCACGACACGAGAGCCACAAAAAGCGCATGACGTCACACAATGACAAACAGACACACACATGTGTGGTTAGAAGAACGAGAAACAGTCACTCATCATTGACGTAACAACCAAAAACTTTATTGAATACAACACAAAACACCAATGCGGAAGACTCCTGTCGGGTCCGTCTGGGACAATTCTGATGTCACAGCCTGGAAAATAAAGCACAAAATCAGAACATGTGTCATGCGCACATCAAAGGAGTGAGACATAGAGAAACAGAGAAGGAAAGAAAGGCAGAGAGAGAGAAAGAAAGAAAGGGAGAAGGAGAGAGAAGGAAAGGAAGGGAGAGAGAGGGAAAGGAAGGGAGAGGGAGAGAGGGAGAGGGAAAGGAAGGGAGAGGGAGAGAGAGAAGGAGGGACACTGCCGCCCCCGCGCACCCAGGCCCCACTGCTCAACTGCCGCCAACAGTGTGTCCACCAGTGGGCACACCACGTGCCCGTGCAAGCTCCAGGCCCAGGTACCGCCACCATGGCATGTTCCACATCATGCGGACCCACACCGCGGCCCAGCAGGTCCCACACATGACGTTGAGTCCTGAGGCATCAATGGCAGAGACCACATCAGTGCACACGTCATCATCGCAGGCTGCACACCCGCTCAGCAATTTCGGTGCCACTAACCCTGTGCAAGGCCAGTCAGCGCCACGTGGTGGTAGGCCCGTGATGGCCGCTTTGCTCCAGGTGCCACTAACCCTGTGCGCAACAACTCATGGGCCCTTTATGATTGAGTATCGTGGAACGTCCGTCATCCAGTCACCACCAGCAGTGGGGAATGTGACGTTGTCGGCCCCTTATATTGGTGGGGTCACATGGCCTGTGACGCCTGTGCCGGATGGGTGTGGTATGCGTGCAAACCTGCCCTCAGGGAGTGGCCGTGACATGCTGACAACTAGACCAGCGACCTGCAGACCACTAGTTTGTAAACCTACGACTTGTAGCTATGTGGCCCCCCCTCAGAGCGTAAGCGGAGTGGTCTGGCCTGGCGTACGCCGGACCAGCGCAGGGTTTGCAACAATGACTCGGGTGCTCTGGGCGTGGTTCAGTCCATGTCCGGACAAGGAAGTGACTAATGCGTGTGTCCCTGTTGTAGTGTCTACGGCACCCGGAACGCAATCGGCAATGTAGCACACTGTGACTGGAATCCCACTAGATGAGCATCATTGACGTTGGGGGGAATCACTGAGCCTACATTCATCCACATATTCATACATGAATGATGAAAGACATGACACAGCAGTGCGTTTCTGAATGTTTAATGCACATCCAGTGGAGTTTTGCAGCTGGGGCAGTACAGGGCCATGCCAACCCCACTTCCCAATTTGGGCCCGTGCAGGGCCAGCCAGAGTCCATCGGGGATTGACAAGTACAGCGGAAGAGGAAGGGTACAGTCTGCAGTCTGGTCGCCGTATCATTGGTCACCAAACAGGATATGGCAGTCCATGTCGCGGTCCAAGGTGAGTGCAGCAGAGTAGCAAAGAAAGAACAAACGGCAGACCAAGGTCCAGCACATTCAATCCATATGTACAATAGAGTAGGCAGTCTTGCCGGTTATCATGCCGTAATACATGCGACCATGCTGTTCTAAAAGCATATAGACCAGGACCGCATAGATAACTGGTCCCCTGATGGGACGGTGGTGACTGGGATTCTTTCATATTTCAAATTACAGAGCTTGGGATATTTGATACCTTACAGCCTATTGGGTGTTAGCCCTGATGAAGTTCCCTCTGGCAGAATTGGGAACGAAACGCGTTGGCTGTGTGCCAGTTTTTAAGAATCAAAGGAATAAAAGAAGTATTTTTGGAACAGATCTCTGCTTCTCTTACTGACTCCACAACGAGTGCACCTTCCATCTTTTTTGAAAAATTGAGTGCAGCAGAGTGTATTGGGGGTCAGTGGAAGGTCATGGGGCCATGTGCGGCACCAAAAGCAGCAACAGGCCAGGTGGCAGACATGAATGCTAGTGCCTCCTTCTGAACTCAAGCCCATCCACGTCCTCGTCCTCTGATGTGTGCTTTGCCCCACCTGTGGGTGGTGCAGTTCCGGCTGTGGCACTGTGTGCCACTGACACATCAGGGGCCGGAGGTGGATTGTCGGCTGCACTGTGTGGCAGTGACACATCAGGTGCCGGAGTGGGAATGCCTGCCGCAAAGTGAGGCACTGACACACCAGGGGGCGGAGATGTGGATGGTGTAGGGGGGGCAGCATTCATCTGCGCCACGCCTTGTGGCAGCAATGCCATGATGAGGACATGCAGGGCATGGTAGATCCCAGCTACATTTCGCTGATGTTCAGTGGTGGCTGCCATCCTTTCTGCCTCCATCCGCACCATGTCCTCCATGAGCCTCCGCAAGTGTGCCATCTCACGGCTGAGATCGCTGGAGCCACTCTGAGCGGACATGTGTTCTTGTCTCCGAGTCATGACTCCAGCGATGTCAGCCAGGGCTCCTTGGAGACCATAGAGCGGTGTGTGGGTGTCCGTTAGGGACTGGAGGTGGTCCCTGATGGTACTCAGACACCCATGGATGGCGTCAAGTTTGGTAGCCATGAGGTCAAACCCCACCCGCACCTGCTCAGCTATCTCCCTCTGGACCTCCAACACACGGTGTTGGAAGGCCATGTGTTGTTCGGGGGGGTCTTGGGAGACAGCCGGGGTTGTGGGTGCCTCCTCCTGGGTGGTTTGTGGAGTGGGTGGGGTCTCCTCGATGCAGCTGGGCTGCCCTGGTCCTGGAGGTGATTGGCGGATGAGTTCAATGATGTCTTGGAGGGCTTGGGTGTCGATGCTGGTGGTGTCCTCCTCGTCATCAGTGAAGAGTGGCTGGGACTGCTCTGCAGGTGGCGTTGAAGGTGCCCCTGCAATGTGAAGGGGAGATGCTGTGTTACAATGTGTCCACATGTATGTGGCCGCATGGTACATGTTCACATTCAGACAGCATGGCAATGTACATTGTGACAGTGTGTAGATCAGGGCCATGATCCAGAGTCATTGCGGGTGTGCACTCTGCTCTGCTTGGTTGTGCATGTGTGCCATTGTGGCCATCTCCCCCCAACCCCTCAGTACCTGGTGGTTACTCACCCTGTTGCTGTTGTGTTGTGTCATGTCGAGCAGTGTCCGGTGCCCCGACTCCTGCCACGGTCTCCACACTGATGACTGTCGACACCAGTTCCTCCATGTCATCCAGCTCCAGCTGTGGCGCTTGGCTCCCACCTCCAGTCTGCATTGCTGCCTTCTGGTTGCCTGCGAGTTTCTCCTTGGTCTTGCGCTTGATGTCAATCCATCGCCTCTTGACCTCGTCCATTGACCTCTTGTGCTCTCCGACGGCTTCACCTTGTCCACGATGGACCGCCATAATCCATTTTTGGTGCCCAATGACACATTGGAGGCGACGAACAGTTGTTGATGGTGTTCTATCACCTCCGTGACCATGATCCTATTCTCCTGCGGACTGAACTTCGTCTTCCTCTTCTTCTTGTCCTTGCCCTTCCCTGTCACCGAGGTCCCAGGCTGGTCGTCCGGGGTGCTTGTGGGGTTGCGCTCGTCCTCTGCGCCTGCTCCGGCTGCCTCCATGGTGCTTCGGTGTTAGTGATTTTGTGTTTGTGTGTTTTTTCTCCTTTTGTAGTGATTTTCCCTCCTGCCGTGTGTGTATGGCAGGCCTGGCGCTGCTTATCGCTGATTTCCTCATCGCGAATGGGCTCATCGCACGTTTTTTGGTGTTGGGGTTTGTGTTTTTGACTCCATCGCGGTGGTTGTTTCGCGGACGTTGGCCGCGTTTTCGGAGGACTATCGCATGGTACCGCCGTGTTGTGAATTCCAGGTTAAAACGGGGTTTTTTCCCTGCGATCGACTGCGATGTGTAAAGTTGTGTTAACATTTTTTGGTGATGTTTAGCGCACGTTCTTGTGAATATCCCCCTTAATGTTTAGGTCGATCACGTTAAAGCCACACGTCCATCACGCAGTTCCCATGCTCTCATGATAGATTGTTTTCCCTCAACGAATATCCAGTTTATGCAAGATGGCATGATGATGTAATCTCAGGCATTACGCGTAATTTTCACAATACGAAATTCCAGAGATTATGCCAATTTATACCAGCATAACAAATAATCTCAACCAGGCCGCACTCCTGGACTGTGATGCACAAAAGATTATATTACCTTGAACCTCAATTGAAGGGCAAGAGAAACCCGGAGTCCAATATTCAAAGAAGATATTTGGTAGTGGACGGGAGGAAAAGTTAAATGCCCTCCCCAATAGTGAAAACAGAGGCATGAGCTCACTTCAGTGGCGTGAGGAGGGTCATCAGAATGTGATTCTCATGTGTAATCTTACCAGGTGTTTTTTAGCTTGTTTGTACTTGTACTGTGGATTCATTTCTTTAACTTTGGTACGTCTTTGGTTAACCATGTGTAAGGCGAGATCACACTTGATGGATGCCAGGATACCGAGATCGATGCTCTTGAATTATCAACAAAAGTAGCACAGTGTCCTAACATTTGTGACACCTGATCAATTTTCTCCTCTAATTGAAGTAAATTGTCCATAAATGCCCACAGATTATTCCAGATGAAAAGACTTGCACAGCCATTTAGAGTATAGATAGTGCACAGATTTGTTGGCCTATGAGCCTACTTTGGTCTGAATGTGAAACCAAAGGTTTAATGGCAGCTGGTGGTGAGCCCAAGAGGAGTTGTAAGATGTGATCTCTGTTTCACGCTCTGAAATAAAGGACACATCATTCGGTGCATTATATTGCAGATCACCTGTATCCTTTGTATCATTTGAAAGCTTTGCACAGAGATTAGAACAGGGCATCTCTGTACTGCAAATATCTGTACAATTATTTCATGTTGTTCTTTAAACATGTATTTAATGCTGCTGCACACATCATTACAGGACACAGAAAATAAGTCTCTGTTTTAAAAAAAATTGAGTTTATGTTAGATGCGCACTATGCGCACTATGCGCACAATCGGTAATATGGGGAAAAACTAGTTGACATATTATGCAAAAGCCACCAGTAACAACACCTAGAAGTACCATTGCCCTCAATGTCTTGGAACTCCAGACATTCACTACAAACAGGTAAATGGATAAGTGGCCGAAGGGCCCCTGGACAATAGAAATTAGAGGTCCTATGTTCAGAGGCGTACCTAGTGTTCAATGGGCTCTAGTGCAAGGAAATGGGACCTTCTGGCCGCAGTTTGAATTGGGAAATACAACAATAGTCAGAATTCATTCGGCCCATCAGGCCTCTGGGACCTAGTGCCCCTGCTCCTCCTGCACCAATGGAAGCTATGCCCCTCCCTGTGTTTAGTATTCATTATTAAAAAAGAGACGGGGGTTCAGGAGGTATAGTCCTGCTTTCTTGCCAAGGTAGCTTAGTTTCGCACAAATATTTTCGAAAGGCAAGTAGCAAACCCAGAACTATTCTTTTAATAATATTAATGATGGCAATGTTATTCTAGTAGGACAACAGACTGGGTGAAGGGGGGTCCTACAATGTATCATGAATGTATATCATTTTTGTGATGTGTGTGATTTTCAGAACTGAGCATAGTGCTCCGGATGAGGCCTCATCACTGATTAATTGAGTGACTTACACTTGGTCATAGTTCAAATTAGAAATCGGGCTCTCTAGTTGGCAGTGGTATTGACCCAGTCCAAGTAGGGACCCTTCCTTCTAGTCCAGTTAAGGGGATTACTCACCCAAGATAACCCCTGTTCATCCCCTTGGTAGCTTGGCACAAGCAGTCAGGCCTATCTCAGAGGCAATGGGTAAAGTATTTGTACATTACATACACAGTAACACAGTGAAAACACTACAAATGAACACCACACCACTTTAGAAAAATAAAACATCTTTATCTAAGCTAAACAAGACCAAAACGACAAAATCCAACATAAACAACTCAAAATATGACTTTCTAAAGGTTTAACCAATTCTGTCCATAGAACTAGATGGATGGGGTGATTTTACACAAAGTACCTCAAATGCGTCAAAATCTACTAGGCAAACAGCCTCAGAGGAGGGACGCGTCTGAAAACACAGCAATGCGTCTGTTTCTGAGTCCACGGGGAGGCGCTGCGTCAGTTCAATCAATCAATCAATCAATCACAGAATTTGTAGAGCGCACTACTTACCCGCGAGGGTCTCAAGGCGCTGGGGAGAAAAAAGGGGGGGGGGTGCTGCTACTGGTTGGACAACCAGGTCTTGAGTAGCCTCCTGAAGGTCAGCAGGTCTTGGGTCTGTCGTAGGCTTAGTGGAAGGGTGTTCCAGGTCTTGGCGGCGAGGTGGGAGAAGGATCTGCCACCAGTGGTAGTTCTTCGAATGCGAGGGACGGTGGCGAGGGAGAGGTCAGCGGAGCGGAGCTGGCGGTTGGGGACGTAGAAGAGGAGTCGTCTGTTGAGGTAGGCTGGGCCAGTCTTGTGGAGTGCCTTGTGTGCGTGGATGAGGAGTTTGAAGGAGATTCTCCTGTCGACGGGGAGCCAGTGCAGGTTCCTCAGGTGGGGGGTGATGTGGCTGTGGCGTGGTACATCGAGGATCAGGCGTGCGGAGGCGTTTTGTATGCGTTGCAGTCGCTGGTTGAGCTTGGCCGGGGCTCCCGCGTAGAGGGCGTTCCCATAGTCAAGTCTGCTACTGACGAGGGCCTGGGTGACTGTTCTTCTTGTATCTGTCGGGATCCACCTGTAGATCTTGCGAAGCATGCGGAGGGTGTTGAAGCAGGAGGAGGAGACTGCGTTGACTTGCTTGGCCATGGAGAGCGTTGAGTCGAGGATGACTCCCAGGTTGCGTGCGTGGTCGGTGGGTGTCGGGGCTGCTCCTAGTGTCGTTGGCCACCAGGAGTCGTCCCAGGCTGAGGGGTTGGAGCCGAGGATGAGGACCTCTGTCTTGTCCGTGTTCAGTTTTAGTCGGCTGATCTTCATCCAATCGGCGACGGCCTTCATTCCTTCATGGAGGTTGGATTTGGCGGCGAGGAGGTCCTTGGTGAGGAGAGGATCAGTTGAGTGTCGTCGGCGTAGGAGATTATGTTGAGGTCGTGCTGTCTGGCGATGCGTGCGAGCGGGCCATGTAGATGTTGAACAGTGTTGGGCTGAGGGATGATCCCTGGGGTACGCCGCAGATGATCTCGGAGGCTTCGGATCGGAATGGTGGGAGGCGGACTCTCTGGGTTCTGCCGGCGAGGAAGGAGGTGGCCCATTCCAGGGCCTTGTCTCGGATCCCTGCGTCGTGGAGGCGTGCGCGTAGAGTGCGGTGGCAGACAGTGTCGAAGGCGGCGGAGAGGTCCAGCAGGATGAGGGCTGCGGTCTCACCGTTGTCCAGCAGGATCCTGATGTCATCGGTGGCGGCGATGAGGGCAGTCTCAGTGCTGTGGTTGCTGCGGAACCCCGATTGGGATGGGTCCAGGATGCTGTTTTCTTCGAGGTATCGGGTTAGCTTCTGCACGCAGAAGTGTTGCGTCGAACCCGGACTGTAGGGGGAAGCGACGCATCAAAATCCCAAGACAGTTCTTGCCTGCAGGTGATGCATCAGAAAAACTGTCGCAGGTGCGATGTGGGGAAATCTGGACGCGCTGGGGATCGATGCGGCGGCAGCAAACAGGTGCTGCATCTATTTCTTCAGCCGCGGTCGCACGACGCATCAATTCTTTCAGCCGCACAGCAGGGCCTGTGTCGGAGTCTGTGCAGGGGTGTCCAACGTCGAAGACACGGTGCGCTGAACTTGGGCTGCAGCAGTTTCTTCAGCTGCTGACAGGCACTGCATCGATTTCCCTGGCCACACGGCTGCGGTAGGTGGATATTTCTCCCGCTCGGTGGTGCCACATCAGAAAAACACGCACTGGAAGGGTGATGCGTCAATTTTGATGTCTTCTTGATGCTTTTTGCAGCAGGAACAACCTCCAAAGGCCTAGAACTGGATCTGGCAACACAAGGCAGGTCAGAACTCCCAGCAGTGGAGTTCAAGGATGCTGCAGGTGAAGTCTTTGTGTCCCTGAGACGTCTTAAGAGGAGGCAAGCTCTACTTTGGAGAATCTTCTCAAGGAGGGTACAGCAAAGTAAAAGTCCAGTCCTTTTCACTGCCCACAGACAGAAGCAGCAACAGCAGGCCAACCAAGCAAAGCAGCACACAGTAAAGGGACAGTACTCCTCCTGACAGCTCTTCAGCTCTTCTTCTTGGCAGGGTCCTCTTGATCCAGAAGTGTTCTAAAACTCTGGGGTTTTTGGTCCAATACTTATACCACTTTTGGCCTTTGAAGTAGGGATACTTCAAAGGATTTTCATTGTAGTGCACAAGTTCCTCTCCTGCCTGGTCTTGGCTCCAGACACACTCCAGGGGGGTGGAGACAGCATTGGGAGAGGCCAGGCACAGTCCTATTCAGGTGCAGGTGACAGCTCCTCCCACCACTCTAGCTCAGGAAGACCCATCAGCCTGGTGATGGGACATCAGGATATGCAGAGCACATCGGAACTCACTTTGTGTGACTGTCTAGAGTGAATGCACAAACAGGCCCATTGTCAGTCTAAACCAGACGTTCATTTCACAGGCAGGCAGAGGCACAGAATGGTTAAAGAAGAAAATGCCCACCTTCTAAAAGTTATCCATGTGCCAGGAGGACGATGTGATCCAGAGGGAGCACTAACAAGCTTTTGTAAAGGAATCACACCGGGCTCCAGAATCCACTTCTAAACAAATAAAAATTACAGAGACTCACCGAACAACATGAGCAGTCAAGAAAAGCCTGTCCTGCTCCTTTGATTTGGTGCTCGAGTACAAATCCCTAATAACCTAGACAACTGATAAGTCGGAATCAAAACCTTTTGCCGTGCCCCCTAAGAATTCACTAAACCCTTGTCCTGAAGAGAACCCCGAAAGAAAGTGTGGGTTCGAAACGCGTAGACCGGGGTCAATAGGGGATCCTAGTTCAACCAGTATCAATATGGACGTATAAATTCATTTGTCTAAAGAAACTATTGGAAGCTCATATTAGATACCTTTGGACCCTTTATACGTTCCAGTACTAAGAGCACTTTCTGTGAACGTAATGCTCTGGTCTTGTAAAATCTTGGATTGGTGAAGATGCAATTTTAGCCTAGTTCATGTATAAATTTTGCGTTATCACAATGTATATTTGATTTATCTTTCCATATTTCACACGTTTTTCATATATTTTTCACTGTATATCCATCGAGTTGAATGTGGATTGTCCTTTCTTTTATCGCGCCAAATGTGAAAGTTTAAAAATGTTTATGTTCAATCATTTTTAAAACAAATTTAAGGTCATGATTATTGAGTAAAATGTACCTCATGCATAAGTAAAGATGTGTTTAAATCTCACAACCACCTGATGTTGTTTTGTGTTTACACTTTCTAAAAGTGGCATTTTCAAACACACAATTTAAAAACCACCTTTACTAAAAGATGTGTTTTTAAATCCTGACCTCAAAGAGCCCAAACTTCAAATCTCTAGCTGTTCGCAATTGAAAGGTACACTTGTGCAATGGTACAAGGCAGCTCCAATGATAGCCTATGGCCGAGCGAGTCCTTGAAACAGTGAAAATCAAAATTGTCAGTATTTTACTATCAGGACATGTAAAACACACCAGAACATGTTCTACCTTTCACTTACACTGCACCTTGCCCATGGGGGTACCTTGGGCCTACCGTAGGGGTCCGTTACTAGTAGTAAAAGGGAAGGTTAGGGCCTCACAAGTGGGTGCACTGACCTTGTCGACATGGCAGTTTACAATTGCACTCACAGGCACTGCAATGGCAAGTTTGCAGGGTTACTCATGTGGGTGGCACAACCAGTGCTACAGGCCCACTAGTAGCATTTGATTTACAGGCCCTGGGCACACATAGTGCAGTTTACTAGGGACTTATCAGTAAATCAAATATGCCAATTATGGATAACCAAGCAGAATCACATTTTACACATGGTGGACTTGCACTTTAGCACTGTTCAGCAGTAGTAAAGAGCCCAGAGTACCTAAACCAGCAAAACCAAAGTCCAGCATAACAGTCAAACATTTAGGGGGTAGAGGAAAATAAGACAGTGGAAACCACGCCAAGGATGCCAGGTCTAACAGTGCTCTAGGTGAGGCCTCATCACTGATTAATAGAGTGATTTACACTTGGCCATAATTCTGTTTTTCTTAATAAATTTGCTGTTCTTTGCATATTTTTTTAATTTTCTGTCGTGTATTTTACCTCACGTATCCATGTGCTAGCCGAGGTATGTGTTCAAAAGGTCTTTCTCCCTGAGACTAAGGTCCTGTTTGAAAGTAACTGAGGAGATGTATCTTCAGCTTCTTTTTGAATATGCACAGTTTGCCTTCAGGCTAGAGGCTTCCAGGCTTAGATAGGTCACGCCTTTCTACAAGTGGTATTTGGTTGCTCATGCTAACTATGCTGGTATTTTTGTGAGAAAGCCATAACCTCCTTTGGTGATCAGTATCTCAATAACACTTTAGTAACTGGTGCCAGCAACAGTTTTTAAGGTGCATTAAGCAAGTTGGATTCTTGCTCGAACTGATTGTCCTTGTAATTTGCTTAGGGCAGGAGTGGTGTGAACCTTCCTATTGGTATGACTCTCTTTCCCTAGTAGTGATGTTCTGGACCATTTGAAGGCAATTGATTAGTCTTATAGAAGTAGCTGCTACATAAGGGCCATTACATTATTCGATTTTCCTGCTCCCACCATTGAGGAGACTGTGGTGGATAAATGTTTGAGGAGAACTGGGTACATTTAACCACTTGTCTAGTCCATAGAGTTTAGTGAGTAAGAAATAAACAGTTAAGCTAGAGATGTTGATCTTAGCCAAACAACCATGGTACAAATAGTGAAAACCAATTTGAGTAGGAACAGATAGATTTATGTATGTTAGATGCATGTTAATTGGTTTTGGGAGAGAAAATGGAGGCCATACAAACAGATAACAATGGACTAGCTAGACAACTATATATATATATATATATATGTTAGGTAGTTATAGTTAGGACCTTGTTTCCATAGGAAAAGCGTTTTTTGATTTGCCAATATCTTTGGCGCCGTTTGACGAATCTTCGTGAAGTTTTCCAAAAAATAGGGCCGGACCGCTCAGTTTGTGTGTTGAAAGTTTCGGGGTGATTCGTCAAGCGGGGGCCGAGAAAAAAGGGGGTCCCAAAGCGCGTTTTCTCCATGTTATTTTCCATAGGAACTTTATTACAGGCTACAGCCCGACCTGCTGAACGGAATTACACCAAATTTGGCAAAAAGGTAGGTCTTGGTTTAGTTGTGTGCCCTTTTTTTTAATAGTGTAAATCCTTTCAGTAGTTCCTGAGAAATGTAAAAAGAAAAATATCGATATCTGAGCACCGAGGAGGAGTCGCGAACCCTCCCGGGCACGAGCTTCACTCTGATTGGCTGCCAACACTCCAAACCAGGAAGTGTTGGCAGCCATCTTGTGACTCGGTAACCGAGTCACAAGAAAAAGGGTGAAACAAAGATGAAAAACATGAAAAGGGGGCAGGGTACAAACACCCTGACCCCCTAGGCCTGCTCAGGGGGTCCCACAAGAACCCCCAGGGCCCAAAAAAGCATTAAAAAAAAAAAATCGGCCGAATTCACGCTGGGGTCGTGAATCCGGCCGAGAAAGTTTTTAAAAAATGAAGCGCTGGCTCCCGCGCTTCATTGTATTTAAGCCCCCGGGTGGGCCAGGTCCCGGGGGCATGCCTAATTATGTGGCAGGGGCCCGCGGGGGCCCCCGCAGCCCCAGGGACCGCCACCTCCCCGGGGCTTTATTTATGATGTGCGGGGGGCACGCGGTCCCCCCGCAGCCCTGGGGAACGCCACCTCCCTGGGGCTTTTTTTATAATTAGGGTGGGGGGCCTCACGGGCCCCCCAAGCCCCGGGGACCACCACATCCCCTGGGCTCTGTTTTAAAAAAAATGTGTGGGGGCTCGAGCCCCCACACGCCCGGGACCACCACCTCCCGGGGCACAAAATATAGAAATTGGGGGGTCCGTTATGGACCCCCAAGCCCCGGGGACCGCCACCTCCCCGGAGCTTTGAAAATGAAGGGAGGGGGGCCGCGCGGCCCACCTCCTGGAGCCCTCGATGGCCCTGGGGACCGCCACCCCCCAGGGCCGGCTCCTGCAATGTCCCTGGGTGCCCACCCCCGGGACATTGCTGTTTGCTATGGCAGGGCGGGAGCATGGCTCCCACCTTGCCATAGCAAACTCTGCTTTGCTTGATTGAAGCGAGAGCAGGGAAACCTGCCCTCACTTCAATGAAGCAAAGCAGAATTGCTTTTGAGCAAGGGGAGCTACATGTCAGCAGCTCCCCTTGCTCAAAAGCAATGCCGGCTCCCGCAGGAGGCAGGGAGCAGGCGGGACCGTGAGGGCATTGGGGCTCCCCCCACGGTCCCAATCACAGAGGCCAGGCCCCGGGGGATGGGGGCCCCGGGGCCAAAAGTGGCCCGGGAGGAGGGCCACGCGGCCCCCTTCCCTCTAATAAAAAAAAAACGAAAAGGCTGGCCCCGGGGGATGGGGTCCCCGGGGCCCAAAAAATGCAAAAGAAGGGGGGCCACAGAGCCCCCCTTGAAAATAAAAAAACGCATCTCGCTGGAGGCCACACCCCCTTTCTCCACCACTCTGCAAACGCGCCCCCTGGAGGTAATAGGAGGGGAAGTTGGCCCCCAAGGATGTCCTTGGGGGCCAACTACCCCTCTTGTTACCTCCAGTAAGTCCCACACAGTGGGATTGCTAAGACGTCTTCGGAGGCCATGCCCCCTTTCTCCACCACTCTGCAAACGCGCCTCCTGGCAGACTACGGGATGGGGGATGAAGTCCAATTTAGTCCTGAGGGAGTTTGGGGGCCAAGAAGCCCTCCTGGTACCTCCTGTAAGTCCTATGCAGGGGAATTCCTGAGCGCTGGTCGGAGGCCCAGCACCCTTTCTCCACCACTCTGCAAACGTGACTACTACTTAAAGAAGCATCTGTCTGCACCTCTGACTTAGAGGTAGTTTTAATCCCCTGCCCTATTATGTACTAGGGCCTTACAGAGGAGGTCATGCTAATCACAGGGGTACCCCAACGCATAGTGTTCCCTAGTGTATGTAGGTGTTTTCACTGTATTCTAAGTGTCTTTTAGCATAGCACGGGCTCTAGGCCTGGTTAGTCAGAGTCAGTTACCACCAGTACCCGTCAGCAAAAAGTTGGGGGCACAGGAGGACTTTCTGCTCCTCTGTTGGTTCTTTCTGCACATATCTTGCTTCTTCCTGTACTTTTCTTCGTCTTTCTGGACTTCTGTTGCCTCTTTCTGCATTTGTCTTGCTTCTTTCTGTGCCTTTGCTCCTCTTTCTTCACATGTCCTACCTCTGTAGGCATAGTTAGAAATTAGCATTTAAAAAACGTTTGCAATTCACTGAAAAAACCGTAGGTTTCAGGGACGTTATAGTTAGAAATTAACATTTAAAAAACCTTTGAAATTCACTGAAAAAACCATAGGTTTCAGGCACGTTATAGTTAGAAATTAGCATTTAAAAAACCTTAGAAATTCACTGAAAAAACCAGAGGTTTCAGGGACGTTATAGTTAGTTGAACATTTCACTCGTACAAAACCAGTGAAATTCGGCCGTTATAGTTAGTTCAGCTAACTATAACTTGTGCCCCCGCAATACACTGCTGATGACGTCACATATTACATCATTCATGTCATGGTCAGTGACATCACTGATGACATCACTGATGACATCTCAAATGACATCATCCACGTGATAATCTGATGCACCTCCTTACACCCTAATATAACCTTTGATACACCCACTCTAAAATACAGAGTACCATTTTCGAAACCATAGACACACCAACACCAGTTACTACATACTCACTCACTGATTCCTAGGTCTACACACACATCTACTCATTCACCCATACAGTCACTCATACATGCAGTCACTCATCAATACAGCACTATCATATGCACTCATACACCTATACAGACACTCACAAACCGCTACTCACCCATACAGTTACTTACACACCTAGTCAGTCATGTAAAGAATCAATCACACTCCCATTTACTCACCTATACAGTTATACACACACCACCTCACCTATTCATACAGATACTAACACATACTTACTCTCTTATACAATCACTGACACAAGCACACACTCATCCATACAGCCACTCTCACTATCACTCACTCTCACATATAGTCATTTATATACTCAAATACTCACATATACTGCCTTTCACATATGTAGTTACTCACACATATACCACTGACACATCCATTCACTCACCAACACAGCCATACGCACATTCACTCACCCATACAGCCCTTCACAGACACACTCTTGAACCCATACACCCAGTGAATCACCCACTCACACATCTATGCACAAACTCACACACCCCCACCCACCCACACAAACACTCAGGCACCATGTCATGAATGATGTAATATGTGACGTCATCAGCAGTGCATTGCGGGGGCGCGAGTTATAGTTAGCTGAACTAACTATAAGGGCCGAATTTCACTGGTTTTGTACGAGTGAAATGTCCAACTAACTATAACGTCCCTGAAACCTCTGGTTTTTTCAGTGAGATATATATATATATATAGATATATATATATATATTTATGAACATAATCACATTAGGGGTATTAAGGGGGCAAAAGAGTAAGTTCTTACACCTTAGTTGTGTCAACTTTCAAGTAGATTAGAATTTAATGAAATTGTGAAAGTGGGAAGAGAAGCAGCATTGCAGCACCATTCATCTAGGAGTCAGGGCCAGAGAAATGGTCCCGGAAGCCAGAATGAGCAGGTTCCTGAAGCATCATACAGACGTTTGATGATCTGGATTTCTCTGGCTCACTGCGATTGTACCCCAGTGCTTTGACTTAAGCTTGATTGTGATGGTTGTTATCATCCAAAGTGAATTGGAACTATTGTGGTTTTTGTGTCCCAAGTGATGGTTATAACATCATAGCATTGGTCTCCATTGTTCACTTTATAAGATGGTATGTATGGTGAACAGTGGTGATGTCGGCAAGTACCTGCCCCTGAGCACCTATATTTGGCACTATCGCTGAATTTTATCCGCAAATGGTTGAAAGCCAGGTGTTTAATGTAAAATCCATGGGGCATTTAACTCGTCACTTTATTAAAGGAAGTGGTAATGCTATCTTGTGTTACTCACACAGATTTTTCTACGGGGATAGTAAAACGTTTTCTTTCAGCAAGCCAACTGCCGTTTTAATTCCGTTCAGAAGAATAGTGTGTATCAAGGTGTGAAAAAACTGATGGCTAGAATGAGTAAGAATAGAGGTGTAGGCCTTCCCAGTCTTTACATATTGGAAATGCGTTTTTCATACAATAGCTGTTTTTGATCATATAGTAGGCATGAATATGGGTTTAGGGTATCAGGGTATGTGTGTTGCTTTATAATCACTGAGCTGAAATGTGGAAAGGCTTTTAATTCTTTTTAGGGGGTGTGGGGTTGGAGATAATGGTTTTCACATCAATAAGAGTTTGATGTAAGATGAGAAGTGTGATTAGGTCGTAATCCATTTTGGAATTAAGTATTAATGAAGGATGCAATAATTGATTATAAGAAATAGGAACAATCCTTGGCTACTTAGGGAAAGCACATACCATAAAGACAATCGGCAAAAGTGTTGATAGCTTCTCCTGTGATAATAGAATTGATGGAGGAACCAGAGCTGGGAAGGCCTCCGTGCTTGACTGAGTGGAGTTTGACCTTCTGTCCATAGCCAGCGGTACAGAATTTTAATCCTGGGTGGAATTTTCTTTCTGATTGTGGAGGTTTTCTACAGGAAGTATTACTGATTGCTTGACAATTATGTCTTAAGGTAGCTAAAGAGATTGTGAAGGTGAATATAGTTTGAAGATTTGTCTGCTGAAATATAAGTTAAGTAATCCTTGTGCCTTGTAAAATTCATTGGCCTTCACCATGATCTATTGTGACATTTCTAGACATATTACGAGGCATTTCGCTTAGGTATTTTTTATTTAGCAAATTATTTGTGCATTCTTTATATCAGCATCACGTTTGAGGGCCTTTCTTTGTAGTGAGTTCGAGAAGTGCACAGAAATTGGTGAAGGAAGCCAAATAGGTTTCATTTACCTTTTTTAAGGCAAAAAAATAGTTATACATGCTACTAAACATCTTCATAAATACACATAATGAATCGAGTAATACATTATAAAATGTCCATACTTTACAAAACTTTGAGACTTTATTTATTCTAAATGAATACAATGCATTCAGTGACATAACTTTACGTACTTTTGTCTGCCAAATTATAATCCATTGTACTTCTGTCGTTTTCCAAAGTTGCATAATAAGAGATTTGCAATTGACATAATAAATATAAGCTATACAGTCCATCTAAATAAATCCTTTAGAAGGACTGCACAGCCTAGGGAACTGGATTAGTCCTGGTTCCAAAAACCTGGAGACCAGGGCAGGTTATGATCATATGACGACAGTCACCTAAAATCGACTTTTAATATTGGAAGCAGACAGATGACAAAGACGGATAAAGATTCTTAATAATTTTAGGGCTATAATAAAGTAGCCACCTTGAATAAAACCCATTCTTCTAAAATTGGCTGCACAAAATCATTCATGGCTAAATTGTGGAATGTCTGACCATCATCTCATTGTGAACCTAACCCCAGATCCCTTTTTAATGCCAGATTAATTTTCCAGTTTATTAAAGTACTTAATCAATAATTTTTCTTAACTATTCAGTCTTAAAATCATACACCAGCACCCTATACCTTTAAATGGGGGGGATATCAAAAAGTAATTTCAAAATTTCCTGCCAGTAGATCATATTCAGCATGTGAAACGTTTCAAGGAAAGATTTGATCTGATGGAAAGTGACACAATACTTCAATTGATAAGTACATGATTCCCGAACGTGGAATACAGCACATTACAACACGATGTATTACATCGCGTGCTTTTATAACGCGGTCGTTACAACGACCGCGTTGTTAGTACGCAATACATTTACATCGCAAGTCATTACAACGACTTGCAGTAGGGGGCGCGCTGGACTTAGGAATAGTATTATTTACTATTGCTACTCCAGTTTGCGCAACAGTAGGGAAGGTGTTGGAATTCATTTCCAATACCTCAGCGCCCCCTACAACAAGTCGTTGTAATGACTTGCGATGTAAATGCATCGCGTACTAACAACACGGTCGTTGTAACGGCCGCGTTGTAATAGTACTGCGATGTAATGACAGCGTTGTAAACGCTTTTCCCCCTAACGTGTTGCCAAGATTTCCAACCAGTATTTAATGGGTAGTCCATAACAGACTGGAAGCATATCTCTTCCCCTTTTTTAATAATGTATTTTCGAGACCATAGCTCAAATACTTGAGTGTGAAATTAGATATGCTACCAGCCCAGATGTTGAATTCTTTTATGCAAAGCTTTTTGTGTTGTGAGTGTTGAAAGGATGATAGTTATAGTGTTCAGCAGCTATACATTTTAAACAAGAACTTATGTTTTTGTTAATGTTGGGATTGATGAAAGCTGTATTAAGGGATTGTGTATGTTACATGGTTTAAACTATATGTGCTTGTGATAGCTCCTGGCATTCAATATTAAGGATAGCAGGACACTGCCTCTTTTCCCCTGATACCAATAATGCTGCTTACCCTGTACTTATTAAGAAACATGATCAACAGTGATTCACTAAGTTCTCTAATATCACTGTAAATGTGGCTGTGTGCCCTTCTCACTGGCCTTTCCAAAGAGTGATGTGCTAGAGCATTTTTAATAAATAAAAATGAATGCAATTAACATGTAGAAATAACGTGTACGCCTCAAAACTCATAGCTGCATAAATTAAGTTTGAAACACTATTAGTAATGAAAGATGTGAGACTTTCAATCATACAAAAATTCTGAACTAAACATCAACTAATAGAAAACATTAGATTGTGACCTTCCAATAGAGATATTTTCATAGAATACAATGATGTATTTAATTGTGTAGTTTAATTTCCATAAAATGTTTCTTCATGAGTAAGATTCACAAGTTACAATGTGTGAGAATTGCATGATTTCATCTGCGTGATGTAGAGAGCTAACCATGAACTGTTTTGTCTTGTAGTGGAAAAGAACAGTGGGAACCTAAACTCAACTTGCACAATGCTTATAAAATGTTGTGTTGTAGTGCTTCATGTCTGTAAGCCTTTTGTCCTGAACTGCTTAGATGATGAAAGCTTTCCTGTTCCCATGATGACTCCGCGCAATGATTTGCTGAGAAGACAGAAGAATGCAACATTTTACCTTAGTGATGGATATCAAAATGTTCTATTAGTTAGTGTTCCTAGAGTAGTGTATGGAGATTCTTCAGACCCTTTCTAGACTCTTTGCCAAGCCCTTTGCTGAGATTTTCTCTGCTTTTCTCAGAGACCTATTCATTTCCCTTGCCTGAATCTATGTTGCTCTGAGACTTTACTGAATTTTGTGAACTTTTTCTTATAGGAAGTGCTTACTGATTAAGAATTGCTGAAAGCTTTATGCAATCATCTCTCGATTTGGATCTCTTTATGGGTTCTAAAGATATTCTTCTCTCATTCCGTAAACTTAGAACAGAGATTATTTGTATGGAATGTGTTTTATGCAATTGTTCTGTATTGTATTACTGATTAATTGATTTCCTATTTTGAGAACATATTAATAAAGAGATACTTACTAAACCAGTAAAGAGAGGGGACTTACCAACAGATGAGTGGTATAATTGATACTGTAAACCAAATATTTATTTAAAGTCCTTGCTCCACCAGATGGGAGTATACTGTAGTACAATCTGTGTCCTGCTGCTAGGCCTGTTGCTAACCCACTGCTTGATTAGGTAACTTGTACGTTCAGAAAGTTAGGCTAAAACCTAACACCACTAGTAGCCATGTGGTATTGAATACATGAGGGATATGTTAGTGTTATGATAGTCACCATTTATGTTGCATATGTGTGGAAATGCTGGAGGGCACATTTTTAAAAGCTCTGTCCATCAATCACGTTTCACATTGACTTAAATTTAAGATGCTGTTTTCAGTTGCAAATGTGATTATTCTTCTGTCGTGTATGAAGAAGTGTTCATCAAAATTTGCACATGGAGGTTTAATATCGTACATAACAGAAAACACATGGACATCCTTTTAGAATTTCATTTAAATCAACAGGCATTAGGACCACAAGCATATATGGATATTCAACCAGTTTCTTTGACTCAAACTGTGATGACTGAAGAGGCTGAGGCTAATGGAATTGATGCTGCTATGATCAGGGATCAAATCTCCAAAGGGAGGAAAGAAGGAGCACCAGGGCCAAACGGCATTCCACCAGCCCTCTTTAAACAAGACCCGGAATACTGGTCATAAACTCTGGCTCCTCTTTTCAACTCTGTCAGACAGTTTGGGTCCTTGCCCGCATCATGGAAGGGCTCCATCCTTTCACCAATTTATAAAGCTGGAGATAAAACCCTACCAAACAACTACCGCTTGATTGCACTGTTAGATGTAGAGGCAAAATACTTTGCAGGCACTCTACTAACAGAACTGCAGGAATGGGCATCAGAGCATAACATAATCCCCCCTTACCAAACAGGGTTCTGTAGGGAGACTGGCACAGCAACCAACCTATTAACAATATCACTATTCATCGACAAGGCAAAACTAACCAAACAAATACTCCATTTCTGCTTTGTGGACTTCAAGGCAGCGTTTGACAATGTCAACGAGCTAATCTATGGAGGAAATTGGCTCTCTGGGGGATCCCTCCGACTCTTTTGAATCTTCTGATACAGCTACACTCCAACACGTGGATACAGATTAAGCTAGGCAACGGCTCCCACCTTTCGTGGCACATACCAACAACTAAAGGTCTTAAACAGGGCTGTGTGCTTGCACCAACTCTTTTTAACCTTTACACAGCAGATATGACATTAGCCCTTAGTGCCTGCAATGCGCATGCCCCTCGATTAGGGGGGAAAGCCATCTCCAGTTTGTCTTATGTGGACGATGTTGTTTTAGCCAGCCACACTCAAGTTGGAATACAACGGCTGCTTACAAATTGCACATATATGCAGTCAAAAACTGCCTGGAAATCAATATTAATAAAACCAAAACCCTGACAATCAATGGGAAAAAACGGTCTCACTCCTGGTCTCTGGGGGAAACTCCAATTGCAAATTCCTCTGAATACAAATACTTAGGTGTAATAATCGATAAGGGTGGTCAATTTACGAAACAGCTTGAGGCCATCAAGAGGAGAGGGATGGCGATAGCATCAACATTAAGGCAACTTAAAACAAAATTCACTGGACCAATATTTTCCCCATTGCTTCGTGTTGCGCAAGCAAAAATTCCACCTTCAATCACTTACGGCAGCGAAGCACTGAGGGGCAGGGACGCTACACTGCTGGATACCACCCTGGCAAAAGCGTACAGTCATGCTAAATCTCCCCCCTTACGCCTCGCCAGCCCAGATTCGACTCGAGTTTGGCTTAACGAAACAACTCCTTGCAAGGCGAGGCTCTTACATCAAGTGTTGGCACAAAATCAAGAATTCCTCCAGGAACACGCTGAACCATCAGCTCTGGCAAGAACTGTGTAGTACATCTACCTCGCCGGCCAAAACCTACCTGGAGGAATCACTGGCTATCACCAGACTAGTCGACCTATGGGAAATTCCAACAACGCACTCACACTTTAAGGATACTGTGAATAAGGTCATTAAGAAACTTTCCCTCACAGAAGATAAAGCTGACTTTGCACTTAGGAGCCATGAATGGATGACTCTGAGCAGCTACAAATCATTTGGGCCGCAGGCATATTTTAGCTTGGGGTATTCAAGGAAGTCAAAAGAATCTTTTTTAAAATATAGGTTAGGAATCCTCCCAGCCATACCACATCTTCCACCATGGCTGAGAGAGAACTGCGGGAAATCATGTAGGCTATGCGGGGTCGGAAACGAGGACATAGAAAATCTAATTTGCTCCTGCATCAGTCTAAAAGAGGAAAGGGCAGGCCTCTTAAAACCCATTTTAATGAACGAAGTATACGAACACGGAGACAGGCAGTACTTGCCTGCTTCAACCCAAAGGACCCGCAACTAAATGGAAAGATAGTTAAATTCCTGTTGGTAGTAGCATCAAAGCAAACCCTAGTGGCACCATCAGGAGCCGTAAAAACAACAAAAGACTTTGGGGCCGATTCTGATGCGGGTTGGAAAAGCTTCCCGACCGAATCGGTTGGGAAATGGTGTCCGACCCACTCGGATCGGGAAAGTCCGACCGGCGGAGTAGGATGCATCCGGATGCTTCCAGATCCGATTTGGTTGAACTCCCATTGACTTCAATGGGAACATTTGTTCCTAACCGCATCAGAATTGGGCCCTCGGTCGGGAAGACACGTTCCCGATCCAATTTGGAAGGAGCAAATGCCGTTAGGAGGCCTTCCTAACCGCATCAGAATCAGGCCCTCGGTCAGGAAGCTTTTCCAACCCGCATCAGAATCGGGCCCTTTATTTCTACATAACTGTAACAAGTGGCCTAAAGCATGATGTGAACTGCTATAAAGTTTTTTTTTTTAAGATACTCATTTGTACTTTTTAACACATAAGAGTTTTAACAGAGCGCTTTTTGAAAATGTTTAACCAATCAAAAACTGTCTATCAGAGTGCACCTTTTGTAATGGTTTTAATTAATCAAAAACAATACATTTTACTTACTCATAAAAATTTGTAGTGTTTATGTGTTCTGATATCTGTATGTCTTAGTATAATCTAGCGATACAAAAGGGGATGATGGACGGAACGTTTGAGCCAATCAAACACTCACCCCCAGTCAACAGATCTGGGTTTAATCCATCATCATTCTTTAGCTCACTCCACCACCTTGCTTGGCAGTTCGGGCTGTACTGTTCCCATGAGGCACAGGGTCAGACTGATTTGCATATGGCCATGTCTGAACTGGGGTGGTGGAGTGAGCTAAAGAATGATGATGGATTAAACCCAGATCAGTTGACTGGGGGTGAGTGTTTGATTGGCTCAAACGTTCCGTCCATCATCCCCTTTTGTATTGCTTAGTATAATCTAGAGCAGGTATCTCCAACCATTTCTGTTTTAAGAGCTACTTATGTTCAAAGAAAATCATCCCAAGCTACTAATATAATTAGTGTTGTGATAGTGACCACATCAGAAAAGATTTTGGGCCTGATTTAGATCTCGGCGGACGGGTTACTCTGTCACAACGGTGATGGATGTCCCTTCAGCCAAAATATAAATCCCATTATATCCTATGGGATTTATATTTCGGCAGACGGGATATCTGCCACCATTGTGATGGAGTAACCTGCCTACTGAGATCCAAATCAGGGCCTATGTTAGTGGCCACCCTCTGCAAGATTACCAGCAGCGAGCATCTGAGTTCATCAGGCAGAGTTGCCAGCAAAAATGCAAAAAAAGGCTCTGTCACTTTGAAATGTCTTTACATAGTTAATAGATAAGCACCATAGTGCAATACGTGTGATACCAAGGTAATTATAATAATAGTAATGTCTCACCAATGCCACATCATTTAGCATTCAAATATCAGCTTTAAAATATATTTTGAAAATACATTTTTTTCAAACATCAGTTTATGAGTTTGAAAATACACTCATTTTCATCTCAAATGTACACTTTTCAATATTCATATAAATATATTAATTCAACCAAGCAAACGCTTCTACTTTAGTATGATGGGCTGCACACAGGAGAACTACTTACAGGTACCTGAAGAGCTACCAGTAGCTCATGAGCTATTTGGTGGAGAAGCCTGGTCTAGAGGCAGCAGGAGTTTGACTTGTGGCTTTCTTAGTATGTGTATTAGTCGTATTAGCTGGCCTGGAATATTCTCAGGTACTTTAGGGAGTATGTCTTTTAAAAATGTATTAGTGGGCTCTTGGGAATTTGTGCTGCTTTTAAAAAAAATCTTGATGTATATGCTGTTACATTTGGGGGGTGTTCTCTGATATTAATTCCAATATTTACAATATTGTTGTTCACTGTAGCCCTTCCATAACAAGCATATGTATAATATTTAGTTCTTTTACAACTCAAGTTCTCGCTGCTTGTGTTTTCCTGGCTGTATGTGTATCTAATGTGCAAAAGAAGTTGTTTGTCTTTCTGTCATGTGATATATGTTGCTCTTTCTGCCATTCTGTCTGAAATTAATATAACTTTAAAATTAATAGTTTTGTAAAACAAAGTTTATTATGTTTGCTGATATAATGTAATCATGCTTTTAAACATTTTGCATTTTATACTTGCATATGTCCTGTTGCTTCAAGTTGCACTGGATTTTCTGCAAATTGTCTTTGATGTTCTCAAGATTTGGATCAGGTGGGCTTTCCATTTCTGTTGGTGAGGAAATGTTTGTTGTAGTTGTATGTTACAAATACAGGTTCTGTTAGTTTTGGAGAATGCTGGGGTTCCAGGTCTTTGTTAAACATAGAGGGGTTGATTCATTTTTATAACTGTTCTTATTTTACTTACTTTGAAGTGCCTTTGTCCAGGTTTACAAGTTAGGAGCTGGAGATTTCAGTGTGCAGTACTTTGTTTTTTCTAAAGCGCTTCTTTAGTATCTAAGGATTATTAGAACATTGGAATGTTAGGCGCTCCATTGAAGACAATGGAGTGCTCTGGGATTCTAATGGCCGATAGAAGCCTGGAGCTCCAACATTCCAATATTGTCCTCCACAGCTGTTGCTGTGAACAAAGGCCCCACGGAGCCCGAGGGGATTTCAATCCAATCGGGCTCCATGAGGCCTTTGTTTTATTTGTGAGAACATTCTGCCCTCTAGTGGCGGAATGCTCTAATAGCCTTATAGCCCTCCATAGCTGGGCTACACAACATTAAAGTCCCGCTCCCTTGTTAAAGGCCCTTGCCTTTGGCTCAGGCCTTTAATGCTGGAGCGTGCATTTAATGGCTGGTATAGCCTGCTATGGATGGATATAAGGCTATTATATCGATAATAAAGGACAGAGTTTAGTCATGTACTTAGGGAGTGATTACGAGACCTGCGGTGGCGTGGTGGTTACTGCCGTACTGGCGGTCTGACCGTCCTATTTTGAGTTTGCCGGTCGGACCGTTGCAGGCCCACTGCAACCTCCAGGGAACCTCCATTCCCCAGCGATGTTGCAGAAGTGTGAGGCAGTAATATGCTGGTGGTGCCGTTGCAGCACCGCCAAGCATATTACGAGTTTTCTCACTGCCAGCCTGGCAGTGAGGGAACTAAGGGGGCCCTACAGGGCCCCCTGGTGCCTCAGGCCATGGGGAGGCATGCAGGGGGGTACATGTTGTGCCCCCCGTGTGCGTGCACCCCCTTTACTGCATGGCATGGACTGCAGAGTCCATGCCATGCAGGAACGGGTTTTGGCGCTCCCTTTGGGGTGCCTTTTTCAAAGACATTGCCGTGGTACTGCCAAAGGACCGCCTGCCAGACAACGAGAAAACTCGTAATCTGGCAGGCGGGCTGCGATGGACTTTGGTGGTGTGGGAGCGGTGCAGCGGAGTAGCGGCCTTGCTCCCACCCCGTCAAAGTCATAATCAGGCCCTTAGACATTTGCATTTTAAAATTATATTGTTTTTTTCAGTTAAGTTCATTTTTAAACTTACTTGTGCAGGAGGCTTGTTATTTTGCTGAAGTCTTCCTTCTGTTTTTTTTGTTTGAGCAGTCTGGCTGAGTGTCCTTTAATTGCAGTTGTGGGAGTGCAAATCACTGGCATCCCAACATTTTGACACCCCAAAATTAACTTCAACCTGTCCTCCCATGTTTTATTGGATCAAAATCAATGTTAAACCTAATTTCGTAAGGCAAGTGTCCCCGCGTTAATGCACCTCCCAAAACATCAAAATCAATCAAAATACAGCTTATTAAAATGATTAATGTTGAATGAGTTCTTAATCAATTATAAGTAAAAGGGTTTTATTACAAAATTTGAAAATAAGCAATACCGACCACTGCCATGAAGGCTCACAGATTCAGAGTTATACAGAGTATGCAAAGGTCAGAAAATATTCTAAGTCCCAATAGGCAGCAAAATTAACAAGCATTTACAATGCAATAGGTCTCGCAATGACATTGTTTTGAGCTATTGGCATTGAAAATGTTATTGTTTTTTTTTTCCCTTCGTGAAGCATTAATCAAGTAATGGCGTTGTAAATGACAATGTCTTTTACCCCCTGTTGACCCCCGCAAAGCTCATCAGCATGTGCCCATCACTGTTTGCTGCGCACCCAACAAATCCAGAATGGACAGCTGTTTCTCCCAGTGGAGCTATTTCACGAAACTCGCTTAAAAGGCCATTAAGATTGTATTTTAAGTGCGCGTTTACTGTATATTTGGACCAGTGGCTCACCTATCAATAGTGCAGAGTGGAGAGGGCAATGAGGTGCGCACCTCATCCAAATAATAGCAGTTTTTTGTTATTTTAGATTTTCTACTGGCAAACAATGGTTTTGGGACATTTTCTGTGCTTACGGTAGAACCCAGCTCTAATTAAGCACTGGTTGGTGAGAAGAAGGAAGATGAGGAGGGTTTGTGTTCAGGTGATGACTGAGCGCACCATTATCTTTGTAAAGTGAAACGTCACACGTAAAAACGCACTCGGTGTCAATTTCTGTGAGAATCCAGCTCGAGCCAGTGAGCAGAGCCTCTTTCCGAAACCGAGGCACACGTCGCAGGGTGACGGTGCAGAAAATGTGAAGTACACCTAACTGGAAGCTTCCATGAGAACCCCACTTCCAGCAAATACTGTACTGATCACTCTGTTGTTACTCTGTTTCTAAACAACTGTTCTAAAAAACACAAAAACAGAATCTTAGTTAGGCCCCTAAAGAGCAGAACATACTCCCTTCTACACTACAAAGCACGCTCCCTTTCAGACGTGAACATCCGCGTTACATAACACAGCAATAAAAAAACTAGCATACGGAACGAAAGTGAAGGGAAACAAGGATTACCATCCTGACGGAATTTAGCGCTACAGAATAATTGGCAACATAACGAAACTACAGTTTTTATATCGCGAGAGCCTCTTAGAAGGTAGGCTATTCAGCAGACACGTGGACTTCAGTAGTGGAAGTTTATGGTTGGCTGTGAAGTGGGTGAGGGGGCCAGAAAGCATGACAAAAATGGAGCACAGCGCTATAAATCCAGCCATACCGGTAATTTACACAAGCCAAGGCTTTCCTCAAGAGTGCTGGTCCATTAATGTTCCTGGTGGGGGGGGGATATCTGCCGAAGGAAAGCACAGGCCCTTCTGGCCAGTATACACCAAGAACAGACGGGGCAGTGGCGGCCTGGCAGGCATCCAGCCACCAGACTTTAAGAACAGCCATAAATCCAGTGGAGTGGAGTAGAGGGATCCATCGGACCGGTCCCCCAACGCTGAAAGAGTGCGCTGTTCAGACACAGCAGACTGAAAAACATATAGAGCACACATACAGCAGACACCCACCCAAACAGCAGTCACACCACACACAGCAGACACCAACTGACCCACTTACCCAATAAACAGACACCCACCCACACAGCAGACACCCACCCATCCACTCAGCAGACACACCGAACACACACAGTAGACAGACACCCTCTGCCCAAGAGGATTTCACACATCCCAGCCTATCTGTTCTGCGGCCTGGAGGGGCCACCTCCCCTCTGCCGGAGCTGTGTGTGAGGTGCCTAGGAAGAGCCCACGGCCTGTTGTCATGGCAGGGCTCCGAAGTTGACAGAAAAACAAATGGCTCGGGGTGCAGGAAATCACGAGGGCCATTTGCATAAGCGGGCGTTGGTTAA
The DNA here is from genome assembly GCA_963921515.1 of Calotriton arnoldi. NCBI lineage: Eukaryota > Metazoa > Chordata > Amphibia > Caudata > Salamandridae > Calotriton > Calotriton arnoldi. The sequence goes on from CAWUFW010000700.1 coordinate 1,936,430, forward strand.
AATTCACTCTTATAAAAGGACTTTGGAGTCCGGTGCCCAAGAGCACACCGTGCGGCATGTGGAGCCGAGACTCCGGACACTGCACCACTGCTCACTGCCAATGCACAGTTAATGTAGGGAAAACAGCTACAAGTGACAGTAACACAGAGGAACCCCTTCCACCGCCCCCGGGGGCCGCTTCCCAGAACTCCAACACCCCCCAGTTTAAGGGGTCAGAGGTCGAATGTTGTAGAGGATAGAAAAACAAATGGCTCGGGGTGCAGGAAATCACGAGGGCCATTTGCATAAGTGGACGATGGTTAAAATGTCACTCTTATAAAAGGACTTTGGAGTCAGGTGCCCAAGAGCACACCGTGCTGCACGTGGAGCTGAGACTTCAGACACTGCACCACTGCTCAGACAGGAACAACAGAGGGTGCTTCTCACACAGACAAGAACAACAGAGGGCACTTCTCACACAGACAGGAACAACAGAGGGCGCATCTCACACAGACAGGAACAGGGGGCGCATCTCACACAGACAGGAACAACAGAGGGCGCTTCTCACACAGACAGGAACAACAGATGGCGCATCTCACACAGACAGGATCAGGGGGCGCATCTCACACAGACAGGAACAACAGAGGGCGCTTCTCACAGACAGGTACAACAGAGGGTGCTTCTCACACAGACAGACAGGAACAACTGAGGGCGCATCGCACACAGACAGGGACAGGGGGCGCATCTCACACAGACAGGAACAACAGAGGACGCTTCTCACACAGACAGGAACAACAGGGTGCGCATCTCACACAGACAGGTACAACAGAGGGCGCTTCTCACACAGACAGACAGGAACAACAGAGTGCGCATCTCACACAGACTGGAACAGGGTGCGCATCTCACACAGACAGGAACAACAGAGGACGCTTCTCACACAGGCAAGAACAACAGGGAGCGCATCTCACACAGACAGGAACACCAGAGGGCGCTTCTCACACAGACAGGAACAACAGAGGGTGCTTCTCACACAGACAGGTAGAACAGAGGGCGCATCTCACACAGACAGGAACAACAGAGGGCGCTTCTCACACAGACAGGAACAACAGGGGGCGCACCTCACACAGACAGGACCAGGGGGAGCATCTCACGCAGACAGGAACAACAGGGGGAGCATCTCACACAGACAGGTACAACAGAGGGCGCTTCTCACACAGACAGACAGGAACAACAGAGGCGCATCTCACACAGACTGGAACAGGTGCGCATCTCACACAGACAGGAACAACAGAGAACGCTTCTCACACACGCAGGAACAACAGGGGGTGCATCTCACACAGACAGGAACAACAGAGGGTGCTTCTCACGCAGACAGGAACAACAGAGGGCGCTTCTCACACAGACAGGTAGAACAGAGGGCGCTTCTCACACAGACAGGACAGCAGGTTGCGCATCTCACACAGACAGGACCAGGGGGCGCATCTCACACAGACAGAAACAACAGAGGGCGCTTCTCACACAAACAGTAACAGGTAATTGGCAGACTTGTCGTTTCGCCATAAAACCTAGGCAATAGGCGCTGACACGCAGAGCTGCATTTTACATGGCAGTATTTAAGAATATTCGGGGTTCCCAAATGTGTGCGTCTGTCTTTGGGTTCTTAATTTGCTCCGTATGATGTCCCTGAAAATTCTTTTTGGCATTGTTTTAGCTTTGCCCCCTCTTTTGCATTCTCTGTGTACATTTTTTGAGGCACTGCTCCTGCCTTGCTCTTTTGGTGAATGTTCTCCAGGGCGGCACCTCTTTTGGACTGCCTGCCTCCTCCCACTCTTGCATCCCCAGCCCTTCAGTCCTGCGTGCAAGGTGCCTAGTGGTAGCTGGCACTGCGGTGGGTGCGCCTCGGGCGGCGCCTCGGGCGGTCCCACCCCTGACTCCTCAGGCCTCACTGCGTTGGAGGCTGGGTTGAAGGTGTCAGATCGGATTAATAAAGTTTGTAGTCTTTCTAGGAGCCCTTTCCTCTGATGGTTGGGAGTATGCTGGGGCCCTCTTGGTGCTATGGTGGGTGTTGTGGGGGCTCTCTGTGGACTCCGGGGGCCTCTACGGAACTGAAGGCCCGCTTTCCCCATGACCCCTAGGTGCCAGGCCCCCCATCACACACTTCCTGCGTGTGGTTAAATCAGACCATTTACTTTACTTTCATCAATGAAACACTTCTCACACAGACAGGACCAACAGAGGGCGCTTCTCACACAGACAGGACCAACAGAGGGCGCTTCTCACACAGACAGGACCAACAGAGGGTGCTTCTCACACAGACAGGACCAACAGAGGGCGCTTCTCACACAGACAGGACCAACAGAGGGAGCTTCTCACACAGACAGGAACAACAGAGGGCGCTTCTCACACAGACAGGAACAACAGAGGGCGCTTCTCACACAGACAGGAACAACAGATGGCACATCTCACACAGACAAACAATAGGCGCATTGTTTTAACTTTGCCCCCTCTATCAAAAGCCTGGGTTATCTGTTTGCGTCCTTTCGTTGAATTTCTCTCTGTGGCGCCCATTCATCCCTCTGTGAGCTATTCCAGGCGAGTGATCCATCACTACAGGCCCAATCAGAGAGCCGGAGTGGCGCGTGCTGCAGGCATGAGGGCAGCATGACGGAGCTTCAGCTTGCTGAACTCTCCCTGAACCTTCCCTTAACACGCCCCATCAGAAAAGAGAAAAGCCATAAAACTGAAGGAAGCCGTAGACTCGGTGTCCCAAGGGCGTGCACAGAAAAACCACAGGGCGGTAACCAAAAAGCCTACAGAGCAATCGAAATGCAGGGTTTTAAATAAATATGGACATTGACCAAATGAAAGCATGGGCGGGATCAGAAGTCCTTCTCCAAAAATACTTTTACCCCAATAAATCTCGCTACACGAGCAGCGCGCGCTATGGTGGGTGTTGTGGGGGCTCTCTGCGGACTCCGGGGGCCTCTACGGAATGGAAGGCCTGCTTTCCCCACAACCCCTAGGTGCCAGGCCCCCCCCATCACACACTTCCTGCATGTGGTTAAATCAGACCATTTACTTTACTTTCATCAATGAAACACTTCTCACACAGACAGGACCAACAGAGGGCGCTTCTCACACAGACAGGACCAACAGAGGGCGCTTCTCACACAGACAGGACCAACAGAGGGTGCTTCTCACACAGACAGGAACAACAGAGGGCGCTTCTCACACAGACAGGAACAACAGAGGGCGCTTCTCACACAGACAGGAACAACAGACGGCACATCTCACACAGACAGACAATAGGCACATTGTTTTAGCTTTGCCCCCTCTATCAAAAGCCTGGGTTATCTGTTCGCGTCCTTTCGTTGAATTTCTCTCTGTGGCGCCCATTCACCCCCTCTGTGAGCTATTCCAGGCGCGTGATCCGTCACTACAGGCCCAATCAGAGAGCCGGAGTGGCGCGTGCTGCAGGCATGAAGGCAGCATGACGGAGCTTCAGCTTGCTGAACTCTCCCTGAACCTTCCCTTAACACGCCCCATCAGATAAGAGAAAAGCCATAAAACTGAAGGAAGCCGTAGACTCGGTGTCCCAAGGGCGTGCACAGAAAAGCCACAGTGCGGTAACCAAAAAGCCTACAGAGCAATCGAAATGCAGGGTTTTAAATAAATATGGACATTGACCAATTGAAAGCATGGGCGGGATCAGAAGTCCTTCTCCAAAAATACTTTTACCCCAATAAATCCCGCTACGCGGCCAGCGCGTATGCGCGCTGCAACGCTAGGCGAGACCTAAAAAATAAATGGACAGCATCCTTAGTGAAACAAGAAAGTCTTCTCTCTCACCCCCAAAATAAAGGGTTTTTATACATAATCCTTGCATTTTAAATAAACATTTCTGCAGATTACTCGTGGTCTGATCAAATGTATTATTTCTTCATCAAATCCAAGACCAGAAAAAATAACCGTCATTACCTTTAACACCTAGACACTATCCCATTTTCTTGAATAATTTTCCTCTATGCTAATGGCATCCAGAGATGTTCGAACAAATAAGAAACGTTGACAATAAAACTTATTTGAATGAAAGACACAGTGAAGAAACAGAAGATAAAGATATATGTAACAATTTTACATCAGAGGTATGAAAGGTTAATCGTGAGCAGACCAATCACAGCAGTGAAAATAACTGTTATGACTTCAGCTTGACTGTAAGCTGCAGAGCACGTGGAAAGAGGATGTGTGCAGGGGGGGAGCATGAATGAGTGACAAAGATGACTTCCATCTTGTTCAAGATGGTGTTTTATATTAAAAGGTGGCCTAACTAAAACACATCAAAATATACACTTCCACAAATCATAGCAAATACAATTTCTAAAGCAATTATATTAAATCAATCTGCTGATGTCAAATTGTATGCATAAATGCATATTTCATTATTAATGATGCACAAAAAAAGTAAATCTACAAAACAGTTCTACAGCTTTTAAGTTTTTCATGTGAAAAATATTGAGTTTTGCGCTCTTTTTATAGTGTTCACTTAATTAGGGTTATATTTTTATTGATTAGTTTGGTTTATGGTAAATTCTATTGGCTACTTTGTGTGCAGTTCTATTTTTTTCCAGTTACTTCCTTTGTGGGTGGATGCTAATTAAAGTCTCTGTTTTAATTTTAAATATTTGCATTTGTTGTATTATTAATATATTTGAAATGTGAAATGTATTTTAATGAATGGTTATGTTTGCTCTATTAATTTATTTTCTTGTAAAAGTGTTGGATTTCTTAAAATGTGTTTATTGTTAATACTATATGTATTTGTGAATAGATATGGTTTCATAGGGAAACAGCCATCACATCGCATGTGTTACAACGCATGCGATTACAACGCAGTCGTTACAACAACTGCGTTGCTACATCGCAGTCCCATTACAACGCAAGTCGTTACAACGACTTGCTCTAGGGGGCGCTCTAAACTAAGGAATAGTATAATTTACTATTTCAACACCTTCCCTACTGTTGCACACACTGGAGTTGGAATAGTAAATTATACTATTCCTAAGTCCAGCACGCCCCCTAGAGCAAGTCGTTGTAACGACTTGCGTTGTAATGGTACTGCGATGTAACAGCGCGGTTGTTGTAACAACCGCGTTGTATTCGCATGCGTTGTAACCAGCTATATTCGGTTTCATATAGGAATAATTTTATGTTTATGGTTTTAAGGTATACATTGTTATGCACTTTATTTATTAATATATTTTATATTTATCTTTTTGTTAAAAAAGGAGCTTATGATTTCAAATATTATTTTTCCTTATTTTTCACAATATTATTGTTGTCAATATTGTGTGTTTTAATATTCTTCATATTGTGTATATATTTAAATAGTAAACAATATTTTCTTTTTCGATTTGTTTGTTCAATATTGTTAACTGTAGATATTTTTAAGGGTTGGGGGATGTGGCCAAGATGGTTTAGTACCATGGTGCACTCTGTTGACAGGCCTAATTTCATTCTTACCCAGCTCCAGACTTATCATAGCAGAGTCAATCGGGCCCCCGATGACGCTTGAGAGGACGGAGTGGCCATTTGGAGCAACAATTATGCTTCATAGACCGTTCAGACAGTAATGACGTCCTCAAGGCAGACGCTGCGTGGTGCAGGTGATTGCGGAGGCACCCGCTTTAGATGCAGTTTGTCCGATATGGGAGCTTGGTCCCAGTGTGGACTACACATCCACTGTCTATATAGAGTGGAGGTGGTAGGTTTCTTGTTGGAAGGTGGTTGCCCTGGGTCACACTGCCGGGAACGTGCGGAGCAGGAGGAGACGCACTGTAGCCTGGAGACAGGTTGGGCGCCGTGCTGGGCCTGTTCTCACTGTGCTTCCAGAGGTTTGAGGGCAAGGAAGGAGGTGGAATGCAGAAATCAGCCTGACCTGGACTATGCGGCAATTAAGTACATTAAATCAGAGAATATTTAATACTGCTCAGCTAGATCTTGATCGCTACTGTAGACTGGCGGAAGGCACAGTCGCTTGCAGCCTCAGCCTAGAAAAAGACCTCCATGCCTACTACACAGACCTATAGTCTGCTGGCCCTGTGACCATCCTGGCCTCCTTCATCGCTACCAATAATGCAGGCATAGCCCCCTGTTTAATGACTAAATGGGGCATTTCAGCACTCAATTGATTTTCAGAATATTACTGCCCCATACTATACTTGCAGCAGTCCAACCTCACCCTACTGGAAATAACAACTGCTGGGGCAAACATATGACTGATTGTGACTTCAACGAGGAGGCATCACAAAATGCAAAATCGGTGGTGGGCAGGCTCTCCAAACCTGAAGTGTCCCCAGGGCCTGTGGGCGACTCTGTGGGTAGCTAAGTCTAACCCCCTAACAAATATCTTAGGCAGTCCCTAGCTTGGGATAAGGAGGCTCATATGAGTTTCATATGAGAGCTAATAACAAGAAATTGATTGAATTGTCTTAGATTTAAGAGAAATGTGCACCAAAGGCCGACCTGCAAGATTGTCACATGAGCTAATGACAGCCATATTTCAATGTCTCACCCCTACCCCTTTGCAACAGTTGATAATAGATTGCCCCCCAAGGACGATGTCATACCTTCCTTTTCTTCTTCCAATTTCAAGTACTCCGACAGACACATCAGGGGAGTTTCCATATGCTCCCCAAAAAGAAGTCTACTCGTGGTGTCTCCTCACCTATTTAATTAAGTCCCAGGTTCACAGGGTGGTTCCCAGGAGACCTATCCAACAACAATGGCCCCATGACGCCTTGGTTAAATATCATTATTATTCTGAAAAGAGAAGAGTCTGTGTAGGGCAAGAGAGAATGGCAATATTAACTTTCAAAAGCAATCCTGCGTTATCTGCCAAGACGTCACACAAACAACTTTTCAAAGATGAGCTGAATTCAAGGTCATTACTAAGAAATTCTGGAATGATGGAGCTAGATACTGATGGATCTATCCTTTTGGCCTCTCCTTTGAGTTGAACGGAAAATGTCACATGGTCTCTGATGTTACATGACTGGCATGCCTGTTGGGTCTATCTGCTTATGGGGCTGTGGCGAAATCTCCGCTACAAGAACAAAGGCTGAGATCATCTTTACGAGAAATGGACTCAACGAGTTAGAGCTGTCCAAGAGGCCCGTCATGAAATCATGGAGCCCAGGGGCTCAATAATGTGCTTCCATTCTGAACTCAGACATTTCAACTGGGCTTGACTTGTGCCTGACTGCTAAAGGCAATTGATCTTTGGCGGATTTATTCTAGAGTCCCTTGATGACCCCTCTAGGGCTGAGGTGGGGGTTCCTGGAGGTGAGATGAGACATGGCAATTGCACAGGCAATTTGATTTCCTGGCTGGGTGGAGGTAGGAAGGACCCAAATCGATCCAATCTTCATGAGCTGGTGAGACAGGGATGGCCATGAGCCTGCCTGGGGGCCACCAGAGTGGTGGGTGTTTTTGCCCCACAACTGGCAGAGGCAGCTTATCGCCTTTCCATGCTACCTTCAGAGGGCTATCTAAGCCCCTCAATTTTGAAGACATTGTTTTATTAACATTTTTGGGTTATAATGCATCTTCTTTCTCTCTTTTTGTTGTTTCTGGAGAGGGAGGGGGGGAGGAGGAAAGTTGGACTCCCACAACTACACATGACATTCAACACCTTGCTGCCCATACCCACCTTAGTAGATTCTGCACTTTCAAAGATAAATGGTTAATGTAGTCACTCTCAATGCAAAGGGGCTAAACACAACTATCAAAAGGGGGGTCCTTCTGGAAGAGAATCAGTACTATGGATCCAGATATCATGTGTTTCTAAGAGATGCACCTCTTACAAAGGGATCAGCGGAAACTTAAACATAGCGCATATCTCATGGATTACCACTCCACTGCACTTAATAAATAAAGACGCATCACAATCTATCTCAAGCAAACCTACCTCTCCATGTCTCCCATACTAAGGCGGATAAGGAGGGTAGATATTTGATTTTGGTTGGGACATTTGAGGGTCATTCCATTACCTTAGCTACTGTTTACACTACCAGTGTGTCAGAAGATGCTTACCTCCTCCAGTTTTTTAAGGATCTGACAGCTCTGGCATGCAGCTATTGTCCTGATAGGAGATTTTAACATGGTATGTGATCTTTATAGAGACAGGGAGGGATGGGTTACTCATACAGGGGCCTTCTCTAAGCAACTGAAGAAAACTCTCACAGATTTAGGTTTTGGTGATGCTTGGCGCAAATTACACACTTCCGATCCGAATTACACGTTCTACTCCTATGTTCATCAGATGCTTTCCCATATCATTTACATCTTCCTGAGCAACACACTTATGACTAAGGCTTGGTCTGCAGATGTCAGGACAAATACTGTTTCTGACCATGCCCCAGTAGTGGCTCTAGGATCTCTAAAGCGACTACTTGGCTGACACCTCCACCCCTCACTGTTGCAAGATCCAATACAACATTCAGGAAGAAACAGGCCAGCAAACAGACAAATATTTTGAACTCAGTGAGGGAGGGGAAGTCTCAATATCAATGTTAGGGTAATGCTCAGGGGCCATTTCATAGCAGCAGTGGCTAATCAACTCTGCTCCATAAGTTAGAGGTACAAAAACTGGATCAGGAAATTAGCAACCTTGAACAATACAGGAGGGAAAATCCTTATCACCAGATAACACAGAAATGTATCATGAGCAGAGGGGACCTTCATGCGCACTACACCAACAAAGCTGAATTTGCCCTTCTCTACTTTAAAAAAAAGCTCTGACATTTCAGGAGATAGAAGTGAGTACTCAACTGGCTCAAATCCTGTGGGGTAAAAGTGAAAAAGTGAAAGAAATCCATAATAGCAATTGTGATAAGCTCACAAATAACACTAAAAACCAAAACAAATGTTGCTGCTTCTGCTCTAACTTGTACTCTAGAGAGTTCTGTTCCAGTGCTGGCCAGGAGACTTTCCCGGAGGAAATTAAGAGCCCTAAGTATACAGAATCACAAGGAGAGGCTTTGTAGCAACTGATTCAATTTGAGAAGGTAAAAAAAGTATAAAGTGCCTGAAACTTACCAAAGCCGCGAGCCCTGGTGGCTTTATATTCCACTTTTATAAGACGTTTGCATTCATATTACCCCCCAAAATTGGTTTCTATGTTCAACCACTGTACAGCCACAGGATCCACCACACACATTACGGGGGAAACTATTATCACAGTTGAAGGTGAGTAAGGATGACAGACTATGTGCATTTTACCCCCTGATAGCTTTCCTTAATCTGTGCGCAAATATTTATACCAAGATTTTGGCCACCTTCCTAAACAAGGTCCTACAGTCTTTTTTCCACCCCAATCAGATTGGATTTGATCACGGACACCAAATGTCACTAATCTTTTATCTTTAGATGTGGAGAAAGCTTTTGACTGGATGGATTGCTCCTTCTTGCATCTTACTTTACAGAAAATGGAATTGGGTCCTTAGTTTTTTAAATGTTTTTTTCCCAACTACCTGAGGTCAACAGCGAGGGTTACACTGAATAGCCATACCTCTAAGTCCTTCTCTCTTCAAAGGGGCAAAAGACAGCGCTGCCTGCTTTCACCCCTTATGCTTTCCCATCTTCAATAAATGCCTGGCCTGCCTGATATGACAGATTGACTTGGTAACTGGAATACCATTCTGAGCATGAGGATAGAAAATCACATTTTATGCAGACAGTGTGCTTTTGTCACTGGGATCCCTGCAAACATCACTCCCGGCGGTTCTATATTTCCTGAGGTCCTTCAAAATGATCTCCGGCTATAAAAAAAAGAATTATGTTAAATCTGATGTGATTAATCTAACTCTTGGAGATGATGAAGTTTTGGGTTTAGGAGCAACACTTCCCTTTAGCTGGGCAAAGAAATTCATCAAACACCTTGGGAAATTTCTTGTGGAACTCTTCTTGGGCATTTACCCTCCTCTCTTGATGGCCATTAAGAAGGACCTGGGGTCTTGGGGAGGCAATATCCTCTCTTGGACCGGCAGTATCAATGCGCTGAAAATGTCTATCCTCCCAAGCATCCACAACATGTTTCAAGCACATCCAAAATGGCTGGGTATAGCTTAATTGAAATAAATTCAACAATTGCTATTATGATTTATTTGGAAGTGTAGAGCTCTGAGAATTCCTATGTGGCTACTGGTCTAGCCTAGAGAGACAAGGGCAAGGTGGTGCCTAGAATCCCCTACTACTATGCAGCTGCCCAGTTAAGAACAGTGGTAGAATGGTCCATGTTAAAATCTGGAAAGAACTGGCGTCAGATCAACCATGCCATAGTGAGCTGACCCCTTTGGGACCTAGTCTGGATAGAATAACAACACAGCCCCCCTCCCCCCTCCCCCTAGTGCTTACCTTAGTACCCCTGTGAGCATCACAATGAAAACATGGGACAATTATGTTGCTGCGAGGGACTGGTGTCACATCCATCCCCATACACACCAATCTACAATGCAGAGTTTACCCCTGCTTTTGAAGGGCACACCTTTCTGCATTGAGGGAAGGGAGGCTGTAGGATGATTTCTTGCATGTGTCTCCTTCCTCCGTCCTCCAGTGTAATGTAACTTTTGCCCTCCCTGACACAGAACATCAGCACTATGCTCAGATTAGGCACTGATCACCCATCCCTCCATCCGCTCTTTGGCCACTAGGAATAAAACTTCAATTGAAAAGCTTCTCCATGCCCTGTTAGGCACCATTTCCAATCTTTATCAACTACTACTGACACAAGAGGCCCCAACTGCATGGAAACACAATGTAGAATGGGGGCAGGTTCTGGGGAAACAATTCTCAGTAAAATATCAGGAGTGGTTGGGGAAGGATATTCACTCCTCCATATGGACTTAGGGCTGGAAAATTCACTACAAAGGGCCCGATTCCGATCTCGCTCGGAAGGCCTCCGAATCGGATCTGGCTTTACCGGATCCGATTCGTAGCCCTTGTTCACGACCGAATCTCACACAAGTCCGAACGACCAAGTACGATACGAAGATCGCGTAGGCACCGACCAAATCGTTTCCGGACCCGAACCGCTCCGTACGTCACGTTTGTAGGCGAATCGTGCCGCGCAATGGAGCCGATTTCTGACCGAGCGAGTACGATGCACGATTCGGAGAGCCGCTTCACATCGGTCTCAGCGAGACGAAACAGCTGTCGGAAGCGTACTTTGGGGGGCCGTACCAGGCCCCCCTTCAACCGGGGCCCTCTGAATCTATCACAGGGGGGTGCCCAGGGGTCCCCCCGATCCAAGCATGCACAGTGTGGCGGGCACCATAGGGTGCCCGCCACAGGGTGTACGCTTTTCCCCACCCACCCCTTTTCTGCTATGGGAGCCTGTGTACGCGTCTGTACACAGGCTCCCATTGAGTTCAATGGGAGTCCGAGCGAACCGAGTCCGTAAGCATACGGCTGCATCGTACTCGCTCGTTCGGACTCCCGGAGCACGTCTCGCTCGGAAAGCCCTCCGGATCCGAGTCGTACGGAGGGCTTTCCGAGCGAGATCGGAATCGGGCCAAGGTGTGGAATGAATGTCATTACACTCCCTCCCGATTACACCACATATACCGTAATGCTTCTCCTAAATGTTGGTGAGGTTGTGGATCTCTGGGGGAGGCACTGCATATTTTGTGGGCATGCCCCAAGATCTGTCGTTTCTGGGAAGATATTGAGTGAAGAATTACATCTATGGGCACGATTCTGATGCGGTTTGGAAAGCTTCCAGACCGAATGGGTTTGGGAATGGTTCCCAACCGAATCAGATCGGGAGAGTCCAACCGACCGAGTACGATGCATCCGGATGCTTCCAGATACGATTTGGTTGGACTCCCACTGACTTAAATGGCAGCCTATGTTCCTAACCGCATCGTAATCGGGCCCTAGGTGGGAATGCTTTCCTAACCGCATTGTAATCGGGCCCTCGGTTGGAAAGACACATTCCCGATCCGATTTGGACAGAGCAAATGCCGTTAGGAGGCCTCCCTAACCGCATCAGAATCAGGCCCTATGTTGGGAATACCTATTCCATCGATGCCCAAGGTATAAAGCCCGTAGAGTTGAATGCTATGAAAAAATATGAATGGTACATGGTATTGCAATGCTTGAGTGCTGCTAAGCTGATCACTGCTTACATTTGGAAGCAGTCATAGTGTCCTCCACCACACAATGGTATCATAGACTGTGCTCTATTCTTGCGACAGAATGATTAGTGAGCAGCATGACTGGCACTCACCTTGTATATGAAGCAAAATTGAAGCCCGTACATACCATATCGAGTGGCAGCCTGCCGACACACTGCACTTCATCCTCATTGGAGGGCTTTGGGTTTGTTCAATTGAATTATGGATGTTTTTTTCTGCATTGGGAGTTGAATGTAGTGCAAAAATAGGTGGCTTGGCAGATGATTCCTGTCACACGAGACACTTGACATGGGGGGGAGGGTTGAGGGTCCCCACCTTTCGGTCCCCCTTTTCAAAGTTGGGGTTACGAAAGAGGAGGAGAGGGGTTGTTAGGGTGTAAAAGTGATTAGGCCTACTTGTGCTGCAATATGTATGGAAATACTTTGCCCTTATAATTTTGTGTAAGCTTGAGTAAAGTTGATGCACCTTGTCATTTGTATAACCTTTGACTGGACAAGGGTCGAGTGGTCCATCTATGCTTATGTTTTCGATAACAAGATTTACAAAACAAATTAGATATTTTTAACAGTGATATTTTTTTAAGCGATATTAGTGGGGGGTTTTGGTTCAGAATTGGATGGCGATATTTTTATAATTGTCGGGAGCTTGCCCTTTATATGATATACAAATATAAGGTATATCGTGCAAAGACTCCACGGATACCTTTATGAGTGGACCGGGCTTGCTCTAGCAATCTCAAGGTGCTCTTCTAAGAGGCAGTGTGGTTGAGCAGCCTTAGGCTTATCTGAAAGGAGTGTTAGACATTGCAAATACACACACTAGTCAATAAATGATGGACACAACTAAAAATAACACTTATCTTTATATATTTTTAGGCACCAGAATCAATACGATCAGGTAAGTACGTTTTACAACAGAAATACTTTACATTTTTAAAAGTCGACACTCGCATTTATCAGAAGCTGCAATGTTATCCTATGGGAGGAAAAACAAGTACAGCATTTAGGGAGAGTACAGAGACTTACGAGGCCAATCTCGGGGTCTTAAGGTGAGTATTGGGCAAGGTCCAAAGGAGCACCAGCAGGTCACCTCCAGCGGCACTAGGGCGGCCCGGTGCAGTGGTGCAATACAGCATCGGGTGCCCAATGTTAGTCATCAGGGATCGGAAGCTGCAGGTTTCCACTGGAGAGCCAGTTGGGCTGAACCAACAGGAGGATTCAAGTCTTGCGATGCTGGGGGACGTGGGAACACTGGTGGTCCTCTTCTCCTTGGGCCGGGGCGTCCGGGTGCAGAGGGTCTTTGAGGTGTCAGGTTTCTTTATCTGAGAGCCACTCGCGGTTGAGGGGGCCTGCAAATAGAGGCTGCAGGCGACGTTGGGGAGTTCACAAGAGCTGATGGGCTGGGGGACCACCCTGACACTGATGGCCCACTTCGAAATGTGCTGGGGGCTCGGGTGCAGTGCTAGTTCGTGGCAGCGGGTTTCAACGATTCCGGAGTCCTCACGGTTCTTCTTGGGGTGCCTGTGGGATGCAGGGGAGCCGTTCCGCTGCTCCACAGGAGTTCTTGAGTCTTTATTGAAGGCAGGTCATCCTCCCAGTCGTTGGGGGCATGACAGCTGCAAGACGAGACGTCTTTGGTGCAGGTCCTACAGGAAACAGCAGACAAGCTTACAGGCCTGGTGCCAAGTCAGTTGCTCTTCTTCAGTCTTCTGCTTTTGCAATGCTAATCTGCAGGTCATCCTGTAGGCAGGGGTGTAAGCTCGCTCTGTCCGAGCAGGCTTGGTTTCTGGCCTCCTGAGAGCAAAGGCCCTCACCCTTGGGGACCAGAAACTTGCCTCTGGTGGCAGGCTGGCAAAACCAGACACTCAGCACCCCAGTAGCTGGTAGTTTTTCAGGGGGCATGTCTAAGGTGCCCTCTGTGTGCATGTATCAATAAATCCAACACTGGCACCAGTATGGGTTTATTAATGTGAGATGTTTGACACCAAACATCCCTATTTTCAGAGAAGCCATCATGTAGCTGGGGAACTCGTTTTCATCAGTGTCCAGCACATGTGCTTAAAATTGCTCCCTGTTCACTTGTACTTGTAACAATAGAGCTGACCAACACAGGGACATATCAGCTCATGCAGATATATCCTCACATGTAGTAGAGTGCACACTGCCGTAGGGCCATAAGGTCGGCTGTAGGGGTGACTTACCTACACTGCATGCACTGTTTGTGGATATGGCACACAGGGATATGTGCCTTGTCGTGTTTTTACTTCTGTCCGCACCAAGACATGCAGCCTGCAGTGGCAGTCGGTATTCAGTCAAAATATCGAGTTGGAAATGTCGACTTACACTAATATCGAGTTTTAAATATCGTGACACAGAAATATCGACAGCAAGAATATCATGGTCAAGAATATCGACTTTAAGGTCAGAAATATCGATTTTAAAAATATAGAAGTCATTAATATGGTTTGCAAAAATATAGTTGTTTAAAATATCGATTTTTTAATTAGTATTATGTATTTTAGTATATATTTTAAATGTATGTGACTTTTTTTGTATAAGTATTGTGTATGTTTAAGTATTGTTTATGTTTTTTAATACTCGTGTTCAATATTTAGTAGCTATTAATTTTATTTTAATTAAATGTTGCGTTTTTTAATTCCGTAGCGTGTTCTGGGTTTATATGGGAATAGCTTAGGCAGTAATTTAATTGTAATAAGTTAATGAATATTTTATATTTATCAATATTTATTTAATTGAGATTTTGTAATGTTAATTGTGTTTTTAATTTTGTTTGGTAAATTTTAGGTGCGTGTTGTGGGGTTTAGGTAAAGGGTGGTTATTTATTTTTAATTAATTAATAATTAGTTGTTAATTAATATTAATTAATTAATTGACAATTAATTATGGTAATTGCATAATTATTTTTAGGTGTGGGTTATGGGGTTTATAGGGGTAAAGGGTGGGAAGTAATTTATTTTTAATTAATTAATAATGAGTTGTTAATTAATATTAATTAATTAATTTACAATTAAAAATAGAAATTGTGTAATTAATTTTAGTTGCGGGTTGTGGAGTTTTTAGGGGTTAATATTTTTCACATTAATTAATAATAAGTTGATAATTAATATTAATTAATTAATTGATAATTAATTATGGTAATTGTTGAATTTTTTTGTGTGTGGGTTTTCGGTTTACAGGGGTGAAGGGTGGGGAGTAAATTCATTTCACTTACTTTATAATTAGTTGTTAAATACTATTAGTTATTTAATTGAATTTTTTTTAATTGTGTAATTAATCTTTTACAGTTTAATTTTAGGTGTGAGTTGTGGGGATTATAAGTGTAAAGGGTGGGAAGTTAATTAAATTGTATGTGTTTTAATTTGTTTTTTGATTAATAATATTTTTATAATTGATAATTAATTATGTTAATTACACAAATAAAAAAACAATTTCGATATGGGTTGTGAGTTGTGTGGTGTTATAGTGTAGGAAGTAAATAGACTAAATTTATGTAATAATTAATGTTTTTGTTAAATTCTAAATAAAAATATTTATTTGTTTGAAAATTATTTTTTAAAATTTTATTTAATATAATATTTGTAGGTATTTGTGATATATATTTAACATTATAATATGTTTAATTTTTTTATTTTTAATATTAAATATATTTTTATTTTTATTTTTAACATATTTATATTTTTTTTTATTTACTTTAAAAAAAAATTATATTTTGTTTGTTTTTAATTTTGAACTGACTGGAGTGAGAATAGTACATTTTACCCCTACGCAATCCAACAATTTCCCTACTGTTGCACTCACTGGAGTGGGAATAGTAAGTTTTATCCCTCCACTATCCAACATTTTCCCTACTGTTGCACTCACTGGAGTGGGAATAGTCATTTTTACCCCTCTGCTATCCAACACTTTCTCTACTGTTGCACTAATTGGAGTGGGAATAGTAATTTTTATCCCTTCCCTATCTAACACTTTCTCTACTGTTGCACTCTTTGGAGTGGGAATAGTAATTTTTACCCCTCCGCTAGCCAACACTTTCCCTACTGTTTCACTGACTGGAGTGGGAAATTTAAATTTAAAGATTTTGTAATAGTTTAATGTCTTAATATATAATAGAATGTTTTTTAATAGATTTTATGTTATTGGTGTATGTACATATAAATATATTTATTTGTTAAAATTTTATATAATTTTAAAATTATAAAATACATTAAAATTATTAGTTAAATAATTGTTTTAAAGTATAAATATACACATATATATATTATATATGTGTGTTTAACTTTTTTAAATTAAGTGTGTTTGTTATATTTGTTAAAATGTATATTAAATCTAATTTATTTTTTAAGTTAATTTTATTCTTTACTATATTAAATATTTATTAATTTATTATATATATATATATATTCACTGAAAAAACCATAGGTTTCAGACACGTTATAGTTAGAAATTAGCATTTAAAAAACCTTTTAAATTCACTGAAAAAACCATAGGTTTTAGGGACAGTTATAGTTAGTTGGACATTGCACTCGTACAAAACCCGTGAAATTCCCCTGTTATAGTTAGTTCAGCTAACTATAACTCGCGCCCCACAATGCACTGCTGATGACGTCACATATTACATCACTCATGACATGGTCAGTGACATCACTGATGACATCACTGATGACATCTCAAATGACATCACTGATGACATCACTGATGACATCACTGATGACATCACTGATGACATCATCCAGTGACTGTGTGTTTCTGTAAAGTTTAAATATGTTTAATATATATAGGGAAAGGGGTATTGAAGAATGAGTGGGTGTATAAGTGTCTGAATGGATGATTTAGTACGTGAGTGACTGACTCTACAAGTGAGTGATTAAACGTATCTTACTGAATGCATGGGTTAGTGACTAAACTGTGTGAATGTCTGTATCCGTCTGCTTGTTGGTGTGTAAGTGGATGCATGGATTTGCGAATAGCTACATGAGTGTCTATATGGGTTATTGATTGGTTCTCTGAGTATCTGTATGGCTGCCTGAGTGTTTGTGTGGGTGGGGTGTGTGTGACTCTATACATAGATGTGTGAGTGGGTGATTCACTGGGTGCATGATTTCAAGAGTGCATCTGTGATGGACTGCTTGGGTGGGTGAGTGTGTGTATGGGTGTGTTAGTGAGTGAATGTATATCTCAGTGGTACATGTGCGAGTAACTACATATGTAAAAGGCAGTATATATGTGTGTTAGAGTATTTAAATGGCTATAAGTGAGAGTGTGTTATTGTGAGAGTGGCTGTATGGATGCGTGTGTGCTTGTATCAGTTATTGTATAAGAGCGTAAGAATGTGCTAGTATTTGTATGAGTAAGTGAGCTGGTGTGTGTATAACTGTATAGGTGAGTAAATGGGTGTGTGATTAATTTTTTGCATGACTGACTAGGTGTGTGAGTACCTCTATGGATGAGTGGCGGTGTGTGAGTGTTTATATAGGTGTATGAGTGCATATGATAGTCCTGTACTGAGTGACTGTAAGTATGAGTGACTGTACAGGTGAGTGAGTGGATGTGTGTGTAGACCTAAGAATCAGTGAGTGGGTATGTAGTTTTTGGTGTTGGAGTGTCTATGGTTTTGAGAATGGCAGTCTGTAATTTAGAGTGGGTGTATCAAAAGTTATATTAGGGTGTGAGAAGATGCATGAAATTATCACATGGATGATGTCATCAGTGATGTCATTTGAGATGTCATCAGTGATGTCATCAGTGATGTCACTGACCATGTCATGAGTGATGTAATATGTGACGTCATCAGCAGTGCATTGCGGGGGCGCGAGTTATAGTTAGCTGAACTAACTATAACAGGGGAATTTCACGGGTTTTGTACGAGTGCAATGTCCAACTAACTATAACTGTCCCTAAAACCTATGGTTTTTTCAGTGAATTTAAAAGGTTTTTTAAATGCTAATTTCTAACTATAACGTGTCTGAAACCTATGGTTTTTTCAGTGAATTTCAAAGGTTTTTAAATGCTAATTTCTAACTATAACGTGCCTGAAACCTATGGTTTTTTCAGTGAATTTCAAAGGTTTTTAAATGCTAATTTCTAACTATAACGTGCCTGAAAACTATGATTTTTTAAGTGAATTTCAAAGGTTTTTAAATGCTAGTTTCTAACTATGCCAACAGAGGTAGGACATGTGAAGAAAGAAGAAAAAACGCACAGAAAGAAGCAAAAGATGTGCAGAAAGAACCAACAGAGGAGCAGAAAGAGGCCTTGTTGCAAAATCATCCTGTGCCCACAACTTTTTCAGACGGGTACTGGTGGTAACTGACTCTGACTAACCAGAGCCAGTGCACGTTTGCACAGTGGTGAAGGGAGGGGGACCTGAGGTGACATGTGTGCAAACGCGCCCCGTGGTGCGTTTTAAGTTGCGGGATTAAGTCCCCTTGAATCCTGAGGGTCCCTGGGGTCCAACTAGCCCCCCAGGTACCTACAGTTAGGACCACAGAGCTGAGTTGCAGAGAGGCGTTCCGAGGCCACGCACCTTTTTTCACCTCTTTGCAACGCACCTCTGTTGTGCTTACTGAAGGTACCTGGTGGGCTAGTTGGCCCCCAGGATTCAAAGGAATTAACTCCCCAACTTAAAACGCACCACAGGGCGTGTTTGCGCACATGTCACCTGAGGCCCCGCCCCCTCCCTTCACCACTGTGCATACGCGCCCCGTGGCGCGTTTTAAGTTGGGGGATTAGGTCACCTTGAATCCTGAGAGTCCCTGGGGCCCAACCAGCCCGCCAGGTACTTCCAGTAAGCACCACAGGCCTGCGTTGCAACGCCTGTAACAAATTGTGCAGTTGTGTTTAGGTAGTGAAGAGGGTCGTGCTGGGGGTAGTGTTTTAGGGTTTAGGGTAGTGCAGTGGTGTTTGTGTAGTGTAGGGGGTCATGCTGGGGGTAGGTTTAGGGTAGTGCAGTGGTGTTTGGGTAGTGTAGGGAGTCGTGCTGGGGGAGTGTTTTAGGGTTTAGGGTAGTACAGTGGTGTTTGGGTAGTGTAGGGGGTCGTGCTGGGGTTAGTGTTTTAGGGTTTTAGGGTTTAGGGTAGTGCAGTGGTGTTTGGTTAGTGTAGGGGATACTTCTGGGGGTAGTGTTTTAGGGTTTAGGGTAGTGCAATGGTGTTTGGGTAGTGTAGGGGGTACTGCTGGGGGTAGTGTTTTAGGGTTTAGGGTAGTGCAGTGGTGTTTGGGTAGCGTAGGGGGTACTGCTGGGGGTAGTGTTTTATGGTTTAGGGTAGTGCAGTGGTGTTTGGGTAGTGTAGGGGTTCATGCTGGGGGTAGTGTTTTATGGTTTAGGGTAGTGCAGTGGTGTTTGGGTAGTGTAGGGGTTCGTGCTGGGGGTAGTGTTTTATGGTTTAGGGTAGTGCAGTGGTGTTTGTGTAGTGTAGGGGGTCATATTTTAGGGTTTAGGGTAGTGCAGTGGTCTTTGGGTAGTGTAGGGAGTCGTGCGGGGGTATTGTTTTAGAGTTTAGGGTAGTGCAGTGGTCTTTGGGTAGTGTAGGGGGTTGTGCGGGGGTAGTGTTTTAGGGATTAGGGTAGTGCATTGGTATTTGGGTAGTGTAGGGGGTCATGCGGGGGTAGTGTTTTAGGGTTTAGGGCAGTGCAGTGGTGTTTAGGTAGTGTAGGGGGTTGTGCTGGGGGAGTGTTTTAGGGTTTAGGGCAGTGCAGTGGTGTTCGGGTAGTGTAGGGGGTTGTGCTGGGGGAGTGTTTTAGGGTTTAGGGCAGTGCAGTCGTGTTCGGGTAGTGTAGGGGGTCGTGCTGGGGGAGTATTTTAGGGTTTAGGGTAGGGCAGTGGTGTTCGGGTAGTGTAGGGGGTCATGCTGGGGGTAGTGTTCTAGGGTTTAGGGCAGTGCAGTGGTGTTCGGGCAGTGTAGGGGGTCTTGCTGGGGGTGGTGTTTCAGGATTTAGGGCAGTGCAGTGGTGTTCGGGCAGTGTAGGGGGTCGTGCAGGGGTGGTGTTTCAGGGTTTAGGGCAGTGCAGTGGTGTTCGGGCAGTGTAGGGGGTCGTGCAGGGGTGGTGTTTCAGGGTTTAGGGCAGTGGTGTTCGGGCAGTGTAGGGGGTCATGCTGGGGGTGGTGTTTCAGGGTTTGGGGCAGTGCAGTGGTGTTCGAGCAGTAAAGGGGGTCATGCTGGGGGTGGTGTTTCAGGATTTAGGGCAGTGCAGTGGTGTTCGGGCAGTGTAGGGGGCGGTGCAGGGGTGGTGTTTCAGGGTTTAGGGCAGTGCAGTGGTGTTCGGGCAGTGTAGGGGGTGGTGCAGGGGTGGTGTTTCAGGGTTTAGGGCAGTGCAGTGGTGTTCGGGCAGTGTAGGGGGTCGTGCAGGGGGTGGTGTTTCAGGGTTTAGGGCAGTGCAGTGGTGTTCGGGCAGTGTAGGGGGCGGTGCAGGGGGTGGTGTTTAAGCGTTTAGGGCAGTACAGTGGTGTTCGGGCATTGTAGGGGGTGGTGCTGGGGCTGGTGTTTCAGGGTTTAGGGCAGTGCAGTGGTGTTCGGGCAGTGTAGGGGGTCGTGCTGGGGCTGGTGTTTCAGGGTTTAGGGCAGTGCAGTGGTGTTCGGGCAGTGTAGGGGGTCGTGCTGGGGCTGGTGTTTCAGGGTTTAGGGCAGTGCAGTGGTGTTCGGGCAGTGTAGGGGGTCATGCTGGGGCTGGTGTTTCAGGGTTTAGGGCAGTGCAGTGGTGTTCGGGCAGTGTAGGGGGTCTTGCTGGGGCTGGTGTTTCAGAGTCTAGGGCAATGCAGTGGTGTTCGGGCAGTGTAGGTGGTCTTGCTGGGGCTGGTGTTTCAGGGTTTAGGGCAGTGCAGTTGTGTTCGGGCAGTGTAGGGGGTCGTGCTGGGGGTGGTGTTTCAGGGTTTAGGGCAGTGCAGTGGTGTTCGGGCAGTGTAGGGGGTCGTGCTGGGGCTAGTGTTTCAGGGTTTAGGGCAGAGCAATGGTGCTCAGGCAGTGTAGGGGGTTGTGCTGGGGGTGATGTTTCAGGGTTTAGGGCAGTGCAGTGGTGTTCGTGCAGTATAGGGGGTCGTGCTGGGGGTGGTGTTTCAGGGTTTAGGGCAGTGCAGTGGTGTTCGGGCAGTGTAGGGGGTTGTGCCGGGGGTGATGTTTCAGGGTTTAGGGCAGTGCAGTGGTGTTCGTGCAGTATAGGGGGTCGTGCTGGGGGTGGTGTTTCAGGGTTTAGGGCAGTGCAGTGGTGTTCGGGCAGTGTAGGGGGTCATGCAGGGGCTGGTGTTTCAGGGTTTAGGGCAGTGCAGTGGTGTTCGGGCAGTGTAGGGGGTCGTGCAGGGGTGGTGTTTCAGGGTTTAGTGCAGTGGTGTTCGGGCAGTGTAGGGGGTCATGCTGGGGTGGTGTTTCAGGGTTTAGGGCAGTGCAGTGGTGTTTGGGCAGTGTAGGGTGTCGTGCTGAGGGGTGGTGTTTCAGGGTTTAGGGCAGTGCAGTAGTGTTTGGGCAGTGTAGGGGGTCGTGCAGGGGGTGGTGTTTCAGGGTTTAGGGCAGTGCAGTGGTGTTCGGCCAGTGTAGGTAGTCTTGCTGGGGGTGGTGTTTCAGGGTTTAGGGCAGTGCAGTAGTTTTCGGGCAGTGTAGGCGGTCGTGCTGGGGCTGGTGTTTCAGGGTTTAGGGCAGTGCAGTGGTGTTTGGGCAGTGTAGGTGGTCTTGCTGGGGCTGGTGTTTCAGGGTTTAGGGCAGTGCAGTTGTGTTCGGGCAGTGTAGGGGGTCGTGCTGGGGGTGGTGTTTCAGGGTTTAGGGCAGTGCAGTGGTGTTCGGGCAGTGTAGGGGGTCGTGCTGGGGCTAGTGTTTCAGGGTTTAGGGCAGAGCAATGGTGCTCAGGCAGTGTAGGGGGTTGTGCTGGGGGTGATGTTTCAGGGTTTAGGGCAGTGCAGTGGTGTTCGTGCAGTATAGGGGGTCGTGCTGGGGGTGGTGTTTCAGGGTTTAGGGCAGTGCAGTGGTGTTCGGGCAGTGTAGGGGGTTGTGCCGGGGGTGATGTTTCAGGGTTTAGGGCAGTGCAGTGGTGTTCGTGCAGTATAGGGGGTCGTGCTGGGGGTGGTGTTTCAGGGTTTAGGGCAGTGCAGTGGTGTTCGGGCAGTGTAGGGGGTCATGCAGGGGCTGGTGTTTCAGGGTTTAGGGCAGTGCAGTGGTGTTCGGGCAGTGTAGGGGGTCGTGCAGGGGGTGGTGTTTCAGGGTTTAGTGCAGTGGTGTTCGGGCAGTGTAGGGGGTCATGCTGGGGTGGTGTTTCAGGGTTTAGGGCAGTGCAGTGGTGTTTGGGCAGTGTAGGGTGTCGTGCTGAGGGGTGGTGTTTCAGGGTTTAGGGCAGTGCAGTAGTGTTTGGGCAGTGTAGGGGGTCGTGCAGGGGGTGGTGTTTCAGGGTTTAGGGCAGTGCAGTGGTGTTCGGCCAGTGTAGGTAGTCTTGCTGGGGGTGGTGTTTCAGG
Source organism: Calotriton arnoldi (assembly GCA_963921515.1). Lineage (NCBI taxonomy): Eukaryota > Metazoa > Chordata > Amphibia > Caudata > Salamandridae > Calotriton > Calotriton arnoldi. The sequence continues at coordinate 1,959,052 of CAWUFW010000700.1, forward strand.
GTTTAGGGCAGTGCAGTAGTTTTCGGGCAGTGTAGGCGGTCGTGCTGGGGCTGGTGTTTCAGGGTTTAGGGCAGTGCAGTGGTGTTCGGGCAGTGTACGGGGTTGTGCTGGGGCTGGTGTTTCAGGGTTTAGGGCAGTGCAGTCGTGTGCGGGCAGTGTACGGGGTCGTGCTGGGGCTGGTGTTTCAGGGTTTAGGGCAGTGCAGTGGTGTTCGGGCAGTGTAGGGGGTCATGCTGAGGGTGGTGTTTCAGGGTTTAGGGCAGTGCAGTGGTTTTCGGGCAGTGTAGGGGGTCGTGCTGGGGCTGGTGTTTCAGGGTTTAGGGCAGTGCAGTGGTGTTCGGGCAGTGTAGGGGGTCGTGCTGGGGCTGGTGTTTCAGGGTTTTGGGCAGAGCAGTGGTGTTCGGGCAGTGTAGGGGGTCGTGCTGGGGGTGGTGTTTCAGGGTTTAGGGCAGTGCAGTGGTGTTCGGGCAGTGTAGCGGGTCTTGCTGGGGGTGGTGTTTCAGGGTTTAGGGCAGTGCAGTGGTGTTCGGGCAGTGTAGGGGTCTTGCTGGGGGTGGTGTTTCAGGGTTTAGGGTAGTGGTGTTCGGGCAGTGTAGGGGGTCTTGCTGGGGGTGATGTTTCAGGGTTTAGGGCAGTGCAGTGGTGTTCGGGCAGTGTAGGGGGTCTTGCTGGGGGTAGTGTGTCAGGGTTTAGGGCGGTGCAGTGGTGTTCGTGCAGTGTAGGGGGTCGTGCTGGGGGTGGTGTTTCAGGGTTTAGGGCAGTGTAGTAGTGTTCGGGCAGTGTAGGGGGTCATGCAGGGGGTGGTGTTTCAGGATTTAGGGCAGTGCAGTGGTGTTCTGGCAGTGTAGGGGGTCATGCTGGGGGTGGGGTTTCAGGGTTTAGGGCATACAGTGGTGTTCGGGCAGTGTAGGGGGTCGTGCTGGGGCTGGTGTTTCAGGGTTTAGGGCAGTGGTGTTCGGGCAGTGTAGGGGTCTTGCTGGGGGTGGTGTTTCAGGGTTTAGGGCAGTGGTGTTCGGGCAGTGTAGGGGGCCTTGCTGGGGGTGATGTTTCAGGGTTTAGGGCAGTGCAGTGGTGTTCGGGCAGTGTAGGGGGTCTTGCTGGGGGTAGTGTTTCAGGGTTTAGGGCAGTGCAGTGGTGTTCGTGCAGTATAGGGGGTTGTGCTGGGGATGGTGTTTCTGGGTTTAGGGCAGTGCAGTAGTGTTCGAGCAGTGTAGGGGGTTGTGCAGGGGGTGGTGTTTCAGGGTTTAGTGCAGTGGTGTTCGGGCAGTGTAGGGGGTCGCGCTGGGGGTGGTGTTTCAGGGTTTTGGGCAGTGCAGTGGTGTTCGGGCAGTGTAGGGGGTCATGCACGGGGTGGTGTTTCAGGGTTTAGGGCAGTGCAGTGGTGTTCGGGCAGTGTAGGGTGTTGTGCTGGGGCTGGTGTTTCAGGGTTCAGGGCAGTGCAGTGGTGTTCAGGCAGTGTAGGGGGTCGTGCTGAGGCTGGTGTTTCACGGTTTAGGGCAGTGCAGTGGTGTTCGGGCAGTGTAGGGGGTCGTGCTGGGGCTGGTGTTTCAGGGTTTAGGGCAGTGCAGTGGTGTTCGGGCAGTGTAGGCGGTCGTGCTGGGGCTGGTGTTTCAGGGTTTAGGGCAGTGCAGTGGTGTTCGGGCAGTGTAGGGGGTCATGCTGGGGCTGGTGTTTCAGGGTTTAGGGCAGTGCAGTGGTGCTCGGGCAGTGTAGGGGGTCGTGCTGGGGGTGATGTTTCAGGGTTTAGGGTAGTGCAGTGGTGTTCGGGCAGTGTAGGGGGTCGTGCAGGGGCTGGTGTTTCAAGGTTTAGGGCAGTGCAGTGGTGTTCGGGCAGTGTAGGGGGTCGTGCTGGGGCTGGTGTTTCAGGGTTTTGGGCAGAGCAGTGGTGTTCGGGCAGTGTAGGGGGTCATGCTGGGGGTAATGTTTCAGGGTTTAGGGCAGTGCAGTGGTGTTCGGGCAGTGTAGGGGGTCGTGCTGGGGGTGGTGTTTCAGGGTTTAGGTCAGTGGTGTTCGGGCAGTGTAGGGGGTCTTGCTGGGGGTGATGTTTCAGGGTTTAGGGCAGTGCAGTGGTGTTCAGGCAGTGTAGGGGGTCTTGCTGGGGGTAGTGTTTCAGGGTTTAGGGCAGTGCAGTGGTGTTCGGGCAGTGTAGGGGGTCATGCTGGGGGTGGTGTTTCAGGGTTTAGGGCAGTGCAGTAGTGTTCAGGCAGTGTAGGGGGTCGTGAAGGGGGTGGTGTTTCAGGGTTTAGGGCAGTGCAGTGGTGTTCGGGCAGTGTAGGGGGTCGTGCTAGGGGTGGTGTTTCAGGGTTTAGGGCAGTGCAGTGGTGTTCGGGCAGTGTAGGGGGTCATGCAGGGGCTGGTGTTTCAGGGTTTAGGGCAGTGCAGTGGTGTTCGGGCAGTGTAGGGGGTCGTGCTGGGGATAGTGTTTTAGGGTTTAGGGTAGTGCAGTGGTGTTTGGGTAGTGTAGGGGGTCGTGCTGGGGGTAGTGTTTTAGGATTTAGGTTAGTGCAGTGGTGTTTGGGTAGTGTAGGGGGTCGTGCTGGGGGTAGTGTTTTAGGGTTTAGGGCAGTGCAGTGGTGTTTGTGTAGTGTAGGGGGTCGTGCGGGGGTAGTGTTTTAGGGTTTAGGGTAGTGCAGTGGTGCTTGTGTAGGGTAGGAGGTCGTGCTGGGGGTTGTGTTTTAGGGTTTAGGGTAGTGCATTGGTGTTTGTGTAGTGTAGGGGGTCATGTTTTAGGGTAGTGCAGTGGTGTTTGGGTAGTGTAGGTGGTCGTGCTGGTGGTAGTGTTTTAGGATTTAGGTTAGTGCAGTGGTGTTTGGGTAGTGTAGGGGGTCGTGCTGGGGGTAGTGTTTTTGGGTTTAGGATAGTGCAGTGGTGCTTGTGTAGTATAGGGGGTCGTGCTGGGGGTAGTGTTTTAGGGTTTAAGGTAGTGCAGTGGTGTTTTTGTAGTGTAGGGGGTCATGTTTTAAGATGCAATGCTCCAATACCTGACCAGTCTGCACTACATAAAACTGCAAAAAAACTAAAAATAAAAAGTGTTTTGCACACTTTTGTCATTGGGCTATATGTGGGCTACATCTGGGTAATATTTGTGCTACATTTGGGCTCTTTTTTCACTGGTGGCCATCTTGGAAGACTTCTTTGTTATGAAGTTTCCTAATTTCTTCATTTACTGCAGTCTCCTCAGTAGGAAATGCTTTCAGTTTTTACTTTGATTCCATCAAGAAGGCATTCAGATGTCTCACATCTGCCATAAATTCAGAATGTTAGCACTCTAGTTGCTCATTAGATCACTGGAGTAAAGCTACTGCTCACCAGGGAGTTAACTGGTAGTCTGCTGCTGGTATTGAAAGTGATTGTTTCAGTCTGCATGTCAGAATTTTCTAATGAAATAGAAGAGGATTTGAGATCTCACTTAAAACATGCCCTAATTTTTCTTTCTGCAGCACTAACCATAATTTCTATTTCAAAAAGAACCCCTCATTTTGTTCCTTTTTAAATTAAATGTTTTAAGTGTTACTGGTTTATTCCAATCAAGATGGCTTCAGGTGTGCCATACTTTTGTCATAAGTAAGGCTGTTAGCGCTCTAGTTGTTCTTTAGAACACTCTGGGAAGCTGCAGTAGAACACAAAGGCATCAACTGGCAGGCTGCTCCTGTTGAAATATAACAGGAAGATATTTGAGATCACACTTGAAATATGTCCTAATTTTTCTTTCTACAGCACTAACCATAATTTCTATGACAAAATGAACCCCATCATTTTGTTCCTTTTTAAATTAAATGTTTTAAGTGTTACCAGTTTATTCCAATCAAGATGGCTTCAGGTGTGCCATACTTTTGTCATAAGTAAGGCTGTTAGCGCTCTATTTGTTCTTTAGAACACTCTGGGAAGCTGCAGTAGAACACAAAGGCATCAACTGGCAGGCTGCTCCTGTTGAAATATAACAGGAAGATATTTGAGATCACACTTGAAACATGTCCTAATTTTTCTTTCTACAGCACTAACCATAATTTCTATGACAAAATGAACCCCATCATTTTGTTCCTTTTTAAATTAAATTGTTTAAGTGTTACCAGTTTATTCCAATCAAGATGGCTTCAGGTGTGCCATACTTTTGTCATAAGTAAGGCTGTTAGCACTCTAGTTGTTCTTTAGAACACTCTGGGAAGCTGCAATAGAACACAAAGGAATCAACTGACAGTCTCTGCCCTTGTTGGATGTACATGTTTTACTGAGAATGTCAGACTTCATTCTCACATGAGTGAGAAAGATAATGTGAATTTACAGAAAATATGCTCTCATTTTAGCTTCTGGAGCACCTTCCAAACCTCCATGGGACAAGCATGAGAAAATAGTGTTCTCTCAAACATGATTCATGATATCCCAGCAGAAGGTTTTTCACATGGTAAAATCACCTTAGAATACACCACAATTCCTAAAATTAGTATGGTACCATCAACAAATAAATTCTAATGTAACTAAAGCCTGTTATCACCCTTTATAGTTCTCCTTTTGGTGACCCTCAAAATCTTCTATTCACTACAATGCATTTCAATGAGGTACTATCATTTATATTGGTCCCAAGATGGCTGCCAGCAATTCCAGGATGAAGTGCTGACAGCCAATCAGATCTCACGATGACATGTGTGGTTAGGCTCCGCCCAGATATATATGTGACTTTACTTTTGATTTTCTCAGGAACTACTGAACGGATTTACACCATTTAAGCAAAAGGCACGACACTGAACCAAGGGCTACCTCTTTGCCAAATTTGGTGTAATTCCGTTCAGCAGTTCGGGCTGTAGCTGCGACTAAAGGTTCCTATGGAAAAATGAATGGGGAAAACGCGTTTTGGGACCCCCCTTTTTCTCGGCCCCCGCTTGACGTATCACCCCGAGACTTTCAGGATAGGAGCGGACCGGAGCGCCCCAACAAGTTGGAAACTTTCGCGAAGATTCGTCAACCGGCGCCAACGTTATTTCAAATAGAATGTCGCGGATTTCCTATGGATAATAGGTTTTAACTATAACTATCTACTGGCGACCGCCAGTAGATAATATATATATATGAATATCCACGAACTGCCACAAATGCCGATAGCCTGCCCATAGAGTGTCGGTGCCTGCCGGGGTTGACAGCGCCCCTAAACATGTAGAAAATCCAACCAAAGAAGGAAGGCGGCACACCAAGTAAACACCAGTAGTTTATTCCGAGTGAGAAAACAAACCGAACAACGCGTTTCAGCCGAAACGGCCTTTGTCAAGTTCAAAGGGCATCGGAGGTATTGCACCATATATCCGCATACGTCATAATGGAAAGTAAGAAAATACTTCATGGCAATAAACAAACTTTGAAATGTGGCAATTCATAAATAGCATTTTAAATAAATGCGATATTATGCAATCTCAGTGGCATCTAAATTAATGAAATAAATAACAACAAATACTCAATGATTTGTCATTACACATGTGACGCGCATAGCATTCACTCCAATTGGCCATTGCTATAGAAACATGATAAACAAGAGCAACGATGTTGAATATTACAAAATGAAGCGGAACAAATTCATATCTATCCGCATATTGAAACTCATCAACTCCAAATGGAGATATTATCTGAAATAAGAGATCTAATAATCAATTATTTATAGCTCTGGTCACAATGTTAAAGCGCCGATAACTATCTTTTCAAATCAAAAAGAGGTGTGTTGATCAATAAATTGCCACCGATAACAAAGCCACATTCTACAAGATGTTATAGACGCTAAGCAGGGTGTAAATAATACCATCCATTGTCCTTAATAAAAATAGTGAAATTATATAACAACCACATCACCTATTTACAGAAATATGTTAAAAATAGTGATACACAATATATATTATTATGTACATATATAAATAATTTCCATGGATGGCAAATCAAAGGACCATGCAAATAGGGGACAAAAAATAATAATAATAAGGAAGAAAATCCAACTAATCCATTCTTCATTTCAACAGGACAAATGCCCTCATGATGTCAATATCATATCATTTTACGAATATCAAAGTATACAGTGTCTACCTTAAAAATCCCCATAGCACCAACAGATCCCCTAATGATCCAACCAAGGTTTAAGTGTGACATAAAAAAGTGATATATGAATGCAGTGTGAATTAAAAAATCATCAATGTATAATCATTTTATCATAGGAGAAAACCTAAGAGACAGGAACAGTTAATTTTAGTATCTGGGTCAGATTAATTATACCCCTATATGCGTAGCCAGCTCCTCCCCTGCATTCAGGCCAAATGGTATTCTAGTATTGAGGTCAATAATGAATCTTGATTCTAAGATCCTCAACTGTTTCTCCCTATCACCTCCCCTGATATGTTTAAGGATACGATCAATCCCAGTGTATTTCAACAACGTATAATCACTGTTGTGTTTATGGTAAAAATGTTGTGCCACGGGGTAACTGAAGTCTAGATTTACTATTGAGCTTTGATGTTCCAAAATACGTTTCTTGATAGACAATTTGGTGCTCCCTATATAGCGAAGCCCACAGGGACATTCTAAACTATACACTACATAATCTGATGTACAAGTGATGAATTTAGATATCAGTTTTTCTTTTCCATTTGATAATTTATAGCTCTTGCTGTTAACGCTATATCTGCAGGCTTTACAGGATTGACATCTATAAAATCCTTTACTGCTTTGTAACCAACCCGCATTATTGTCATTTTGAAAATGGCTGCTAACCAATTTATCCTTCAAAGAACGTGCTCTCTTGTATGTTATAGTGGGAGATGCACCCACCTTTGTGCCTATCACCGGATCAGCCCGAATAAGGCTCCAATGTTTTTCATGATCCACCTGAGCTTGCCAGCCCTATCATTAAAGGTGGTAATCATTCTGGGAATAGTTGTAGTTTCATTATGTATCACCAGATCTCGTTCTTTAAAGAGGATGTCAGTTTGTTTAACATTGTTAAATTTACGTTTAGCCACAGATAGAACTCTTTCAGAATAACCTCTCTGTCTGAATCTGCTTATCATGTTTTTGGATTCCTTCAAAAAGCTTGAGTCAGTGCTACAATTTCTACGCGCTCTTAACAGCTCTCCGTAAGGGATGCTATTTGGCCTGAATGCAGGGGAGGAGCTGGCTACGCATATAGGGGTATAATTCATCTGACCCAGATACTAAAATTAACTGTTCCTGTCTCTTAGGTTTTCTCCTATGATAAAATGATTATACATTGATGATTTTTTAATTCACACTGCATTCATATATCACTTTTTTATGTCACACTTAAACCTTGGTTGGATCATTAGGGGATCTGTTGGTGCTATGGGGATTTTTAAGGTAGACACTGTATACTTTGATATTCGTAAAATGATATGATATTGACATCATGAGGGCATTTGTCCTGTTGAAATGAAGAACGGATTAGTTGGATTTTCTTCCTTATTATTATTATTTTTGTCCCCTATTTGCATGGTCCTTTGATTTGCCATCCATGGAAATTATTTATATATGTACATAATAATATATATTGTGTATCACTATTTTTAACATATTTCTGTAAATAGGTGATGTGGTTGTTATATAATTTCACTATTTTTATTAAGGACAATGGATGGTATTATTTACACCCTGCTTAGCGTCTATAACATCTTGTAGAATGTGGCTTTGTTATCGGTGGCAATTTATTGATCAACACACCTCTTTTGATTTGAAAAGATAGTTATCGGCGCTTTAACATTGTGACCAGAGCTATAAATAATTGATTATTAGATCTCTTATTTCAGATAATATCTCCATTTGGAGTTGATGAGTTTCAATATGCGGATGGATATGAATTTGTTCCGCTTCATTTTGTAATATTCAACATCGTTGCTCTTGTTTATCATGTTTCTATAGCAATGGCCAATTGGAGTGAATGCTATGCGCGTCACATGTGTAATGACAAATCATTGAGTATTTGTTGTTATTTATTTCATTAATTTAGATGCCACTGAGATTGCATAATATCGCATTTATTTAAAATGTTATTTATGAATTGCCACATTTCAAAGTTTGTTTATTGCCATGAAGTATTTTCTTACTTTCCATTATGACGTATGCGGATATATGGTGCAATACCTCCGATGCCCTTTGAACTTGACAAAGGCCGTTTCGGCTGAAACGCGTTGTTCGGTTTGTTTTCTCACTCGGAATAAACTACTGGTGTTTACTTGGTGTGCCGCCTTCCTTCTTTGATTGGATTTTCTACATATATATATATATATATATATATATATATATATATATATATATATATATATATATATATATACTCAAACAGAAGGTGTCCCACCTTTGAGGACGAACTTGAATGAACCAGCGAATCCTGCACCTTGAAGCAGCATTCCTTTATTCTTTTAAACCGGACATCAAAAGTGCTCAATAAAATATACAGCCCTACGCGTTTCGGAGCTCCTGCTCCTTGCTCACGGGCTCTTGGCAATGTTCAAAGGCAGATTAGCATGGAAAAATGAGTCATCCATTACAAGTCCTTTAATAGGTTCCGCCCCCTGGTGGGCTGCGTTGACAACAGAGTTCTGGGACTCGTAGTTTTCCCCACGCTTTGATTTATGTCCTCCAGTGGATTCCGCCTTTAAAAACAGCAATACTGCACAAATTAAACTCTCCAGTGAGTTACAACCACCCGATTCCGGCTGATTATTTGATACCAGTTCAAACCTGCATACGCAAACACAGGCAGTCTGTGCGCGGCAGCCCACATTCTTTTCGTGGTAGTTCAGTCCTCCCGACCGGAACTGGCCGTAATATATGCTCAAACAGAAGGTGTCCCACCTTTGAGGATGAACTTGAATGAACCAGCGAATCCTGCACCTTGAAGCAGCATTCCTTTATTCTTTTAAACCGGACATCAAAAGTGCTCAATAAAATATACAGCCCTACGCGTTTCGGAGCTCCTGCTCCTTGCTCACGGGCTCTCGGCAATGTTCAAAGGCAGATTAGCATGGAAAAACGAGTCATCCATTACAAGTCCTTTAATAGGTTCCGCCCCCTGGTGGGCTGCGTTGACAACAGAGTTCTAGGACTCGTAGTTTTCCCCACGCTTTGATTTATGTCCTCCAGTGGATTCCGCCTTTAAAAACAGCAATACTGCACAAATTAAACTCTCCAGTGAGTTACAAACACCCGATTCCGGCTGCTTATTTGATACCAGTTCAAACCTGCATACGCATATACATATATGTATGTGTATATATATATATATAAAAATGATATTTTGTGCAACTATATTTATGACATCGATATATTTTTTCCGATATTTTTGTACTTACCATTATAAGTGTAGGATATATATGTTTTTGACATCGATATTTTGGTCACAATATTTTTCTAGGGGTTATTCTGGGTGTCGATATTTTGTCAGTGTCCCATGGCAGTCTGCATGTGTTTGGTGAGGGGTCCTTTAGGGTGGCACCATTCGTGCTACAACTCTTAAGGACCCTCTTTAGCCTACTTGCCCTAGGTACCAGGAGTACTACTTCTAATGTACTTACAGGTGGTGCTGAAGGTATTGCCAATTAGGGTACAATTGCATAGATCTGGCACTGGGGACCTGGTTGGCAGGGACCCAGTGCACTTCCAGCCAAGATCACATCAAATACCAGGCAAATAGTGGGGATGACCATGTCAATTAGGGCCACTTTCCTACAATATTCAATACTATTTTGACAATATTTTGGTGAATCAATATTGCTTTCCACAATATTCTGTCATACTTTACAGATTCTTTGCAAAACATTACTCACTCACCCTTGCATCCTGGCACAACATTTAGCATCATGCAAACAGCTTTGTTGCACATCTTCAGCACACAACGTTTAGTGAATATAGTGCAGCACAATTGTTTACTCTTTGTGCAATGAGGGGCTGCATAAAAGTCAACTGAACACATTTTCGCAAGTCCTGTCCATATTTGTTAAAACCATTTCTATTACTGAATTTTGTAACAGAGCTTCAGGGCTGCTGCGCTCGTCTCAGAGCAGAAGTGGGGAGTGGAGTGGGAGTGTCTGGATAAATGAAGGATGAAGATACTGTCAGTCGTATGAATAAATCTAGAGAGCTCTTGAATGAGTAATGAATAGTAGAAAAATGCAAGCTGAGATCACATAAAAACGTTTGGTTGTATGGTGCATGCAGTAAGTAAAGTGGAATATTGTGTCTTGGTCATTGCGTGGAAGCTCCGCCTCTCACTTGTTGGCTTCACATGATGACAGCGGGCAGCACGGCTGCCTACACAAAGATGACTACCAACTTAGGTCTCAGTATCAGTGCATAGTAGAAAAAATTGCCCTGGCTCACAGTAGGGTGTAGAATAATTCAGAGGCAGTGTCTGCTGTTGGTGTATTCAGAGTTGCCCCATTCACAAAGGGGCCTAGCAGCCCCAAAGAGACAGCTTCTGTGTTTCCAGCAGCACTGTTTAAAGGACCCCTAAAGACATAGATTCATGCAGTTATAGCAATCCCCAGTGATGCATTCTCTGACAAGGCTATAGGCACCTACATATTTCATTTTGCAAACTATACTTGGTTAATAGTGTGATAGCGTTTTTTTCCAGGATTCATATTTTCATGAAAAATAATAATGATGAAAAATGATCTTTATCGTGAATCCAATATGCAAATGATAAAGAAAGCCTCTGCCGAATCCAGCGATCTCAAAAATTATTGTCCGATCTCCTTGCTCCCCTACCCGGCCAAAGTACTTGAGAAAGCCATCAACCAGCAGCTCACCGATTTCCTAGAACAAAACCATCTACTGGGCGCCTCTCAATCAGGATTCTGTGCCAACCACAGCACTGAGACTGCACTGATTGCCACCTCAGATGATATCAGAACACTCCTCGACAGCAGAGAAGCTGTGGCCCTGATCCACCTCAATCTCTCCGCGCCATTTGATACTGTCTCCCACAACACCCTCAACAACAGACTACAACATAGGGCAAGACGCCCTCAAGTGGATCGCCTCCTTCCTTACAGGGAGAACACAAAGCATCTGACTGCCTTCCTTCACCTCTGCCCCCAAAGACATCATATGCAGCGTACCACTAGGATCATCCCTCAGCCCCACCCTGTTCAACATCTACATGACACCCCTCGCAGACATTGTCAGATCCCACAGACTCAACATAATCCCCTATGCAGAAAACACTCAACTGATTCTCTCACTCACCGAGGATCCCTCCAACACCAAAGCCAACTTTTGCAATGCCATGACCAGCATAGCCAAATGGATGAGAGACAACTGCCTCCAACTCAACTCCGACAAGTACTGATCTTCAGGAAGAACACCTCTGCATGGGACGACAGCTGGTGACCTGCAGAAGTCTGACTTAAACCCACATTAAATGACCATGAGCGCAACCTCGGCATCATCCTCGACAGCCCAGTGACTATGAAACAACAGGTCTACATAGTGGCTCATCCTGCTTCCACACACTTCGCATGCTCCGCAGGACCTTCAGATGGATCCCATCCAACACCAGAAAGACCGTCACTCAGGCCGTTGTCACCAGCCGACTTGGCTACATCAATGCCCTCTCCACCAACATCTCCACCCAGCTCCTCAGAAGACTCCAGACCATACAGAATGCCACAGCCAGCCTCATCCTGGGCCTCCACAAACAAACCCACATTGCTTCCCATCTGAGAGACCTCCACTGGCTCCCCATCCAGAAGAGATGCCAGTTCAAGATCCTCACACACAACTACAAAGCCCTCTATGGCTTAGGACCTGCCTACATCAACCGTCAACTGAACTTTCACCAACCCTCTAGACACCTACGCTCCTCCTTACTTGCCCTCGCGCACACCCCGCATCCATCACAGCCACAGCGGTGGCCGCTCCTTCACCTGCATCGCTGCCAAGACCTGGAACGACCTTCCCCTCCAGTTATGTACAGCCTCCTCACTGGCAGACTTCAGAAAGAGACTGAAGATCTGGCTCTTCAACAGAGACACAGTGCCCAGATACCCCTAGAGGTGACAGTGTTGCACTTTACCAATGCTGTTGATTGATTGATTGTTGAGCTAAAATGATTGCTGTTGAAACTAGTTTAATATGATTTATAAAAATGTGCTCAATAACATAATTTAGTTATGCCACAATTATATGAAAATGCCATCTTGAATAGCAAGGATGCTGTTCTGGTGTTGTTATGTCATTCACTCCTGTATGCATCCTGTCCTCTTTCAAATATTCCCTCCTCACAAACTCTCCAGAGCAAACACAAGCTGATATAAGGGATTTTTACTGATGTGCTTTGAATGAACTTCCTAGTATTCCTAACTGTAGTAGTTCAATTCCTAGCCCTAGTCTTATTCATTGTTGTGAATGCAATTATTGAAATGTTTCATATTAGTATGGACATCTCCGGAAGGAGGTAAAATGGAAGATGCTTTTTTTTTAAAAATGGGATGGTCCTTATGTACTTGGAAGTGACATGTCTTATTCTGGCTTGTCAAGAGAGTTGTTACTTCTGTTCATGCTACTATGATTCTGCTATTTCTCTAATTTGTTATGCAAGAATTGTGTATAAGAACCTCTTGGTTTTGGGGGTGAGTGATACTTTAGGAAACGCCCATTTTTTACTAGGGATGCTACTCATTTTCTTTATGACTTTTGCTGCTCATTGAGGCTTAGAATGATTTCTGATTTTTTGACTACTCTGTATAACTTTGCATTGAAGCCTTCATGGCATTTATTCTGTACCACTTAGCTTCTGAGATTTTTGTAATAAATCTTTTTTATATTTCTCTGATCTAGAACTCAATTATTGAGTGGTCCAAGTTACTTATTTTTGCTACTCTGCTAAATTGATATTGGGGTGGTGCCTTTTCGTGTAAGCTCAACCTGGGGTAGAACCGTCTGAAGGCAGATCTTCAGTAATCTGAATTTTGGGGAATCCTGAATACTAGGCTACGGTTCTGCTCCCTCTAGTAGAAGAGGATGGTCATGTGTTAAAGAACGCCACCTCTTTCTTAGGAGCCCCCAAAATGATGTCTCAGTTCCTAATTCCCAGTCCAAGACAATACTGGATTTTCAGGAACTCCACCAGCGGTTCTGGTGCCAGAGTTTCTCAGGAGATCTGACTTGCATTGCGTTCCTGAAGGATTTGTAGTGTAAAAATGAATAGGGTGAATTGATTTGTGGATGGTGTATGTATTTTTTAGTTGTGTTGAAGTATGTATTGTAGGAATGGATTGCTGTGCTTTTTGTGAGATGTTTGGCAATGCAATACTGATTGTGGGTGCAACTGGTGGATTGATCAATCTATTGTTGATGTAATATTCATATTTGCGAATTTATTTAGTTTATTATTAGTTGGTTTGGTTATCGCATTTCGAGAAATCCATGATCTTTAGATATGGTGGTTTTACTTGTTTGCATATGGTAGTGCGTAATGTGAGGGGCAGCATGCATACAGACAAGGGTTTCTGAACAAACGAGTTTTACTTTTCAGGATTGTGTGTACTATTTTGGTTGGTGTAACTTGCTCCTAAGAGCACTGGAGTAAGTGAATTAGCTAGGGTAGATTGTCGCTGGATGAGAGTGTGAAGTTAGGCTTTAAATTGTACTATGAACGGTGCGGTTTTGGTCTTCTGGTTTTCTATCAATTGAGAGTTTTACCTTGCCTTGACTTACTGAATTCTCTTATTTAGATTGAACAGATAAGGGTTTATTTAGTTTAAAACTGAGTTAGATAGGTTCTGCAATCGGTTTCCCTGTTCACAGAGAAGTCCCTCTGTGATTGATTAGTGAGCCACGGAGCCGTGCTGCTACTGGTGAGGAGGCACCACAAAGCTACAGTATCATTGGCTGGTTGCTGACAGAGCTGCACTGTGATAGGTTGACCTTTGACTGTGCTGCGCTAGGATTGGTTGTAGCTTTCTAGTTAGTTTATTGTCATTTTTTAGATCATTTTAAGCTTTTGTATGCCGAGGACACAGCCCCCCCCCCCCCGGAGCTAGTTTTGCCCTTTTTTCGGCCGATGTGCCCTCGTGGGTTGAATCCCATAACACGCCAGGGATTTTACATAATGAAATTGCGGGGGAAAACCCCATGGGCAAGGGTTGCTTCCCTCACAGGCAAATAATTGTATCTGTGTTTCGGACACTCCTTGGGGCTGGTTTGGCCCTTTTGTTCAGCTGATCTGCCCCCGGGGGGGGGGGTAAAACCCACTAGACGCCAGGAAATTTATGGGGGAATATCAGTGTCTTTTGATTGATATTTTGTAATCAGTTTTTGTTTGTGTTGTAATTTTCTTTTTTTCTTTATTTTAGAGCCAATCGTTTCCTTTGTCTTATTGGTGAATCCTGTTTGGTGGTGCAGATTTGACAGATCTGTAGTTTGTGGAGTTGTGGATGGTAAGCAACTCATTTAGTAATCTTTTCATCTAATGTGCATCCTTGGCCTGTTTGTATAATTTTTTTGAATGCTGTACTAATGTTTGAATCTTTAGATTTTTCTGTGATTGTCTTGCAAAATAACATATTGATTTGTACTCGTTCTTTACTGCCTTTTGATATGTGATATGTTTTTTTTTCCAGTGCGGGGAATGGCTCCTGGTTGGAAGTGTGCGTGGACTGGCGCTTGGTTGGTGATGTGCGTTGACTGGCGTTTGGCTGATGGTATGTGTGGCTGGTGATGTGTGTGGACTAGCACTTGGCTGGTGGTGTTTGTAGACTAGTACTTGGCTAGTGGTGTGCATGGACTGGTGCTTGACTGGCAGTGTGTGTGGACTGAAGGTGTGTTGGTGTCTGGTAGCCAGTATTGTGCATTGACTTTCTTGAGATGTGTTTGTCAATTGCCTGATATTTGAGTGCTTGGTGGTGTGATTGGTGTGTTAGTCCTGTTTGCAAATGACAGTGATGGGCCCTTGAATGGTGAAATGTTACATGGAAACATTAATCTGGCTGTTAGCTGATGAGTGCAAGGTGGACATCAGTAAAACGAAAAATGTGAAACAAAATTATAAAATGGTTTTGATTCAAGATGAAATTAAGGAAATGAGCCTAAATTATCCTGAGAGCTCATATTAAAGATTTATAAACAAGAGAGTGGAGTGATTTGAAGAAGTGCAGAGAAAAGCTGAAGAGAGAGACATCAAGTAAGAAGAAGTGAAAGGGCTGAGAAAAGGACAAGTGATTCGGAAGCTGGGACAGGAATGGTTTTAGGATTTTCTTTAAGGGAAGTGCATGGAGGAAATTTAGTGCATGCACCAAGGACACAAGCTGATCTTTATGCTTTTACTACTAATTTTATGAAATTGCAGGATGAACCAGAGAAGTGGTACAAAGAGATGCACAGACTGACTACCATTTCACAGATGTTGTGGTTTGATTTGAATTTATTATTTGAGACTTTGGTTCCTAGTGATTTGTGAGCAGAGTATAAAGCTGTAGTTGCATGGCTAAATAAAGAACCAGCTAGAGTTGCTCCTAATGATGCTACTTCAGAGGAAGTAGAAAATAAGTACAGACAGGTAATTGAATATCTGAAGACAAAAGTGCCTGAAAAGGAAATAAGCTGGGTAAAACATTTGAAAACATCCCAGGAACTAAAAGAGTCACTTCAGGCTTTTTATGAGAGACTTATGAACATTTTCAAGAAATACAGTGGAGTTGATGATCCTGAGAAAGATGGTGTCAGTGTTTTTGTTTCTGCTTTCATTATGGGTTTGAGGCCAAAGCTTAGCAACCATATACAAGAAAATTAACTGTGTTGGTAGACGAAGAGCATAAATGAGATTTTGAAGTTGGCAATATACAGTAGTGACTATTTCGACACAAAGCAGAAAAAAATTAAAGAGAAGCTGATGATTGACCTGACAAAGCAGTTTGAGAGAGGGTCGTGAAACCAAATAAGTTCAAATATGAATTATGTTCAGCCTGGAATGAATGGGATTAATCAAATACAAGGTGTGCAAATGCAAAATGGAGTGATGCAAATGCACAGTGGTGGAAGAGGCATGATGAATAGTGATGGCTTGAATGTGAATGTTGTAATGGTGAAAAGAAACACTGCTTGCCACTTCTGTGGGAGGATCGAGCACTGGAGATGTGAATGACGCCAGAATCCAAATAGAATTCAAGGAGAAGTTGTTGCACAAATGCAGAAACATATTTTGGTCCAGATTTTGCCAAATTCTGAGCAGAGTGTGCAGAATCAGAAACCAACTTGAACGTCGATGCCATAAGCATCAGTGATACACCAAAACATGAGAAATAAGATGCCATATGGTGCAGGGTACCAACAGGATCCATTGATTGTGAATGATGATTCAGCAGGGATCAATTCACAATGACCGTGCCTGAGGTATAGGATTTTTCTGGAAAAGAGATTGGATTGATTAAAAGTGTAAAAACAGTTAAATTGCAAGTAAGGCAAGATATTCTCTAGAACTAAACAGTACAGACTTACAAAAGAAGCAGAAGAAGGAAAGGAGCTGTTGATTGAAAAGATTATTGAACAGGGAATTCTCCAGGAGGTACTTGGTAATCCTTGTAACGCTCCTGCGATGGGTATAAAGAAACCAAACGGTTCAGGACCTAAGAAAGATGAATAAAATTGACATCCCATGTTGTCCCATGGTATCAAATCTATCATTGATTTTATTCCAAATTCCTTCAGATGCAGAATGGTATACAGTCATTGCCAAACGTTTTTCTCAGTTCCTCTACATGAGGAGAGACAATTTATTTTTGCATTCCAATTTTAATAAAGTTCTCATATAGTATGGGATTCTAAAAGGGCACACAGAAATGTATTTAATTTTTAGTCTAATTCTGAGGAAAGATCTAGAAAGTTTGAGGTTGCCTTGTAACTCAGTCTAACTGCAGCATATTGACGATTTGTTAGCCACAGCTAAGACAAAAGAGGACTGTAAAATTGATATAATTGCCCTAACAAATCATCTAGCTGACAGTGGGCCAACTAAAATGTAGACTGTTAAAAGGAAGTAATTTATCTTAGACACCATAGTGAAAAAGGTGTGAGGAAAGTCTCAAAAGAACGCGTTTCTGCAATTCTGAGAATGAGCCCACCAACCAACCAGAGAAAGGTTTGGAAGTTTCTTGGAATTGTTGGCTACTGTCGTCAGTGGATTAAAAACTTTTTCTTTATTGAAAAGTCTTTAGGAGGGCTAACTCACAGTGACAAACAAGATCCAGTACCATTTGACGAAGAATGTTCTGTTGCATTCAAGAGGTTGAGAGAGAGTCTTTGTCATGCATTGGCAGTAGGAATGACAGATTATAGTCTCTCTTCCTGTTTTGTCATGAAAGAGGTGGATGTGCTCTTTCAGTCCTTACCCAAGACATGATGTGATGATTCCAGCAGTGGCATACTGATCAGCAGTATTGGATCCAGTAGCTGTAAGTCTACCAGGTTGTTTGAAATCGGTTGCAGCTGTTTGTGCTGCCACTGAACAAAGGGAAGGAATAGAGATGGTTCATACCTTGTCTATGTCCCACTCTCGGTGGAGATTCTGTGGACCCGAACGAGAACTTAGCACTTGACAAAGAGTAGGCTGACTCCTTATGAGCAAGTTATACTTGCAGCTGAAAACCATTAAGAGGTGTATCTCTTTGAACCCAGCAATTCTGCTTCCTATTTCAGACAGGAGCTGTGAAGACAGGGAGATTAATGAAAATTACGAAACTGATGATGAACCAGAGAATGACTGCATTGAAGTTACTGAGTTATTTACCAAACCAAGACCCAACATTAGAGAAACTCATTTGGAAATGGCTCATCTGATCTTATTTGTTGATGGTTCTTGTTTAAGAGACCAATATGGAGAGTAAAATCAGCTTACGCAGTATGTTCCATTTCTGAGACTTTGGAAGTATCAACTCGGACAACTGTAACTGCAGCACAAGTGGCAGAAGTGGTTGCATTAACAAGAGCTAGCTGCTTGTGAGAACATTTTAATGTGACAATTTACACAGAGAGCCAATATGGTTTTGGAATGGTTTGTGATTACAGTCAACTGTGGTCACAGAGGGGCTTTATGACATCTTCTGGAGCTCCAATAATGAATATTGCATACATATTGGATTTATTCAAAGCAATAGAGCAGCCAAAAGAAATTGCAGTGGTCAAGTGCATTGCTCATAAGGCTGAAAAAGATTTAGCCACACTTGGAAACAAGTACGCAGAATAAATGGCGAAATATTTCACATTACAGGATGAGACAGTTGTGCAAGAAAATGAGAAAGATTAATCAAGAATAAGCATTATACAAAATGCAGAAAATGTGAACTGTTTCTTCATGAATTTCAATTCAAACTTCTTTGAGTAAGTTGAGAGATTTCCAGGAAGAAGCCTCAAATTATGAGAAAAAGTAATAGGAAAAACTGGGATACTAGACAAATTGCCAGGATTTGTATGCTAATACCGAAAGAAAATATGTTCTTCCTGATGTAATGTTGTATCCAGTGGCTAAATACCTTCAAAATAAATCACATGCAGGAAGGGACAACATGTTACGTATATTTAGAAAGTACTGGAAAAACACAGGATTTAGAAATGTTGTAGCAAATGTATGATATGTCAAAGAACCAATCAGGGCAAAAAGATACTAGCAGTGATGAATCACATTGGCATTTCAGAAGGCCCATTTACAAGGCTGCAAGCGGGTTTTGTAGCGATGCCAGCTTGAAATGGTTTGAAATACATCAGTGTTTGCTTGTTTTCTAATTTGATCTAAGGCTTTTCCCACCCAGAGATAGGATAGCGTTACAGTTGTCAAATCGCTGTTTAGGGACTTGTTACTGTGATTCAGAATCCCAACTACTATTGAGATTCATTTAAAAAAATGAGGCTTTGCAAATAACCTGCATTCCAGATAAATCCTATTTTTTATTGTAGTTATTGTCTACAATCTCCAGGTGTTATGGAGAGAATGAATGGTACTTTCACAAATAAACTGGCTAAAGTTTGTGCTTCATCTGGTCTGAAGTGGCAAGACACACATCTGCTTCTTTTGATGAGCATGAGAAGTACTCCTGATAGTAAGACTGGTCTGTCACCACATGACATTGAGCAATGAGACTTGCATATATTCTTTCAGCTGCATTAATTTCAATAGCTGATGACATTGTGCTAGATTACAGCTATCCATTGGATTCGCCACGTGAGAGGGTGTAGATCCCTAATTAGAGAAGATATTGTCAGGGCAAGGAGATGTGAGGTTCCTAACTCCCCTACTGACTGCATAGAATTAACACTGATGCATGAAGGGCTGGTTGGAAACTTGTTAGCCTTGGAGACCAGAACCTGCCCCCCTGCACCGTCTTATATACAATCCAAACATAGTCTAACAACTGGAGTATCAGACCTCGTTCCCCATAGCATATTAGATTGACCAGGCCTAGAATCATCCCTGGGGTAAAATAATTGACTTTTGACCCAATGACATTTAGCAGATAGGCATTACTCTACAACACTTTCAAAGCCCCCCTCCCCGATGCACTCTTGGTTGCCTGGGTTACACCAATTGGTGCCAATGTAGATGGAGTGGGTAGTCCCCTTTCAAATGATAATAGGAACATGCAGGTATGGGAGGGCCTAGTAGGGTCACCCCTTCATCATTAACAGTTGATAATTCTGCTAGCACTAGTGCTCAAGAAGGCGTGCTTTCAGTGGTTAATATAAGCTTAGGCCCTGTACGGCCTGTATGTGCTGAATCAGTACCTGAGATCTCAATAGTCTCTTGGACTATAGCAGGAGTAAAGAGCAAACTATCTCTCCCACACTGGAACCATTTTATTGTAGGCTTTGAAATTTGCCTGTTACAGGAGACCTGGAGCGTAACATCTGTATATAAGGTCGGGTATGCCAGCTATTGTGTTCCTGCATCCCAGAATGATTGTTTCTGGTCCAGGGAAGACCTGGCTTGGCAGTTCAGGCTGGACGGTTCCCATGTGGAACAGGATCAAGACTGATTTGCATATGGCTCGGTCCAAACTGGAGTGGCATGGTGAGCAAAAGAACAATGAATTTAACCCAGATCTCTTGACTGGGGATGAATGTATGATTCATTCAGCATTCCTTCCATCATTTGGTTGCGTAGCACTCTCTTTCCCCCGTGCCATGAGACCCTTACGGGTGAGTAGTCGCGCTTTACAAGCCTTTGATTGATTGGTTTGATTGACTGAAGTGGAAGAAATAGCTACTGGATCAGCTATAGAATCACAAAGTCAAGCACAGAATCAGGTGCAAGGTGAAGATCAAGGCCAAGCTCAAATGTGCAGCGTGGATCCAGAGAGGGTGAACATTTTAAAACTGGTGAAGAAAACAAGGACATTGTGAAATATCAGGTCAGTGAGAGCTCTGATGATGAACCTGAAATTTCTGAAGTCCAGTTTCAAAACAGGGATCAGAGTGAAGGCCTATTAGAGTGCAAAAGTCAAAAGAATTAGTGGCAGCAAGAAGAAGTAGTCTCTAATTCAATCAATGAGAAAGTACAGTTGAAAATCTGAGTCACAAGAAAGAAAACAGTTCTCAGTAAACAATGCAGATAAGGCTGAGCAAAGTTTAAGTCTAATTCCATCGAATAATAAAGGAACTCTGACAGAGACTGTTTGTGATCAAAGGAAAGCTCAAGAAAATATTCCTCAGAAGAGAACTTGCAAAAAGAAGCATTCTGAAGCAGAAGAAAGGCCTGACAGACAATTAGACTCTGAAACCAGTGGGAGTGGATTACCTGTGAACAATAGATCAACTAGAAGGAGAGCTCCAATAGAAAATATGTCTAACTGGGTATATCTAGCTATAGTATCAGTTGATGAAGAAGTAGAGTTGGAACCAATGCCATTATAAATTTGAGACTGAGTCTGAGAGTGGGCCAGAGGCAGAAGAGGAAGAATCATCTTGAAAAGAACA